>OZ004677.1:6993366-7613010 GCA_963924505.1 Agonopterix alstromeriana | reverse complement strand
GCAAACCTTCCTCAAACAACCCTCTACATCCAAAGTAAATAAAACACGTAATTTCATTAAACACACCCTTATAAAAACGACAACAGAAGGGATCGTTCGCGTACCGACTAGCGTAGACGGTAGAATTTGTGAGAGCGCGTTTGTGCAAAGTGTTAACTAAAATTTGCATAGTTCGACGGAACTTCGGCTCCGAAGTTGTACGTCAATGTAACGCAACGGGCGACTGTTTCACGACGGCTTGCAAATTTTAATAATGTACCCAGAGACTGTACGGACAAATGTGCTTTTTACGCTTATTTTGTACCCACGACGATAAACTAACCGTTTCTGTGGTGTTTCATATCCAGCGCTTTCGTGCTCTTACTTCTGAAGGGATGTTTCAAAGTTTGGTACCGGGTAGGTACTGCCGTTGGACGGTGGTGTTCGTTAGCCTGAGAGGCCAGTTTATGTGGAATAAACAAAACATGGACTACAAACTGGCACTATTATATTGTTTCTCTATAATAGGATCCTTCTATACCCGACTACAAGTCACTGTGAAAATTACTAGCCATACCGAAAATCATAAAATACATTCGCCATTCAAATGGTGTAGTCATAAGGGTCATTCAAAAATATTGCGTGGGCAAACCATTTTTCAATTCAGGGATAGTATATAGCGAAATAGTTTTAGAGTAATTTTTTTTAGTGTTAAAAACTTATTTCTTGAGAAATTCGTAAATACAAATATAATATTGGTATGACATAAATCAATTTAAAAAAATTTCATGTTTTTCTCGGACGGGACTTGGGGAAATAATCAATCGGTACCTATATTTGAAATGGGTAATATGTCATGCCTAGAAACTTATATATTTTTTTCAAATTTAATTATCTATTGAATGTAGGTACCTAGTATCTTATTAAAAACTTCTTATTACGTAGTACATTTTCTTTCTATAAGAATATTATAAATATTTTCCCAAAATAAAAAACTTCACTCGGAATATTTTATCAAAAAATTAATGAAAAATTTCTTTTAATAATATAATACCTAACGTAATTATGTTTAGAACTAAAAGAGAATCAAGTTTCTTTCTTCGATGTAATTTATTAGAAGCATAATACATCTACTTTCATAATGGAATGTTTGATAATAAGCCGCTTAAGTCTACTCCATATCATCTACATTTAATGGACCAAAGTTCAAATGAGAAACACAAAGTTCATGTCCTCATCTAATGCGGTTATTAAAGGCCTCACACAAATCCGTCATTGGGTACATCGGGCTCAAGCCACATTTGTCACTAAGAATGTTGTATCTACTTCAGATCTGAACCTTCCTACATACGTATTTAAGAGGATAATAAAACATGGAAGGTTGCTTTCATTAGCCTCAGTCTTGCAAGATATAAAACGAAGTTAAGCGGATCCACAAACTCTAAATGGATCCAACCTTCAGTTTTATGGGCTATATAAAATTTCAAATTTCGCTTCTCGGCGTTTGCTATCTCTGTCTGTACCTTTATTTTGGATAGGACAATCGATTTTATTACGCAGTTGCTGTGTAGTGCTATTCGAAATCAGTTATTCGACAGTTTCTATTATTTTTAACGGTTCCATAGATAACCAATCATATCAGTTCTACAGGGTCCTTCTTAATATAATGCTGACGATTTTTTAAGTCACACCATCACACTGAAAAAGTTTCTCTATGAGGCTTAAGTCAAGATCGCGAAAAAAACAGCTGTTTCATACAAAACTGCAATCCGAGTAGGATTGCAGTTTTTATAGGACCCAAATTATATGGGACGATATTGGTTTTTCGAATTCGATGTCGGTTCCATAAAGAAAGTTGTTTGGTTTGATATGGTCTGAACATCCTACTAAAAACCGTCGGCATATTAAGTTGGACGTTAGCTAAACGTACCGACTTGTGTAGGTACATTATTGTAGATGAGACGGGCCATTAAATAATCCAAAACAATTCAAGGCCAATTATTAAAGCCTGAAAACGATCCCTCAATTCTGGGAAAACGAATGGCTACCAAAAGAAGTATGAAAAGAATAGCTTGATAATCCGTGTGAATGGTTCGATATTGAACACCAAATCTTTGTTCAGGACTGCAGTCTCTAGGAAGGATCCGAATAAACTTTTTTTTTTAATTTTTATTCGAAATATGCTTGCGTTTGACTTCAGCTCTCCTGAGAGCAATTGCAAATAAATAATTCTCAATTAAACCGTGATTGGACTGCGTGCGAACCACAACTTTTAACACATACGTTATTGCACTAATTATTTGACAGCCGTTAGAGCTGTTTTGACGGATGGCTCAAACATTAAAGGCTGTCATTCACATAGTAAATAAGTCAAGTTGCGATGCGGAATTCAGCACAGTTGAATAGTAATTGGATTGCAATGTGACTAGAACTGAAATTGGATTAGTATTGAACTTCGATGTTTCAAATTAGCGCGATCTTCCTACTGATGAAAAGTGTAGATAAACCGAGGATGTAACGCGCTCAGACAGAATAACCCTACTAACTCTTCTATTAAAATATTCTTATAGTATTTGCATGGAAAAACAGACATATTGAGAGGGTTCTAAACCATGGCGGTTCTCGGATTGTTGGATTATCCACTAAGACCCTAATGAAAACTGCAGGTTGTGTAACCGAATAAAGAAGTACGTTCTTTAAGGTCTAATGTCGGCTCCGACAATATTCAGTATGTAGACTTTACGAATTAATGTCAAAGTCGATTTCAGGGAATTTCCTTAAATACCAATTATCTTGCTGAATATACCAATTAAATCATGTCAACTAAGACCAAGGTTAAATCTTGCGCTAACAATTCAATCCTAAGATCTAATAGAAATGAAATTACTGAATTAATTGTATGCGAATGTTAAGACATTAACAATTTAGTGATATAAAGGGTGTTGGGGTAGACAATTGCATTACTTTAATGGGAACCTACTCATGGTACCGTACAAGACAAGATACTGGACAGAATAAAAGGGAAATTCGCAAAAAAGAATTCGAACTTTTTACACAAACGTTCGATCAGCTGATTGCATTTTGTATGGACAGTACACAATGTTTTTTGCGAATTTCCTATAGATTTCGGAAAATTTTTCGGTATCGATAGATCGATATAGAATTTAGTGTCTAGTTGTTCAACCTTTTATGTGAATAAAATTGACAGAAGATTTCTTTTTCTTTGTCTTACACAAACCTAACGAAGTAAATTCAGCCGTGTTGTATGAATCTCTGCTTCAACACATTTCGCACTCAATAACCCATCAACTTGACCAAAAATAACGTAATAACTCAAAGCTTGATAGCCAACTAAACTAATATAATATTGGTATGCTACAACGCTGGATGCCATAAAAAAAGTTTGACAACGTATCCTGAATTATTGGCGGGTGGAATAAAAAAAGTTATGCGAAACGAAGGCACAGGACGGAAGAAGTTTTGTTACAGTTGTAAACGTATAAGAATGATTTACAAGACTTGTAAAAAAGTTGATAATACATAACAATGTACGATTTATGATTAATTCGTTTGTCAAGACATGTACACGAAAACTGGTGAAAATACTTTAGTACACACGCAAAAACATTCCAAGTTGAGATATTCAAGGACATGGGGCTGTTACAGCTAGCTATAATAAATACCGGTCAAGTGCGAGTCGGGCTACTCGCGCAACGAGGGTTCCGTACCACACCACCACACAACACATTAACTTACAAAAAAGTTTTGTACCACCACACAGCATATTAACATACAAAAAAGTTTTGTTTACTCCAGGACGTTTAGCGCGAGACTGACTCACACTTGGCCGTTTATTTTTTGTTATTATGTAGAGTTTGCTTTATAATTACACCAAGTTTGACGCTTGCATGTATTACCGTTTTCACGATAGATAGATAGATGAAAAAACTTTGATAAAACGAGTTTCTTGCGTCAGGGCCCTCCTTAATTTTTAACTTTTTGTCATTTTTATTCTTTTTTAGAAAATCCGCCATAATAACGTATATTCAAATTGAAAATGTCAACTGTTTATTTAGGGCTGTATTACGGTTCAAAAGTTACAGTCCGTTAGGGTACGGAACCCTAAAATAGTCGAGTAAACCGAACCGAACTAGCAATCAATGGTTCGCCCTGAAAACAAAATAAGAATGTCTACCAAACAAAATTAACTGGATCAGGCAAGACAGGAGTGGGTGTTGCAGCAGCCAGGTGGACTGATGATGTTACGAGGGTGGCTAGAAAGGCTTGGATGAGAATGGTACAGGACAGGAAAGACTGGCATAATGGGGAAGAGATGATGATGATCAACGATTAGGTACAGAGAATAGGCAAGAGCAGGATTTTTTTGTTCTTTCTTTTTATATGGGAGCTTCTAACCCAGAGGTTATGTCAGTCCCATCGTACCTTAACCTTGAGTCTCTTCAGAACAACGATAAAATAACATTTACCAAACACTTTCTAACTAGAACAAAACTAAATACTACTAGTATACATAAAAGGTTCACCATTTTAGCCTCTACGTAGAGGCGCCTAAAATGGTGATAAAAGAGCATACATCCAAAAGGTTTAGTTTTAAACTATCATACAGTAACACCTCTGCGATTGATTCTGGGCACATTCTTCAAGTAAAAGCTGGGGATCTTCCACTGTACCGTATACCTCGCAATTAGGCGAGGGTGCATGCAACTGGCACTATTGCCTGAAAATTTAATGAGCTTTTAGCAGATGAAACAGATATCTAAAGATAGATAAGTATAGAAATAGTCAAATGATTCGATATAACATTCGAAATAGGTGTGGTAGTGAAGGGTAGCATGCTACATCAGCGTTGTGGTCAACTGGCGCGCGACGGACGCGACGAGCGCAATGTCGCCCCGCTAAATGTTCTCTGATCAATTCATAAACTTATAGCGGGATAACTTTGTAATAAACTAGTGAACCTACAAAACATCGTATTCAAGCACAGAGTCACAGATTATTTAATAGTTACTACAGTAACAGATAGTTCACTCAACCCGATTTTTCGAATTTCGAACTTTTACGCTTCAGGAACGAAAAATAAAATGCGCCTTATGTCAATGAGCGACGTTTCACCCCTCGGTGCGGATTACCGTCAAGCGTACCTAAGCTGTGGAGTGAGACAGGCCTGACAGAGTACTATAATTTACGAAGGAATACCCCTTATGTTAAAAGTCATCATAAACAAAAGAAGTCTATTTATCGACGCATTTAAATCATTCATCAATTAGTGAGGTTGTGGTCAACTGATCTGGATCACGCTGTACATAGGTCTCCACCAAAGATCGCCACAATAACCGGTCCTGCACTGCTCTCATCCTCACAAAGAATATAATATATATTAATTATAAATGTTATCACTGCAAATATTCGCACTGGGTCCGCGAAATTGAATAGGTATTGTAGCCCGACCACTTTCTCCTAAAGCGTGAAGAGAAATTTGCTCTGCAGCTATAGTATAGATTTATTATAGGTAGTATTTTTTTATAGTAGGCTCTATTCGACTCTAGAATAACAAAGTTGCCGATAAACCAAATCTTACCTGTAGAACTTTAATCCCCAGTTCCAATTAACGCTTGCTTCCTCTAACTTAAACCACGCAGAGTTAAATGTGAGGGCGTAAGCACACAGCACAATGTATCACCAGATTACATGTATGGGTGTGAGTGTAGATGTATATGTGAGCAGTGATGTATGTATTGCGGTGTAAACAATGCGCTTGTGTGTGACACTTTATGGATTTGACTGCTGATGCTTGACTCGCAATAATCCAGCTCACTTTTGCCATCACAAAAATTGTAACACGTATTCAAAAAAAGCAATTCGTTCTAGCTGACTCGATAATTGCCTGTGATAATTGGATTTCCGATCGTAAAAATGTAAAAACTGTGAGGTTTGTGAACCGCCCTTTGCTGGGGTTTCAGTGGGGTGTCGCTTATTTATATGCTAATTTGGCGCTGGAGAAATGCCACGCACGACTAAGGTGCACCTGTCCAATTATAAGAACAACATTTTCCCTTGTGCATTTTCATAGAATTTTCTGCATGGAAATTGAGCTTAATTTCGCCACGTTTCAGCGCTGAAAAGCTAAGGTGTATGAGAGTTATTTTGCTTCCACCTGCATGAGCATGCAGCGGTTTGTATAAATATTAGAAGCGCAATATCAGGATTGTTGCTGAATTCTCCGCAGTTTTAGTAAAGTGAATTAGCTTTGATGTTATATATTTTGTTAATAATGAATGAAAGGCAACACGTTCCTTTTTGTTGATAATGGATACACTGATATACAAGGTGTTACAAAAGTAAAAATAAACATTTAAAACTTTTAAGGGGGTTGTTTAGACCATCAAACTGAACAACTTTCACTATGGCACCAACCATTTTGGTTCCATAGTAAAAGTTTTTTAGTTTGATGGTCCAAACCACCCCCTTAAATGTTTATTTGTATTTTTGTAACACCTTGTATGTGTAGCAGTAATGTGATAAAAAATCTTTTATTGTGTGGGTATAGTATTTGCTTTCAATACATTATATAGTACCCTTGGATCAAAGCAAAATAAATGAGTAGGTCCAAAATTAATTTAGTTAGTTGAAGCATACAAAGTAGTGCACCGATTTAACACTTATTACACTTGTTTTGACATTTCGGTACGTAGCATAAGCATAAGCATATGCTCACGACTATATTCCCCGAGGAGGTAGTCAGAGATATTCTGAACTCGTGATTTCGGTACGTATTTGGAGTATACCTTACATTTCGTCAAAGTATAGGCAATATTGACTAGCAATCGCGTTAACTTACTTATTGTGTTTGAAATGTTCGCGTAAGACCTTTCCAAAGATACTACCTATACAAGATATATAAATCCAAATGACACAAATATTTGATCCAACTATATGTTAGACCTTACAAAAAGAAAACTACACAATTTCTACTTCTAACTTTGACTATTTATATGTGAACTGGTTACGCGTGTAATTTTAACAAACATTTCTGCCACTTTTTGCGGGGGCGAGGTAACATGAAATCCACAACTTTGGATTTTATTCCCCATAACTTTAGATTCTAATTCTGAATGTTAAATATCATGAAAAGTAGTTAGTAAGTAGTCGTGTGAACCCCAAACGTTCTAAGTTCGAAGTTATTATTTCGCAATTATAGGCTGTCTCTTTTAGTGATAAGGTGTAAAATTTAATGTAAATGCACAAGATCAATTGTGCTTATACCGTGGCAGAGGGGAAATGCTACCGCAAGGCTAGTCCTTATAATAATTAGTCAAAGACTTCTAACCACCAAACAAGACAAGCTACGGTACCACCTCTATACAATAAAATATATTTATCATCACACAGACACAGTTCCACCTCCACACCATTATCCGCAATGCCATTTGTGTTGCTGATGTTTCCCCCAAAGCATTAGTATTCATGGAAGTCAGTCGATTGAGAAAAGAATTCGCGCCCCGGACCAAACCTGACGAGGGAACGGACGGACTGAGCTGAGTGGTCGCCATTTCCTTTTTCCCTTTATTTTTTCTCCAACAACTTAATGGAGTCGTAAAGAATGGGCTGGTATTTCATTATAATGTATTAACTTTAACTTTATCCCTCGTTGCGAGGTAATTACGTGGTTTGTTTTTAAAATGCATGCAAAAATGTCAAAGTTACTTACTGAAGCCTCGCTCAACGTTTGTTTTTATTAACAACGAACTACATTACCATTAGGTACATTGTTGAAAAAGAAACTTAAAAAGAAATTGAATAACGAAAAGGCTTTGGAGCAACACAGCGTCGCATTTGCTCACTTCAAGCGAACCCCGCGCTAGAATTTATCTAAAGCAAATCTCATTGTTCAGTAGATCCTAGAAGACGTGAGTTGAACTCGCAAGTAAGACAAATTTCCATCGACTTGATTAAACTTGTCAGCTTCGGTACGAGAGAGATGCAATTTACCCAACCAGCAAATACGAGGGGAAGTCTGGGAGAGATTGTGAATTTGACATATTAGTTAGGTACGTAGATTCTTGTGCTAGTATTTGTCATATGAAAGTTTGCCAGAGGACCGTAGCTAAAAAACAAGATGAGATAGTTTTCCCCTCCCCACTCTCTAACGTTGTCGGAATTAAGCACTTCTCCTCTCCGATAAGCCAATGAATCTGTCAAAAACTTTTGAAGAACCGGAAAACAGTTTTTTTTTTCGTTTTGACTAACTTTGAAATTTAGTTTATTTATTTACTCACAGTAAGATTAGTTAGATCCCAGTTAAAGATTTTTTGCACGTGCTTTTAACAAATCATCAAATTTACATTAAAAACCTCAATAGATAGCCCTATATAGAAAATTTTAAGTCAACGCCAAAAAAGTACTTTTGCCACCCCTAGGAAATTTTGTGTCCCTACCCCTTGTCGCAAAACGTGCCCGTATGAAACCGAATACATAAAAAAAATTTAATTATGTATGCAAATGGAAAAGACAACGGTAGAAATATTCAACTTTTAGTTTATAACTCGATTTCATTTCAAAAATACATAAAAAATCTGCTGTGTAGAGCTGTTAAATGTCTTTACACAATTAACCCTAAATAAACTGAATTCAGACAACACTATACCGCCGTATTTTTATTTGATCATTGAAACAATCATCTTAGTTTGCATGTCTACAGATATTCAGCTTCCTACATATTTCAGCATTGCAATTAAGTTTTACAGGATTATGAAACTGCACCGTATAAGTTTAAATTATGCAAGAATAGTTTGGTGGTTCGCAAAGCGTGAACACGATGCTAAGTAAAGGAAATAATGGCAACACACACGTCCTATGTAGAGTGGCCTTAAGAGAGATTATATCTGCTGAGTACCTACTACACTAGAGTAAGTTTCGTGCATCTTTGCAAGACACTGTATTTCGACAAAATTATATTATATATACCACAGCAACGCATATTTCTATATACATATTTCTTAATATGCTGACACTTTTTTAAGGGGAAGATCAGACCATCAAACTGAACAACTTTCACTATGGGATCAATGTTGAAAACGCGAAAAAAAAATCTGCTGTTCCATGCTAAACTGAAATCCTTACTCGACCCAATTGTATGGGACAGTAGATTTTTTTTCGCGATTTCGACATTGATCCCATAGTGAAAGTTGTTCAGTTGGATGATCTGATTTTCCTCTTAAAAAACTGTCAGCATATTAAGTTGTACCCTGTATATGGGATGTGGTTTTTAATAAAAATACTAGTTAGGTATATTTATTACAATAGCAAGATAATTTTTTATCATAATATTAATGATTCAACGTATGCAGGTTTCCTCACGATGTTTTCCTTCACCGTTTGAGAGCAGTCGGTATTACGTACTTAAGTTAGAAAAACTCATTGGTACATGGCATGTCATTCGTGCGGATTCGAACCTGGATCTCAAGATTGAGTTTCAATAGCTCTCCGCAACGCGCCACCGACGATGCTCCGCAGAAATTTCGATGCGTATATGAAGTCTACCAAACCGCATTAGGCACGCGAGGTGGCCAAACCCCCATACACTCTCTCTGAGGGTAGGCCTAAGAGGAAGGATCTCTCTTTAAGACTAGAGTGAGCCATACTAATTGTAAAGTGTCCACTTTTTTTGACGTTTAGGTTTGAGTGTGTGGTGTCAAGTAGTATGGACAAAAGGCACCGAGTGACATATGGCCTTATGTTTACGGTCACTTTTCACACACACTAGCTCAAAAAAAAGTGGACAGCCGCATAAACAAATATATATAGTTCCATCTCCTTCTACTATTAAAGGTATGTCATAAGACAAAAGAGACCAACTACAATCGTAAATTTATGCGGACTCTATGGAGATCTTTCCTCTTAGGGGTAGGCCTATGCTCTGAAGTGGGACGGTTATAGGCTATGATGATGATGGATATTAATGATTTGAAAATTGTAGGTACTGAGAAAACGCTTCAGAGCTGCGTTAATTCTATATTCTCAGTAAATCTATAAATAGCTCGCTCTTAAAAGTTGTTCAGTTTAATGGTCTAATCACCCCTTTAAATATTACTTTCCCTTTCTGTTACACGCTGTATAAGATATGAGGACCGTGAGGTATGGATATATTCTTGCTTTTATAAAGTCAAACGTCACAACAAAGAGAATAGTGATAGTGAAAGCTGAAAAGAGTCTTTCATTTAAATAAAACTTCATTTTCGTTTATAAAACTGGGACACACACAGTTTACTCTACCACCACCGTCATAAAATTAAACACCTCAGCTGTATGCAAAACTGAACCTTGAAAGCACTAATAACAACAGTAATTGTGCAATATCCCCTGAACGTTACACCGTTGATATTTCTAATCCACGAAATCCTTGGCACGCGCGAGCATCTGGATTACACATTCAAATAACGCATGCTACTCGATTCTCTGAGACACTTTCCATTATATACAGACACAGAGTTCCGTGTTATAAAACTCGATCGAATTTTAAGCACATGAACAGAAAATTCAAAGGGAATTGTAAAGATAGGAAACGTACTGTTGTCGATGATATAACAAATTCTGTAACATCACTAATAAAATATGTCTAAGAGTAGAAACAAATTAATAATGTCAAATAAATAATATGACAAAGCAGACAAACTTGTCATCAAACTGTTTTCTAAATTGATAATCTATGGTTTTGTACGCAAAATTTTAGATGTGTTAAAACACAGAGTTTTCCGTGTTTCCAGATGAAAAACGGTTTAAGTAAACTGAGATTTAGTCCAATTTCAGAGCTTATGCTTTTAAAGGTTTAGTTGTAGCATTGTGCATGCAATGTTATTCCTTTGAATGGTGATACGTTGTTTGTTTGAGATTTTGAAATAAATGTATCTTTAAACGCTTTCACAATAGCAAATAGTTTCAGTAAAATGTTTTATTCTATTTTAGTTTTACTTTGGTATTTGAAACTAAACACACCTGCAGGCATTAATATTAAAGTTTCGATTGTGAATTAAAACACAACATCGTACTCGTTAAAGTCCATAGTTTAATAAAGTTTTGATTCAAAGCGAAACAGTTGCATCGCATATTTTTCAACTACTAAGGGTTGGGAACTCGAACTTAAAATGATCTCGTTATTAAACGCATAAAACAGAATACTTCTTGATGTGACATATTGTATTGTACTTTGTGAAACATGAATGTAAAACCTTTAACAACGTATTAACACGACTTTTCAGAACAAAGGAGAATAAATGAAACGATTTACTTCTCAATTATTTCAATATGCCTCCCGCGAGCTTATGCTACTGGCAATATTTTATTACGAGACAACATTATATGTAGCTCAAGGTTTTCAGAATAAATGTGCAGTTCCACAACCTATAAAATTTTATATTTTAGTAATATCGTGTGTTTCTTAAAAGAAACGTAAATTACAACCGTAAGGTCGAATTTCAATTATTTATTCTAAATATTCGAATAACACAGTAGGGAGTAGAAATTATAGAACTTCGGCTTAGCCCATAGTCAGTTTGAACCGAAGTAAAAGAAAATTAATCACTTCTAAAGTCACATTTTCCCTGTAGTAGCGGCCATGAAGCAAGCAATTGCAACGGTGAAGTTAAAGCAATACTTTATATCTTTATACAAAGTCTAATTTAAACCGGAGCACGCCAATGAAAAAGGATGAAAGTTTGTTATTGATTGTTGTTCCGCGTTCTAGAACGTAAGTGAGCTGGAACTGGTATGAACGTTCGACCTAAAGTTAGTTAAAGTTCGAAAACGGCCATTGAGCAAAAAAACTTACCACACACAACACGCGTTGTCAATACAAATTGCACAAGCGAAATATAAGGGGTGATAAGGGCTATTCTAAAAACAAATTCATTGCATCCTATCGAGGCAATTTGCTAATAAAAACAAAATTTGAACGAAATACATATTTCCTCCCCCCTCATATTAGCTCCTTCCCTGCCCGTTTTTAAAAAACGAGTAAGAGATCACTATCTCACCTTCTGACTCATTATTATTAATTTGACATTTTGATCCATTACCTATTATATGTTTATTAATGTATTCATTATTCATTGTTAGATATTATGTATGTGTATATATATATATTTATGTATGTATTATAATATACTCGTATGTATTGTAAGCTATTTTTATTTTATGTCTTATTTATTACACCGCCATAGCAAGTTTTTTTACTTAAGAGTTCTTCCATCCTATGGTTGTCTGGAAGAAATCGCTTTTAGTGATAAGACCGCCATTTGTACCCTTACGTTCTAGTATTCTGTTTTGTTGCTGTATATTTTTGGTGTGCAAATAAAGAATATTTATGTTATGTTATGTTATGTTATGTTATATTTCGTTCTAGTGAATTTGTGATACAATTACCTGAGTAATCAACTAGAACCCGTTGTGGTTATGATTATAATTAGCACAACCTGTTATGTGACAGACGCGATGACTGAAGAGGGCACTACTGGAGAAGGGCTCTGACAGGTCAGCATACGATACTTTATTTAGTTTACCTCAAGGTGAAATTCCAAGTTGAGCAAAGCCTCGGCCGAATGATGGCCAAGATGGGACAAATGAGGAGCGATCTTCCTATAGCCGGATGGCATCGCAAAGAGCGCCTTGCCATAACTCAATTTCACAAGGGGTAATTTCGAATCTAGTAACAAAAAGCATGCATTGACTTAATTAAACATCATTGCCTTTGTGTTTAGCTTTTTCACTAAACGGCAGTTTTATTACTTTAAACCTAACATGAACATGAGCGTCTTTTGAACGAAAGATGCATTGGCGATATGCATCTTGCATAATTCAAGTTATGTGTGCTGTTATATTTTCCATGTTTGAAACTTTGTCATGCTTTTTATGGTCCGCAGCCAATTTCCTTTATTATTTTCTGCGTAGCAGTTTGACAGGCTGGATTATTCCTTATAGAGATTGTTTTTATTAAAACTAGTTACTGTTTATAATCATTTATGTGTTCCAAAAACAGGCTTAGAATAAACTTCCCTATTTCTTCATGCATGTGCAGTGATTTGACTTAAGGATATAGGGGTTTTTTTCAGTCTATTTGTATGTGAATATCTAGCCGTCAATCACCACTTTACACGTCATTTCATTCTGAAACCTAATAGAACCTTGCTAAAACCACATAAGTACATATAGAGAGAAAGCTTCGTACAATTGCGCTAGTGGATAAGCTATGGGATCTATGGCGTCACGTGATCATTTCGTGCGCTCCTAAAAGCTTTGTCTCTGTGGGGCCAGGAGCGCACAAAATGATCACGTGACGCCATAGATTCCATAGATTGTCCACTAGCGCGATTGTTCAAAGCTTTGTATAAAGGGTCCTTCTAAATATTCTGACATTTTTTTTAAGGGGGTGATCAGAACATCACACTGAACATATCACTGTATGACGTTCTGATCATCCCCTTAAAAAAGGGTCAGCATATTAAAAAGGACTCTGTATGTGGGGAATTAACTCATGTGCTACAAATCTACAGGCTTAAAACGTTTTTTTGGTACTGGTTGTAGCAAAATTTCTGACTACTCTAAAAAGGATAAACGTAGAGATTTTATATGTTTTAAGTTCTGTTTTTTCGAGCAGATTATTCGTGGCAGCTGACGTGCTTACTAGGGGGAAATCATCGAGTTAGGTGCGCGACGGGGTGTAGCTAATCTCCACATTAGTATTATTTTCGTTTGTGATTTAATGTTTGTTATTCATCTAAATGTTAGTTGGTAACCGAACATCACACGTTTGAAAGAAGTATCTGAGTCAGTGGTATTATTTTATTGTATGTATGCAAAATTGCTAATGCTTAAGTATTATTATAGTCCCGCATCGTGTTCGTTGCGACTTCAAAAATTCTTGTGTGCAGAGGAAGCGACTCAGAATATGTGTGTAACACACTTAGTAAAAATGGGTAAAAATGGACTAGCAAGACATTTGTTGGGAAGTTAAAATCAGGAAGTTACGAACAACAAAAACAGCAGGACATTAGTTTTACAACGATCTACATTGTGCAGCTTGAATTGTGCATTGATTTATACCTACCAAGAGGTTTTTATTTTCCGAAATCATAAAACGTTTACCAAGACAAAACAAGGTATCAACACTTTGATGCACTTTTTGAGGTGGACGCATATCTATCCGCGGCGAACGAGCCGAATGAGGTAAAATATTTATACAGGGTAAACTAAGAGTCTACCAGTCATGCTAAACTGATGGGAGCAAACCGAACGGAGCAACAAAAAAATCTGCTGTTCCATACTAAACTACAATGACTACTCGACTCAAATGTATGCAACAGCAATTTTTTTTTTAGCTCTCATAGTGAAAGTGGTTCAGTTTGATGCGTAGACTCTTAGTTTAAAAGGATGCTAATGATATTATTTTTCAATTTCACCCTGTAGAATTATTTATATGAAATTCTATGACACCTCTCACATTTTATCCGCGGCGAATCGGACGAATCATCAAAGAATTAAAAGTATATTCGTTTCCTTCGCTCCTTCACTGCGGATAGATATGCGTCCACCCTTACAATATTTGACTAACGTCTCACATAAATGGTTTTTAATTCACAACCCTTAGTGAATTTAAAATCACCACTGCAACGCTTTATTGTAAAAGAGTCAAAACACAAGGCCCTGTCTTGCAGACTTCATCAACAGCACTTCATAAAACCCTGCAGAACAAACTTCAAGGATTGCAGTCACGTAGCAATAACGAACCGATTGAGTGACGCACCCCCACTGTAGTTGCAAGTCCAAATAACATTACTTATTCCCCTATATACGTGCTACCGAGTTTGTTATAAAAGTTTGACATGACATTTACCGAAAAGGTCTACATGTCAATGGTTAAGTTAACAAAATTAATAAGCCATTTTGTGAATTTCTTATGTGTAAAACAAAACTTGAGATTACTTACAAAAATATCAAGTAACATTGTTAGAATTGCATTGCTAGACGTGGCCACAACTTACGTAAGAATAAAAAAAATAGAACAGAAGCAAATTTTTTTGACAATTATTAAACATGATAAACACCAGAAAAAATAAAATTCACGGATATGTAATTAGATCTATGGATGACATTTACAAAATCTGTCACCTAAGCTTAACGGTAAATTGTAAAATGAGAGGATCATACTTCATCACGCTCGCCTAGGGTTGATAGAGACAATGTAACAAGTAAAGATTTTACAAGTAATCTTCAAAATATCGTTACGTATTCCTTCCACCGCATTCGTGTTTCGCTTACCATTACCAAAGAAGATTTAACAATTTTTCTATCGCAACTGACACCCTAAAGCTTCTGTACTGAACGCTCCCACACGTTCACGTATTGTCATAGATTAACTAAAGAGAGTACCTATCAGATGAGGCGCACCGTACGAAACTTTTTTCATTTAGGTAAAGGTCAATTGGACTTTCATTTAAGGCTCTGTCATAAAATCGATTTTAACAATGAGAAAAAGATATAGAGCATTTCATTTCGTACCAAAACGTAAATTTTAGTTTCATTCCATTCATATTAAATATTCATAAAAAAGCAGTAAAAAAAATTTAAAAAGAAAAAGATAATTTTTTTTACTCGCGTTCGGTATACTTTGAACCTGACAACAGAATGAGCACCTGTGAGATTAAGGAATCCACTTTTTGACCAAAAGTAAACTGAGATGAACTGTTTTCAGGTTTTGCGTTCATTTGTTTACACTTTGGAATGCGTTAAGTAAATTAGAGACAAAAGAGACGGAAGCGTCAGTATCACCTTGCAGATAGCGCATATCGCTAGCAGAATAAATAATACTGGCAAGATCAAACAAAAAAAATCCATAAACATCGTTTATGCTATGTAGTAATGTAAGTATCATTAGTTTTCGTCGTCGTTTGAAGAAGCTACCACTGCGCTACAAGGTTTTTGTAGGTATAGTCATATAGGGGACAGTAACAGTCCATCGGAAGGTAGCTGTTAATGTGTTGTCCTCTCTGTAACATAAAACTCTTTGCGAATTGCAATGGCGATCACGCAACCTACGCTTGAGTGACAGCGTGACAAGCTCGCTCGAAATATTGCATTTACGCCCCGGAATACTTACCTTTGTGCGTTAGTATTCGCGTACAGGAGTGTAAACTTTATTCTGTTTGCTTTACATCAGCTATTCCTACACCTGTTGTAGATAAATAGTTTACATTTGTACTGTGTGGGTAATATCAGTACAAATTAGCCAACAATGAAAACTTTAATTATGATTTGGTGACATGATGTCGGTTTTCTGTCAAGTAGAAAGTAGTTGCAAATTGTGTTATTAGATGTGTAAAATTGATGGTTAAACAAGGTTTAAACAAACTTACCTGTGTGAAGTTTGATCATAATGGAAGGAAAGAAATTCAAATCATTGAATTCAAAAAATTCAATGAACAAATCTGCAACATTTATAATCATGAATAGTTAATTATACTTCATCGTTACATCCGAAGGGATTTATATTCACTAATGTAGTACACTCTTTATCGTACTAGGCATCGCACAAATTTCAGAGCTAAAAAAGCAAAAACGGAACGCATCCTATCGTACCCCCTGCGCGTCCCCGCGCCCCGCGCCCGAACTGACATTGACTTTTCTTTGTGCGCGGCATCGTCACGTTATTTTCTTTCCTTCCATTATGATCAAACTTCACACAGGTAAGTTTGTTTGTAAGTTTAAAATATTAAATCAATGTGTTTTATTTTAAAAAAAAGCTGTTTTAATAATGAAACATATAAATTAATGTTACTTTTAACTGATACGAATTACGAAAAAAATATGAGATAACAATGCTGAATCCTGGCCAATATTTCGCCCCGTCCTGTATAAATATCGCATTTTCCGTAGAGAAAATAAAAGCGGATCACATTAATTAACCGTGTATCTCTCTCTGATTAAGAGTGCAGTAGCAGAACGGCTACGGGTACCCGTACTTACGAGTAGTGTCGACTGAAAAAAATGTTGACCGAAACCGAATTTCGACTTTCGTCATAGTTTTTGTTGAAACTAAATACCTATTATTGTTTGTTGGCTTATTATCTTTAAGATACTCTTGATCAATAAAATTATGAAAATTATGCTTTTATTACTTCATTAATAAAACAAATACATTTTGTTTTTATTTCTTTCTTTTAGAGGTTTTAGCATTGCGCAAATCCATTACATTATACAGGGTCATTCTTAATTTGCTGACACTTTTTCAAGCGGATCATCACGCCATTAAACTGAACAACTTTCTCTATGGCATCAACATCGAAATCGCGAAAAAAATCAGCTGTTCTATACAAAAGTGCAAACCTACTCGAGCCAAATATATGGGACAGCTGATTTTTTTTCGCGATTTCATTGTTGGTCCCATAGAGAAAGTTGTTCAGTATGATGGTCTGGTCATCCCCTTAAAAAGTGTCAGCATATTAGGAAGGACCCTGTATTGATATTTATACAGGTTCCTTCTTAATCAGTTTTTTAAGGAGATGACTAAACCATCAAACTGAACAACTTTCACTATGGGAAAACGCGAAGAAAATTGTGTGTAGGATCGCAGTTTTGTATGGAGCCGCAGATTTTTTTCGCGAATTCAATATCGGTCCTATAGAGAACGTTGTTCAGTTTCATGGTCTGATCATCCTCTTAAAAAACTGTCAGCTTATTGAGTTGGACCCTGTATACGATGTTATGAATTCTTGTTTAAGCATTTAGTTCATATTCAACCCTAAACAATAAACATGACTTCAATAACATTTTGTTTAGAAGCTTTATTATTAGACTTTACCCTCTTACTAGTTATTGGTATGCATGCACGCATATGCTCACGACTATATTCCCCGAGGGGGTAGTCAGAGATATTATGGAACCTCAGAACATCCACGTTTCACCAGAAGTACCGAAACTCCGTCCAGTGTGACGGGGGATGAGCCCGTCGCCACTTATAATGGACAGTGGGTACAATACATGCCTCGAAATTGAAGCATACAGGTTTCCTCACGATGTTTTCCTTCACCGAAAAGCCAGTGGTGTTGCAAATCGTACATAAATTCCGAAAAACTCATTGGTACGAGTCGGCCTGGACGGGGATCGAACCATCGCCTCCTGCACGGCAGGCAAGGTTACTCGCCACTGGACCACCACGGCTTTTCGCTAGTTATTGGTACTAAACCAAAACTGTTATTTTAAACCGAAACCTTTGACTAATTATTATAAGGACTAGCCTTGCGGTAGCATTTCCCCTCTGCCACGGTATAAGAACAATTGATCTTGTGCATTTACATTCAATTTTACACCTTATCACTAAACGAGACAGCCTATAATTGCAAAATAATAACTTCGAACTTAGAACGTTTGGGGTTCACACGAGACTACTTTTCATGATTTTTAACATTCAAAATTAGAATCTAAAGTTATGGGGAATAAAATCCAAAGTTGCGGATTTCATGTTACCTCGCCCCCCGCAAAAAGTGGCAGAAATGTTTGATAGTAGAATTACACGCATAACCAGTCCACATATAAATAGTCAAAGACCGAAACTGACCGAAACCGAACCACCGTCGGTCGAACTCTACTTACGGGGTCAACTTTAATTGGCTCGGCTGTTGTATTTTAGATGTGCGATACGGTAGAGGGTTAATGAATAGAGCCCAACATGTGGACAGTTGTTGTTGTTGCTCAAATGCTGTTTTGTTTTGTAATTGCGATGTAGAGGTTATTTTAGGGTTAACAGTTAGTATCTGAGTAATGGGCTGCGGACGGTATTTAGTTTTAGCAATGTTTGTTTTGTATAATTGAATTGTAATTTTGTTGAATATTTTAAAGCGCTTACTTTAAGTTAGTGGTGTTAACAAATCAATGCAAAACTAAATTAAGGTGGTTGCAGAGTTGTCATTCTCATGCAAAAGTTTGACGCATAATACGCGTAGACGGTACAATTAAAAGTAATATTTAAATTTGGAAAAATAGTCTAAACGATTTTTCTATATATAAAATATTAATGTTATTAATATCTTCTACGCGTATATGCGTCAAACTTTTGTATGAAATTGACAATTCTGCAACCACCTTAAATGGTTTAGAATCATTTAATTTTTTGTTGAATAATCGGGAAACGCCAAAAAGAATCAGCTGTTCTATACAAAACTACTGTCTCTACCCGACTCAAATGTATGAAACCGATGTTGTTTAGTTTGATGATCTGAATACACCGTTTCGGTATTTGCCTGGCTGGTGTGGTAGCTTAGCTAGCTTAGCTATACAGGGTCCTTCTTAATATATTGACAATTTTTAAGGGGATGATCAGACCGTCAAACTGAACAACTTTCCATATGGGAGCAACATCCAAATCGGGAAAAAAAATCTGTTGTCCCATAAATATGGCTCGAGTGGGTTTGCAGTTTCGTATGGAACAGCAATTTTTCTTTCGTGACTTCGATGTTGTTGCCGTAGAGAAATTTGTTCAGTTTGATGATCTGATCATCCCCTTAAAAAAATGTCAGCATGTTAAGAAGTACCTTGTATTCGCTAAATGAAACTTTCTGATACGCAAAATTAGATTTTTGTACAAATAAACATGAAAAATTGAAGAGTAGGATGCAATGATGTGGTCGTGGTGTTGAATAAAAAACTGATTTGGATTGATCGTACTTATTTTCTCCAAAAGGTAATGAAAAATGGATACAAAGTAATGACTTTGTGGTAAATAGGTATGCACGTCTGCATTAGTCGACCCTTCTTGCTGAATGCGCGGTCGTCGTCAGGTGGCGTCGGCAGCGGGGTCCGATGCGTTACATCGCTGGTGTGCGTTTTGTGTGCACACACACATGCAAGGCGTTAACAAAAGTAAATAAATGAAAGGACATGGATTAAGCTATATACCTAACGTATGCTTCATGTTAATATAGTAGCAAAATACAAGCCAAAGGTAAATGTGTAGACGTTGTTCGTGACGTCATGCCTCAAAGCTGAAATCCTTAATTAATTATTAATAAACAATTCTCAATTAAGCGCGATTCAACGTGTGAATTAATAATCAAACGACGGACTAATTTCATCATCTAAAATTCAGAAAGCGAATAACAAAAAGACAGTAATTTGTGCCCGAAATTAAATTTTAACTGAAAACACTCAAAACGAGAAAGTACGCTTTTCGTCGGGTTGTATATTTAACGCGGATGTGAATTTCGCCGCATCCGGCCAAAAATAAATGAGCTTTCTTCCGCTTACTTAATTTACTGCCACGGCCGTGGCGGGGTTTACAGTCTGAATAAATTAAAATTAATATTTCGCACTCGTTTAATGTCGCCTTAACGCCGGTATGATTTGTTAACACCGAGCTTTTGTTGTTAGAATGTTCGGACAGCGTTTACAACGGTCGCCGTGTCAGCACTGCCTGCCCTACCTATGTCTCCTCGCACTGAACAACATTAAAATTAAACATCTCTTTAACATTAAATAGTAAGCACAGTGATTTTGAAGAGTTACATGTTATATCTTATTAACTACATACAATTTAAGTACCTATGTCCAGTCGGTGAGGTTTATCAGAGAGCAAAAACAATCCTATAGAAAGTGTTAGTTTCAGGAATTTAAAAAAATATGTGCATAATTTATCACGATGTTTTCCGTTTGACAGTAGTCGGTATTACGGATATGAAAAGCCATAGGTATACTTAAATGGCAAATCGTCCGTTCGGATTCAAACCCGAACCCACATGATTCAGTGACCATACCTCTCCATAACGCACCACCCACACATATACGGAAGAAGATATCTGCATTGGGCACGTATAGTGGACTAGAGCCCAAACAATCTCCTTGAAGGTAGGCAGTGGCAGGACGTATAAGGCTGATGATGACGACGATGAAAATATATAGGGTCGTTCTTAATATGCTGACACTTTTTTAAGGGGATGGTCAGACCATCAATCTGAACAACTTTCTCTATGGGACCAACATCGAAATCGCGAAGAAAAAATCAGCTGTCCCATTTTTTGAACAGCAGATTTTTTTTTCGCGATTTCGATGTTGGTTCCATAGAGAAAGTTGTTCAGTTTGATGGTCTGGTCATCCCCTTTAGTTGGACCCTGTATAGTTAATTTAATTTCTTTATTGGGAAACCAACAGTGCTACATGACAATCTTAACATAGTATCATTTAACTTAAAATATGACCAATTACCGGTTAAATCCTCATTAAATCTAAAATTATATGTATCTATAAACTATCGCGCGATTCAATGTAAATTAACATGTATATATATGTATACAGGTTATCACCTGTATAGTGATTAATAGTTTGTTTGCATATGCAGTACCTATAAACATAACATATAATTTCAACAGCATCCAAATACCATAATTTCCAAGCATAATTCAACCTACCCATAATTAGTAAACTGGAACAAAGTTATATATCTAGTCAACCGTTATGAAACTTATGAATTGCGCCCGTGGCAGCAATATTTTGACGTTAGCAAAATATAATGGTGGCCATTAATTCGTTCGATGGCCACGTGGCGTCGCGAATGCTCACACACCCGTCGAACGAGTGAAATATGGATCGTACCTCCCTTGGGCAAAGCGTGTAGTGAACCTGCTAAATTGCCGCACTAATTTAATGATAGTCTTTAGATTTGTTTTCTAAACTTGTTAATTACTATCTTAATCTTCTTAAAGAGCTTCGTTATTGTCGGACTAATAGCCAATCCTATATCTTACGCTATGCTACGTACTATAAGGTTTATAATAGTGTTACTTTGACTATCCGCCACCGCCACACGTCTCTTCTGTATTAACCGCGCCTTAGGAAACTTATGAATTGCGCCCGTGGTAGCAATATTTTGACGTTTCAACAAAATATAATGTTGGCCATTAATCCTTTCGATAGCCACGTGGCGTCGCGAATGCTCACACACCCGTCGAACGAGTGAAATATGGATCGTACCTCCCTTGGGCCAAGCGTGTAGTGAACCTGCTAAATTGCCTCACTAATTTAATGATAGTCTTTAGATTTGTATTCTAAGCTTGTTCATTACTATCTTTATCTTCTTAAAGAGCTTCGTTATTGTTGGACTAATAGCCAATCCTATATCTTTGCCAATAATCTCCACTTCCTGGGAAACACACGATTTTTTCCTTCGCTTGGATCGTCAGGTCTTTCACTGTCTTCATAATTATGTATCTACTCAGACATTGTTCAACTTATCAATAGAACCTAGATATTATTTCTTATACTGTGAATAGAAGTTAAAATATTGCTGCGAAACAGCAATATTTTGACGTTTTAATAGCAAAATATGATGGTGACCATTAATCCGCTCGATGGCCATGTGACGTCATGACACACCCGTCGAACGAGTGAAATATGGAACATACCCTTGAGCAAAGCGTGTAGTGAATCTGCTAAATTACCTAGGTAATTTAATTATAGTCTTTTGATTTGTTTTCTAAACTTGTTAATTACTATCTTAATCTTCTTAAAGAGCTTCGTTATTGTCGAAGCAATACCCAATCCTATATCTTTAATGCCAATAATATCGACATCCTGGGATCTGAATTTGTTTTCTAACTTATCGATTGAGTAGTATTAAAATAAGAATAACACTACCACCACATGTAGGTTGTAACAACACTTAAAATGTTTGTACCTAATCTAACAGCTTCCCTTTTTTGCCTTTGCCAAAATGTTCAGGTTATCTTGTAGGCACTACATACAACCCGGTCACATGAACCTGGCGTCGATATTATACAGGATCCTTCTTAATATGCTGACACTTCAGACGTATCATACATGTACCATACATTTGGCTAGAGTAGGTTTGCAGTTTTTAATGGAACAGTAGATTTTTTTTGCTATTTCGATGTTGGTGCCGTGGTGAAAGTTGTTCAGTTTAATGGTCTGATCATCCCCTTAAAAAAGTGTCAGCATATTAAGAAGGGCCCTATATTAGCACTGTGGTACGGTGTGAAACCGTGTGTTCCAAATTATCGAGAACGAAGATGCTTACCGTATTGACGAGATTCTTCTCATGGTGTGGGCAGCAAGCCCTTATGTCAGTATTTTCAGACCGCCTTACGGCCTCTGACGTGGTTTTTATGTAACGACTACTACCACCAGAGATAGTAGCCGGGACCAACGGCTTAACGTGCCATGCGAAGCACGGAGTCATCTTTCTTTTCAGACAATCAGGTGATTCGGCCTGCTATGTCCTAACTAACTGGGGAAAAACGCACAAAGTGACATATCACTAGGTGTCCCCCGTGGGAATCGAACCCACGACCTCCGTGCCGAAGCCCAATGCTCTTAACCATCAGACCACGGAGGCAGTAGTTTGATGTTCTAAACCACCCCTTAAGTATTGCTAGGGTGTTTTGTTACACCCTGTATAGAGGCCTATGCCCAGCAGTGGGTAGTTGTGGGCTGATTTGATTAATAAGACTGACGAGATTAATAAGTCCGCACTGTCGCAAAAGGAAAATCAAGACGGACATCGCATTCCAGCGAGGTGCAGAGATAATGTGTTACAGGTTATACCTAGAACGTACACTCCAAATCGATGGGCTCAATCTCTTTTTGTTGTAGTTCAAAACTTTGTTACAAATACCCATTTATCAGTCGTGGTAATTGTCATTGATTGATCAATATTTCATTTGAGTTCATTTTAGGGTACCTACGTAATTCAGTGGACGGTGTTCGTAACATTGAATGGCGCCACCCAAATGGCATATTAAGGCCACCTCGTATATCGCGATTCGGGACTGAAAGGGACTTAACGTTTGTTTAACGTTTAATGATTACACGAACTCTGATCTAGTAGGTATCTGAATACGATATTTTTTCGAGATAATTAATGAAAAACTGATCAATTAAGAGGTCTTTCGAAAAGATTAACGAACGTCGGTATTACATCAATAACCTTGTTGGTAGGCATATAGTTAGCATAGCCGCAAAGTGGCCTATAGCCAGCAGTAGGTCGCGGAAGTCATGGGTGTGTTAAAGTACTTGCTTTACGAGGATATAGGTTCTCTTCGATTCGAGGGGATTAACTTCTCTTAAATTAATCCTAGCATTGAAACTATACATTTTATCGAAAATCAGACAAATGCAAAGCACATAATATATTCGTTTTTAGATAACATTTTCATTGACTTTAATTGCTTAGTATTGAAAATATAACCAGACTTCGTTTGTATGGAGCGCGCTCCGAATTACATCCCCATAATTAGGCTAATACAATATACCAAAACCTACTACTTACGAATAAAATAACCAAAATCTGCAAATTTGGGAGAATAAAGAAAACAACGTTTAGTACAAATACAATATTTCATTTCATTGAAATCAAAAAGGATACGAAGTACACCATCAAATGTCCACAAAATTATCAAACTTGTCTGAGGAAAAAGTTTATTTTTGCGACAGTGTCCCCGTACCGGAAAACGCACGTCATCCCGTCATTCCGGAACGACCCCGTTACCGTTACCGCTACGTATTTTATCGGAAACATCAATAAATTGTAGCGTCGTATTAGACAAATATGCTATCTTGGGTTCTAAGTAAAGATATTTATAGCTTCTCTTTATAAGATTTCGAAGAAAGAAGCTACGAAATTTTCACACTTAACAATTCGGTATGTCATTTTTTTTGGAGGGCTAAATCGAAAACCATTTCGAGATATTTGTCTCATAATAATATTTACTAAGTATAGATATTTTTAATAAAATAACCCCGTTTTTCGGTACGTTCAGTGACGTCACTGGAAAACCTGTGAACTCCTTGGTAAACTTAAAATAACTGGCCATTATGAAAAAAATACATTCACAATGTCAGAATTTGACATTTGATGTTGCCGTTTCTGTGTCCAGTAGGCCTCGCATGTCACCCCGAGAAAACGATAAAAATCGAGATGTGCCTCCATCCTTATTATTTTACGTATGCCAGAAAGAGCGTGTAGGACGTTTTTCTCGTTTAAATGCTTTTTCTTGGATGGCATCCTAGCCGTGCTGCATAGAGTTCGAAAGAGTAGGCAGTTTTTAATAATGCAGTAAGTAGTTTTTCTCCATGGAGTTCGAATTATTTTCTCTCCACCATTCTTGCATTTACAGATTACAGATCAAAGTAATTTCAAAATGAAATTGGTATGGATAAACTCGATGAATTGCAATAAAAATTAAATTGGTTTCTTAATATTACTTATGTCTTCTATACGTTAAAAATATAAAATGAAGACCATAAAAAACTTAACATACCGAATTCTTGAATCCTAATTTGGCGTTACATACTTTAGTGTACGAACTTCAGACCATCAAACTGAATAACTTTCATTAAGGGACCAACTTTAAAAATGCGATATAAAATCAGCTGTTCCATTGAAAATGTCAATAGCTTAGCTACTCGACCATAATTTTTGAAATACTCTGACCACGCGGGCCCAGCAGTCGGGCTGAATTATTAAATTATGACCTGAAAAATTCCGGGGCTTAATTAGGATGGACATTTAATTAGTATTCAAGAGCATTATCAATCCAGATCTAGAAGAAGCTCACTGAGGCGCTTTAACATACTGAAACAAAACAACAATACTTAATTTACTCTCCAAAACTCACTATTGCTTTTAACTAAAATTTAATTTCATAAAATCCATCTAGATATCCGTTAATTAAATCGATATTGGACTATTACGTAATCGACATTGTCCCAATTAACGATCTGCCGCATCGACTGCGAGTACGGACTCGATATTGCTCGTGTTTAATGAGTCCCGTTGTAAGACAAACTGTTCTGCTACTGGACATGGCCGCTTGTTGCTGATAAAATCACTGGATAGTAGTTAGGGTTACGGGTGGCCTTAATGGGTAATTTACCCTTTTTGTTGAAAATGTTTTCAGTAAATCTAGATGCGTTAGGCCCGGAATCCATCGAAGTGAAACAGAGCGGAGATGTGTCGTGAACATTTAATAGGATTTTTTTATTTACCCATCTCCTCTCCTCTTAGCTTCACTGGATACGGTTCAAGCGGAGCGGAGAAGAGATTTTTCATATTTGAATGACTATGGTGCAATCAAAGCTGAAATTGGACAAGCGTCGAGTCGAGTCGAGCGAAGATTTGATTGTTGTGCGGCAGAGACAGTGATCGGTGCCTTCTTGGCGCTGGTCAACAAGCTAGCTCAAATCTCTACTCCACTCCGCTCAGCATTAGGTGGACACACCTTAGACGTTAAGCATCTCCGCTCTTCTCCGCTCCCTCCATCTCCATTTTGGTGCATACCGGGTATGTATGAACTGACAATGTAGTTCTATGGCTTTGTTTGTTTCATTACGATACGACATTGATTTTGGATTGATGTTGTATGATAGCGCTTTCCTAAAAAGCTCTGCAGTGGGAAGTACCTGAGTAAATTTTACGCCAGTATTCTCGGAGTAATGGTTGTAGTCCTCTATCATTTCTAAACTAATATGATATTGATATTCAGGCCTTGTGAAACATTTTCAGCCTTTACGGCTATATCCGCGTTAGTTATCTCGATGTTCGACTGGACTTCGGCAAGTTTTAATTAAGGCAAATATCTCGCACGAGGGCAGCGATGGGTATTCTAATCGTTGACTGTTAATAGTGTTGTGTTCTGTTGAGTATTGAAACTGAAGTCTTATTGGATAGTTAATTGAAAATTCTTACTAGTTAATGTGAACTAGATACTTAGGAGCAATTCATGTTTTATTAAATTAAAAACCAATGTGCCTGCCATGGAAATTCTAAGCCCAGAGTCTTCTAATTGATTGTGTAATGGAAACTATTTGATTAAACAAAATAGCCTTTTTGCATTGGTGCACTTAGGATTAGGACTTCGATCAAAGTCCGTCTGTTTTCTGAAATATATGTAGCAATAAAGAATAGGCATTTTAATTTAATTGCGAATAGGTATATAGACGCTTAATTAACTTCATTAACCACGACTGATAACAAGTACAGTCTCAGTAATAAAATAATGGTTACTACTCAATTAAAGAGACATGCCACAAGCTCCAATCATTCAGCTACAAGAGACGTACACTCCAAAATGACGCAACGCAACAAAATAATTAAAATAAAATACCAAAATCGCTCCTTGGAAAATCAGAAAGGCGGGCGGTATTAGGTGAGTTAAAGGCCCTTTCCTCCCTTAAAGGGCCGTTTCCCCCCTCCCCCCGCGTGAGACATACCCCGCGTCATTAGGAGTGGGCACGCAAAGGGAAATTATCCTCACTTAACCCTCCTGGAGGCGTTAACTGGCACCTCAGAAGAGAGCTCTCGGCAACGATTACTTTATTATACGGATAGGAATTTTTTTTTCTTTGAGTATTTTTTGTGCTATAGAGAAAGGAGATATGGTGATGTTATTTACTGGTTTGTTAGTTAACACAACGTAAGCGAAATATTATTAATATTTACATTGTTTATAGGTACGTTACCTAATTTATTGTTAACATTTTCTTCAGCCGATGACATTGTAGAGCGGATTACAAAGTTAAAGTGGAAATGGGCGGCACACTTGGCTAGAAGGGACGACGGCCGGTGGACCAAGGCAATATCGAAATGGTGGCCAAGAGAAGCAAATAGGTCAGTGGGCAGACCGCCCCGATGCGATGGTCAGACGTTGTAAGGGTAGTGGGTCAGAGATGGATCAGATTGGCACATGGCAGTGACGAGTGGCAGAATAATAAAGAGGCCTATACACAGCAGTAGGTTGATGTGGACTGATTTGATTGATGGATCTCTTCATTCTAAGCATTGCATTTTGTTTGGAAGCATTTTGTGTTTTTAATAGGTACCTACTCGTACATTTTACAAAACTTGTTCGAAGTGTAATGCAAATCTACATATAAGAAAGAGTTTACTATGGTACCTTATTGTTCTGTAAAGTAAATATTATATTTGCGAAAAAATACGATGAGTTCAGAAACAGTCCTTTTCAAACATTAATCCGTTTTAGCAACAACTTCAAGTTTCATATTCTGTTCAGAAAAATTCATTCAAACAGCCATAACAACAGAACACAGCGTAAATAACCATGAACCGTGACTAATCTTTAATTTTGTCCCTCCAATTTACGATCTCTAGGATCAATTGTTTTTCCGAATGAATGCTCCAAAATAACAATTCGTTAAATTCACAACCCTCCGCCACCCTCGTTCATTACAGTTGCGAACGCAGTTAAAATTCTACATATCCGGGCATCCCCATCGTATGAACCAGCATATAGGTGGATTCATTGACGGGGCCAACCGTAACATCGCAGCTCTACAGACCTAGAAATGCTAAAACTAACGTGTTACATTTTTACGATTTACATACATACATAAACTCACCTATAACATTAGAATAATTATTAGTTATTCTATGTATATCGTTCGAAAAAAAGGATAGGTGTATATAATAAAGTGTTGTGTTAGATAAAGAAATAAAAAATAAAATCTTGTCTCATTGTTGGGCAAAGGTAAAAATAAATGATTATTTAATTACAATTGACCTAGAGGAAGCAAGAGAGGTATGTTAGAACAGTCTGGAAAAAAGGCAATTGTAGAACATAGATCTCGATTTGGCATTGATCTTATTTCAATATGGGTACCATTATCACTACAAAATTGAGTTGATAATGGTAATCGTACGTAGAGAGAGGAGGAAATATCATATGTCCATTCCATGGATATAAACTAACTAGCAGCCCGTCCCGGCTTCGCACGGGGTAGACAATTGTCTATTTTACCAAGGATCCCTAATTTTTTTCAAAATGAAATGTAGCCTATGTCAAATTGGAAGAATGTAACATTCTATTGGTGAAAGAATTTTTTAAATCGGCCCAGTACTTTTTGAGCCTATTCATTACAAACATACAAACATACAAAAATAGGTACAAATCTTTCCTCTTTATAATATTAGTGTAGATGGATCCATAACCTGCTTACAAACATGGAAACACTTGACCATGGCGATCGGTAATGTTCGTCCTTCTGTCGTACTTCTTTCTTACGTGTCCGTCGTAGATTTTTCTGATTTTACGTTTGCTTCTTTTATACATTTTTGTCTTTGGATTAGACAGGGACAAAGTTGACGTCAGAAACAACGGTGGGAATTTACTAAAGAAGTACGAACATTACCGCTCGCCAAGGAGTATTTTCATGTTTCACCGCTTATAAGGCAGTCTGCTCTCCAGGGGCAATACCTATTCCAACTTCCTGGTCCATTCGTATGATTATGTATCGCATTGAAAGATCCATAACAGCATAGAGTTTGCCAAATAACTTTGTTTCACTTCTCAGGTAGTTTATATCCATCTCCCTTAGTTGTGATTAGTAATTTCTAATTCAAGTTGCCCTTGATTTTAATATTTTTATGGTTTGATTTTGAAAATAGCGAATCAAATTTTTAACAATGACATTTTCGATTTGCCAATTACCATTATTCAGTATGAAACTAAATGAAATGTTTTGTTTAATGAAGAGGTTTATATGAAACTAGCTTTAACCCGCGACTTCGTCGGCACACATTATATAACAGATTTTAAGTCAGATTATAAGCTATCAAACAAAAAAGTTTCATCAAAATCGGTTCAAGTAGTTTTCGCGTCATGCTCGCACAAACAAACAGATGGACAAAACTTCTAAAAAAGGTTAATTAGGAGTCAAGGATACCTAAAAACCATTTCATCATATTTTTTGTGTAAATTTCTTCAGTGTACAGACACACTTCTGTTACAGTTCATAATAGTTAAGATTATTAAGATGAAGCGTGACGAGGTTTTAATATAAATATGTCTAACGCGTGTGTGTGTGAACACTCGCCCGTAGCTCGACACTCGTCATTCTCGCAACATGTTCGTGCACTGCCTGCTGCTCGCGATGCTGCTGCTCTCCACCGTGGACTACGGCACTGGGGATAAATACCCTTACAAAGTAGTAGAGTTTGAAGGTAAAATTGACTTTTTACTTATAATTACAAGTATAACTCTATTTATAGAAGAGTACCACAGTCTTTGTAAAATCTGAGTATCATCCATTAGAACATTTTTATGTTTTGTTCAGGTAGAAGTGACATCCCATTGGCTGGTCCGTATAATTTTTATTTGGTAAACGGCCAGTGCAAAGGCGCCCTAAAACTAAGTCCAACGGTAAGCTCATATTATAATTAAGAAACTCAATAATTAGGGTTCCGTACCCAAAGGGTGAAAACGGGACCCTATTACTAAGCCTAAGTTGTCCGTCCGTCCGTTCTATTTAGAGCTGTATCTTTTGAACCGAAATAGCTATATAGTTGAAATTTCGTCGCAGAATATGCGTTATTGCGTTATTATTTGTTATTAAATAATAACAATGGCAAACAGTTAAAAATTAAGGGGAGTTGTCAACAAGAAATTAATTTTATCAACGTTATTCTTCTCGCTCTGTCGTAAAAACGGTAATACATACAAGCTTCAAACTTGGTGTGATTATAGAGCAAACTCTACAGTAAACCAACAAATAATAAAAACCGGCCAAGTGTGTGTCGGTCTCGCGCTAAGGTCCCTAAGAATTTTTTTTTTTGTAAGTTGATTGTTGTGTTGTGTGGTACGGAACCTTCGGTGCACGAGTCGCCCGACTCGCACTTGACCGGTATTATTTTTTTATATGAGTTCATGTTTTTGACATATCTACCTCTAGGTACCTCGTGCATAAATTGACGACACGTAGTTTAGTTTGGTCAAGCAAAGTTTTTGTACCTTAGGCGCGGTTTATACAGAATAGACGTGTGGCGGTGGCGGATAGTCAAAGTAACACAATTATAAACCTTATAGTACGTAGCATAGCGTAGTTTGGAGAATTACGCCCGCGCCTCCAGGCGACGTCACCTGGAGGCGCGGGCGCGATTCTCCTTTACGACAAAAACGACGCTATACTTAGGTACGTAAGCACTATAAGGTTTGTATCGTGTTACTTCGATTATCCGCCATCGCCACACGTCTCTTCTGTATAAACCGCGCCTTAGTGAACTAAGGCAAGCGTTGTGTCATTCTGCAGTATGTACCTCTCATATGGTGCAGGGATTCCATTGTTGTGTGACTGTTATGTATCAAATCAAAATTTATTATATTATATCCTAAAAACCTAAAATATGCTACAAAAATCCTAGGTTGTCGGAAAGTAAAGGAGCACCCCGAAAACTAATTTTTAGGATTATGAAAACATAATTAAGTGTAAAGTCCCACCTTTTGAATTAATTTATTCAATATAACCCGGATGTCTAGAATATTTGATTTTAAAACTGTTACCCAATTATTTACGAAAAAAAAGGTTACGTTTATGGTATTAAAGTGTCTCTGCCTCCAAATCACAGTTTTTTTGGATGGTATGTTTTTTGTTTGTATGTCTTTTGTCTGTATGGTTGTCTGTTTGTTTGAGTGTAAGAACAACAGACAATGGGCCCCTGTGACCCATGTTTCTTAGAGAAAATTGATCATTGTCTTAAAGTCCAATGGTTTTTGTGTGATGCTCTATGCGATGCACGCTTTTATACCATATCCACCTTATTTTTACCATAATCAGTTTTGTTTTCTATTGTGCATTGTATTTTGTTTGGTGTAAATAAAGTATATTTCATTCATTCATATTTCATTCATTCATTCATTCATTCGCTTTTCTCTTTCAGGCCACAACGTTCTCTAATTAAACGATTTTTCAATTTATCCAACAACATAACACAACATATATATTTTTTATTTGCACAACAAGAAACCAATTTCCAATGTCTTCTTATTGTATGTATATCAATTCAATGTACTAAACTACATAATAGTACAAAAGTAATCAAAAAATTAACTCTTTCCCACAGTACTTTCTTTGTCGGCCACCCACATCCATCGCTGCACTGGAAGTTACAGTGCAGGACTACAAGCCGAATATAAAGATCAAAATAGCAGATGATCTTAACGGTGTGGAGATTACCCGACAGAAACCCTGCCTCTATAAAAGCGCTCTATCAATTAAAGTAGGATGCGCCTAGTGTCGGTGTGTATTCGGCCTAAAAAGCAACTTCGGCCACACATTTTGCTTCGGCTAAAATCTACCGAAATTTTTACTGAAGCCGAAGCTTTGTGTTTATCCACCTGGTTTGTTACAATATTACTGTTAAAATCATTTTGTTTTAAATAATAAATTTATTTTAATCGAATTAAAGCTTTGCTATGGAATTGTCTTTTTGACACAAATTAATGTATAGAATTAATAAATTCTTTGATTCTTTCCAATTTTTAAGGTAATTTAGACTCCTTATACAAACGAGAAGTTCACGACAATATAACAGTATAGATTTTGCATTGTTACTTTTTAGTCATTTATTCAAGTATTTCTTCTTGTGATTGAACCTTCGGCTTTCGGCCGAGGTTATGGCAAAAGAAAAACAATCGACTCCGGCGTCGGCCAAAAACTAGTCATTATTTTGATACCTAATTAACATTTTAAATTCTCATTTTAAGTTTTCAGGCAAAAATGATTAGTTTTCATTTCAGCAATGAATGGAAGCATTAACGTGCTCATCTTATATTGGTAGTAAGTAGGTTGAGATTTTAAAAGTTACAAACAAATTTGAAAAAAAAAAAAATACATACGTTGAAACCATGATAATTCGATTCTGCTCTCGATTCTAAACAAACTACTGTCTAGTTTTGCGTTTATTCATTAACACGTTGTATACTCCAGCAACATTATCTATTCTTAAATGAAAATACAAATTTTCAAACGAATAGTTAACTATTGGAATACGTATAATGACGCTTTTGATACGTTGATGATACTGAATTAAACTCAAACTGGAACTATATTACGTTTGTTTCATTACGAAAGTTCATCGACCCTTATCCTAATAATGTAGCAACTAGCAAGACCTGAGTATTGACAAAACATATCCAATGTGGCGGCACGCAATAGACCGGGCTGAAATCGGCATGCCACAATCCGGCAATCCCATTGACTCTGCGGTCTTGTCATTATGCCTATGCTAATATTTGCATGTGAAACCACGCCAATCGAATGTATGTTAACGCATTACGATTATCATGTGCCGTGTGGTAGATTTTGCCTATTAGAATTGTAATGTTGTTACCATAAATCTGGAAATTGTGATCTGATCAGTGATTTTGGCACGATGAAACGAGAGGCAAAAAGTTATCGGTGTGATATTTTTTTGAATAATTTAATGTGATTTCTAAAACAAATTAATAGTCAGGAGTTGGATGGGGTCTAGATTGTTACGAAGTAAGTAACTTTTTATTACATAAATCGTAGTTTTTATATTTTTGCCACTTTTTCTTTGTAATTTATTTTTTATTTATTTACGTAAGATTAAAAGGGGATTCATCTTAGTTTTAATTTTTCTTACGTAGGGAGGAAGGGTATTAGAAAATGCATACAATTTTCTTACATAGTAACCTCATTAACTCCATAGATATCGACGTAGTACTTAGTATTTCTATGATCTACTCAAGCAAGTTAAAGTAGCTATAACGAATGAAAGATTTTGGGCTAATGCTTGTTTGTATGAACATTTTAAGTTCAATTCACGGACAAATATAGCTGCGATACATTCCCGAAACGATAGTAAGCTCGTGCTCATTCTATTGTGTTGTGGTAAAAGGAAAACTAATACAAATGTGCGATAGTTCACTAGCAAACTAAGTTACTGTTGAAGTTGCTTTTCCACCCACACTGAATGTGGGGTGGCATTAAATCGTGGCATATTTATGTAACATCGAATATAAACAGATAAATAAAAAGTTCTACGTGTAGATACTTCGTCTCTTCATCGTATCACGACTCATCGAACACCAGACATTCAGATAACAAAGTATAAAAAGACAATATACGTTCAAGGAGGTTCATTTTCCAAAGTGATACAAGTACAACGTTTCGAAACTCTTTCATCTGAAGATGGAATTATATGTTTATCTAAGGATGCGTCCACATCTGGCGAACGCGCCGCGTATACGCAGCTTGCGAACCGTTCGCGAGCTACTCGCGAGCGGCTTGCGGACGGCGCGCGAGCAGCGCAGTAGCGACGCACGAGCTTAAAATGCATCTGCGCAGCGCAGATCACGATCGACTCGCGTGCAGCGCGCGGGTTGCGCATTCGCCGCGCGTTCGCCAAATGTGGACGCACCCTTAGAACAATAATTTTAGTCACAGAAGATGTGAAAATCGGTTTATGAGGGTGTGTAACTGTGAATAAGCAGTCATGATATTTATTATTTTGCTGTGCCGGGAGCCTGCATAAAATCTGGTTTGATGTCGATATGCCATAGAATAGAACATCTGAAAAAAAAAATTCTAAACCATTAGTCAGAAAGCTGAGGTGTGAAAATGGAAAAATTAAATAAATAATCTCTCTTTCAGGATTGTTAATGATTTACTATATTAGATATAGAATGCTACGCGACGAATATTTTTATTGTACCCTGGAAGAATTCGTATATTTTTCTCAAGGAGTTTTCACTTTTTGCCCATTCGTCACACAATCACGTAACAGTTTAGTAACGTCAGCACGTATTTTCAAGAAGAAAAAGTTTATTACTCCACAATATCAGTAATTGTAGACATCGCAATAGGATCGCATTGTAGACATCCACCCCATCGGGGAGACCTGAAATCGAACTGTACAAAGTTTTCGACGACGCCAAAGTTATTATTTCACTTTTATAACTTGTGGAATTGGCTTGAAATAAAACAGAGGGAATCATTGGACTGGCTGTCTTTTAGGGTGCGTCCACATTTGGCGAATGCGCAGTTCAGGTGCCGCTCGCGAGTTGCACGCGTGCCGTTACTGCAATTGATTGGTGCGCCTCTTTAGCACAACTCTTGAAAGATCTGATCTGCGCGCGTGCAGTTTGCGCACTTACATTTCCGTTCGCCTTAATACTGTGAGCTTCAGTTGTTGGGGAAGTAGGTGCAGCACGCGAGCCGCGAGCGCGCAGCTCTTGCGCTGCTTGCGAGCCAAGGGCGTACGGCGCGTAGCGAGCGCGCGAACGTCGCGCGGGCGGTACAGGATTGACACACGAGCATAAAAAAAACAGGCGCAGCTCGCGGGCGGCTGCCTTTGACTATTTATATGTGGACTGGTTACGCGTGTAATTCTACTAACAAACATTTCTGCCACTTTTTACGGGGGGCGAGGTAACATGAAATCCGCAACTTTGGATTTTATTCCCCATAACTTTAGATTCTAATTTTGAATGTTAAAAATCATGAAAAGTAGTCTCGTGTAAACCCCAAACGTTCTAAGTTCGAAGTTATTATTTCGCAATTATAGGCTGTCTCGTTTAGTGATAAGGTGTAAAATTGAATGTAAATGCACAAGATCAATTGTGCTTATACCTTGGCAGAGGGGAAATGCTACCGCAAGGCTAGTCCTTATAATAATTAGTCAAAGGCGGCTGCGCATTAACCGCGCATGTAGACTCAAATGTGGACGCACCCATAGAGAATCTCGTTTTTATACTAAAATCAATCAAATGACAGATGGGACCTGTCAATCAATGGAGTTTGAAACGGGAGATTTATTTGTAGAGTAGCCCAGTGCCTGACATTATTGAAAATAATAAATCTTCATTCCGTTTATCAATTTTACACTGCAAGCAAAGTATAAGCATACCTAATTAAATTTCTTTGCAACCGCAAGATCCTGTTGGGTCTGTTTCCATAACATCCAAAGATTTTAAGGTATTTATAAATACTTTGTTTTACGAGTGGAAATAATTGCTGTAAAAATGAGACCAAGAACACACAAGGTATTTACAAATTTATGAAAAACCTGTAAACCATTAGTGTACAATAATTCAAAATAGACCGTACCGTAATAAACTTGATTTTAAACTTTTTAATTGAATGCTGTAATTTAGGTGTCGGTTTTAGAATACCCGTATCGATATATTTTTAACACGCTTTGACTTTTATTAGGCAAATTAATAACTGATAATCTTCTTATTTAATAATTCAACATAACAACCCGTCACGGCTCCAATCAAAATAATATGTCTCAATATCGAAATATATTACATAACTTTGATTTTTACGACGTTATCCTTTTACAACGTGTTAATGGATTAATGCAAAACTAGAAAGTAGTTTGTTTAGAATCGAGACCAGAATTCAAAACAGGTAAAATTAAAAAAAAAAAAATTTGTTAGTAAAATTTTAATTTTACTGAACTCGATCTCAACCCACCGCTCGGGCCGATGTTCTTAAATTAAAATGTATCCATGAGCACGTTAGCGCTTTCATTCATTGTTAAAATGATAACAAATCATTTTTGCCTCAAAACTTAAAATGTCAATAAGTTTAAATTTTAACTATGAATAAAATAAAATTATTGTTTTAATCGAATTATTTTGTTATAATTCAGTTGGGGTGTATGAAGTTTTGCGCTTATTCATTAACACGTTGTATATTCCTCTTAAATGGCAAACAATATTATTTACCAATACCGCATCGTATATGCCAATGGATCCTTCCCCGATGAAACTTTCCAAGATACAGCGTAGCATTTTGATGATTTATGCTTACTTTATTGATAAACTTCCGTACAGGAAGGGTTCTTTAGCTTTTCCCGCGTTTATATCTCGCCGGAGCAAGTTTTCGAGGTGAGCTCATTTTCATGTTATGGTTAATTATCCTTGTTTATGTGGGAACTTGTGCAGTTGGGGCTAGTAACGTGTCGGAGTTTATGGTTAGTGATTTTGCTGGACCCTATTTTCTTGGAAGTTACGTGTTACTAAAATTCATTGAATATCCTTAAGAGGTTTAAGGCAAATGGATAAGAAGCACTTGCATTTAAGTTAAAAGACACTAAGTTAATCCACGTCCATATACAACGTGTTTATGAATAAAACAAAACTAGAAATTTGTGTGTTCAAAGAGGAGAATCGAATTATCATGGTTTCAACATAGGTATTATTTTTTCAAAATATTAATCATTTTGTTTTTATTTAAAATTTACTAAATTCGATGTCTACCCACCGCATGGGCACACTCACCTTACTTACTACCAAAACAAGATTCTTAAAATGTATCCATGAGCCACGTTAGAGCTTCCATTCATTGCCGAAATGATAACAAAAAAAATTTTTGCCAGAAAACTGAATATGCGAACTTTAAAATTTAACTATCAAAATAATGAAATTATTGTTACAATCGAATTATTTTGTTGTAAATCAGTTGGGGTGTACGAGGTTTTGCGCTTATTCACTAACACGTTGTATAAAGATAACGGCGTAAAAATCAAAGTTAAGTAATATATTGCGATATCGATATTGAGTCATTGAGTTTGATAATTGATATGCGAAAGTATTTATCTGACTGTAACGTCTTCACGTCTAAACTCAATTAAATGTTTGACATAAAGGTAGACTGAAGTATAGAACATTTTATCCATTTTTTCGACTTGTGTGCGAAGAAAGACCTGGATAAAAGCTGTTGATGACATACTTACAATAACTTACTTATCTTATCTATTATATACGAGTACTACACTATATATTCGACTCTATATATACTCATATTTAAAATTCCAAAGTTTTATATGGATGGATGAAATGTCCGTTAGTCATCATTGATCAAGCTGTTACATTGTAGTCCTGAAGCAGATAGGCTGACATCTTTGAAACATTGATTATGTATAATTTCATCCAATAGAATACAAGCTACATGTCCATGCCAATTGTATGAAAAAGTATGTTAATTTATTATACTTACGGAATACCCTCAATATGACTTGAGTCACTCTAGTGTGTACATAGGTGTTATATGAATTCCTCAGTATCGAAGAGCCGTGGTGGTCCAGTGGCGAGTAACCCGCCAGGAGGCGATGGTTCGATCCCCGTCCAGGCCGACTCGTACCAATGAGTTTTTCGGAATTTATGTACGATTTGTAACACCACAGGATTTTTGGTGAAGGAAAACATCGTGAGGAAACCTGCATGCTTCAATTTCGAGGCATGTATTGTACCCACTGTCCATTATAAGTGGCGACGTCACATTGAACAGAGTTTCGGTACTACTGTTGATACGTGGATGTTCTGAGGTTTCAGAATATCTCTGACTACCCCCTCGGGGAATATAGTCGTGAGCATATGCTTATGCTTATGCTCAGTATCTAATATGTACAAGATATACCTAATATAAAACTCAAACTGTGATTCGAAATTGTGAGTTAAATCACGTCGCCCACGGACTGTGGTAGGTATGTATAGGAGCGACCTAAAGGCCTAAACATTATAATATCGCATTAGTAGTCAATTCAGTCGAAGGCACACTCTTTCAAATGAGATGGCAAGTAATTTCGTGAAAACCCAGTTCTAAAATAAATTATTCATTGGCGACGAAACGCCCGAAGGCTCGTATTCATTTCATTTCTGAATCTGAATTCTACTTTTTCTCATTCGCCTTTTTCTTTATCAAACCTACCTTTAATAAATTTTAAATAAGAACTCGGATAAAGCAGTAAAATACATAGAGTTAATTTCGAGTCATGTTGAAACTTACTTAACTATTCCATTTGGGATGAATCGTGTTTTAATAATTGCTCCAAATCTACATACTTCCTTGCCTTTTGTTTTGCGTTCGGTATGTGATTTAGTTGAGAGACTATTATTTAATAAAATGTTTTATTATAATATTATACATATTCATTTTTTTATGGAAACGTTTGGGCGTGAATACACACACTATAATTACTCACAATCATCATCAGCAAATTGTCAACCTAATACAGAATGTAAGGAAAAGTATCATTAACCTTTAAACCACATCTCTACCCATCAAACTGAACCACTTTTACTATGGGAGCAAACCTGTCAGAACAAAAAAATCAATCAATTATACTTTATTTTACACAAAAAAAAACATTAACAGAGAGTAAATAAACAGGAAATACAGAAGATACGAAAATATGCGGTCTTATCGCTAAAAAACGATTTCTTCCAGGCAACCTTAGGGTAGAACAGCTGTCGCACACTAAACTGCAATACCTACTCGATTCAAACGTATAGGCATATATGCACATGACTATATTCCCCGAGGGGGTAGTCAGAGATATTCTGAAACCTCAGAACATCCACGTTTCACCAGTAGTACCGAAACTCTGTCCTGTGTGATGGGGGGTGAGCCCGTCGCCACTTATAATGGACAGTGGGTACAATACATGCCTCGAAATTGAAGCATGCAGGTTTCCTCACGATGTTTTCCTTCACCGAAAAGCCAGTAGTGTTACAAATCGTACATAAATTCCGAAAAACTCATTGGTACGAGTCGGCCTGGACGGGGATCGAACCATCGCCTCCTGCACGGTAGGCAAGGTTACTCGCCACTGGACCACCACGGCTTCCCGTATAGGACAGCTGATATTTGTGACAGGTTTGCTCCCATAGGAAAAGTTGTTCAGTTTGATGGGTAGAGTCTTAGAGTATGTGGTTTAAAGGTTAATTATACTTTTTCTTACACCCTGTATAATATAAGAATCCTATCTCTAGTTGAACCGATCTCACCCATTTCTTTGCTGATCGCATCCAAGTCTTTTCAGTGCTCTTCGCGATATTATCAGTCAACCTGGTTGATGGACCAAAACTAGCTCGTCTAGTATGGATCCTCAAAACGCGCAAGACGCGCCTTCGTTGCATAGAAAATGACTTCTACAGCCCTTTTCGGTGAACGAAAGCCGCGCTTGCCGCGACCTGTATGCAAAAAAGCCGAGTGGCGCGCAAGTAAAGAAATAACACTCAACGGGCAGATTCCTAATTAGTCTGGAGACCGATCGCGGTAATTCAAAACATCGAAGTTCAATCCTTATTCAATTTCAGTTGCTATCAAATTGCAAGCCAGTTACTCGTACTATTAAACTGTCCTGAATTCCGTATCGCGCTAAACATGACTTATTTACTATGTGATTGACAGAGATATGCGACATGGCTGTCGTGAGCTGAAAAAGGATTAGCGCGATATCGAATGTGTAAAAACTGATTCGCATGCAATTCAATGACTTTTCAATGGAGATTTATTTAGCGCGATCGGGTCCCCGGTATTAGTCACAATTCTTTCAAGGCTCCACCTCCTAGCCTACGTAAAAATATCCTTGAATAGTATACGAATCTACTTTATTGGATTTTAAAAGCCGGTGCCTAAATAGTTCAAGCATGAGAATATTATCGCATCATGACGATGTAAGTAACCTTTTTCGTTCGAATATGGAACTTACATTGTTATAAAAACAGCTTCAAGTTGAAGTAGCTTGAAGTAGCTAAGTTTCATTGTTCCATTAAAACCAATATCACGTAATTTAAAACTATAGAACAAACTTTAGCCGTAGATAAAGTGTTATCTGAGGGCCTAATAGCCGGCGATTGGTTCAAGCTTTCAAACTAAAGTCGTTCATATAGGGATCTCAAAATATTAAGGGCTATAACGAGCGGGGGATAAGATAACGCTATGAGAAATGTAAATTGGTGTTTAGAATTGCTTTTAATATGCCGACGGCTATGAAATGTTGGGCTCATGTGGAGCGCAGAAGGTAAGAATCATATGAGTTTACATTAATTGACTTAGAAGGAGGACTAAAATAGATTGTTTTTAGGGTCCTCGATATAGATTTAGTATAAGTTTCGAGTTTGGTTTCAAGTAAGTGAGAGTGTATGTGGACTATGTAAAAATCATAATGATTACTTTTATGTTTCTTAAACCAAAAGTTAGTTAACTGATTCGATTGTATTAGTTTGTACTTTGTTACAGTGCCAAATAAATAAAAAAATTTACTGCAAAACTAAGTTTTACGATTTTAGGATGAATAAAATTATTCTTGCTTACATTTAGTTACAGTGTTTTTCTCCTCGGCGTTTCAACGCAATCATTATCCTCACCAAATATTTTCCCCTTGTTTATATAGAGAAGGTATACAATATTATAACGCAGTCATAAAGCTCACTGGACACTTGTAACAGCGTTAAAAAAATATACCTTTTCTTATAAACAAGGCGAAAATATACCTTTTCTTATAATGACAGCGTTCAAACACCGAGGAGAAACATCCGCCTTATTTCATCACTCCCATGTTATTATAATTTGAACTCATAATTCAAATCGGGTCTTCCACTTTACGGCTATGTATGAAGTCAGCTTGGCTTCAGTAACCTATTAGAATATCGATTGATGTGTTAGTGACACAGTATCGCATGCAAGCTTATAAAATTATTTAGCGATGCGAGTCCCAGCTAGAATGGTTAGTCTTGTTCGTTATCGACAACAAGGTTTAAAACGTCCACATTAGGCGAAAATGTAGAGCTAAGTATTATTCTAGCTTATCGTCATATTTGTATTGAATTTTTCAATTTAATTGACTGTTTTGGACAAAAAACTCTGCTCAGATTGTGCATACATAAGCATAGCATATGCTCAGGACTATGTTCCCCGAGGGGGTAGTCAGAGATATTCTGAAACCTCAGAACATCCACGTTTCACCAGTAGTACCGAAACTCTGTCCAGTGTGACGGAGGGTGAGCCCGTCGCCACTTATAATGGACAGTGGGTACAATACATGCCTCGAAATTAAAGCATGCAGATTTCTTCACGATGTTTTCCTTCACCGAAAAGCCAGTGGTGTTACAAATCGTACATATCTACATAAAACACACGTCAAAAATCCCTTGCGGGGTGGTCACACGCCTTGCCACAACTACTAACCATCTGTTGAAGCGTGCAGTTGTAATAAGGCTCGATTTTGGCTCAAACTCTAATAAGTAAAACATTATTACATTCTATACAGGGTCGATATCGAGGAAAAAAAACGGCTGTTCCATACAAAATGTATGGGACAGCTGATCTGTTATAGCGATTTTGATGTTGGTCCCATAGTGAAAGTTGTTATGTTTAATGGACTGAGCATCCCCTTAAAAACCGTCAATATATTAAGATGGACCCTATATGTCGATGTGACACTGATAGACTGAAGTTAACTGTTTCACCGCTATCGCTACGAAAAAAAATAAGTCGTCACTCAGACGCCATGCCCTTCTGCACAATTCTATAAACAATAAGTACATATTAGGGGCATTCAAGAAGTCATATTTTAATTTGAAAATAATTTTCAGGACCTGGAAATACATTAGGTAACCATACTATTTCGCACATCATACTACATTTTGTTTTAGTATGTACAAATTTATATTATTTATCAATGGTTGGCCATCAACCTATACAGGATGTAAACTTAAATGCGTTACAAAAGCAAAGGGGTGCTTCAGACCATCATACTTAACAACATTCATTATGGGAACAATATTGATATCAAAGAAAAAAATATCGCTTTAAACAATTATCCGTTGAAACATATAAATTGCTGCTCGACCCAAATGTATGGAACAGTTAATTTTTCGCGCGATTTCAATGTTCAGTCTGAAGCAGTATTTAACTTCACATTCTGTAGTTCTGATTTATTCGTCATGACGTTCGAAAGATTGCGTTGTTTTTGACAATCAACGTTAATTGGAAATGGAAGTTTAACGTGAAGTTTCTTCAGCCAGTAAAAACATGGTGTCTGAGATCGGTTACCAATTTTGTGCCCAGTGTGTCTCTACACTTCCCATCGGATATTGGTTCAGTAATTTTATCACCCAGCAATATATTGTGAGTGGCATATTGGTGGTTGTTTAATTAACAAGTGCTGCTGAAATACAGGCAGCCTGGGCTATAACTCAGCGGGTTGACACAGATTCCTGTGACGTTTTCAATGTATTATCCCATTTAGTTCACAATTGCTCATGGTCTACCTGATATTATTCAATACTAGCTGACCCGGCAGACGTTGTTCTGCCATTTTCCCTACCCTACACCTACCCTACAACTACCCTACACCTACCCTACACCTACCCTACACCTACCCTACTCCTACCCTACACCTACAACTACCCTACACCTACCCTACACCTACCCTACACCTACAACTACCCTACACCTACCCTATAACTACCCTACACCTACTCTACACCTACAACTACCCTACACCTACCCTACACCTACCCGACACACACTTGGCCGTTTTTTTTGTTTATAAACCTTCCCTGGCATATGCACAACAACCCACCAAAGTTTCATCGCAATCGGTCCAGCCGTTCAGGCGTGATGCCGTGACCAAGGGAAATAGGGATTCATTTTTATATATATAGATTAGGTCTTATACTCTTATTTCCGTGGCAGAAATGGGTAACAAAAATTTAAACTTATTAGAATTAAAAATAAACTATTTTATTATTTAAATACAAATATAAAAAACTTATTTGCCAATAAACAGGGTAGGTACAATTAATGTCAGATTTTATATGGTAATGAATGTGTCAGGACACCTATTTAGCCATTCAATTTCAATGCAAGTTCAACAGGATGCAAGTATTACAATCATGTAGAATAAAACACTTTTATACATTATAATTGTGTCAGAAAAAAAAGAGGAGAACTAAAACTAAGTCAAAACAATAGTTAAACTATGCATTTACTCTAACGCCCAAGGGAGGGTGTCTCGCTAAGGATAGGCGTGTGCCCTGCAGTAGGACGTATATAGGCAGACAATGATGGTGGTATTTAATATTATGGATATTCTCACGACTATATTCCCCGAGGGGTCGTGAGAGAAATTCGGAAAACTCAGAACATCCACATTTTACTAGTAGTGCCGAAACTTTTGTCCAGAGTGACGGAGAGTGAGCCCATCGCCACTTGTAATGAACATTTAATATTATTAAATTTAATATACATGGTGTAAGGAAAAGTATCATTAACCTTTAAACCACATACTCTACCCATCAAACTGAATAACGTTTTCTACGGGAGCGAACCTGTCAAACCAAAAAAAATCTGCTGTTTCATAAATTTGTGGTTTAAAGGTTAATGATACTTTTCCTTACACCCTGTCCTGTATAGGTTCAAATCCCACCCACAACTGAGCTCTTATTAAAGTAATAAAAATAAAATTTACAACAGAAAGCCAGAATCTCCGACTCTCTAAATAGACCAATCGCACTATAATAGTAAACAAAACGCAATCCTTTTTAAAGATCCCAGAGCTAAATAAAATCTTTTTACCACCCTGGAGAATTTCATCAAAACCTTCTTAAATTTATCTATGCAGTAGAGAGATCCGCATAAAGTTTAAGCTGGTTTAAGTACGGAACTCATTTGATCCCTTCATCCGGATCTCACCGTGCAAAAAAAATACAGGCCAGAAGCGTGTCAGACAATCTTTGATTGGGTTCCGTAACTATTGGATGATAGGTAAGCAAGTCGAGTTAATAGTATAACATACTCGTAAATCGAACAAGTGCTAATACTTGTAAAAGAATAAATCTAACTCTCAGTTAAAATACTATTCTGATATTTTTCATTTATAGCCGTGGTGGTCCAATGGCGAGTAACATTGCCTACCGTGCAGGAGATGACGGTTCGATCCCCGTCCAAGCCGACTCGTACCAATGATTATTTTGGAATTAATATACGAATTGTAACGCTACTGGCTTTTCAGTGAAGGAAAACATCGTGAGGAAACCTGCATGCTACAATTTCGAGGCATGTATTGTACCCACTGTCCATTATGTTCGGGACACATTGCGACATATCCAAAATTTTTTTTTTTTTGCATACCTTACTTACATAAATTCCTAAACTCACGATTGTAACAAGATGGACTTGAAGCTTTTCTACCACTACCTACCAATCAACTTTCAAAGTTGTAATTGTAGCAAGGCATACCTTATGATGCACGTTATATGTATAAAAAGGTGATGGAGGTTTAGGATTTAAGGTTATGAAATATATACAGGGTTTTACAAAAGTAAAATAAACATTTAAAACTTTTAAGGAGGTTGTTTAGATCATCAAACTGAACAACTTTCACTATGGGACCAACATCGAAATTGCGAAAAATAAAATCAGCCGTCCCATACATTTAGCTCGAGTAGATTTGTAGTTTAGTATGGGACATCAGATTTCGCGATTTCGATATTGGTCCCATAGTGAAAGTTATTCAGTTTGATGGTCTAATCCACCCCCTTAAATGTTTATTTGTAACACCTTGTATAGTCTGACGCGATTTATTTGAAACAGCTTTTTAGACCAAGCAGCCTTTTGTCGGGCATCAAGCGGAACCCTGAGTCATAATAATAAATATCAATTTTACGGACGCTAAACGGCTCTCGGCCCGCCATATCTAAGGCTTCTCAAAATCTGCCGAGGGCAGGTTAGAACAATGAAGTACATTATACTTAAAATCGTAAAACAAGATGTGTAAGAGTACCTACCTATTTGTGATAATGTCTTTGGAATTTACCTGAAACAGATTAAAATCCTAAATCAAATTGCTAATCTACCTGCCAAGCTTGGAGAATTTAACAAATGCTATCTTATGAGGCAGGCAGATGTCCAGCAGTAGACTTATTATGGCTGATAATGTTGAAAATGAATATTTTAGTGCATTCATTATAAAACTGCAGTTCGAAACGAACGTACGTACGTTGAACGTTTTCCAGGCGCCAAAAAACTATTATGTATTTGTTGCAAACTTTTATTTCTTTGTACGGATAATAGAAATGCTGCTCAAATTGTAGCATTTTGTGCTAAAGATAAAAAAAACATTTCCTAAAAATATAAACCCAAGTCATGAATAGAAAATTCTCGTCAAACTTTTTTCTGAGCTGACAAAAATTTCTTTGTGACATCATCGCAACCTATCACGAAAGTAAAAGATAGAAAAGTACGTGACATTGGGAAGACGACCTTTATCAAAATGATAGTACAGGCGCCCTCACACTACGTAGTTGCCAGTTGCTGTCTAAAATGCGATATGCAAGATACCTACCTAGGTAGGTAGGTAAATGCTTCAGTAAACTCACTGATATCAGTTGAGTCTAAAAGATACTCAAAGTCAAAGTAAAATGTTTTGCGGTCGTAAATCTGTCATGTTATGAGAGTTTTGGCCAGAAATCGCCTTTCTTCAAAAGTGTTAAATAATCAAAATGTACATTTTAAACTATGATGATGTACACATGGCAACACATAAAGCTACGCAAACCCAAAATATGCTGGCCGCTAGACGATATACGTTATTTACCCTACGCGCGGCCAGCTTATTTTGGTTTCGCTTGATGTTTCGCCGTGTGTACATTCGAATCTAATGAAAGAAGTTTTTAAATAAGTACTTTGTATCAATATGTAAACAATATTTAAAAGAACAAAAACGTAAAAATAAACAAACTAAATATAAGTACATATTTACCTAGTAACACAGAATTGGTAATAATATACATTCCTACATACTAATTATTTACCTTTAAATATGTGAATCGTGTGAATATTTGTACGATATGGCACGAATACCGAACGTATAAATAAGGTTTTAACAACTGCAGTTTCTGTGGAGTTCACCCACATTTCTCTTTCAACTGTGACACAAGTGACAAAACAACGGACGTGACACCAACCCGCGATAACTTCGTTAACACAAAATGAGCCTTCAATAGCTAAAGTTAAATTAGGGCGAAACAAAATAGGCGAGGGGTAAGAAAATAGCTCGTCGTTTTTATAACTGAGTTAACTTTGCCTTTGTTGGCGAATGCGGGGTGTTGCTCTCGAGCGTTTTGTGAAAATGCGAGAATAGATAGGAATTGAAAACGTTGGGGTAATGGATGTGGAAGAAGTGAAGAATTTCGGTATAAATCTTTTAGAGAAAAATTACAAATCGAATGTATCTTTAGTTGGGTTAGGATTATTTCGGATTTAAAGACATAAAATGTATGCATAATATTGATTTCATTAGAACTCAAAACCTGAAAACCTGAAACAGTACTTAGGGTGGGTTGCATCAAAAGAATTCAGGTTTAGTTATTTCTGTCACTGTCTCATACTGATGACAGTGACAGCATCACATTTAAACATGTTTAAGCCTACATAATTTATGGTGCAAGCCACCCTTAGTCATTAATCATCATCAGCCTAAAATACGTCCGACTGCAGGACACAGACCTACTCTAGAGGAGGGTGTATAGGCGTTAGTCCACCACGCGTGCTCAATGCGGATTTCATCTGTAGCGTATAAAAGTTTCCTCACGATATTTTCCTTTACCGTTTGAGAAATATCTTCTAAATTTTTACTTTACTAAAAACATAGTTTCTGAAGCGTAATTTTAATTTGTGAAAATTCCATTGAAGTCTTGCAAATTAAGACAGACATGTCTGTCCTAGTTCATACTGACCTTTATTTGAATATTTTTTTTTTCAGAAGCAGAGTTTACACGGAGAAAATTATCTAGGAGTATATGTGGCAACTTTAATTTGGCTATTTTTTCTAGAAAATATCAGAATTTACATTTTTATTGTTGAATTTACGAAATTTGAAATTTTGCATTAATGTACATTGGAGACATTTGCAAAAAAATTTATTTGGGAGGTTTAGAATACGTAATGGAATGCGTTAAGATAATTTTTAGAATTGTTTTCTGTTTGTCTGGTTGTTTGCTTAATTTGGATTACATTTAGGGTTTGTTTAATCGAAATCAGTTCAATCGATGAAAAGTTAAAAATATTTGAAATCATTGGTCTGGGTGTACGGAGTTGCTAGCAACGCTAGTTTGTAGATTAAAGGAAAGCAAGGCATGAAGCTAATTCAGGTAGATTTATCTAAAATCTTCTTATCACAACAAATTGTCTAGTAAAGTTTGCTAAAACAAATATTTTCACATTATAAGTAATACCTGGTTTATAAGTCTTCCGATGTACACACGGCGACACATCAAGCTTCGCAAAACCAATATATGCAGGCAGCGCGACGTTGTACATTACTCTAACTACGCGCGGCTAGCTTATTTTCTCAGTTGTACTCAGTTGACACAAAATTATATTGTGCAATCAGAATGTGCCACCTTCGTGCGCCTGAAATCCCATGCCACTATTGGCTAATTGTTTTCGCACCCTTTTCGCCGCTGATGCGTCCATTAATCCACTATTGCTGCTTTTCGACTTGGAGTGAGATAGAGAAGGATTTAGTAGCACTCTATTTTGCACCCTTTGACTACCGCGCAATCCGCGGTGATTGATTTCTAATTACTAAATGAAAAAAAAAGTCGCCATGTTGTCCCGTTCGATACTTTTTCAATTCTGAATTTAAATTAAAAACGTTCATACATAGTAACAAAGAAATTGTTTTGCTGATTTCAAAACAAAATAAAAAGATCGTACTCATTGTAAAGAAATTGTTATGGATGTTGAAAGTAACTTAATTATGTTATTCATGAAGTATCACCTGGTACCCATACGTTAATTAAACACTATGACTTGAAACATTCACGTGTTACGTACAATACTTTTTCTTTTTAAATAAATTACTTGGCTAGAGATGGATTAAGTTGTAAGTAAAAGCGGAAATTCCGGAAGCCTATTCGGAGGCTCTTGCTTTGATGCGACTTAAAACTACATTGACAGCAATTGATCACTAACTTGTCTCCAGAAATCCGCATTGGGTCAGTGTCGAGGAGGATAGACTGCTCTCTACCCTGAGGTTTACCGTTCCATCAGATTCAGGAGGGTAGGGCCAAGATAATGTATCTGTTATGTTGCTTCTGGCCGCATCTTCTTTACAGCGACAACATGTTCCTTTCGATTCAAAAAATCTGTCATTTAAGAAGTGAGCTTCATGATCATATATTGAATAAAAAAACATTGTTTTTTTGTGTTAAAAAAAAATTCTTGGCGTGTATGTATTACGGCGCCTTCACATAAGGCGCTATGAGTTGTGCGGCAGCTAAAGTGCTGTTTGTAAAAAAAAAACATTCATTTTAACAACGCACGGCTACAGCTTCTGCGGGTCATAGTAAAACCATGTAAAACGTAGTAATTGGGATGGTGACAATTTTTTATTACTTTTTTAAAACCTGTTTGATATCTTAAACTCTCAAGTGAAATTAATTTTTGAATATCTTTAAAAATAACTGAAATTTACTATTAGAGCGAGAGGCATATATAAGAGAAGTTACGTCCTAACCTCGTATTTGCATACAAATCATGACGAATTGTCATACAAACACCAATTTTGCATAAAAGAGATAGAAGATGATAAAAACGTTTTTCAATCGCTTGTAACTTTTTTGTTTTTTAATTAATTCTAATTTCGTTTGAACATTTTGTATTAAATTTAGCCTTATTTTTAAATTCGTTAAAAGACATGAATTTCCAGGATCAGTCATCATCCCAATTATAATATTCTCATTGGGTCATACTGACTAATTTGAAATCTCTCTTAGTGTGTTATGTCAATGTCAGTCACTGCTCTATATCTAAACTACAATGATACCAGTCACAATCAGAGCCTCTTTAAAAATTTCATCATTTCTATTCCGCTAGTCTCCCACCTCATTCACCATTCAATGCAGTAAGTGCTAACAACAATCAATCATGGTATTATGTTAGGATCTGTCGGTCCACTTGCGTGTCTAGCTCGCGTGACCAACACGTATTTAGCGACAATAGTTTCAGTCCACATAAGAAATCCGATGAAAAAACTCTTGTACCCACGTAATAACTACGAAAATGGATCGTTTTATGAGTCTTTGTCCGTGTAGCATCGTTTCCTTGCAATTGTTTGCCATTCAAAATTTTCAGCTGAAAATTTTGTTGAAATGCTTTGAATTAACTTTATTCGTAATAATAATTATGAGAAAGGTAAGGTTGTTCAACGTTATTCGCATTATTAACAAAGTTAATGTTGAGTTGTTAAGTAAATTAATGTAACTTTGTGTTTTGATATCGATTTTCAATCGGATTATTACAGCTTTCATCATCTCAGCTTATCAGCTCGTCTATCGACGTCCACTGTTGAACATAGATCTCCCCAAAGGATCGCCACAACGACCGGTCCTGCTCTGCCCTCATCCTACGGGTTCTTGCTACCTTCGAGAGGTCGCTGGTCCACATATCATGTAATTACGGTTTTACTATCATTCAAATTCATCGTCATAATCTTCCAAACATCGCAATTAGGTACCAGGATCTGCTTTCTTCATATCTACCCTGTAGATACTTCATTACTTCCTGGGTTCCATAGGTAATCGAATCAATCAAACCAGTTAATCTCGCAAATAATATAAATCTTCATTTATTTGGTAGTTATATTATAAAGACTTCTGGACTAGACTAGACTACAATCATCATCATTCTCTATACTTGGGCAACGGCCTACCCGTGTAGTGGTGTGTAGCATTAGTTCACAACGATCCACGCAAAACCAATGCATACTGGCTGACTTCACATACGCATCAAAATGTCTTCCTCAGAAAATGTAGGCTTTCTCGCAACGGTTTCCTTCAACGTACTCTACAGTCAAATCATAAGAAATATCCTGAAAACTCAACTAAGTAGAGGCTAAAAGAAAAGTCGGTAGGCCACCAATGTCGTGGCTGGCGATCCTGAAACTGTAGGCAGGCATCACCAGCGTCGAAGAGCCGTTTTGTCTGGCGAGAGGTGGACAGGGATATGCAGAGCTGACTGCCAACTCCAGTTATGGAGAGAAACCCGAAGAAAAAGAAGAAACTCAACGAATCTGATTCGATCTGGGATGAAACAGTCACCCATTGAACAAAAGACGATGTTTATAGCTACCAGACTGACTACAATAAATTCCCAAAAAACCCACAGTACCACTAAATCTTACACAAATGCCTTGGCCTTAGCAAAACATCAATCTAAACACCATTAACCACCTCGAACAAATAAAGAATTCAAGTCACAGAGTGTACATACGGTCGGCTAAAGTGTCGGGTGCTACTTGTTTCAGAAAACCGCAAATAAATATTCTCGAGTGCGACTAATTGGTTCCCGTTGGATTCGACAGGCGTCCGGACGCCGGTGCTGTGGTCCGCCGCATAATTTATTGGGTCGACTCGAGCGATCGGATGCTTGCTTATTTACGTCCCTTTATTATCGTATCTAATGCCCCTACTTTAGGAGTTTATTAAAAACTAAGTTTTTAATTACGAGTAGATCTTTTTCTTTCTTAGATACTTACTGACACTTGTTTACACTGAGTGCGATACGTGAGAACGAAACATGAATTATCGAATCACACCATCCTGAAGGTTCACCATCACGAATAATCCTAGGGCGAAAGCACTCGTAAATTAATAAACGCGTTACTGGTAAGTCAATTGATTTAACAAATTAGTGATAATCCATGAGTTCCACAAAGCTCTAAGCAAAACAAAACAGATATTGAGAGAAGCGCATCCAGGCAACTCCAGTATGACCAAAATGTTTATTACACTGCGCTAAGGATATTTTTTGCCTGGCTTATATCAATTTTCTTTCACACTTTGTAACGGGCTATTCCCGTACATTGTAAATGTAATTTTCCAGTGAACAATGCTTTTATGCTTTTCAAAATCCCGCAACGGAAAGCTAACTTGTGAAACATAAATTGATCTTGAATAATTTCGCTGGCGGAAAATTGCAGATCCGTTTTTCACTTCTTTAGCTCAACGTTTTTGCCCATTTGGATTCCGGTCGGTATCCAACTGAGCCTGTTATCCTCTAACTTTGCCTTCTCGCTGAAAAACTCGTGCTATTACCGTAAATATCAATTTGTATGAAACTAGAGGGCGGAGACTTAGCCCGGAGCTCTGCTCAACTTTGCCTGCTCCAGTCAGTTACAAATTGAAGTAGCTCCTCACGAGGATTTAGGATAAATGTCACAATGGATTATGAAACTTTAAATTGGAAGAAAAAGTCTTTCCTAAATTTTACTGAAATTAAATACCTAACTATTCGTAACTTCTCTAACTTTAGTTGGCGCCCAATGTGTGTTTTAGCTTGTTAAAAAATATTTGTAGTATTAATTGGATACGTGACCATACTTATACAATCTCCTTTATTAGGCCAGAATACACAGAGTTTGTAAACATACTGGGGAAGACCATATTTCATACGTTGTGCCGAAGGAATGTTATTAAAGTTATTAATTTATTGGTAGTAATTAAACAAGGTATATTGTGTTGAGATAGTACTTTGGCATTGTAGGCAGAAATTAGTGTGACGTTGCTTCTACCTACCCATCATTATAAATTCAACATTTGCTGAAAATAGATATATTATCAATTTTACTAGCTGTTTTAGAGTATTGAACAGATTTTTCGTGTCATTCGCAAGAGACTTATAGATCGTATAAGTACACATGTTTCCATGCTTGGGGATTCCATTGAATTGTAGAGTACTGCAACCTTCCACCTCGGAACAAATCTCGAAAGAAAAACTACCCTTACATATCAATTGTAGGCAAACAAAAATCCCATTCAAAGCCCGACACTATCGTCCTCCCCCATAAATCTTAACCACAAAACTTAGTTCCACGATGTTTTTTTAACTTATTCAAATTCATTCCGAATAGTTTACCTCGACGCAGCCGCACACCAACCGCACTAAATCTTGCAGAAACGGCATCCGATTTCGTGGGTAGTTTTTGTAAAAGTAACGTGGTTCTGGCACCCGGCACCCGTGGGAGAGGAGTGTCTCTGTCGCCATAAATTCTTTACGTTCGATAGCAATTTGTACTACGGCGCTTTTCATGTTGGGATACCTTGTTTGTTTTCAATTTAATCTCATACGTTGGACTTATGAGAAATGGTTCAGTGTTACATTGGTTAGCAAATTATCTTGAGCTTAGGTCTATGTCATAGCTTGTATATACAACGTGCTAATGAATAAGCGAAAAACCTCATACACCTCAACTGATTAATAACAAAATAATTAGATTCAAACAATAATTTCATTATTTTGATAGTATATTATAAAATGTAAAGTGATACGCATTTTAAGTTTTTAGGCAAAAATGATTTTTTTATCATGTCAGCAATGAATGAAAGTGCTCATGGATACATTTTAAGAATCTTGTTTTGGCAGTAAGTATGGTGAGTGTACCTGTGCGGTGTGTTGAGATCGAGTTTAGTAAATTTTAAATTTTACAAATACATTAATTTACGTTTTGAATAAAAATACCTATGTTGAAACCATGATAATTCGATTCTGCTCTCGATTCTAAACAAACTACTTTCTAGTTTTGCGTTTATTCATTAACACGATGTATATTTGTCCAAAATCTCAACTACTACTGTAATTTTAATTTCATTATCATGTTTTGTTTGAACACTACTAGCTCTATTTATGAATAGTGTGAAAAATTTCGTTACACTAATTCTTGAGATATGACAATATGCATACAACATTATCATCCCGATCTCTGGCGAAAGATGTTCACTGCTGGACATAGGCCTCCCCCAAAGATCGCCTCAACGACCAGTCCTGCGCTGCCCTCATCCAACGGGGTCCTGGGAATATACAGCATATTCAGAACTAACTGGCCTCAAAGTTCCACCGAAGGCCTGCGTGGTATATGGCGCGTTCCTGTGGAAAAAAATTGTAGGTACAGGGGAATATTTGCATCACTAACCTTACACACAGACACACACTAACATTTGGTTAAATGTTCTGAGTTGGTTCTTGTACTAAAAGTAAACAAAGATTATTGAAAGAGCATCTTAAAATCGTGAAACATTTCTATTACTTTGTGAAAGCTGATAAATATGCTGGACCATATTAAAACTCGGATAAATCAGTTTCAAATATTTTAATTTACACAACGACTTGTATGCCAGATAGTAGTAAATTAAACACAAATACATTACAAAGTAAACAATCAAGATGCAATTAGTATAAATCCAAATGTTTTAAGCTCCACAGGCACTTGACTAACTTATTAGAAACACAATCCTGAACTGCCAGCTAATGAAGAGCTTTCTGGTGACCCCTACATGGACCCTTGTCAAACTTTGAACATATTAAGCAACTATCGCACTAACGTGACCTACTTCCTGGCAACAATTAGCAGGCAGGCTTAACAGTCTTTGGCAGGGTTTAACAGCAACATAATAATAATAATCGCTTAAATTTTGATTATGATACAGTACCTAAGTAGGTACTACATTAGTCATTATTATTTATACGTAATATATAGTACTTGAGATCGGGTAAGACTAAACGGAATACGTAATTGACTGAATTTTTCAACTCCAATTAATAATACCTCCCTATTGAATCAACGTTTTTGATTTTTATTCTTTTGTACCTAAAATAATTATTTAAAATTGATAAAAGGCAGATAGCGTCGAAAATGCTTGTTATTTTACTTTAAAACCTTTCAAAATCTACTGTAAAGTACAACATTTAAGTTAAAAGAATGGTGATCTTTACTGGTCAACTTTTCCACTTCATTTAAGTTCTATACTTAAATTGTACATAATGGCGAAAAGTTAGGGACTTCAAAAAGATTTAACAATGCTTTTTTCACAACGGTCTTTTCCTGTTTCCTCTTTTTACATTTATTCCGAACAAGGCTTTTGTAATACGAAAATTCCTTTGGAAGAAATATAATTCTGGTTCATTATTAATTATAAATGTAAATCCAAGTAGCTCGATAAAAATGTGTCTTTTGATCAAAGCTTTCATCAAGATCAAGTTGATCTTTATTATAGTGATGAAATTGTTGTTCTGGTCACTGTACGATATAATATGAAATTAAACTCCACTAGTTTTTAATTACTAACAAAATTTTAAGGGTGAATTCATCCGACAATGAAACTAAACAAATTTCCCTGAGGAACATGGGTCTTTTTGGACCTCCTTTAAAACATTTTTTGGACCTCCCACACAAAAGTGTTTTACAGATTTTCTGTAGGAGGACCAACAATATTTTTCGTTTTTCGAAACATGTTCCTCAGGGTAAGATGTTTAGTTTCATTTTCTAAATACACCCTTAAAATATTGGTAGTAATTTAAAACAAGTGGTGTATTATAACGAATATTCGTTGTATTAATTATGTTCTCTAATAATTCAAAATGTTGAACGAGGTGGGTACAGTTAAATAATTAAATAAATATTGTCTCAAAACTAGTACAAAGAAGTACCTCAAATTTAATCAAGGCACAAAGTAAAATCTCAATAGAGTAATAAGATTCAAGATTGCCAAGTTTAATTATGAAGTTAATTAGGTTGGTTTGATGAAAAATTTAAATCCTCACTCAAGTTAATTTCCTCAGTATCTAGAGAGACGAGATCCATTTTCTTATTTACATTAGGTACTCTAGACAATTTTAATCTTGGTTGAAGAAAGAACCTTTTCAAATAATTGTCACTGAACTTTAAATGGTCTATTTTTAAGCCTTATCTGACCACTTTCAGTTCTCTGGAAACATTCGTTTTTAAAATTCGAATAACAAAATGTTTTCCTTTCAAGACATTTGGTCGTGAAGAAAACATTTTTTTCAAATCAGAATCAGCGTTGTTAAGATAAGTTTCAGATGCGTTTCGTCGCCCAAGTAACACACAAGATCTATAGTTACAGCTGGTTCTGAGTAATATTATTACCTCTAACCAGCTACTCTACAGCTATACAGCTTGTGCAGTTATAGGTAATGTACTTGGGTGTAGTCATAGGATAATTGTTGCAACTATGAGACCAAAACAAGATTCTTAAAATGTATACATGAACACGTTAGCGCTTATAATCATTGCTGAAATGATAAAAAATCTGTTTTGCCTGAAAACTTAAAATGCAAATAACTTTAAATTTTAACCATCAAAATAATGAAATTATTGTTTCAATCTAATTATTTTGTTATGAATCAGTTGGGGTGTATGAGGTTTTGCGCTTATTCATTAACACGTTGTATACAGGGTCCTTCTTAATATGCTGACACTTTTTTAAGGGGATGATCAGACCATCAAACTGAACAACTTTTTCTATGGGAACAACATTGATATTGCAAAAAACACATGTGCCGTCCCATACATTTGGCTCGATTAAGTTTGCAGTTTAGTATGGAAGAGCAGATTTTTTTTTCGTGAATTTGATGTTGGTGCCGTAGAGAAAGTTGTTCAGTCTGACGGTCTGATTATGCCCTGAAAAAGTGTCAGCATATGAAGAAGGACCCTATATATAATACATATAGGGTCCTTCTTAATATGCTGACGGTTTTTTATACGTAATGGAATGCATTCAGACCATTTTTAGAATTTTTGTCTGTTTTTCTCTTTCTCTGTTTGCTTTGCACCCATCAGTAAAAAACTGCTAAACCGATTTGGATGGAGTTAAAAACATAGGGCTTAAAGCGAATTAACACTTAGGCTTTACGCTTTAATTTATCGCAATCGGTTCATTCAATCAAAAGTTATGAGTATTTAAAGTCAGTGGTCTGCGCGTACGGAGTCGCGGGTGCCGAAAGTAAAACATAACACGCCATAAAAAAGTAAAAGATAATTATTAATAAAACTGTCATTCATAATCATCAGCCCGTGCTATTAATATGCTGAATATAGGAATATCCCATTGTGAGCAATTGAAGTTGATCTTCAGGACTACGTATTCAGTTAATGCTGACTGCCTTTCACAGATCGCCGATCCATCTACCCCGGGGGTGATCTTACGCTACGTTTGCCCAACCGAATAATCACATGAATTATTTATGTTTGATATTTAGTATATGCGTTTTACGTCCTTTTAACAAGCATCTCTTTAGTATCGTTGTCACTAACAGTCCTATGTGCAGGGCGTGCATGGAAGTTGAGGAAGCAGCTGCGCACGTGCTACTGGAATGCAACGGGCTAGCACACTATCGGGAACAACACCTCGGTCCACCGGGGTCTTTTTCAGAAGACTTCGGCAGCATTAACAATCTGGTGGGCTTCCTGGAGGAGCTTGGATCGCAGGAGTAAAGATATTCCCACCTCACGCAAATTAGGTGCCTAAGACGTCGAGTTACGGAAAACGAGCCCCAAAAAAAACGTTTTATAGTTTGCTTCATAATACAACGTTTTAATGAATTAACGCGAAACTAGAAAGTAGTTTGTTTAGAATCGAGAGCAGAATCGAATTATCATGGTTTCAACATAGGTTTTTTTTTTCAAAATATTAAATAATTTTTTTGTAAATTTTAAAATTTTCTGAACTCGATGTCAAGCCACCGCACGGGTACACTTAAAATAATTTTTGCCTCAAAACTTAAAATGCGAATAACTTTAAATACTAACTATAAAAATAATGAAATTATTGTTTTAATCTAATTATTTTGCTATAAATTAGTTTGAGTGTCTGAGGTTTTGCGCTTATTCATTAACACGTTGTATATCCATAATGTAAGTTTTAACGTATTCGCACTACCAAATGCTGGTACTTCATTAAGTGACCTTTGTAATTTTTGATATAACATTCTAAGGGTCGGTCGCGTAAAGCAGTGTATATTTAAGAATCAGATCATGAAGCCCTCATAAATGTGCCCTGTGGCATTCCTTTCTAGACAAACCGAGAAAAATCGAGATATGCCTCTTTCTATGCTACTTTTCGCAGCTAAAAAGAGCCTCCATGAGGTTTTCTTAGTTGGTCGCTTTATTGTGAGTGACATTCTAGCCGTACCGGAAAGGACGTAAGACTAGCTGAAATGTTTATAAAAGAAAATTTTTAGGAGTCGGTCAGATTTACCAAGCATTATACTTTATAGTGTACGCGAAGTCCCAAAGTCATAAATAGATATGGAAAAGGAAACCAATAAACTTTGATGATACCCAAGATCCTAAAATGAAAAATCTCGAGTATCGTTATCCGGTTCGGATACTAGAGAGGTGCTATCGACAAAATACAGTTACTTCTATTTGATTTCTCCTGGTTTATGCACAATCAGATTTTTATGTCTCTATTTGGTATAACGATTTTACTTTTAGTTTCTCTATGCAGGTCCGTCGTTAATTCTAAGATTGGGTGCCGTCTTTATTAGGCGTAAATGTTTCATATAGACGTGTGCTTCCTGTTTAGAATAGACCACTCTTATTTTCCGTGGGTATCGTACGACCTGACTAAGGGATAATATTTCTTTGAGAGTGAAAAGTTACCCTATCACTGCTTAACACGCATTTGCTAAAATAAAAACGAGCCTTGTAAGCAACTACGCGCTTAAAAGAAAAAGAAAGAAAAAAACATACTAATTGAAAACCTCCTCCTTTTTTGAAGTCTGTTTAAATTTAAAACCATCCCAATCCTATCCTGTCCTGAAATTGTACGATCGTAAACTCACCAACGGCTACTGACTTTAGTTTTCTGGAAAGCAAAAAAACCAATCTCCTTACCGGGGTTCTGCAGAACATTTAAATACATGAGTTCATTCCGCATCTAAATAAACTGTTTTCGCAGTATCCTGAAGGCAGTTGGGTCACTACATATGTTCAATTCAGGCGCACGTGCCAGCTAAGTGCCCCACAGGATTCTGCACTTAGCATATAAACGAGCGATTCTATGCTTAGACTGGCTTTCGCATGTTTCATGACAGTCTAGAGATGTCTTCAAACTTTTCGACGTAGTTTAGATACTCGTACAAAGATGAGATATTTTTCAGTCGACTGTTCTTTGAATAGCAAAGTCGGAAGGAACATGGAGAAAGTAATATGAAAAGACTATTTGTATATCAGTTGTTACACTTTTTTGACTTTTTGCTTAGGGGAATTTAGCGTCCCTTCTCCCATTGTAAATTTTTGTTTGTGTACTGTATGGAATATTACTAACAACGTGCTCCATGAATGTAACTATATCTATTCTTCATTCCAAATAAAGACGAAGAGATTTTCCGATTCCTATTTAGCTTTCTGGCCAATTCTGATGAGGAAATACAGGGTCCTTCTTAATATGCTGACAGTTTTTTAAGGGGATAACCAGACCATCAAACTGAACAAATTTCTCTATGGGACCAACATCGAAATCGAGAAAAAAAATCAGTTGTCCCACACATTTGGCTTGAGTAGGTTTGCAGTTTTGTGTGGAACAGCTGATTTTTTTCGCGATTTCGATGTTGGTGCCATACATAAAATTGTTCAGTTTGACGGTCTGGTCATCCCCTTAAAAAAGTGTCAGTATATAAAGAACGACCCCGTATACTTTATTTATCTGAAGGATATACTATCTGATGTATATTGGACTTGGATTGAATAAGTGAGAGGAAGTGTTTTATATCTCTGTTTCTGTAATTCAAACTAGCCTAAAAATGTTGTTGCTATTTGGAATGGAGTATATTTTGGAAGGATGCAATCAGGTCATCAATTCACAGAACGCATTTCTTTTGTTTCTTTATGAATAAGCGAAAATCGGATCATGCTGCAGCCAATTGTTTTCATACTAAAAGAAAGTCAAGTAGTTATAACATAAAAGCACAACTATAAACAGTTTAAAACGTTCAAATTAAAACCGTAACCGAATGACATAATTATGTTTTTCATAACAGCTCCAGAGCGAAGTTATTAGTGGAAATTAATTCAGAGCGCTCATATTAATTCTAGCTAACGACATCTTTATGAGCTGTGACACAAAGTAGGACGTGTATGGGAGAATAAATCTGTCATGAAAGTTAACGCCTGGTCACAAATTGTAATTTAGTATCACGTGTGCCGAACGAATAGAACTTCTATGTGCTTTACACACTGTCTTTCTGCTAAAAATATTAGGAGAACGATATTCATGCAGCAAACTTATTTGTTCAGCAAATAAGCAGCGCCTCCGTGGTCCATTTGTTAAGAGCATTGCGCTCTTGAATACGGAGGTCGTGGGTTCGATTCCCAAAGGGAACACCTAGTGATATGTCACTTTGTGCATTTTTCCCTAGTTGGTTAGGACATTGCAGGTTGAATCATTTGATTGTCTGAAAAGAAAGATGATTCCGTGCTTCGGATGGCACGTTAAGCCGCTGGTCCCGGCTAATATCTCTAGTGGTAGTAGTCGTGACATAAAAACCCCGTCAGAGACCGTAAGGCGGTCTGAAAAAACTCTGACACCAGGGCTTGCTGCCCACAAGATAAGAAGAAGAAGCAAATAACTAGCTCTATATGAATCTGTATGAAAAAGCAGTATGTAATGTTGCATTCTAATACAGGGTGTAAACTTAAATAAGTTACATATTTAAAAGGTGCTTCAGACCATCAAACTGAACAAATTTCACTATGAGACAAACATTGAAATAGCGAAAAAAATCGGTTGTTTCATAAACAATGTCAATAGCTAGTAGCTACTCTACCAATATATAGCTGGTATACAAGCTATTGAAATTTTCTATGAAACAGCAGATTTTTGTATGAGTACTGATACGCAAAAAAAAATTTCGACTTTTCGTACAAACGTTCGATCTTCTGATTGCAATTAGTATGGGAAGTCCAAAAATTATTTACAGTAAATGTTACCAATTATATGTATTTGATCATAAATATCTGAAAAGCTAATTTTCCATAATTTCAATACAATGTTTTATAAAATTGAAATGTATAACAACGGATTAAGGTCTTTTTTGCCTAAACTGCTCAAATATTTATGACACCCTGACTCTAGATATATTTGATATTCTAGGCGTTCCGATATTTTTGATTGGTTATGTGTAAAGAAATTATTGAAAATTAGCACTGCGCAGATATATTTGACCACCTGGTTTGCTACAATATATCTGATGGCGACTTTTTTTTTTTTTTTTTTTATTTATTTTATAATTTCAACAATTACAGAGGGTACAAATTACGTTACATTTCGCCAAACTGCAGTACAGTTTGTTGGCGAAAGACATTACACTCTAGTTAAAACAATAGGTCTATAATCTTACCCACACCCAGTTTAGTACATAAAAAAAATAAGATAAAGTATACAATCACCCCTTAAACTAATGCAACTGTTTACTCTAATACCACGTACACTTTATGAAGACATCTTGCGTAGTTTGCTGAAACGCGCGGCAGTATGTATACAGTAAGTCTTAGTCAATAATTCCTAGTATGCTTATTAATTTAACACTGCCCTTGTGAATATTAATATAAATCATGTCTAGATTATTCTGTGCCAACATTTAAGTAGAAATCGACTTCAAAATGTAATCTTGAAGGTCTTGAATACAATTATTGTTACTAAGAAGTTGCTTAATCTACTACCACTACTTTGTAGTTTAAAGTAACATTGTAACGTATAATAAACTATATATATTCAATATATAATAAAGAAAACAAACATCGTGAGGAAACCTGCATGTTTCAATTTCGAGGCATGTATTTGTACACACTGTCCATTATAAGTGCCGACGGGCGCACTCCCCGTCACACTGGACAGAGTTTCGGTACTAGTGAAACGTGGATGTTCTGAGGTTCCAGAATTTTAAGCCGTGGTGATCCAGTGACAAGTAACTATGCCTGCCGTGCAGGAGGCGTTGGTTTGATCCTCGTCGAAGCCGACTCGTACCAACGAGTTTATCAGAATTTATGTACGATTTGTACCGCCACTGGCTTTTCGGTGGAGAACATCGTGAGGAAACCTGCATGCTTCAAGTTCGAGGCATGTATTGTACCCACTGTCCATAAATAAGTAGCGACGGGCGCACTCCCCGTCACACTGGACAGAGTTTCGGTACTAGTGAAACGTGGATGTTCTGAGGTTTCAGAATGTGTCTGACTACCCCCTCGGGGAATATAGTCGTGACCATTATGCATATGTAATAAAGAAACAAAGCAGTCAATTAAAATACCAATTGATGCGGATTTTAATTAACGCAAAAGACAAAGGTTTGTCTTCTCCTGAAATGATTTTAAGTCTAGTTTCCAAATAATTATTTACTTAGGTACTTCTTCATTATGATTTATATTTTACTATCTCTATCCTTTTCTTTTAACTTATGGTGTAGCTTGACTATAAGATCTGCATGCGTTGAATACATGAAACTGACTACGATCCCACTGAACCCATAATCAAGACATGTATCTTGGATTAAAAGTAGAAGAGATTTAAGCAATTTTGTAAAATATTGGTTAGGTAAAAAAAATCGTATATTTAGACTTTGATTACATTAAACTAATGATTCGTTTATACAACGTGTTAATGAATAAGCGCTAAACCTCATACACCCCAATTGATTTATAACAAAATAATTCGATTGAAACAATAATTTCATTATTTTTAATGTTAAAATTTTAAGTTATTCGCATTTTAAGTTTTGAGGTAAAAATTATTTGTTATCATTTCAGCAATGAATGAAAGCGCTAACGTGCTCATAGATACATTTTAAGAATCTTGTTTTGGTAGTAAGTAGGATGAGAGTGCCCGAGCGGTGGTTTGAGATCGAGTTCAGTAAATTTTAAATTTTAAATATTTTTAAATTTTATATTTTGAAAAAAAATGTGTGGTCTGAAGCATCCCATTAAGTATTACTAAGGTGTTTTGTTACACCCTGTTTTTCAAACTGATCTTCGCTTACGATATCATACATAAATTCTAATAAAAATAAAAATTACTTTACTGATCATTCAATAAAAATAACCAGCCTTCGATAATATTATTTGTAAGTTCTCCAAACTAGGATAAGATCCAGCGGCCAACAGACTTAGTAAAGTTTGACTTCAATATTGATCTAGTACCTAGAAGTTGTAAAGTTTCTTACGGAATACAATGGGAGAGCGAATTGTTGACACTCTTGTATGTTTTCCAATTCAATTCCGGGAGCTCTCTCCGGAAGTTTATATTCGTTTTCTGTCTCTTAAAAACAAGTAAAAGTTGTTAAATATTCACTAAAAGACTGTGACCATGTGTTTGAAAGTTCAGTTGAAAACGTATATGTATGGTTCCCTATTCAAATAAATATTTACAATTTCGTCAGGTGCGACCATCAAGTAGATAGACAATAACGAGACGATAACGATTCACAGATCGTAGGAAACTAGTAAGTAATTTTTAGCCCGTCGAATCCCACTGCAGGGCAAAGGCCTCCTCTCACAAATAAGGGTGAGAGGGAGTGGGCCATACTCCACCAAGCGGGCCCAGTGCGTGTTGGTGGAGACAAGTTAGTGGTAAAACTTGCTGTCAGAGAATTTTCAAGCCGCCGTAATCGACCTCTGACCTGGCTTAACGAATAGTTACAACTCCATCTGATGGAACTATCCGAGACTAACTGCTTAACGTGCCTTCCGAAGCACGGAAACGCTCGAGATGTAATACCACTAAACGGTCACCCATCCAAAGACTGACCGGACCTGACGTTGCTTAACTTCGGTGATCGTTACTGTTGGTAACGCACGTTAAGCAATACCGACGCTCCACTGCGCCAACAAGCGTATGAAAATAATGACACAAAATATGTTCGTCACAGTGAACCTCTTTTTATCAATTTATGTTATTGTTGTATTAGTTACGTAGTTTAGTTAGAGATTCGCAAATATAAAATTTCTTCAAAGTGAGATAACAAAACTCGGGTTCATCACACAAATAATAATTTTCCCCTTGAAAATGTATGTTAAGCGACTTTCTCTTGCAAATTCACCGACTGGAATATCAGATAGGTAGTGTACCAAATAGGCCGGGATGACCGATCTGAATTAGATCGTCAAGGGTCACATCCGGGATCAAAATAACACAAAAAACTTTCTGACGCCAACCACCGCCGCGCTTTTTATGCCATCCTTAAACAATCACTTCTCATGCATTCGATAAAAGCAAAATACGAATATTCTAATCTAGTATATTTCCAAAGCGTGTATAATAAAATCGATGCACGGCGTACCGATACCGAACCACGTGGGACAATCTAATGAGATCCCGGGGGATATGACGCTGGATTACCATTTTCAGGAGACTGTCAAATCCGATAACAGTGTTGCTTTTTGATAAACGCAATAATACTAAAGTTTTATTTGATTTGCGTTATGACGCATAATACAAAGAGATGCTACGAAGCTTTTGAATTTTAGGGAGATAATCGTTTCGTGATCATTACAATTACATTTAATAGTATTACTTTTGTTTAATCCTCCTGAGGATGCAAAAGCATTATTTGACTATAAAAGTAGCAATTTAATATGATTAGCACACTGAATTGACTTCGAGGCTGTAGGTAGTAATAAAAAACCGGCAAAAAATGTATAAAAAACAGTTTTAGATAGAGTAAGGTCTTCTACGCTAAAGAAAACACGATCTTTAAAACTTTCCCTCAGAAAATTGCGTCACGTGCAGACATCTTGCAAAATATCCATTTCAAAATAAAGAAAAAAGGGACGCATTTGATTTCGCTTAGGTATTCAGGCCTAATGAAAAAGCATTCCACCAGGCCATATAAACAAGAAACATAAAATTCTTCATACATTATTCTTTCAGACGCCGAAAGAACGTTCCAATCTGGAGCTTATAAAATTATGATTCCTCCGAGCAGAGGTCACAAAATGTACCTAACATGAAATCAATTCACTCCTGTACATTGAAGAATTGAGAAAATGAACATTTCTTCGAGCCTTCGAGTCATTTCCCTGGAGCTTTCGTTTCCTTTACTTCTGCTCCGGAAACTGATCCTTCGCCGTGTTTTTAATCACAAAATGAAAATTGAACGTTTAGAGTTAGATTACAGATGAATAAAGGGTTGTGGAAATGATTTTCTTTTAGTTATTACCTAAATCAGTCTCTTGAAAAAAGAAATTAAAAATTAAAGATACACATTTTTTACGGACGGTACCGATCTAATCTAAGGGTTAATTTACTACAGCTGTATCCAAAATGAATTCTGTTATTAGACCTTAGTAAGTTTGATGAAATCATTAAAATGAAACCAGGTATTATTCGGTACTTTAATGGCTATATAAAACAGCAAAGTGCACTTAAAAAACGTTTTATTCTGCAAACAGAACACTACCAACAAAACACTAAACGCTCTATCTAAGAAGGCGGTCTATCCATTCTTTATCTTTAAGTGCCCAATTCCGTCAGCATAAAAAGCGCTTTCTTGCCATTTAGCGCTGTTTTCGTCCTTTTTTACCTCAAAACCGTAGCTATAACACCTCTCTTGGGCGCGGTAATATTTGCATTTAGAGCGAACGACTGATATTCTGACCTTATCAGAGGAAGATTGTGTTTGGGGAACGAATTCTGATGACGCAAGTGGATAGAATCACTTACATAGCATATGCGGGGAGGCTTTGTTTGTTTTAGTTAAAAAATCTTGAAATTACATCTAGGATTCGGCAATAACATACCTACGTTTTTACGCCTATTATTGTACATTTACTTGGTGATGAGAAGTAAAAGTTAAAGTGGATTTGGTGAAACCTATTTTTCTATCACTGGACATAATTATTAAACATTGACGTTGTGAATATTCCTAAAATGCCATATTTAGAATATTTCTATTCCTCGGAAAATATAATCGTGAACGTCTCGTATGCATGAATATATGTATTTTTTCTATGAAAAGAAAACGCAGTATAGTATCGAATTTTGATTTTAAGCCGTGGTGATCCAGTGACAAGTAACTATGCCTGCCGTGCAGGAGGCGTTGGTTTGATCCTCGTCGAAGCCGACTCGTACGAACGAGTTTATCAGAATTTATGTACGATTTGTACCACCACTGGCTTTTCGGTGGAGAACATCGTGAGGAAACCTGCATGCTTCAATTTCGAGGCATGTATTGTACCCACTGTCCATAAATAAGTAGCGACGGGCTCAGTACCCATCGCACAAGACAGAAATTCGTTAGGTACTTCTAGTAATACGTGGATGTTATGAGTTTCAGAATATCTCTGACTACCGTCTTGGGGTATACAGGGTCCTTCTTAATATGCTGACACTTTTTTAAGGGCATGATCAGACCGTCAAACTGAACAACTTTCTCTATGGGACCAACATTGAAATAGCGAAAAAAAAATCAGCTGTCCCATGCCAAACTGAAAACCTACTCGAGCCAAATGTATGGGACAGCTGATTTCTTTTTCGCGATGTCGATGTTGTCCCCATAGTTAAAGTTGTTCAGTTTGATGGTCTGGTCATACCCTTAACAAAGTGTCAGCATATTAAGAAGGACCCTGTATACCCCAAGACGGTAGTCAGAGCTATTCTGAAACTCATAACATCCACGTATTACTAGAAGTACCTAACGAATTTCTGTCTTGTGCGATACAGGGTCCCTGTATAGTCGTCAGCATATGAAATTTAAAGTAGCCGTGACATATCTGCATACAATTTGTATGCCTATTATATGCCTTCAGAATTCCAGCAAGCTATCTCCCTTTCAAACATAAAGAAAATATTATCAACAACAAAATACAATCCAATAATACGACAATATATTTTAAAACAAAAACAGAACCCTCTTTCTTAATCGGCTAAACTTTGTAGACAGAAAACTGTGAGTATAACAATCTATTATAGCAAAATTAATTAGAGAGCTCGTTTGAAGGGATCTAATTCTAATTTATTTTGAGGATAAGTCTTTGAACCTGTAAGCGGCTTGACCTTCCCCAAAACTTGGTTATTTCTGTAAAACCTACTTTTGTTACTAAAACCTATCTTTGTATTCAGAAAATTAATTAATTTGGAATGGTGTCTTAGAGCTAAGTGCTACGAAAATAACTAAGCTTAAATGACTATAAATATAAGTACCACTAAGTAATAAGTATTCATTTCAATTCAGTTCAATTATTGCATCATAAATGGTGAAGTACAATAAGATATATAATATATAGTTTCTCATCAATCATTATTGATACCCATTCATGGTCACAGCGGAAGTAGTAATTAAAAAAACTATTGTCATTCAAATTATATGTATCTATTTTTAGTATCTACCTGTCGTTATTGTATTTAATGCATCAGAATAATTTTGAATTGATACAAAGGCTTGTGTTTTATGTCTTTACGGTGTCTACCGTAACCGTTTTCGATTAAAGCAACTTTCATCTTAAAAAAACGAATTCCTACGCAGGTGAAGCCGCGGGTAAAAGTTACTTTGAACTACATCCATAAAATCATTTTCATCACTCTATTATCCCACTGGAGTAAGTAGAGGCTTACTAATTTGAAATATTATAAAAGTCCCTCAGAACGTCTTAGAACTTTGTTGGCAGTTTTGTATAGAACAGATGTTTTTTTTTTTAAAGTGAAATCCCATAGATATGTTCAGTGTGATGGTGCGGTCATGCTAATAAAAAATCTGACATCATATTAAGAAGGACCGTATGTAAAACGTATTAAAATTATCATATCCATCCGGATACGGAAGCAGCAAATCTTTCCACAAAATTTAGGCCATACAAAAAATTACAGAAAAATACAAAAGCAAATTTCTAGTAACAAAAACAGGAATACAAATTAACCACGGGACAGGAAGCTCGTTACGTGCAGGAAACAAAAAAAAACAACAAAAAAAAGCATTATAAACCAGGTGAGGGAAATACGGGGACTGGAATATGATAATCCTATTTTCTGAATTTCAGTCCACTTGTTGCCATTCAAACTGTCTACCGTATCGTCAACATATCAACCGCATTAAATAAACAAACTGATTATAAAAATGTAGGTATAGTAGTACCACGTTTATAATATTTACGTACGTAGGTACCTGCGCAGTTGACAGTTTTTAAAACCGCGCAAACTAATAACGATAATAAACGGTAGAGCGCTAAAAATGATCTACTTCTATTGCTCGATTGATTTCGCACCTGACGCATGACCGACGTGATCTACATTCTACATTCAGACTACACGGCAATCAATTTCCTTCTTTAACAGCGTAGTCATAAGGTTAACTATACAGGGTCCTTCTTAATATGCTGACACTTTTTTCAGGGGATTATCAGACCGTCAAACTGAACAACTTTTTCTATGGGACCAGAATCAAAATCGCGAAAAAAAAAACAGCTATTTATCAAATAGCTTCGAGTACCGTCGCGATTTGTTTTCCCAGTCCTGTCTGCGCGAACGAATATTGATGAGCGGAATTATTTTACCAGCTGTTCTGGTCAGGTCACATTTGCCGAAGAACTGACAACCAATGAGGAGTCCGAGTTCTAGAAAGAAGATCACAAACTGGCAGGCATAGTGGACGCCCTTTAGCGTGCTGGACCGATGGCCTGAAAAAGGAAGCGGGGAGCGACTGGGTGAGGCAGGCCGAGGATAGAGTTTTGTGGCGTGCTTTGCTTGAGGCCTTTATTCAGCAGTGGAAGATGACAGGCTGATGATGAGGGTTATTATTAAAGAAACCTATACTACACTCCTCTTTTATTGGGGATTAAAAATAAAGTTCGAGATAAAATGCATTTCTATTAGCAATGTCACTATCTGTGGAATTTTCAGGGTTATAAATTCTTCAAAAACCATATCGCGATATCAAAAAGGCCTATTAAAACTTTTATTTGACCCAAATCTAGATTTTTATTATAAAACAAAGCAACCATCCCTTCGCAAGGACGAACTCCGAAGCGGTCTGAAGATTAATAGCAACATTTATCAGACTTTCGTTTGTTTTGAGTGTCGTCGGGGATAACCGGAATTAGGTTGTTCGCGAAATGTGCTGCAAAAGTAAAATAATCCAATTTAAGTTATTGCTTCTTCACGAAGCAACGGCAGCGTTTTTAATTTACTATGAAAGAGGTATTTGGTTTGAAGAATTCTTGTATATAATAAAAAACAAAAAGCAAGATTTACTCTGTGATCTGTACTTTATTAAATTGATTGTTAAACCGTTTATTTATCCTCCAGTAGGCCTCGCATGCCACCCCCTAGAAAACGATAAAAATCGAGATGTGCCTCCATCCTTATTATATTACGTATGCCAGAGAGAGAGCGCACAACGATTTTCTCGATTAAACGCTTTGTCGTGAGTGGCATTCTAGCCGTGCAGGACAGAAATCAGCCAAAACGTCAAAAGAGAGATGTAGCGTACTTCTTTTTCGGCAAAACGGCTCCTCTCTACTGCTAATTATTCTCAGTCTTCTTCTTCTTACCGTGTGGGCAACAAGCCCTGGTATCAGAGTTGTTCAGACCGCCTTACGGCCGCTGACGTGGTTTTATGTAACGAATACTACCACTAGAGATAGTAGCCATCACGGAATCATCTTTCTTTTCAGACAATCAGGTGATTCAGCTTGCAATGTCCTAACCAACTGGGGGAAAACGCACAAAGTGACATATCACTAGGTGTCCCCTGTGGGAATCGAACCTCCGTGTCAAGAGCCCAATGCTCTTAACCATTAGACCACGGAGGTAGTTACTCTAAGTGGAAATTTTCTTTTTACGACACCTTTTACCCGTCTATTTTTTTTTTACTCACACTTTCAAACTATTACAAATCTACAACTCCGTAGGTTGAGTGCCTGGTGACCCGTCACCCAGATTTATAAACACTGTGTGTTTATAGATATAGGCAAGCACCGGTCTCTCACATTATATTATAAGTCGCTTTGTCCCACGTTGTCTTCTTATGCCTCTTTGTTTGTGAACTCATATTGTGCGAGAAGAAAATAAAGATTTATTTATTTGTTATTTATACGTGTTAATGAATCAACGCAAAACTAAAAGTAGTTTGTTTAGAATCAAGAGTAGAATCGAATTATCATGTTTTCAACATACCTAAATTTTTTCAAAATATTAAATAATTTGTTTGTAAAATTTTAAATTTACTGAACTTAAAAAGTACAAAACAAGATTCTTAAAAAGTATCCATGAGCACGTTAGCGCTTTCATTCATTCCTGAAATGATAACAAATCATTTTTGCCTGAAAACTTAAAATGCGAATAACTTTAAATTTTAACTATCAAAATAATGAAATTGTTGTTTCAATCTTATTATTTTGTTATAAATCAGTTGGGGTGTATGAGGTTTTGCGCTTATTCATTAACATGTTGTATAACTGAATTACGCGTCATCTCCTCTCCTGTGATCTCGGAGATGAGGTGGATAAATCCAAAGTTAAAATGAATTTTAGTTATTTTTAATTAATGGCAAGCTAAACAATAATTTTAAAGGTAACTAATTGAATAAATGCTTACTTTAGAATCTTCTGCACAAACAAGGTATCTATCTCCTGAAACTCAGCAACATCACAGTAACTTTTGTTGCTTTTATTTATGAAGTTAATCTTCATTGAATTTATGTTTACAAAGAGATTTTCTCCAATAAAGCCAAGTGTAGAATGGTTATAGAAGTGAATGTGTTGCCCAAGGATTTTTGAAGTGTAGCTGACAACCCCAACTTCTATACATACTCACCAGGAAGCCGATAGCGCTGATTTAAAACATCGAAGTGCAATCCTTATTCAATTTCAGTTGTAATTCCGTATCGAGCTAAACTTCACTTATTTACTATGTGATTGACAGCATGAAACGTCTGAGCGATCTGTCAAACGGCTGTCATGAGCTGTCAAAAGATTAGCGCGATACCATTGCGATACTGAACATGTAAATAGTTGTGATTCGCATGCGGTCCAAAGACGTTCCAGTGGAGATTTGTTAAGTGTGATCGGGTCCGAGACACAGATTACTTAATAGTTACTACCGTAACCCCAGGTATCATATTTTACTTTAAGTTGGACTTTAAATCGTTAACACGAAATAGAACAATGTTTAATATAAACGGTGTTGTAATCTAAAGCGCGCCACAAAAAAAACACTGACCAAAAATAGTGCAATCCCTATGAATGGCAGCCTAAAATAAAATATACAAATAGTTAGCAGGCTACGTTTTTAACACGCCATTTGTTGGTCCTTTTGCTGTCGCTTAATTTGATTGCCGCCGCCGCTCCCACGCAAATAATCTGCATATATTTGCAATCGGGATACTGTCTAAATTAAAATAAAATTGCCACTGGTATGCCAGGAACAGGCTTAATGTTAATGTTACTGCTATTACAATTAACTTTTTTTCTTTTCTTTAGCCCTATGGTGACGGTCGTCTTCAAGACTGGCGACATATTTTTTTGAGTTGATTTTTCTCGACAAATAGGTCTGGCATTCTAATTTGATTACGTGTACAATTTCATACCAAACTGTCATACAGTTAAATAGTACAGCCTGTATTAGTTAATCCACCCGATTAGAGAAAAATTAATAAATTATTAATTTAAACAAAAAACCCGACTGCATAAAAAACCTATTAACTGAAAAGAGAAAAACAAGCTCTAAAATCACTAATCAGCTTTAACACCTGTATTTAAGCTAATATAATTTGAATGTTATTAGGTAGGTATCGCAAACGGGGACAAAGGACATTTTTGGTTGGTTATTTTTGACCCCGCCTGCAATACCTACCTAATAACATTCAAATTATATTAGCTTAAATATAGGTGTTATAGCTGATTAGTGATTTTAGAGCTTGTTTTTCTCTTTTCAGTTAATAGGTTTTTTATGCAGTCGGGTTTTTTGTTTAAATTAATAATTTAGTTTATTTCATACTTTTTAGTCTTGTGTCGAAACGGTAACATAAAAGTACTATAATATTTATATATTTGGAATCGTCTGATCACTAGCTTTCATTTGATACCCATATTGTAATTTTTAACAAAAAAAAATTGTTTATTCCCCCTCTCTTTTTTAATTTGTAGACGCCATCTTAAAATAATATACCCTATGTCACTTTCACGATTTTTACGAATCCAATGACACCCCATACGTTAAAATCCATCAAGCCGTTTAGGCTGTAGGCCGTGCCAAAGAAATAGACATACAAACATACATACATACATAGATACATACATACATACATACGCTCGAAAAACATAACCCTCCTTCTGTCGCAGTCGGGTAAAAACGTATACCACCAAACAAACCACGCGCCCAATTTACCGTTCCGAAACTTTCAGGGGTGGTTGTAGACCATTAAACTGAACAACTTTTACTATGGGACCAAAGCAGTAATCACAAAAAAAATCTGCTTTTCCATACTAAACTACAACGCCTACTCAACTCAAAAGTATGAGACAGCTGTTTTTTTTTACGAAATCAGGATTGCTTCCATAGTAAATGTTGTTCAGTTTGATGGTCGGAACCACCCCTAAAAGTTTCGGAACGAAACGGTAAAAAATGCATCCGGTATATTTCTGTACGTTGATTGCATATATTAATCTCATTGATATTGTTGACATTTTGGGGTTGCATTTACGAACGAGAGTTACGATTACGAGTCGCAGTTACTTACTCTTTCTGATACTGGGATATTTCCATATTTGATATGTTAACTAATGTTTGGCCTACCAAGTTTGTCCTCCACACTCTTAACTCGATTAAACTTGCCTTGACTCGACTCGTATTCACATAGATGAAAATAAATGAGAGGTTAATCGCATTCAAGAGGGTAATCATACGCTTTCGAGTACTTTGTTCCTACTTTAGTTAAATACTACTACACCCTTTACAGGGTTTCTCAGACTTATAGTTTCTCGTTCCCCCATAATATTTAATTTGTACGAAGACAACAAAAGCCTTTTAAAAATTTACTGTAGAAGAAAACAAGTTTTTATTTAAAATGAAGATTAAAGTCCAGTATAGCACAAATATAGTCATGGGCTAGTTTCATGTCGCAGATTCAATTCAATTCAATCAATTTATTTCCAAAAACAAGTTCCATAATTATATTACATTATGTTCATTATTTATTTTATTTTAATAGGCATGGCAAAAAAATACAATATAAAACACGTATAGAATAGGGCTAAAATTTCCTCTTCCACCGCATTTATTTAACATCGAGTTTGTCAAATTGAGTCAATTTTTGAAACAATTTCGGGCAATTTCAATCTTAAATCTGATACAGCATTAAATCCGCTTCTGTATTTTTCACTCTCACATACTTATTAAGTAAGATACCACGAAGAACATCAGTAAATACACCGCTTTGCGTAAATCTTTTCACAAGCCCTTTACGATCAACTGACCCCCAGGGTTTCGCGTACCCCACTTTGAGAAACTCTGCCCTACGCTACCTACTTGTTAAGCCTTAAGCTGAAACAACCGTACAAGGGAACTAAGAGATAATGATACAAAAGGGTAACAAGAGAAAATTCGTGTTAATTAAAGAGGGAAATACAAAACTGTTTCTGTTACTAATTAGAGCTAAAGAAGGACAAGTCAGTATGTTTGTTCTAGTCGTTCAGTTAACTTATTTACATAATAAAAAAACAGATATAAATGTTTAAACATAAAAAAAAAAGAAAAGCTATATAGGATGTAAACTCAAATGCGATACATACTTTACAGACTTCAGACCATCAAACTGAACAACTTTGACGATACACAGTAAAAGCTATTTGACCAACATCGAAAACGCGAAAATAAAATCAGCTGTTACAGACAATTGGGTCTAGACTCGGGAGTCGCCATTGACGTTATCTATGGAACAGCTGTTGTTTTTTCTCGATTTCAAGTTTACTAATAAACATTTAAGGGTGTGGGTTAGACCATCAAACTGAACAACTTTCACTATGGGACCTATATCGAATTCGCGAAAAAAAACGGATGTTCCATCCTAACCTACAAATTTACTCGAGCTAAATGTATGGGACAGCAGATTTTGTTATACATACATACATAGTGAAAGTTGGTTAGTTTGATGGTCTGGAGCAATCCCTAAAATATGTAACGCATTTAAGTAAATACCCTGTATATCTGAAGATAACGTTAAGAGGTTTCCCTAACCGAAAGTCCTTGACCCTTTCAGAGCCGCCTCACCTCTACTAAATTACGTCATTTTAGTCGGTATGTAAACCTATTTTTGACTGGCTTCTACATCATTATGTCACTATGGTGCCTTCTAATCGAAATCAAAAATCATAAGATTTATCTAATTTATTTTACAATTATCTAATTAACTCATAAAATATTAGTCTTTAAAAAATTTACTTCATAGCATTTTTAAATCTTAAAATTGTCTACACAATGTGTGTGTCGCAAATAAAAGTGACTTAAACTTTTAAAGTAGATACACATAATATAGATTTTTTCCAATTTTTAGGTTTTTCTTTGAACACAGGTTTCATAGGTATTTTATAGAAAAATAAGAAATACCTATACTTCATAGGAAATAAAGCCCAGAAGTTGAAGGTCATTGCAAAATTTTTCATTAATTTTTATGTCTTTCCAATAACGAGAAGATAACTTCTAAAAACCAGCAAAATGTGACCCTGCATGTACCTATTGGGAGCGTCTTAAAATACAACAAAATCTTTCTATATAAAAATCGAGGTGGATATCACAGACAATACATCATTTCCTAACATTTATTTGCCAAGCCCACAATATCGAATTTAATCTACAGTATAATTTCACTATGAAAAGTTATCGAAGTCGATCGTAAAATTTTTTACGACTACGTATTACCATAGAAAGGAGTAGTCATAACATTAGAAAGTTATATTTATGCTTCTGCATTGTTTCTAGTTTCATATTAAAATGCGTCAATTCCTATCGATATTCCAGTAGGAATTTTACGAGTGATTTTATTTCCACTACCTGTATAATTTATTTGATATAGGCACGAGTATAAAGTTTCGTTTTATATATTATGCAAATGAGTATAGGTATTGTCTTTCAAATGTAGTTATTACTTTTATACTGTGTGTAATATAAAATGCGTTACATATCGAATAGGGTGTTTCAGGGTGTAAACTTACTTCAGACTATATACAAATCTATGAAATTTTCGTCACAATGGACATTTAGAGCGTATTACATGCGATTTTTTGGTAGCTGAAGTTGATTAGCATTGTGTTTTCTGTGTAAGAAATGTAAATTATAGTGTTTTTTACTAAATTGTGTTTCATGCGTTTGATTTTGCAACTAAGAGCTACAAGGTCCCTAAGCATGCGTTTGCGCCGTCTTCAAGAAAGAAGGCGTCTCATCTAATGTGACACAAATAATTTGTATTAATCAAGTTGCTTAAAGAAGCAACACGTGAAAACCGTTTCTTCAGAATCATAGTCAGGACTGAAAACGTAGTGATTATATGCTCAGTGGTCAGAAACGCGTATACATGGTCCTTCTTAATATAAATCCCCTGTAAACTGGAAAACTTTTAAAACTTTTTCTAACATAGAAATCGCGATAAAAAACCAGTAGTTGTTTTATACATTTCAAGTACCTAGCTATTGACATTTACTATTAAAACACACACATTTATGGACATTTATTTTTGTAATTTTTTTCCATGCTAATCTTTTTTTCGCGATTTCAATGTTGGCTCCATAGTGAAAGTTGATCAGTTTCAAGAGTATAATCACCCATTAAAGTAATTCAACTGTCTACCCATAACATACTTGTCTGGAGCGAACATGTCACACGTATTCATAATCAAAAGATCGTACAAGTACTCATAATGAATTATAAGCGTACGCGAATGAATTTAGTTTACAGAGTTCTTTTGAAAGCTTATTCCAACTCTGTTTCGTAATTTTGAATAGAGTTAAACGTTTTGTTTCACTTGCAGTAAACTTGCGAATACCTGCAAAGTTTTAATCAAATGAAGGACAGAATACAACGTAGAACGTATCCATGTTACGAAGCTTAACGCCGTAGGGTCATCACAATTCATACATGCCAACATGTTTACTGAGAAGGCAACAACCGAGAAAAGATGAGACCTAATCTTTATTTGCAGACGTTTATTTGAAATGTTTCATTTGTTCATATTTGCGTACCAAAAGGACAAGCATAAGCAATGATCTAGACTATAATCTCCGAGGAGAATACCCATCACAGATATTTTGAAAAAAGAACAAAGAAATAAAAAAAGATGACAAAAATTCACAAACTTTTTGTGCATCGAGTTTCATACAGCTATTTTAAGCGGACTGAAAGTCCACCGCAGGTTATCCTCTACTATCTACGTACGTCTACCTACGACTATCTGCGTTGGGGCTTAAGCATACATAGGTACACGTAAAACTTTACTCATTTGTGATTCAGTTCAAATTGGAATGAAAAAACCACGTTCCCCTAATGCTCCGTTTACACGCTCCGTCGTGCGCGCCTGCTTTGCACAAGTAAGCACGCGCGTATGGACGGCAAGATGGATGGTAGCCGTGCAGTTCTACAAGCGCGGCTCGATCAATCGTTGATACGATGAAGACTGGACTGCGCAGTTATCAGTTTTCACGGTTTTACTTGTGTGCTTATGAACGGGCAATCAGGCCGCGCCACAGTCCGCGCTTCAGTTCGGCAAGTTTTCTAACAGGACAACGTTTATAAATGCCTTAAAATGGATGATATTTTTATTTTAAGCCGATAATCTATTTCATAGAAGTGTTCTGTAGTTTGGCATAATATTTTACAGTTAATATACTGTGTTTTTTGAAAATAAACTAAATGAATGTTTTCGGAATCTCTTAAATGTCTATTATTTTTTTCAATCGGCAAGCAATACAATTAACGTTTATAAACCAAAAAAATATTTCGTCATCTACGATGCTAAAAAGACTTTACTTGGTGGCTCCCAGAACACTGAGGTTTCCACGGGCTTGCGCGAAGGCTTACTTGTACCGTGTGGACGGCGCCGGTGCTCCGTGTTCCGTCTTGTGTTCGAGTAATAACCGTGCGGTTTTAACTGCGCAGGCAAGAAGGTGTGTTTAGACGGATCATAACGTATTAAACACTTCAGAAAAGACTGTGAAAGTTACATGAAAAAATTAAACTGTTTGGAGCACCTTGTACGGAATGTAAAGGCCTGTAAGTTCACTGATATAGTACCTATATAATGTCACGCAAGTAAGTATTATGATCTAATAGTTATAACCCAATTTCTTGAAACATTGTGTCTATTATAAACTGTTACGATAAAACGTACTGGCAACCCTAATCGAGACTAAGCGCCTGGACACAAGCCAAAGTAAACTGTACTCAACTCTAATATGATTTGAGTTTAGTTGTGAAACAAATCTCGTATGCTGTGTCCGCACTTTGAGATTACGTCCAACTGAAATCCTGGTGACCCGGTGCCAAATACGCCACTTTAACGATTAAAAACTGAGTAAACAGTTGAATTTACTATCGCTGTTATTCTTGTGATTAAGTAAATTCACAAACTGAGTAACGGTTCGACGATTCCAGTTTGTTTGTGATAATTATACGTTATGTAACACATATCTGCCTGAAATGTATAAGTATTCAAAGTTACGCTGCCGCTCACGTTATTGGTACTAAATACGAATCCTTTATGATTTTGTCGTCACTTTTCTTAAGTAAGCTTAAGTATAAATTATCAATTATTCGTGCACAACGAGATTCATAACATATTACTCAAGTGTCTTTTAAATGTTATTCTCATCCCATGTTTGTATTTATATCCCTTATTTTGTTATATAGGGTCCATCGTAATATGCTGACACTTTTTAAGGGGATTATCAGACCATCTGATCTGAACTGATCAACTTTCTCAATGACACCATAATCGAAATCGCGAAAAAAAAATCTGCTGCTCTATACAAAACTGCAAACCTACTCGAACAAAATGTATGGCATAGCACATTTTTTTTCGTGATTGCGATGTTGGTCCCATAGAGAAAGTTGTTCAGTTTGATAGTCTGATCATCCCCTTAAAAAAGTGTCAGCTTATTAAATTGGACCCTGTATATAGTCGTACTATATTGTACCACAATGCTTACTCTTTCAGGTACCTACTTACTAAAGATTATACGCTCCGTAGGTGAGATTTCATCAGGGAGAACTACCAAAGAACCTAATAAAGCTACAACCTTTAGCTTAACATAAGTGTCTGCATATAGCTCTGTTATAATCCTAATCCGAGATGTAATATAAAATAGAGAATATTACATGAGAAGAGGTCCTGAGCGCTCATACTATTTGCATTTTATCATAAAATTTAACCTCATATTGAAGTTAATCAAGTCTTTCATAATAACGAAAAGGAAAATTTTATTTTGTTACAAAAATAATAAGAAAGCCATCGCATTCTAAGCTTAGGTACGTAGTTTACACTTTTTTACACTACGGTTTATTATTATAATCATTCATTTCAGACCATAGTAAATCCATTTGTATTTGTAGGCTTATCAACTACGTCAACATTTAAAAAGGACCAGCTTGGCAAGAACCAAGGCAAAGCTTAGGTAAAAACCATATAATTACATAGGTACTATAATAAGCTACCAAGCAAGCTTCAAGGTATCAAACCTATAACATTAAATGAAGAAAATCTTAGTAAAATGAACCTGGAAATCTCAATTGACCCAATACGTCAACTCTGTAGGTTTTATAGCTAATATGGTTATCAATCTGAGGGGATGTGAATATACTCAATAAAAATAATACATTTTTGATACGGATGACAATATTTGCAATACCATTGATCATAATGGATCGCTCACAGTTTACATACTAACTTTATTATGTAAAAGTACCGTACATTTTATGCGAAATTGTATCAACCTGACCGTCATTGAATTGATCAGTACATAATATTAATCTATGGTATTTGGTATCAATGGTATGGTTTGGTATTGGTATGGTATCTTGTGCATGTTTTTAGCCCTATACTTAATATGGTCGTGATTTTAGAGTAAATGTTGTGTAGTTTTTCGATTATAATGAGAATAATCATACTCTTTCACGGATTAATAACCAGATACTACATAGACAGGGTCCCCTTCTTAATATGTTGACACTTTTTTAAGAGGATGATCAGACCGTCAAACTGAACAACTTTCTCTATAGGACCAACCTCGAAATCATGAAAAAAAAAAGCAGCTGTCCCTTACATTTGGCTCTATTAGGTTTGCAGTTTTGTATGGAACAGCAGATTTTTTTTTCACGATTTCGATGTTTGTGCCATAGAGAAAGTTGTTCAGTTTGACGGCCTGATCATCCCCTTAAAAAAGTGTCAGCATATTAGTAAGGACCCTATATTATATTCACGTAATACTTGCCTACATTTCAAGCAGTAAATAAAATACAATCGCGCTACAGTGCTTATTTGAAGGTTTTAATAAATTATCACTATACGGAATAGAGATGAATCAACGGCCTAGGTGAGCTACAGTGCGGATAGCTAAATTAAACTACAGCCATCTTTCCCTTCAGCGGTGAATTGCTGAATTGCAAATTTGAAAACAGAGATAAAATGGAGCTGGATGTGTCATGTGGATCTCTATAATATAATTGGCTATATCTCACCACCTGTAGTGATTTCGAGGCATGTATTGTACCCACTGTCCTTTATAAGTGGCGACGAGCTCACCCCCCGTCACACTGGACAGAGTTTCGGTACTACTGTTGAAACGAGGATGTTCTGAGGTTTCAGAATATCTCAGACTACCCGCTTGGGGAATATAGTCGTGAGCATATGCTGTGCTATGCTGCTGTAGTGACATTTAGACAATGATAAAAGTAATAAGGCGTTTTTTTGTGTTGTCACATTAGAAGATGAAGTTGGTCTAAATCTGTGTTCGTTCAAGCCAGGCTTAAAAACTTTGACTAATTATTATAAGGACTAGCCTTGCGGTAGCATTTCCGCTCTGCCACGGTATAAGCACAATTGATCTTGTGCATTTACATTCAATTTTACACCTTATCACTAAGCGACACAGCCTATAATTGCGAAATAATAACTTCGAACTTAGAACGTTTGGGGTTCACACGAGACTACTTTTCATGATTTGTAACATTCAAAATTAGAATCTAAAGTTATGGGGAATAAAATCCAATGTTGCGGATTTCATATTACCTCGCCCTCCGCAAAAAGTGGCAAAAATGTTTGTTAGTAGAATTACACGCGTAACCAGTCCACATTTAAATAGTCAAAGCTTAAAAACCATGAAGCAACGTGTTGATTTGCTTGACGCTTCGAATCATTTTACGTTATTTACCTAGATTTTTCAAAACTCAAGCAGTGTTATGTATTTTCGTGTCTGGTGCAAATCTAGTACAGGTACAAAATAACTTTAAGCAAAAAGACTAGTAATTTCGCCAAAAGAAATAGTGACCGAAGTTCAATGATTTCATTATGATTCTCTTGATGATGGACTCAAATGGGGTATTATTTTGGTCGCACTTCACTTCGTAAAGTAAACATTTTCTCCTTAAAACTTGACCGAGTGCCCGACCTGTGATGTCAGGCGTGAAATCAATGTGGTTAAGACATTTGGCTCCAAGTGCTGGTCGTACAGTTTTGTAGACGAAGTTATAAGTTGATTCTTCCAGTAAGCCTTTCCAATTTACATCTTAAACTAAGCCCATTACGATTCGCTCGTGACGGTCGCTTGTCTCAATTCAATACAGCTCACATGCAAATCAGTGTTGATTGTCGACTGTATCGGCAAATAATCGTCGAGGGACTTTGGGTGAACGAGGACGCGATAGGAATCGTTAGATAAAGTACCTGATTTGGTGCATTTTCGAACTTGGTCGTTGGTCGCTAGACATGTCAATAGCTCTGTGTGTCTGACTTGAATACAACAAAACGAACAAGACAATTAGATATGTTTTTTCGCTTGTCATGTCGCAGAAATTACCGCATTTTAGCAAGTAATGTTGTGATCCAGATGGATTACTATTCTCGCGTTAAATCTTTGTGTGTGGTAGTAAGTATAGGGAGACTAACGATAAAAAGGGATTAAAAAACGAATATGGACTAATCAAATAGCCAACATAATATTTTTAGAGCTTAGCATATAGATATTCAAAATAAAAATAAGGAGATTAAGAATGTAGGGATGGTTTCTACTTTTTTCCAGAACTAATAAGTCTTTTAATTTAATTCCCACCAACCAAAAGTGAATAGACAAAATGTGAATTAATAAAAGTATTTAAAAAACTGTAGGTAAAAATTAAATCGTTCGGTTCAAAATGGTTGAATTGAATATTTCATATTGAAGCAAATTTGTTTCACTAAGTTTTTAATGCAACACATAATAGGTACAAACTAACTCCGCTAGCAACCCAAAGTGGGACCTCCGAAACAAGAGAACGCAAGTTTTCCCGATCCCGCGCAACCTCTTTCCAGTAACTGACTTGAAGCTCACGTAGGTCAGCTTCCACTACGCCGTTCCAGCGATGCCTGGGTCGACCTATTGGGCGTCGGCCAGTAGCCCAGATATGCTCTCCTGATATGCCGATCCTCACCCATTCTTTGCAGACGGCCAAACCAGCGGAGATGATGTACCTTTGTCTAACCAATGATATTTGGGAAGGCCACAAGTTCTTAAATTTTGGCATTTTGAGGAATCTTCATCTACCATCCTCGTTATCAATAAAAATAAAAATAATATTTTTAAATAATCGGTATCTCAAGGAAGAAACCCATAGGGAATGAATACAAAAGCGTCTAGACAGGATGATCAACGCAATTGTTTAGATAAGGAAGATTTCTTAAACAGAAGGGAAACGGAGGTGTATGAGCGACAACTTAAGCTCTGACACGTGCTTGTTCATGACAAGTATCTTGTGAAGAGGTTTGTATAAACCGATGGTTTCATAATGGAACAAAGAAAGACGTAGCAACAAAGAATTATAAAATATTATGTTGGAAAATGAAACACAAAATTTACTTTTGGTCCAAAGGAGACAAACCTTGCCCAACCTTTATTAGAACACTAATAGCATGTTTACTGAACTTATTACAGACACATATTAGTTTGAAGAAGTTTTAGTTTTGTAGCGAGGTGATTTGTTTAAGTAGGTCCTTCGTATAGCCAATTATTTGTATTTTCCCCGAAAAGTATCTATTAAAATGTGCAATGGAGAAAGTTGTTCAGTTTAACGGTCTGATCATCCCCTTAAAAAAGTGTCAGCATATTAAGAAGGACCCTATATACGTATAATTTCCATTCTTTATTGACCTAATATTATTTCAAATTTCCCTAGTCTTATGTCTTATACCAAGCGTAAAGGATATCCAGCTTAAAACAGGCTTAAACGTTCTGCATTGTAGGTGAACTCATCACTCTTAATAGAATTCATAAGCACAGGGAATTAGAAACCTTTTAATTTAAAAGAGTTTAGCTTACCGTGTTAAAACAGCAGTAGGTATGATAATTTTATTGTAACTGAAACGTGATTTAAAAATCTCCAGAAATAATAACTGAACTAAGTAAAAGAGGTAATTGTAACAATATTACAGCTAATGCATTTATTTTTCTTGTTATAGGTGTTTGTGGTAAGTTATATGAGTATATTATTGTATGTAAAATAACGTATATTATTGTTTGTAACACCACTGGCTTTTCGGTGAAGGAAAACATCGTGAGGAAACCTGCATGCATAAATTTCGAGGCATGTATTGTACCCACTGTCCATTATAAGTGGCGACGGGCTCACCCCCCGTCACACTGGACAGAGTTTCGGTACTATTGGTGAAACGTGGATGTTCTGAGGTTTCAGAATATCTCTGACTACCCCCTCGGGGAATATAGTCGTGAGCATATGTAAAATAAATCCTCAAAGATATTCTAATCTTAGTCTGACAAAAGTAACAGCAGGTAACTTTTTTTTTTTTTTTACAATTTTCTGATGATTATCTCTAAATGAATATATATTTGATGAATTCAAAAAGATGTATAGGTATAGTATAAAGGGTCCTTCTTAATATGCTGACACTTTTTTAACCGGATGATCAGACCATCAAACTGAACAACTTTCTCTACGGCACCAACTTCGAAATCACGAAAAAAAATCTGCTGTTCTTATACAAAACTGCAAACCTATTCGAGCCAAATGTATCGGACAACAGATTTTTTTTTCGCGATTTCGATATTGGTCCCATAGAGAAAGTTGTTCAGTTTCATGGTCTGGTCATCCTCTTAAAAAAGTGTCAGCATATACGAAGGACTCTGTATACGTTTTTCTGACCACTGAGCAAGTAATCACTACATTTTCAGTTCTGACTATGATTCTGAAGAAACGGTTTTCAGGTGTTGCTTCTTTATTTGCATCACATTTGTAACCATTAGATGAGACGCCTTCTTTCTTGAAGACGGCGCAAACGCATGCTTATAGACCTTGTAGCTCTTACAATTTAGTAAAAGAACACCAAAATTTACATTTCTTACGCAGAAAACACAGTGCTCATCAACCAAAGAATCGCATGTAAAACGCTCTAAATTTCCATTGTGACGAAAATTTCATAGATTTAATTGATGGTCCTTATCCCGACATATTTGACTAGAGTCAAACTTAGTAATTGGGACTTCATAAGTGGAGCGCTAACGAGCCCACGCTGCCGCCGCCGAGCCAAAACATAGGAACGTAGGAACCTGGTTGTACCTATGCAGGGCCGTGTTAAGGGAATAATACCGTTGGCGCGCTCCATATGAACGAAGTCTGATTATATTTTCAATCCTAAACAATTAAAGTCAATAAAAACAGAAACAATCTAGTAACTAATTTCTATGCTTGTATGTTGTCCGACTTTCGTTAAAACATACAGTTTCAGTACTAGGATTAATTTAAGATTTGTAAATCTTTGAGTAGCTTTAAAACTTATACATTTTAACGAAAATCAAGCATAGAGATTCGTTTCTAGATTGTTTCTAAAGATGTCATTGACTTTAATTGGTTTGTATTGAAAAATGTATATCTAGAGAAATGTATTTATCAGAATGTTATTGAAAATATAAACAAACTTCGTTTGTATGGAGCGCGGCAATGCAACGGTAATATGCCCTTAACCATATTGGGCGCCGGGGTGCGAAAATCTGCCTGCGCCTCCCTTTCCAACAAAAAAATGCAAACATTTTTATTTTTTATTTTCATTTATCGCTCCACGCTTTCTGAATTTGCCGCACGTGTTATATAGAACATCAATGTAATTCTTGTAATAATCTAAATTGGAGTGCACATCGCAAGTCGCAACTGAGCATGCCGAATGTTCCGAAAGCTGCATTGAGATGTATTTGTATAAAAACAATATGGGCAAAATGAATGTTTAAGTAATTTTCAAAACTAGCTGATTACTCATGGTATTTGTATAAAGTGATCGGCTTACGCCCCCCTTCCTCCCCTTTTAACCCCGCTTAAGACGGCCCTGTACCTATGCTATTATTGTTTTACATTTCAAAAGGCTAGATTTAGGTCTCTTTCTGTTTTATTTTGGGACCCCTTTGGATTCAACATATAAAGAGTTTTTTGATGAGGCGTGTATTATTTTGATTTCCAGTCTTTTGTCACCCTCTCGTAATATAATTTTGTTCTGGCATGCAATATCCAAACAACCAGGACACATAATAAGGGTTTCATTGAGTCACGTTGCAAGTTCTGATACGAGTACTTGTCTCGCGTGGTGTTTGCGTGTCGCGTTTATGCTTGCCACGAGGCTCCACAATCCGCAATCTCTTCCTGTTCTTGATCAAAAACAATTCCTGAGATTGGGATAGATACACAAACTACTTGACACTTTCGGAAATGCAGTGCTTATAACGCACCTTTGCACCTGGATCAATACGGGGCGGGCTATTTTATTAAGTTTATCTGTGGGTTTTTCTTTTTTTTCTTATGTTTCTCTTAATTGTATATTGTTGTAGATAAATAAATGATACCTTAAAAAAAGAAAAATCAATTAATTATAAAAAAAAAGGGTTTTACTATTTCCATGCCAGTGATGTTAATATATCTTTACCCTATTTGGAATGTTAGATTAGTTATTATATTCCGAATTTTTTTGCTGCTTTCTCAATGAGGTTTTAGATTGACCATGCGAGCCCAAAGGTACGTCAGATCTTTTGTTTCAGGCCTTAACAGCCACTATAAATCATGTTTGACCACGATTAAAAGCAGCAACAGTTTTTTTCCTAAAACATAATACTTATTACCATTAGTCAGTTCTTCAATCATGATCTTCAAATATCCGAATCGATATTTATCTCCATCATCATCTTCAATTCTTCAATCTAGTCTTTTTCCCGCTAGTTCCTTGAGTTATAGTTCCTTGTATTTATATCAGTAATTAAAAGAAAGTCAATGAATCCGTGAACCTCGTCCATAAAGAAAACTTATAATCCTCTATACATTTTGTGATCATCTTGTACGAGAGTTTAATATACATACAGTACAATATCCTTAATGAAAACAGTACAGTATATCTTTCTGTTTAACTACAGCGTTAACGTACAGTCTGTTCTAATTACCCAACCAGGCGACCACCTTACTCCATTGTGGAAATGTACTTGGTCATTTAATATGTGGCACTGTGTGACCCTCTGTAAGTAAGCAGTATACAGGCTGTTTAAAATTTGTGTTCTATGATTATTGTACAGGATGTAAAAATAAATGTGGTAAATCTTTTATCTTTTTCTATTATCATTTTTATCATATGTTCTTCAGATCATCAACCTGAACAACTTTTACTATTTGGGACCGATACTGAAATCATGTCAAAAAAACGTCAAAAAAAAAGCTTGAGTCGAGTCTGTACTTCAGTTTTGTATGAAAGCCGATTTTATTTCTTGATTTTGGCCTCTCATTGAAAGTTGTTCAGTTTGATCTAGTCTAAGCCACCCTATTAAATATTACTAGGGTGTTTTGTTAAACCTTATATTAATACATTACATATCGTAGAAGTGTAATACAGTTCTCACATTGTCGCGCACGGTACCTACGTACATTTGTAGTTGAATGCGTGTGCGTTTTAAGTACATTTTCAATAAAAACGACACACTACAGAAATCAATGTACTTCTAATACACATGCACACATATGCTCGTGCGCGGCATTGCGAGAACAGTTTTAGGTAATGTTATTGAATCAGTAATTTCTAATACTATAAACTCTCAGATATCTGGACACTGTTTTTCATCAATTATACAATGTAGGTACTTTAGTAAAATAGTGAAGAGGCTTAGTCAGGTACTGGGAAAAAACTACATCGCAAATCTGACGACAAAAAAACGCTCGGCCCTAGTGCAGGCTTAGCCCAGTTAACTCCCAATGGTTTAACTTTAATCTCGTTAAAGTCGAGATCAACCTCGATCAAATTCTTTTTTTTTTAGTTAATCCCACTCTCTCCGGTCGTAACTAGATTTTCTAGGTCTTTTAGTGATGTAGCTAGAATAGGTAGTCTGGGTTTCAAAATTAAGCACGTTATTCTTTGTACGACCTATACAAGGTCCAACTTAATAAGCAAACAATTTTTTTATGGGATAACCAGATCATCAAACTAAACAAACTTCTCTATGGGACTGACATCGAAATCGCGAAAAAAAAACATGCTAAATCTGATTACATACTTAAAAAACCGTCAACATGTTAAGAATGACTATAGGATGAAATTGATATCCTTGGCATCGTTTTATACGAAGAGTCTACCCATCAAACCGAACCACTTTTGCCATTACGCACCATACGGATTTTTACGGAGAAAGTCGATCATAGCAAAAAAACAGGTGATCCATACTAAACTGAAATGCATACTCGACTCGAATGTATACAACAGCAGATTTTTTTTATCTGTTCGATCGATCGATCTGTTTGCTCCCATAGTAAAAGTTGTTCAATTTGATGGGTAGACTCTTAGTTTAAAAGGATGCCAAGGACATATATTTCACTCTGTATTCAACGTGTTAATGAATAAGCGCAACACCCGAACTGATTTATAACAAAATAATTCGATCGAAACAATAATTTCATTAGTTTGATAGTTACAATTTAAAGTTATACGCATTTTAAGTTTTGAGGCAAAAATGATTTGTTATCATTTCAGCAATTAATAAATCGCTAACGTGCTCATGGATACATTTTAAGAATCTTGTTTTGGTGGTAAGTAGGGTGAGAGTGCCCGAGCGGTGGGTTGAGATCGAGTTCAGTAAATTTTAAATATTACAAACAATTTATTTAATATTTTGGAAATAAATGTCCTATGTTGAAAGTATGATAATTCGATTCTGTTCCCGATTCTAAACAAACTACTTTCTAGTTTTGCGTTAATTCATTAACACGTTGTATAGGTATAGCGTGTTAAGGGATGACAATTGCATTCGGTACTTGAATGGGTGATTGTACTCATGATACTGAACAACTTTCCCAAATAAACATAAGAAAAATTCATAAAGAAACTACTTTTCATACAAAAGTTCTATCAGCTAATTGCATTTGGCAAGAACAAATTTTTTTTTTCCTTGAGTGTTTTTTTAATTTCCTTGGGAGATTTTTTGGGAAAGTTGTTCAGTATCATAGTTACAATCACCCCTTAAAGTAATGCAACTGTTTATCCTAACACCCTGTATAGGTCTACTTAGGTGTATAGGTACATTATGCATTTAGGTGTGCACTAAAACTTACGTAGGATGGATATTAGTATAGTCTATACTGAAACTTTCAATTTAATAACCTATAATATCATGCTTCAAAATATGGTTGTTAGTTGTATCAAGGCTTCTGAGAAAACAAGGGATAATAGTCGTGAGTTTGAGTTCGTATGTACACACCTAATATTTACCATTTTGAGTTTCATTCAAATCTGAATTTAACCAACATTTTCTTTTCTACCACACAGAAGCGCACTCTTCAAAAAGTCTGTAGTTTTCATATTTTGGATACGAATATTTTTAAATCTCTCTCTCAATTATCAACGAACTTTTTAATTTTTAAATTCGTATTGTTGAAAAGAAGGACAGGGTTAATCTAAAAACTAATTACTTTCTTGAAAGAGAAAAGGTAAATAAAGTTCTGTGAAGTTAGTTTTCATTAAGACGTTAAGCGAAGTCGAAACTTGGGACAGGAAATTGAGCAATTTTGGCATTACGTAGCGTGCTCCAGTTGATAGCTAACCGTTTTTAACTTCTATTAAAATAAAAGTGGATTTTGATGTAGTCCACAAATTAACTTCGAAAACACGGTCAGTTTTACTAAGAAATTAAACTAAATTAAGGTTCAAGGTATTTGATTATTATTAGGTATTTGTTGTTAGGGCGCGAACGCGATAGGCTGGACAGATCTATTGTAGTTGTCACCCTTGACCTTCCTAGGCCCACGGTATTCATGAACTAGCTGTGTTATGCTTTTGGAGGGGAGCATCCTAATGTCAGTAGGTTTCAACACGTATTCACGTGTTATCCTGCTGTGAATGTGCACTTCGCATTGGTAGAGGTTTATGGGCGTTTCCGCTGCTTCAAAGCAGACTCTGCAAGTGGGTGAATCAATGTATCAAAGTTTGTAATATTTATATATCTACTGGATGCACTAGTAATAATAACTACTTTACAGAACACCCAAATAGGTATAGGATGCAATAATAATGCAATAAATAAATTAATGTTCTTGATTTGCACATCCGAAATTTCCATCATTTTACAATGTAGACCAGAAATAGCTTCTCACTAGACACCATTTTCCTAGAAACCACCAACCACCAAATGCCACGACCAAAAAGCCAAGTTTGTTTAACTATTCGGTACAAAACGTGTTAAATAATACACAACAACTTTTAATCTACTTCTTCTTCCTTCTTCGGGTTCCTCTCCATTACAGGAGATTGGCAGTCAGCTCTGCCTATCCCTGTCTATCTTTCGCCAAACGAAGTAGTAATGTTAAAATGTATTTATAATAAACTTTTAAAAAAATTTCCAATTTGATCAAGCGCGGTTTGGCTGCCCAATTTGTCCCATCAACTGAAATAATATGTTACGAGTGTTATGTTAATAATGTGTTGTGTTGTTAGTGTGTTACGAGTTGTTTCCCGCGAATTTGTCTTCGTGGAATTTTTATGTCCTCAGGATTCAAGCTATATCTATACCTTTCATTAAAAACGGCTCAGCTGTTTAGCCGTAAAACGTAACAGACAGAGAGACTTTCGCATCTACAATATTAGTATGGATTATTAATTCCTCAATAATTATAAACTTCAGTGTGGTAAAAATTTTCTCACAAAACGCGTTGGCCGCGCCGTATTTCATCGAGAAACAATTAATATTTGAAATCCGTCTATAGGTGAAGGCAATTTGATATACTTAGCTAATCATAAATTGCAAACTATTAAACACAGTTTCAAAACCCTGACAGATATCGTATATTCCTGGTCCAACTTTAAAAGCACTTGAGATCATTGAAACGGGACCCTTGTCAGCGTAACTTTCAACAATGTTGGCAAACCCGGATCAAACGGTTTTTGCTAACCCTAATAATGGCAAGAGTATAAATTAACACAATTAAGATCGGTGTCAATTAGAAGTTACTTCGCAAAACAAGATACTTTTCTAATGTTAATGAAATGAAAATAGTTGATGTAGTGCATTGCAAGTAAGCGATAAATAAAGGAACAGAACTAACTGTAGAAATTAATTAGAATATTCCCATTACAACATAAATAAGGGGACAGATAGCAGAGCGGTGGCGATGAACAAAATTTCAATTATATCAACGGAGAGCAAACGGGCCGCGTTTCCTTCCCGCTCGGCGCCTTAGCCTTAGGGTTGCCAGATGGGCAAGATTCTTCTGGATCCCGACATTTCATATAATGTCCATAGTCCCGTCCAGACTCCCGACAAAATAGAAAATGTCCCGACAAATTAAAATCACCGCCCGTTTTGAAAATATTCACTCAAGCCGAGTTAATAATTAGACTGATCTTTGATGTAACCTATTAAACTTTTAAAACTGAGTACTTCTCAATGATCAAAATCGGTGGATTCAGTTAAATCGAATGCCAAGTACAGTGACATAAAGTTAAAAGAGAACGAATTAGTATGTCATGCATGGATGATTTTCTTGATGTGCCAAAAATGTTAAGTTTCTTTAACATTTTGATTTGTCCCGACAGTAATCCCAAAATCCCGACTTTTTGATACTTTGCCCAAATATTATAGTCTTCCCATCTGGCAACCCTACTTAGCCTACATAGCTACTGTTTACATTTTGTTAACGGAATGAGAATTTAAAGCGAAATTTCTTAGCTTCAAATGTGCGTTAAAAGCTAGAGAGAGGGTTAGTTCTAGCGTGAAATCGTCCGCTCTTCCGTTTCGGACGTCTGTTTACACGTGTGCCTGCGTTGTTATTTCAAAATTCTGTGCAAAAATAATATTGTTTGCTTTTGTTTCAAGGACATTCGTTCAAAATCGTTCAAATGGATTTGTCTTTCTTCTATGTACATGCTTCATGAATATGTTTATTATTATTTGGTTTGGACCTGAACAGATCTATTGTAGTTGTCACCCTTGACCTAAAGGTAATTTCCAAGGCCCACGGTATTCATGAACTGTGTTATGCTTTTGGAGGGGAGATTCCTAATGTCAGTAGGTTTCAACACGTATTCACGGGTTATCCTGCTGTGAATGAGCACTTCGCATTGGCAGAGGTTTATGGGCATTTCCTCTGCTTCACAGCAGACTCTACAAGTGCGTGAATCAATTTATCAAAGTTTGTAATATATTTATATAAATACTGGATGCACTAGTAATAATAACAACTTTACAGAACACCCAAATAGGTATAGGATGCAATAATAATACAATAAATAAATTAATGTTCTTTATTTGCACATCCGAAATTTCCAACATTTTACAATGTAGACCGGAAATAGCTCCTCACAAGATACAATTTTCCTAGAAACATGGGACATTTTTACGTTATTAATAAGCAAAAAAAAGTACTGAAAGAGCCTGTTATATCCTGTAAAACTCATCCCTCCTTAAAAATAAGATGACTAGGAGTCAGCCACACTTCACCACGTTGGCCCAAAGCAAACCAAGGTTCTATTCTAACAATTTTCTAAAAATGTAATATAAAATGTTCTGTTTGATTAGTAGGTAGCATTAAAACCACCTATAACCAGTATGCTATATCATCTGCGAACAATACCCATAACAGGTGAAAAACTCACACAATCTGTTTGCTTCACCATATTCGGATAAAAACAAAGCCCTAAAAAATACAGCGCGAATTCACTTGTGAAACAAACCGTACACAAACAGACGTGATAACTCCTCGATAAAGTTCCCTAACGAAAAAAGTGTAACCGTGTTATCCGTCCAAAAAGTTTTAATGACGTCTCTCCGAAAGTACAAGCCTGTTGCGATGAGAGAAAACTAGTCGTTGACGCCGAATTTGAAATTGTTTTTGAAGTTCGGATAGTGATAGCAGGGCGTCAAGTTTTCTAAGACGAAACATTTGCATCTGATTTCTCTTTTTTACATAAATAAACTGCCATATAAAAAAGGGTTGGATAGACTTTTATCTATGTCACCTTTCGTGCCAATGAGACCGATTATCTATAGAAACTTGTTTTAATTATATACAACGTGTTAATGAATAAGCGCAAAACCTCATACACCCCAACTGATTTACAACAAAATAATTAGATTGAAACAATAATTTCATTAATTTGATAGTTAAAATTTAAAGTTATACGCATTTTAAGTTTTGAGACTAAAATGAATTTGAGATTGTTATCACTTCAGCAATGAATGAAAGCGCTAGCGTGCTCATGGATACATTTTAAGAATCTTGTTTTGGTAGTAAGTACGATGGGAGTGCCCGAGCCCGAGTTTTAAATTTTATAAACAAATTATTTAATATTTGGAAAAAATTGCCTATGTTCGAACCATGATAATTCGATTCTGCTCTCGATTCCAAACAAACTACTTTCTAGTTTTGCGTTAATTCATTAACACGTTGTATACGATACTAGAGTTGTTCCTGTGATACATCGACAGCCTATCGATAACAGTATACTCATACCTATGAGTTTTAAGATTTAATTTACAACCTGCCCAAAATGAAAGTAAAGAAAAGGGAAATTAATCATAAAAACTAAGAAAAAATTTCATAAATTGTCGCCAAACTCAATCAGCAAGTCTAGCATGATTTCTCTTCTTGCGCGCGACTCGGCTTTATTCCATACTACTTGCCGCGACAAGCGATGAAGCCATTGTGCATAAAAACACGCACTCGATATTTACGCAAAATTAATGCCAAACTCGCATAATTTCATACAAAATAACATAACGAAACTTACACTTTGACGTTCAAGACGGAGACATTTATCTATGTTTGTCTTTTTTTTTCAAACGAAATGATACCATAACCAAAAAGAACTGGCCATTTTTCGACTAGTCTTTAAAAAAAATCCGTCTATTCTGAAAATACTTGGTCCTAGAGTGATAGTAACTTGAACATGTTAAGAAAAACAAAAAGCCGACTACTCGAATAAAATTATTAACTGAAAAAAGAAAAACCTGCTGTCTATGCGTAGACACAGCTCTGAAGGTGACTGGATGAGGATTGCAGGCAGAGAAATGAAGCAGCTGCTTTTGACTGATAATAGCGTATAATTATATACTTAGTACAAAAGGTCTTATATTTTAGAAAACTTTCTATCGCTAAAAAACGTGGTGCGCGCGTATGAGATTGAAGGGCAAGTGAAGGACGCGTCGGCTGCCTCCTCCAGCTCTCCAGCTAAAACCGTCGCTCATTGGCCGATGATCACGCGATAAACCTTCGCGATTGGTTCCTCGTTGTGTGACGTGATGCGAAGGACATTGGCTCGAGTAGTAGGATAATGTATAGATATGTAGGCATGTAATTGTCTCGCCAACATACTCCCGGCCTTGGAAGTACCAGCTTCCAACAGATAAGACTAGAAGGCGTCTACTCATCATGTACAGGAAGCGGGCAAATTTTCGTGAATGCTCGCCTAACGGTGCCATTTGCGGTCTTGATATCAGCAACCCTGGATACACCATCCTTGCCAGGGTACGTCTTCAAAATGCGTCCCAAGTTCCATTTGAGTGGAGGCGAATTGTCATCTTTGATAAGAACGAGTGTATTGAGTTCTAAATCGTCTGTCTTCTCTGTCCATTTGGTTCTCGTCTGCAGCTCTGACACGTACTCCTTAGACCAGCGTGACCAGAAATGTTGACGTATTTGTTCGACCCGTTGATAGCGCGTAAGACGGGTAACTGGAACGTCGTGCAAGTCAGCGTACACCGGAGCAGTCAGCGGACGACCAACCAAGAAGTGAGCAGGGCTAAGAGGAAGGTAATCGTGTGGATCTGCAGACATAGGAGTGAGTGGACGGGAGTTCAGGATGGCCTCGACTTGTGTCAGTACCGTGCTGAACTCCTCGAACGTTAAATGTGAGTTACCTATCACTCTTTTTAAATGGTGTTTACAACTCTTAACTCCTGCCTCCCACAGGCCTCCAAAATGGCTAGCGTATGGTGGTATCATTCTAAATTTAATATTTTGAGATGTGGCATAATCTATAATCTCAGCTGAACAACTGGATAAAAACTTTGCGAAATCATTCATTACACCGACGAAATTTTTTCCATTATCTGAGAAAATTTCCGCTGGTTTTCCACGTCGCGATATAAATCTCTTTAAAGCTAACAGGTACGCATCTGATGAGAGCTCACTGACTAACTCTAAATGAACGGCGCGTGTCGTGAAACAAACAAACAAACATATATAAGACTTTACAGTCTTAGATCCCCTACCTTTGCGATTCAATGTGAGCACCGGTCCGGCGTAGTCTACGCCACAGCAGCGTCCAAAAGCGAACCCAGGTTCAAGCCGCTCTTTAGGTAAGTTTCCCATAATAGGGTTCAACGTCTTACCTCGTAAGCGTGTGCATATTACGCAACCGTGCACAATACATTTTGCGAGGTTCCTTCCACCTAAAGTCCACCACGTCTCCCTAAGTGTAAATAAAAGAAGCTGTGGTGCTGCGTGTAAAAGTTGTTTGTGTTCATATCTGTATAATAAAGTCGTAAAATAATGCTTGGAAGAAATCAATATAGGATGCTTCTTATCAAAATCAAATTGTGGAGAATTTTGTATGCGACCGCCAACTCGAATAAGCTTGGTTTCATCCATAAACAAATTTAATTTTGACAAAGAGCGTTTTCTTTTAATAGTCCCTTTGCTCATTAAATTATCGTATTCATCGGGAAAAGATTCTATTTGTGAAAGTCTAGCTAACGTGATAACAGACTCACTCAGCTCGTCCACACTTAACGCGCCTGACCGTTTTGTTTTGTTGCGCGTGTTATCAATGAATCGAAGTACATAAGCGGCGGCGCGCTTCATGCGGTTGAACTGAGAGAATCTGGAAAATGGAAATAAGGTACAGTTAGTTTCATTTATTAATAAACTATTTATATTTTTAATTTTAACCTCGGGTAAAATCTGATTATCGATCAAGGTGTTATTTTCAGAGCTTGAGCACTCGAAGTCGGCATCGTGAAGGAAGCTCGGACCCCCCCACCAGAGGCTAGATCCCTTTAGCGCCACGAGACCTAGACCTCGTGAAATGAGATCAGCTGGGTTATCTTTACCACTCACATGGCGCCAGGCTGTCTCCTTTGTCAACTGGTGTATTTCTGCAGTTCGATTTTGAACGTACGTTTTTAGAAGGTTAGGAGGCATCCGAAGCCAACCCAAAACAATTGTTGAATCTGTCCAAAATAACACCTTATCGAACTGACAACGTAGCGAGTTAATTATTTTACTATACAACCTGGCTCCAACTAGGGCGCCGCATAATTCTAATTTGGGTATAGTGACTGGTGATGATATAGGCGCAACCCTACCTTTTGAGCATAACAACCGGACAGAAACACCCAACCGGTCATCAGCTGTGCGAACATAAGCGCACGCTCCGTACGCAGTTTGTGACGCATCCGAGAAAATATGCAGTTCTAACCGTTTGTAATCACAACACATTACGTAACGCGGCACTCGAATGGTATCCAAAGTAGATAAACTGATAACGAACGCATTCCAGACTCGCGCGACGTCATCAGGTACCGGTTCGTCCCAATCAAGTTTTAATAGCCACAATTTTTGTAACAAACTTTTAGCTATCGTAATTAAAGGACTGAGTAGTCCAAGAGGATCATAGATTTGCGACGAGTACGATAAAATTATGCGTTTCGTTACTTCTTTTAACTCGGTATCTATTTGTGTGTGAAAGTGTAGTTCATCATCACGATTGTACCACCCCAGGCCTAACGTTTTGCTATGAACGTGTTCACCTAACGACAGCTCCTTTGAAACATTGTCTATTGGGGCAGTGCGATCGAAGTTAAAGACCCATTTGCGCAATGGAAAACAACCCGATTTTAAAATAATTTTTATTTTTTCACAAGTTTTTGTTAGATCATGGATACTGTCAGCCCCACAAATTAAATCGTCAACATAGAAATGGTCCCGGATTATCCGGGCAACCTCGGGATCCTCGCGTTCTGTGTCATTAGCTAATTGCTTTAAACATCTACAACTTAAAAACGGCGCGGAAGCTGTTCCGTACGTAACGGTATTGAGTCGATAGATGCCTAATGAGTCAGACGGGCGTTCGCGCCATATGATCAGTTGTAGATCCCGTTGTTGCTCGTTCAAGGTCACTTGACGATACATTTTTTCGACGTCCGCGCAGGCTACATACCTATTTTCTCTAAATCGTAACAATATTGCGATAAGGTCACCCTGTATAGGAGGGCCGACAAGTTGTAAGTCATTTAATGATTTTTGAGAAGTAGACACTGCGCTGGCGTCGAATACGACCCTTAGTTTAGTGGTCGTTGCGTGTTCGCGAAATACGCCATGGTGCGGCATAAAATAGTGTGGGGTTCCGTACGAATTAACTTGACTCATGTGGCCTAATTGAATGTACTCATTAATAAAATCACTATATAACTTTTTATAAGAGGGATTGCGCTCTAAACGTTTTTCTAATGCGTAAAATCTACGTTCCGCCTGGTCAAAAGTGTGACCTAAAGACTCAGGCGAGTCTTTGAAAGGGATTTGTACACAAAACCTACCATCATGATCCCTTTTAGTGGTTTTTACAAAATGAGTTTCGCACATACTTTCCTCATCACTGTACAACCCGTCAGATTTTTTACTAATAGGTAATTCCTCAATATCCCAAAATCGACGAAGTTGAGTATCAATCGATTGTAGATCAATAGTTTGCGTGAAATTGCAATTAATTTGTTTCGAATGCTTAGTCTTTGTATGTACGGAACCCGACATTATCCAGCCTAATTTTGTATTTTGAAGGAAAGGTCCGTTTGCTAAACGCATTTTACCTTCCTCCAACAGATCCCAAAATAAATCTGCACCTATTAAAAGGTCAATAGACTGACTTTCGTAAAAGGTAGGATCCGCTAATTGAATGTGATTAGGTATTTTAAAATGTTTTTTCTGTAGCGAAATTGAAGGTAATGTTGTAGTTATTCGCGGTAAAACTAAACATTGCGTCTGTGTGACGTATGTACCGGTAATCGACTTGATAACTATGTTACATGTCTGCGTGCATTGTGTGACTATATTACCGACACCCTGTATATGCTGAGTGGACTGTATAAGTTGAACGTTTAGTTTATCACATAGTGATTGAGTAATGAAACAGCGTTCACTACCACTATCGAGGATTGCGCGTGCCCTCTGATAGATACCTAATGCGTTAGGTATTTCTACGATTGCGGTTGATAACAAAACAGGTTGCGCCAGGAACGATTGTGCGTTATGTTCATCTGTATATGTTTTGTTTACCTGCGTGGTATAGCTTTGTGTTTGTGATTGTATGACGGAGCTAGCGATTGGAGGCGAAGTACTCATTCCTTCCTCGTTTATAGAAAGAAGTGAGACAGTGCGATCTTTTGCTTCATCCTCGCTAGGTGCGTCAAAGTGAATGAGAGAATTGTGTTTTTTATCGCATTTTCGACAAGGACCGTACCTACATTCCGTGTTGGTATGTCCTGTTCGAAAACAGTTTTCGCATAGCTTATGCCCGCGTACAAGCTTCCATTTGTCCTGTATATTGGAATCGATGAATGCTTGACACGAATACAAGGGATGCTTTCCTTTACACTTAGGGCAAAGAGCGGGTTTGTGTTGTGTGCGTTTGTTATTGTTAGAAGTCTCGGCGGTGAAGTTGCAGTGAACTTTAGGTATGTTTTGTGAGTTACTGTGTTTCCTATATTCGAGAGCCTTAGTGTGCGTTACAATGAGCGTTTCCAGCATGTCCGCCCTGTCTCTAAGGAAGTTAAGTAAGTCATTGATTGTAGGCGATGACGTAGAATCACCAGTTCTCGATAGGAAAATGCCTTTAAACTGTTCCCATTCGCGTTCGGTGACTGGGTCCAGCTTAGAAACCACCATATATATAATTAATGTGTCCCAGGTGTCTGTTGGTTCACCAAGAAGCTTTAAAGCGCGTAAATTCTTTAAAACACTATCAATTAATTTTCTTATAAACTCTGGTGACTCTTTCGTTAACGCCTGAATAGAAAATAATGCCTTTACATGATTGTGTACAAGTAACCTGCTGTTGTTATATCTGTTAAGTAGAAGTTCCCACGCTATTGTGTAATTATCAGCCGAAAATTCAAGGGAGTCTATGACTAATTGCGCGTTACCCTTAAGAGACGACTTTAGGTAGTGGAACTTTTGTATTTTAGTGATATCTTTGGAACTATGTACTAACGATTGGAATGTATCGCGGAACTCCAACCAATGCTCACATGAACCGTCATAGGTAGGCAATGATATTGTAGGCAGTTTGATAGATTGCACAAAATTACTAGGCGACGGCCCTTTAGTATCATCATTGAACTCGTCATCATCAACTATACACTGGGCTCGAGCAATTATATCGTAATATTCCGATTCAAAACTCTCTCTAGTTTCGAGTTGCTTCGGCAACTCACTATCTGATACGATTCTATCTATTTTGTTTTGAATTTCAGTAAAATCGGTATACAGATTTAACGCTCCATTTATACGTAGTTTTAACTCAGTGCGCTGATTCGAAGATAAACTTAGTTCATCAAACGAACTAACATACTTCGCAAAATTAGTTAGCCTGCCCTTTACTGAACCTCTCCTCCTATTGAGATCTTTAATAATCTCAGTAGTTTTTGAGTTTTCGCTGTCACTACTAGCCATTTTGGTAACGTGTGGAAAAAGGGAGTACTTACAGTTTTATCGTAGGTAGTTGTAGCAGTAGGTACTGAACGGATGACCACGGCGCTGACCGCAATAGGCAACTCACAGAAATAGGTACTGAAATTGAGATAAGCACGGTATCACACACTCGAATCGGATAGGGGTTGTGATGATCAGGTTGGCACGTCTCACCAAATGCACTGTGCAGCTGCCGATGGCTGATGCCGATCTTCTGCTCGCAAATTGCGTTCTCACATCCAGGGTACAAAGGCTGGTTCTTGAGTCCGGCTAGGAGGTCCAAATGTCTATGCGTAGACACAGCTCTGAAGGTGACTGGATGAGGATTGCAGGCAGAGAAATGAAGCAGCTGCTTTTGACTGATAATAGCGTATAATTATATACTTAGTACAAAAGGTCTTATATTTTAGAAAACTTTCTATCGCTAAAAAACGTGGTGCGCGCGTATGAGATTGAAGGGCAAGTGAAGGACGCGTCGGCTGCCTCCTCCAGCTCTCCAGCTAAAACCGTCGCTCATTGGCCGATGATCACGCGATAAACCTTCGCGATTGGTTCCTCGTTGTGTGACGTGATGCGAAGGACATTGGCTCGAGTAGTAGGATAATGTATAGATATGTAGGCATGTAATTGTCTCGCCAACACCTGCTCTATAATCAATAATCAGCTATACCAACTTTGTTTGTGAAAATATAATTTGAATGTTATATTAGGTAGGTATCGCATACGGGGACAAAGAAAATTACAAAACCTACCTATTTGTTTGTTTATTTTTAGGACCGGCCGGGGCTTGAATCTGCAACCTACCAACACGGGGCTAAGCACTATACCGATAAGTCCTTAATTCGGCAATATTTTGAATCCTTGAGCGATTTAAATACAGTCGGTAAGTACTGGTAGCTTATTTGGACTAAAGCATAGCTCCAGATCAGCAGGAGGTGGGTTGAAGGCCCGGCTGATACATAAAATGCAATCTTTAATTTGAACCATTAAATAATTATTTATTAAATTAAATAAACAAGTCGAATGCCGAAGTTCCTCTACGTCAACGACCGCCTCTTTGCCTCCACCAATCCGCAATTAGCCTTCGTGATAGAGGCCACTATTCGTCAGAAGAGGCATTTGCACCACAGAGGGAGGTTAAGATCAATGTATCGCAAACGGCGATTGCCAATATTAAAAGAAATCATTTTTACAGACGGAAATATCGCTCATTAATTTGTTTTGAACGTTACCCCGTGTAGCACTCGAAAAACAAACCTTTATAGTTCGTGCCAGATTAAAAAGGTTTCATACATTATTCAGGGACGTAAAAGGATTTATTTGTGAGGGAGGAAAAATTACGGTTTTGTGATACTTCCAATTACTTAAACTAATTAATTGGTTGTTTTCCTGAATCGCAACATCAGCATACTTTTTGCTTAATGAATCGTGCAATAAAATACGAGCTATCGGACAGGGTAGCGAGCAAATTGGAAAACTAAAGTTGCCCAACTTTGAACTTTTCGGAATTAAGTGCTGATGGTTTAACTGTTGTGCAATTTCACTTTATAAATTAATTCATTATTTAGCTTTGTAATTTATATACTCTTCAGGCTGTATATCAACTCTAAGTAACAACTTTTGTGTTTTTTTATTTATTTATTATTTTTTTTTTTTACTTTTCATAATCATTGATAATAATTCCATTCAAGTTTATGGCATGTCATTCTACAAAATATATATATTCCTTTGCCCCAAAGATAGCACTACCGGTAGCGTCCACAAGCTTCGTTTGTGTGCACTGTGCGGGCTCTTTAGGGTGTAACGAAACCCCCTAGTAATATTTAATGGGGTGGTTTAGTTTGACCATCAAACTCAACAACTTTCACTATGGCGCCAACATAGAAATAACATTTAATGAATCTGCTGTTTCATACATATTTTCGTCGTTCTTTTGTTACGCCCTGTAATAGACATACAGGGTCCTTCTTAATATGCTGCCACTTTTTAAAGTAGATGATCAAACCATAAAACTGAACAACAATCTCGATGCGAGAGTTTTGTATGGGGCATCTGTTTTTTTTTAGCGAGTTCGATGTTAGTGCCAAAGAGAAAATTTTTCAGTTTGATAGACTGATCATCCCTTGAAAAAAGTGTCAGCTCATTAATAAGTTTGACCCTATTTACAAAAATTGATGTCCATAAATTCGAATGTAAGAATAGGAGAGCAATTAAGAATTGTAAATATATCTATATATTATGTTTCAGTAATTAGCAACTTAATTACTAGCTAACAGTAAAATTTTGTGACGGGTCTCGACTTGCCCAAGGACAAACTCAAACCGCCATGAAATTAACAAAGCGACCCGGACGGTGTTTCGACGGTCGACAGCGTTTAACGGTTGATGACAGCCCGCGGCCGATGGTTCCAAACAAAGGACTTCTCTAAACTGGACCGCAAGGGAAAAAACTGTGGTGTAGGGAAGAAAATCTTGACTGGAAAACCCTGCTATTCAGTAATGAGGAAATGGTGATGAAAACGTAGCTAAACGAGACCAGGAGTGCGATTTTTGAAACTCATACTTTGAACTCAGCAGTTGAAAAGACAATATTACTATGGAGATATGCATCTTTCTACTGCTGATTTGACTTTCAGAAATCATACTTCAGGAGTGCGATTTTTGAAAGTCAAATCAGCAGTAGAAAGATTCATATCTCCACAGTAATTTTGACATTTTCAATTGCTGAGTTCAACGAATGAGTTTCAAAAATTGCACTCCAGCTGGAAAGCAGGTTTACTTTCAATCCAGAACCTAGATAATTAGGTTTAGCCCAGTTTATTGAACATTTTGTTTTTAATTTATGTGGTAGTAAACCGTTGTTTTTAAATTAGGAGATACACTGTTAGTAAAACTTAACTTAAGAATCTAAATAATATGTGCACGAATAATTCGTGCACATATTATTAGTAATTGGACACGGAATAAAATACGTAAGTATTTATTGGAAACAAAATTATTAAATATTAAATGCTTACAAAATAATAAATGTTAAAATTGGCAACAAGCCTCGTCCAAAAGAATGTAGGTACAGTAAAAAATCCACGACAAGCTTCGTCACATGAAAGTTTACATAAAAATCCACAACACACTTCGTCAGCAAAATACTAATGAAAAAAACATGGAAACGGATACTAATAGGTAGTGAAATGAGTGATTGCCAATATTATTCACTTCAATTTATCCGTATTGTTGTTTCAGTGTATCCTCAAATAGATTAAGTAAAAAATTTTTACTCTGCCGTCAAATTTTTCAACAAATTAATGTTGACCGTCTTACATTGAAAACGGTTTTAAAAGAAATAAGTAGATATTAATTTACCCGTCCGTCGCTTATGACTTGCATCTAATTCTAAGACCGCAACGATGTAGCTCCACCTGCAAGAATTTCACGTCGGTCACAACAAAGTTTACAAGGTATTATGAAAGCTGTATTTGTTAGAGAAATGAAAATTAGATAAGAAATATTAATTAAGGTTAAATATTTTTTGTTGTTATTTGGTTGGAAATATTTACGTTCATCAAATTAGAACAACCAAGTTAAAAATTTTTTTTTTTGCAATTTTAGTCAACATTAAAATGTGCGGTAGAATATTTCCATACACAGACTATTACTAGTTTAAGATTAAGAGTCAGGGCATACACTTTTTATTGTAACACTTATATGGTTAACCAATAAATAATTTTCAGATGACAACCTAGTCAGGACAAAAACTATTAATTAGGAGTTCTTAATATTTTAAGGACTACCGATGGCATCTCATTTAATTCCCAAACAGATCGGTGGAAAAAATTGTACCATAAATCATCATGATAAAGGTACTTGCGGCAAGATTTTGCTAGGTAGCCCGACGGCGTTGTATAAACCCCTGTATATAACTTTTATTTAAATCCCATTTCGTTTACCAAACAAATAGGTGCATAATTTTGCGGTCGGATCTTGGTATATAAAAGTTATTTGGGTACATCATCTGAACCACTCCTGAATATAACCTTGTGAAAGAAGATATCCAACGTCATGTTGTTTACTCAGTCTACGTTAGATTGCCTCTAACAAATTATTGTTCACACTTCATACGCATTTAGGTTGATGTTGCGTAGAGTAGCGCAATAAACAACCTCGTTACCACCTATAAAATATCGATCAAGGTACAAACGATAAACATTGTCATGACAACATGATTGTTATGTTTAGGAACAGAAAACATAAAGTTTTATAGAAAATCAATTCAGTGGCAACGAGATTGTTCAAAATAGACATGAAAGGATTTAATCTCATCACTTTCACTGTCATAAAATTTTTATGATCTTCAGTATAGTAATGTTTAAATCTAACAGACTATTATCGCCCTTACTAGCACCTTATTAGGTAATGAAATGGTGTAAAAGAGTAAAACGTAGATAAATATTATAGTACATTTGAGAGCTGTATTGTACAAAACATTGGGAATTAATTAATTGATTCGTATGATTTCCATTATCATTTTGCGTTAATTGTTTGTATAATGAAAAAAGTACAATTGTTTTCATAGAACTGAAAGTACCTGGGCGACCGAGCTCTGCTCAGTGAATACGAGTTCCAGAGGATGAAATCTATCAAGATCAATTTTTTGCCCCCTTAAACTCTTATTCTGAATATGTTATCGAATTCCTTAGAGCCGGTTTTTCGAATTCGATTACACACAGACATCAAATAATCTTGCTCGTTTAACAGTAATGTATAAAGGGTGTAACAATACCTAATATTTAATGGGGTGGTTTGGATCATCAAACTGAACAACTTTCACTATTTGAAATACCGAAAACGCAGCTATTTGATACAAAACTGCAGTATCAACACACCCTCTAATGTACCTAATTACAGCAAATTTTTTAAATTAGTATATGATAGTGGAAGCTATTCAGTTTGATGGTCTAAATCACCCCTTTAAATAGTACGAGGACATTTTTGTTTAATCTTGTGTAAAATCAGTAAAATCACGAAACAAACGGTACTTTCATAACGGTGCCACCTATAAAGTTAATTCTGTCAGTAAACCCCGATTTCAACGGTTACTATGTGGTTCCAAAATGCAAAATTGTCCTTTAAATTATGCTCTATATAGGTCAACTAAAATGGCCATTAATTACACAGCAGTGTCATAATGGCGATTAAATTACACGGGTGAGATGCGTGCGACACGTCGAGTTTGGTGTCTCGTAAATACATCAGTGGTACACCACATCGTACACATTCGTACTGAGTACGACACTATTTGTGTACGAATTTAACTGTAGGTATGCCTACATGCTACATTATGTAATTTGCTTTGTGAGGTATCTGGTTCGAATGTCTTTGTAATCGATAGTGTATTTAGTTTTGTGAATGTTAATTTAATCTGTGTACGAGCAAAGTACGGTACAAATATACATCTTTGATTCTAATAATTTAATATTGAATTACAACCTATATTATGGTCTGCCATTGGTCTACGGTCAGATTTCGACTGTTTTGTAAATTTGTATAAAATTTATCATCTTAAAAGGGTATAAGTAAGGGTAAGGCCAACCATACCTATATACCTAATTATGTTGGAATATTTCTTATTTTTGCATGTCCTGAAAATCCTAGACCAAGAGAAGGTCATTATGATACTAAAAGAGTTTTTTAAAGAAATCGTATTTAGCTCAACCAAATAATACTACTAAAATTATCAATTATAGTAAATGAGACCATATAGCTATTTGCGAAGGTGCTAGCGATAAATTCGACACCTCATCTTGTTTGAAATGTATCTCGATTACCAATAATGGTACAATGGGGCCATATTGAATGGAAACCGAGTTGCCACCTGCTTTGCCAATAATACCGCCTTGTTAGTACACTTGCAAGCATAAATAACTAAATATTTATCAACAAAACAACAGAAACATAATTTAAAATCACTGTTATTTTAGCTATCATGATATGAGCTTTGCAAGCACTATTCAATTAATTTTAAACTAACACTATCGGATTCCTGTATTTGGTTTATTCTATGTTCATAGTTGGTAACCATTCGTTTGTAATTTGACTCTTGGTTTCCCGAATATAAATGTATTAAAAAATTTAGTATGTATCTCTGAGATAAACGTCTTTGTTATCATACATCACATAACACGTAACAAGAAGAGTTTCCTGAAAAACAGTCTACCCATATGATTGCAAAAGCTCGATTTTTCTGGATGAACTTTACAGTGCTCCTAAGGGAACATAGTATGTTTACTGCTTATTACTGCGGACAATCGAATGGACATATATCATAGCCGAACTGTGAAGCGTCCTACAAAGTAGACTAAATTTTATTCTTAGATTAAGTCGCCGGTTACTGTAGACTCTAGAGTAAACTGATATTGACCAACAACATCTATGAATAAGTTGAGTTATGCGAGAGTAAATTTGAGAGTAATGAAATGTCAAAATTGTCATAATTATCGTCCTTGTCAAGTCAATCAACACAAGGTTGATTAGATTTTAAGACCACAAGTGACGTATAAACCTAACAAATAAAAAAATGTATAACCTCACATTGCATTAGATATTCGTTGATTACATTCATTCAAGAATAACTGGGTTTAGTGTGGTAGAACAAAAATGAAGTTATTTCGGAGTAAATACTAAGAGTAAAATTATTCCTTGTATAGTTACTCTTGGATACATCAAAGTTTAGTCGAATTCTGCCTAAAATTAGGGGAAAGGTAAGCCAAGGATACCCAGCGAGTATGGCTTCGGGCTTTTCTGGCGATATCGACAGGGCGCAACGTAACGCATAATAGGATACTGCCTATAACTGAAACGATATTTAAATAAAGGCTACAAAACAATTTAACTCTTGTCGACAGATTAAAAGGTACAGTATTCATTTTAAAAACTTTAAAACTGCTGGTTGTGATCTTAAAAAAGCTTTACATTGACATAAACTTGTAGGTGTCTCAATAAATTATAATATTTATGTTTAGTATTTCAAATCAAATCAAAATCAAATATACTTTATTTAACACCAAAACATAAACAGTAAAATACAGAGAGAAAAAAAACAAAAGGCTCAAAATAAGGCGGTCTTATTGCTAAGAAGCTATTTCTTCTAGACAACCTTAGGGTAGAGGAAACGGTGAACGAATAAAGGTAGGCGGTGTTTCCAAAAAATAATCAAATAGGAGTAGTTAACATGTATTTCAGGTATTTCTTTGATGGAAATAATTGAAATCCCTATGACAGACAAAAATGGAATATCTCTTGTTTCCCGCAATTTATCCGAAGAAAGAGAAATATTTTTGTTTCTAAACTTTATCTTAAACTAACTTAAACGTATTATAAATATTAAAGAAATTAAAATTATGTTTTAATATTTTAATTAAAATAATGATATTATTATAAACCGTAAGCCTGCCTCACATATACCTAAACACGTAAACAATTCACTTTCCCATCATCATTATCACACATAAAAAGCTGATACGAAATTTTACGACTTGAGTATTTGAATAATGCATCGAACTGTACGTTTTTATAGCGCTAGCCGTTGTATAGTCAGCAGAAATGTGCTTTTATGCTGTCACGTGACTTATTTGCCTATTGAGCGGACATTTTAAGTAACTACTATGATATACCCCGCGGTCATTATTCGTTATCCACATTGTATAGATTATGTACATATTTCAAACAAGAATATTAATTTAAAAACGTTATATTTGGAAATTCCAAGTTCGAAATTCCCTCAGGGATCTCGTTACTAGTATAATCTTTAAATTAATAAAATAAATCGATCGCTCAACTCTGGCTGGACTGGTTTCAGTTTGTTAAGCCGTGTCAAAACGTAATCTAGTCCGGGACACTTGCAAATGAGAGTGCATCAGTTTGCAATCTACTGCTGTAATGCGAATGAAAAAACCGAATATACGTCCTAGTCGTTAAATAAAAAGGTCTAAACTTGCAAATTCAACGGCTACAACAAAAGTTGTACAAAGAAACTTGTTTCGTAGCGACTGTAGAGACAGTATAAAAGGATGTTAATTGGTGTTCCTTACTTTCTGAAGGTAATTGAGTCGTAACTAGGATGCTAGACAATGCGAATAGTTGGCAACATTGTCGCATAATACGCACCTCCCATTTGCATACAGAGCCCTTTAACTTACAAACATAGGTTGGATGCTTTAGTAATTACGTGTTATGCAGCGGTATTAAAATAGCTTAAACTTTACATGTGTTTTGTTTGTTATTCAATTTTGAAACATTAATTTATTAATAACCGTTACCCCGAGATTGTTGTTTCCTTGTCGTCTCTTTTTTGTTTTCTCTATGACGCACGAAACGCGATCATCAGTTGGCGTATCTCTTTTATATTTTATCTTGAACGCACGAAATGCGACTATCAGTAGACGTATCTTTTTCGTTTCTTTCACGAAACGCGACTGTCAGTTGATGTAACTCTTTTGTCTTTAATCTTGGATGCATGAAACGCGACTATCAGTGGACGCATCTGTTTTGTCGTTTATCTTGGACACACGAATTGTGACTATTAGTAGACGTATCTTTTTCGTTTCTTTCTTGGATGCACGAAACGCGACTATCAGTTGACGTATCTCTTTCATTTCTTTCTTCGATGCACGAAAGGCGACTGTTATTTTATCCATCTTTTTTTTCTTTTACCTTCTACGCACGAAACGCGACTATCTTTTATCGTATCTCTTTCATTTCTCTCTTGGATGCGTAAAACGCGACTGTTAGTTAATCCATCTTTTTTGTCTTTTACCTTCGACGCACGAAACACGACTATCTGTTATCGTATCTCTTTCATTTCTTTCTTGGATACGCGAAACGCGACTTTTACTTAATCCATCTTTTTTGTCTTTTACCTTGGACGCACGAAACATGAGCATCAGTTTTCATCAGTCACTCGATTGATGAAAAAAATCTTTTACACACATGAAGTATTACATCGCGCAAAAAAAAGAGTTAAATTGCCTTGAGTCGTTGACGACGCGACGAAACTTAAATGCTTTAAGAGAGGTTGGATTAAACAAAGACCTGTGTATACATATTATTTAGAACACCAACTAAGTAATTATCACACAACACAACAAAACAAGTTTAAAGCATTAATCACCACAGGTATTTCAGTTGTTTGATCAAACGTGGAACATCGCAACTTTCCCTACGTTCAGTGCCAAACAAAAGGGGACCAAAAATAAAATATGAACCACAAAGCGTTCTTGCGGTCGCTTTGTATCGTTTTCAATCTACGTTATGAAAGCACGCTGTAACCACCGGCCTTTCACAAAGCAATATAGCTGAAAGCTTAATATGTATTAATAGTTTGACCATCGTGTATTCAGTTTCAGCTCTAATAATCGGTACCAATATTACTTATTAAGCTGTATGTTTATATACAGGACAGGAGTAATGGAATATTGATAGATTTTACTTTGCTAAATATTAAAATACAGGCACTGTAGTAGCAGTATTTATTATGCGACACTGCGTCGTTCTTGACGCAAATTATGGAAACCCAGACTACAACCTACGTCAGTATCCCGTTCGTACTGGTTTAATCCACGCAATCAACATGTCAATACATCTAGAACTGAATAGATAAGCTGTAGAAATAATGACGATTTATATAAAGAATGGTACCTAAGTAGATCTAGGACATAAGTAATAGTACATTTATTTTGTTACACATGTGTTAATTAAAGGGTTGTCAGACCAAAATATTTAATTTTGGACTGACAACGATGATGACGTCAAAACCTAGTACCCACTTATAATTTAATCGTTACATTTATCTAACACTGAGTGTTTTTCACTACTTCCGAATAAGTTCTTGTTAGCATATCCGACAGCTCATTTGACATATTTTGTATGAAGAATATGTCAAATGAGCTGTCGGGAAAGGTAACAAGAACTTATCCAAAAGTGGTGAAACAGGCTCTTAATACACACGTATACGTTCTACATACGTAAGATATACAAAACGTTTACGAGGAACCTTCGACAGAGACTTCAAAAGTGTAAATTAATATAATATCTTTGTTTGACTTCCAAAAGCTTTCAGTTTTCATGCATATATTCAACAGCTTCATAAGTAATCAAGATATTTCTAGAAATACTGAAGGTTTACATCGCAAACCTTTACGTGCCTTTAGGGAATAGGGATCTCAGTCTAACTTTCAAGAGGAAAACTTCAGTTTTTTCCTTGACTTATAAAGAAAATTCCTTGTTTAGCGAACTCCGAAAACAATTTCTCGCGAAAATAAAATGAATTACTAGGAAATTGTTGCGAGCGTTTAATAATATTTTACCTCGCGTTGGGTTTAAACTTTTAAGACGCGTTTTCTCGTTACGAGTTGGCGAGGGGTGAAACACTGGGGTGGGGGGCGACATCAAAGTGAATTAGCGAATGTTGTCTAGGGGCGTCCGTTTGTAAGCCGCTTTGAAGTTAGACTACCTGCAGGGAACTCCGCTGAAATGTGCTAAAGCGTAAGGCGTTTTATTTTGATACCACTCGAGGCGAGGGCTGCTTGCTAGAGCGATATTTTTATTTTAAAATATTTCAACCGCTCGCTTTGAGATTTTCCGACTTCCGTTTATAATCTATAGCTTCACTTTATTTCATCTCTCAGTACATTTTTGTTGAATTTTGCAACGATATACGGAACCAACTAATGCAAACTTTACCTACGTCCTTACAAGTTACCTTAAACGTAAGAACAAAATAGTTAATTTATTAACATAAGAATTGATTTCGTTTCCAAGCTGACATCGTTTAAAAAAACAGGAACACACAAAAGTGGTCACAACTACATCTTTCTTCTTTTAATAGAGCTCTTAGAAAGGGTAGCTTCCGAAAATATTTTCGCAATTTTTTCCGAGGTCTTTTTGTCCGTCAGAGCCGACACATAAAGAGTGTACCGCTAGGAGTCGGAGAGATAACGTCGTGAAACCTACTACAAGCCCGCTCTAAATGCAAATCTAACCTCAAAGAATTTTACGCCATGCGCCGTGGAGATGATGATGCTAATAACCTATTTTGAAGATAAACTGCCGTGGGGTGGAAGCACAATCTACAACCTACGGCAGCACTTCATCAGGGCGTTTTTCTCTAAACGAACGAACATGACATTAGATCCATTACAAGTGTTATAAAATTTTACAGCAGGCATAAAAATCACATCAAATTAAGGTTACCTCATCACGATCCTTAGCAGGTTTATAGCGATCCTATAAACAAGATACCTTTCCATTGTGCAAAACTGGTGAGCGTATCAAGTGCTCGAAGACCCCAATTTTCGCGCCCAAAGACCGGTTTTACCGAGAAAAGACTCCTTATTTCAGCAATTTTATGTTGAAGTTAGGTATTCGGGTGGAAACAGTTGCGGTGCCAAATGGTATTAAGTAAAATTCAGCTGAAGCAAAACAGCTTTTGTTAGTTTCTTGGCTGTGGACTACGGTAAACAAACGATTTTTCACTTATTGTACTTAGTAGAGTGAAACATGTTGGAAAATAACAGCATCAGATTATTGTTGTGCACATTTTGTGAGGATATTTATTTTGTTGATGTGTCATTTATTGTGTGAGATGGACTTAAGTCTAGATTACTAAATGTTTATGAAATGTCTTTAAAAGCAATTTGGCTTTGTTTACGCTGTTCTATCCAATACGTCATAATGCAAAGCGTCAGACTGAATTAAACTATGCCTGGAGTGGAGTGGATAGATGAAATTATGGTAAGTATGTGAAATCTACCAATTCGCGTTGGGTATCTAACGCCCATACACCCTACCTGAGGCCTGTGCCCTGCAGTGTCCTTCTAAATATGCTGACACATTTTTAGTGGATTATCAGACCGTCAAACTGAACAACTTTCTATATGGGACCAATATCGAAATCAAATCTCATGAGCGAAAAAAAATCTGCTGTCCCATATATTTGAATCGAGTTGTACTTACAGTTTTGTACGGAACAACTTATTTTTTTCTCGAGATGAAATACCACTAAATAGTCACCCATCCAAAGAGTGATCGGACCTGACGTTGCTTAACTCCGACGATCGTTTCCAATACCGAAGCTCCACCACGCCAAAGAGCGCTTCAGTTCAACAAAATCAATCAATAAATCAACTTTATTGAACACCACAGCAAAATATATTTATCACACATACACATACCACTAAATATACACATACATATTTCGTCGCGTTCAAGCGTTTGCGTCGACTAAAAGGGTTGCCACATTAACATTTGAAACTAAAGATAATTAATGTAAAAAAGTTGAGACAGACATACCTTTTCTCTCCTAGTCTAACTTAACTTCCAGCCTCAAACAGAACAGTCCTCCCTTTCAGTGCCAGACTAAGATAATGTCAGCTTTTCATTCTGCACTTAAGTCGTAAATCATAAAGATGTAAAAATAGTGAAACAATCACCCGCATTCATATCGGTCTACGTCAAGACAAGAGCTACCCCTAAGATGTATTCAGATAGTGTCCCGTTGGTGAGTTTCCCGGGATAGGGCCGCGTCCCTCTGCCCGCTCAGCATGCAAATACATATGTGTGGGACAAGTTACAAACTGAACACTATATGCAAAGCTCATTTAAAAGCTTGAAATCACATTTAGTATTTTGTCCTTCTTATTCTTGTTATTGTTATGTTATTTAGAGTTCAAACGTGAATGGAACGTTTTTAGTGCGATGTGGATGTTCTGAGTTATCAGAATATCTCTGACTACCCCCTCGGAGAATACAGTCCCCCTCGGAGCATATGCTATGCTTTGCTATTTAAAGTAAATTTACTAGACATAACAATAAGCAGGCATGAATAACCACGTACGCAGTGACATATTAACATACCATTAATTCGGCGCCGCACGCGATTCGCACACATGAAGCAACAAACCAGACAACACAAAGACAATTATGGAATTTTCAACGCTTCAAGCTGTAAAAAAATTGGTTACGTTACCTAGGTTTCCGCTAGCAGAAAATCATCCTTTATGGGGTTCTCCGCAGCGTGGTGCTCCGCAATACTTTCCGGAGCACCGCAGGTCGCTCTAAACCCGAAGTATTTTTTTTCCGAATATCATTTGATAATTTTGACCTTTTCGAAATCAAGTTGCAATAAATAAAAAAGTATTAGAACACAATTCACTAAATCTTTGTCAACAGTCTAACACTTAGACCAAACAGTAGCCTGAGGCCAAACCAGCGTACGTTTGGGCTTCTCTGGTCTTCATTTCTCTTCTTTATTCTTTGTAAACAATATCTGAATGTTGCTGTTTGCGGAATAACTTGTGTTTGAACAAAAATCATAGTAGTTATATTGTCTTTGTGAAGCCTTTATTACAAGATTTGAAAAAATACTTAGGTTCTTATAAAGCAGGTGCCATTAAGAATTTCGTTTGACTTCTGTAATATATTCTTGAGGTTACAACGTTTAGTGTATGTATGTCCCCCCCTCCCCCTCCCCCTCTAAATTCTAAAGTACTCGAGGTAAGAAATCTGAAAATTAACTTTTCGGTAAGTACTTTCAATGAAAATTATAACGGATGCTGTAGCTCAGCTAGTTTCTGAATAAAACCTGTAACATATATATATTTTCTAATTACAAACTCGAAAATCAATTTCGCAACTTTTTCTTATTCTACTTATGCAATGGGTACGGAACCCTATCATGGGGTTTTTCTTTTCTGGTCATACTCGTTCTCGAACAAAATGATCCTCATGTTATTTCCATTGGTTTTTTTTCTGTTATCTGTAGCACCCCGCACTTTAATTATCACACTTAAAGTTTAAAATTAAACGCGAGGTCTTTAAGTATGTAACGCATTAACCGTACACCGTTGCACACCGTGTATATATATATTTTAGCAAATATTGATTATATCTTCCCACACAATCATTAAGTTGTAGGTAGGCCGTTTTTTTGCGTAAGTAAAAATAAAATAAAAAGTAGGTTCCAATGTTATTTGAGTTAATTTATCCCACGATATACTTATATAATTATTTCTCGTAACTCCGAACGTTAATTATGTACACGGAACCAAAGTTATTTTTACAACAGCTATTTCTGTTTTGTTGCTAATATTGTGAACCAGTGAACTTCCAACATTCTACGAATTTTGTTTTGCAAATATCGGAAGTGGTAGTGCGGAAAGTTTTGTTCGATAACAAGCTCGTACAAGCTATGAGATGTTAGGGGGGAGCTGGTTACGCCGAAATATTTTCGAGAACGTTGAATACAAAATAACGAGGCATATTTTATACCAGATATAAAATTTACTCACGATTTTAATGATGGATAATCATGGTAGGCATAACACTTCTAGGCTGTATCACAAACGTCGAGATTCTACTACGAACTAAGGTTCTGGAACCCGATTGCCCTAAGTTAAAACATCGAAGTTCTATTATTATCCAATTTCGGTTCTAATCACATTGCAATCCAATTACTATTCAATTGTGCTGAATTGCGGATCACGCTAAACTCTATGTAACTGACAGCCTTTAACATCTGAGCGATCTGTCAAAACGGCTCTATCGACTGTCAAGAGCAGTCCGCGATTAGCGCAATACCAAATTTGTCAAAAATTATGGTTGGTACGTAGTCCAATCACCGAATATTTACCGCGATTGCAGCCCTGGACGTCCAGAAATTATATTTTCGTTTTAATCCAGTGACTATCTAGATTTAATCCAGTGGCGGGTCACTTGGCGGTAGATGGAACAAAGCCTTCACCGAGTGGTGGTCGAGATTGGGTCGTTCAGCAGCTAGGTGGGCTGATGATATTGCGTTCGGAAAGACTTTGAAGGGACTGGGAAAGGACAGGAAAGAGTGGCATATGGGAGGAGGCTTGTACCTTGCAGTGGATGAAGAAATTGTAATGATGATAAACGCATTTTAATAAAATGTTTGTGACGACAGTGACAGTTCCATCAAACAGTTTTTTTTAATGGCAGAGTTTAGATGGTACCTAGAGCAAAAGAATATACTAACTATAGGCGATTAGTAGCGTAAGTTTGGTATTACCTATATCCCTTTGGAATTCTTTCTACGAAGTGTTTATCGCCCCGGATAAGTTTCTGCCTCAGTTACATAACCTACTGCGATGTAGAGAATTGCTGATAGAACATAAAGACTCAATTAATATAGGAAATGTACAAAGAACTCGAGTATCGTTGTCTGACGAATGATACCGGCAGTAAATACTTACTCGTACATACCTGGATAGTGAAATCTATTTAAAATGTGGCCCGGTTGAGAAGCAAATATAGTTATACGAAAAACCGCCAGTGAGTGACAACTTCGCTATTTAACTCTATGTACCCACAATTTTAGTGAGAAAAAAGAAACATTCTTCTTTTTGCTAAAATTTTATGTAGTTCTCACTCAAAGACGAAATTTGAAAAGTGAAAATTCTCGACGATACATCCAATCATTTAATTAGGTAGATACTTCTTATTACTTCAAATGTGTCCAACCATCATCATCATCAGCCTATCATCGTCTACTGTTGAATATAGGCTTCTCCCAAGGCACATCACAAAGCTCTACCTCGGCCTTCCTCATCCAGTCGCTCTCCGCTACCTTTTTAGGTCGTCGTTCGTCCTGCGGTCCGCAGGGCCCTCACTACGCCTGCCAGTTCGTGGTCTCAAGTCTATAACTCAATAACATCGGTTGTCAGTTTAACCCCTTTTGTTTATCTTATTTTTTTATTATTATGTTCAAATAAAGAATGTTAAAATTTTACAATCTATATAGGTACGGTTCGGTCTGATATCCCTCCAGAATTCTTTCAACGTACAGATTGGTCGTCGAGGCGACCCATTATAACTTTCTGCTTCAGTTACACAACAGTAACCTGCCATAGAGAGCTGTTGATAATAAGAGTCAGTTACAGGAAGAGTGTGACGCGAATTTTCGAATGGCTAATTACTATAATTGTGATTTCGATCAATGGTTACTTGATTAGGTTATTTGTGGGCTGTTTTCTGTTTATGAAATGTGAATTAAAAACTCCCGCATCTTGAGGATATACAGGGTCCTTTTTTAACAGGATGATCAGACCATCAAACTGAACATCTTTCTCTATGGGACCAAAGTCAAAATCGCGAAAAAAAAATCAGCTGTCCCATACAATTGGGTCGAGTAAGATTTCAGTTCAGTATGGAACAGCAGATTTTTTTTTTCGAGATTTCGACATTGGGCCCATAGAAAAAGTTGTTCAGTTGGCACTAAAATCGAAATCGCGAAAAAAAAAACAACGGTTCCATACGAAACTGTAAACCTACTCGAGCCAATTTTTTTTTCGCGATTTCGATGTAGGTCCTATAGAGAAACTTGATCAGTTTGACGGTCTGATCATCCCCTTAAAAAAGTGTCACCATACATTAAGAAGAATCCTGTAAACCATCATGCCATGCAACCGAAAATAACTTCATAAGATTTTTCAACAAATATCCATTAATTTCCCTAAGGCCCAACGAGTAAGTAAACATTCAGTGCCTATTTTGATCAATTTAAAATCACCCCCATAATTAATTACCTCCGTTAAACATAATTACTCAATCAATTACACTCATTACGAACGCGGTGGGCCCTCAGATAAACATAGATTTCGCGGCCAAAAAGTCCGATATTTGCATTTCGCGTAACGAGTGGGAGGAGATAAAATAAAGCAACAAATTAACAGGGAGTTTAATTGAAGAGTTCGATAATTAAACATGAATGTTTAAATTAATTAATGAATTTCGTGGAGTCGACGAGCGAGCTCAGAACGGCTTCGATCGACTGTGGAGTCAATTCCAGATAAAAAAGTCACCTTACAAATACGTATAACGTCGAAGTAAGAATGAAAATGCTTTGATTTGTGGGGCTTTTTGTTTGGAATGAACAATAGTGCGCGCAAAACGAACATCCTTAATTAATGTGAACGGGAACAAACCATTCATATTGTAAATGTACAATAACGTTAGCCACCTTTACTCGATCTTGTTTAACGATCATTAGAATTGATTAATGGGGTGTGGAGATATTTTGCAAATATCTTAGTAAACCAGTTTCTTGATGAGGTGTTTTTAGTGTACTAATTGATATAAACACTTCAACATGGGCCTACGGTAATTTATAACACGAATTTACACACTTAGAACAATATTTACAGTACCTATTGATCATCAACTTTAAATGATTTTATATAATATTCGTATGCGAATATAGGATCCTTCTTAATATGCTGACACTTTTTTAAGGGTATGATCAGACCATCAAACTGAACAACTTTCTCTATGGCACCAACATCGAAATCGCGAAAAAAAAATCTGCTGTTCCATACAAAACTGCAAACCTACTTGAGCCAAATTTATGGGACAGCTGATTTTATTTCGCGATTTCGATGTTGATCCCATATGTGTCTTTCAAAAATTGCAGTCCTGAGTGACGCATGAGTTGATATTCGTACCAACATCGCCATGTTAAATGCTGCAAGGGACGGGATGCCTCTTCTGTCCGTAAACAAATATATTTTTAACATAATCTGTTTTGACCTTTGACTAATTATTATAAGGACTAGCCTTGCGGTAGCATTTCCCCTCTGCCACGGTATAAGCACAATTGATATTGTGCATTTGCATTCAATTTTACACCTTATCACTTAACGAGACAGCCTATAATTGCTTCGAACTTAGAACTTAGAACGTTTGGGGTTCACACGAGACTACTTTTCATGATTTTTAACATTCAAAATTAGAATCTAAAGTTATGGGGAATAAAATCCAAAGTTGCGGATTTTATGTTACCTCGCCCCCCGCAAAAAGTGGCAGAAATGTTTGTTAGTAGAATTACACGCGTAACCAGTCCACATATAAATAGTCAAAGGTTTTGACGCGTTTGATACATGCTAAAGGTCAGACCGCAATATGATGGCCAGGAATAGACAACCAAGGAATCACTTGGTTTCAATCCCAGTCTCCGCACAAAAGGAACAAAAATACGTAGAGTTGCTAGTTGGTACAAAGTATTCCAATGAAAAACTGTTTGAAAAGAGATGCTTTTTCCCAGAGGTTTTTGAATTGGTAATTCATCTTTTTGAATACGAAAAGTCAACATTTATTTAACAGCAAGCGCTCAAACGTGTGAGAAAATAACAAAAATGTTTAGCTAGGTATCTGTATAAATTTCACAGACGGGTGAAAAAGAGAAAGTATCCGGATAGGCGTCAGCTGGACGACATTAGTCAGTCGATGCGAGAAAATTTAATAAAAGCACTCCTTATCGCGCCTGTCTGCCGGAGTCCGGACTGCGACAGTTTTTGTACTGGCAATGGGAATATCCTACGATAATAGCAGGATTTTCTAAGGAGATTTAGTAAGGTTTGACAGTGATATCGCTAACAACGGTGTTCATGAAACCGCACCTAGGTATTTTCAATAGAACACTTATTGCTTTAGCCTACAGTTAACATTTTCAACCGTATCGTATACAAGATGTTACAAAAATAAAAATAAAGATTTAAGGGAGGGATTTAGACCATCAATCGAAATCGCGAAAAAAGAATCGGATATCCCATACTAAACTACAAATCTACTCGAGCTAAAGGTATGGGACAGCTGATTTTTTTTTCGAATTTCGATGGTCTAAACAACCGCCTTAAAAGTTTTAAATGTTTATTTTTACTTTTGTAACACCTTGTATAGGGTCCTCTTTAATATGGTGACGGTTTTCTTAGAGTATGATCAGACCAATAAACTGAATCATATTTTCTATGGGATCACATTCGATATCTCGAAATAAATCTGTAGTCCCTTGTGTTCCTAAGTATGTAGCTGTCCCATACATTTGGGTCGGGTAGGATAGCAGTTTTGTATGGAACAGCAGATTTATTTTCCCTCGATGGTCTCATAAAGGAAAGTGTTGAGTTCAATGGTCAAATCATATCCGTAAAAGACGTCAGCATATTAAGAATGGTCCTGTTTATCTAAATGTTAAAGAACCAAAAACATTAATACGAAATTTTAATCACAGCTTTAATTACAGTTTTCTACCATGAAACCGAGCAACAGTAACACCTAATAAATTATGCAACACGTTGGTCTTCGTTTTACCACAGTATTTTAAATTTCTGAACTCAATACTGTACTTTTAAGTATGTTAAAAAAAGTGTTTAGGTTCGAAATTGGTCGTTTAATTTATGGGTAGAATTAAGAGATATTCAATAGAGGTGCTTCTTTGTTGTGTCATGTAGAACTTTTAAAATGGGAACATATCAGATTATTGTGCTTAATTTGTTTTGTATAGTATCATCTATGTAAGTAGGAAGATTTTCTGTTCCGGTGGCCAAAATTATGACTAACGTTTTAGTGTTTATTAACCTTACTAGTTAATAACTATGAATAGTCAATCAACCCCATTTCTTGCCGTGGGTGTCTTCTCAAGCAACTAAGTGATAAGATTTCTTAAGCAGCGTTGCTGTGGACTAAATGTTAACCCCTAACACCACTTGGCACGTCATTCCAACCTGATTATAGTCGTGACTTTATGTATGTTATTGCATTATTCTCTTCCAAAAAACCTATATCTATCATATCATTCAACAAAATATAGGTAATAGGTCATAAATGCAACGTTTTGCCTCTAAGTATTACCAATGACGATACTGAGTACCTTAACTATCAAATTCATATTTAACTCCTTTAAATTTACTTAGCTACTGTAAACCCTAGCACCTCCAGCATTTATCCATCACTAATTACTCCATCTTCTGTTATTATTATAGCATAGTGCTTGTCGTTGTCCCCTAGTGAGTGCATCTCGTCATTAGTATTCAAAATGCAAATTGCTGCAGCTCTTGGGGCAATGCACCCGTCTCAGATCTTACTTTCCCAGAAATAATTTCATTAACATCTGCATACCCGCGTGCTTCTTGCTAAATTCCTTTTAAGGTGCCATGAAAGTCGTAGAATACACGAGCCATATCCATGTGTGAAACTGTTGATGTGTTGAAATTGTTGCTTAAGAGTTATTGAGTAATTTACCGTTATACTTTAACAATGAATTATAATTATTTGCACTTAAATATGATCAGTGAAACGGTTTACGTTAAACTTCTCCGATAGGTTTCATAGCAGACTAAACGAAGGTTGAAGAAGTCCTTATACCTCGCTCTAAACTACTTAGCCCCACGTAGATTCAAATCATACTTACATTTGTAAATTCAGCACCGCATTTCCTTCAGAGTGACTATCAACTTTCCTACAACTCCGAACAAAAACTAATTTGTTCGTAAAATTTAAAATTTACGGAACTCAATCTCAACCCACCGCACAGGCACACTCACGCTACTTACTACCAAAACAGGATTCTTAAAATGTATCCACGAGCACGCTAGGGCTTTAATTCATTGCTGAAATGATAACAAATCATTTTTGCCTGAAAACTTAAAATGCTTATAACTTTAAATATTAATTATCAAAATAATGAAATTATTGTTTCATTCTAATTATTTTGTTATAAATCAGTTGAGGTGTATGAGGTTTTGCGCTCATTCATTAACACGTTGTATAAAGGTATATAAAGCTTTTTCTTGTGCAAATGCTAATGAGTACATACATACATACTCATGACCGTAATCCCTTTCGGGGTGATCAGAAAAATTGCAACAACTACCTTCTTTCTGTTTAAAATTGTAGTTGCAGCAAAGCTCACATTTAGCAATTTATGTTTCGGGATGCATTCCACTTGTCAAGTGGTGAAAGGTGGCTAGCCTTTCGCTCAGATAAACACTGCATAAGAAACCTTTAATCCCTTAATTGCCTCGTACGACACCCACGGGAAGAGTTGGGGTGGTCGATTCTAGGCTGGAACCACACGGTGTACAAAGAAGTATATCTTTTAAAAGATCCTATTGCATTATTATTTTAGGAGTATACGAGTTCTTTTATTACGAAATTAACGCATAATTTCCAAACATAATTGCTAAAGGCATAATCGCACAATAATATTTAAAGAGGGCTGTGAATATCCTCGGTACAATGAGTCTACATATAACACAATTCAATTAATTTAAGACTTAATGCATTAACATTAACACTTAATGTTAACCTATTCAGATGTTAATGGGCTTTAGCATCTTGAGATACTTTGCTTTGCATACATTATTGTAATTAAATGGTAACGAATGAAAAATAGAACGTGTGTGTCAGAATAAGCTATAGGGAAACAGGGTATTCAAAACATTATTTTAACCAGACTATAGCGACTACCCGATGGTTCGATCCCCGTCCTGGCCGACTCGTAACAATGATTTTTTTCTGAATTTATGTACGATTTGTAACACCACTGGCTTTTCGGTGAAGAAAACCTTGTGAAGAAACCTGCATGCTTCAATTTTGAAGCATGTATTTGTACCCACTGACCATTATAAGTGGCGACGGGCTCACTCCCCGTCACACTGAATACAGTTTCGTTAGTTGCTACTAGTGAAACGTGGATGTTCTGAGGTTTCAGAATATCTCTGAATCCTCCTCGGGGAATATAGTCGTGAGCATATGCATGCTAATTTCCTTTATTATGTAAAGGATTCAATTAAATAATAATAAAAACGAATTACTTTTTGTCTTTGATAATTTAGATCGAACATAATTTCGCACTAATATCCTAATCGTCATAATCTCTCGATACCGAGCTGACAATTAACTAATAGATATAACTCACTATAGATGACTTTAAGTACTTAGCTACCTAACTTAGATAATTTACTATCATCATAATTGTAAATAATTAAAGAATTTGCTGCGTTAATGCGATAAGCACAACAAATTGTATTATCCACGTCTTGAAAAATCATTAATTAATTAATTCATTAAAATCATTATTCTTTATTTTCCTATTTTGGTTTGTTTGTAAATCAGATTGTCTTTTTTTTATCTACTTCACGCTGGTCTAGGTACGCATTGGTAAAGACAAGTTATTGGTCGACAGAACTTGCCGTAAGAAATATTTTCAAGCCTCATTAACAGGCCTTAACAAGTAGGCTTCTACAATTAATATTACCAGATAATAATTGTAGTCATAGATACTGAAGTTTACAGTAATTTTTAAAAATTTGTATTTTGCCTTTCTATTACTAATTTTTGACTATACAAATCATGACATACGGTATACACAATATCTATGCCACCTTCCTGGGACAGACCAACTTTTAGGGTATTTTCAATCTTTTTGGCCGACTATAGCAAAGCAAAAGGTAGGGCTATTACTACCGAATAGTTTCTGTGCAAATTTGAAATGTATAATGGCCAGCGAACTTCTTGTGCAAGGCTTTGAATGCGCAGATACAAAATTTGTAGGCAAAAGCGGTACTGCGTAGGCTCCAGAACTATCTTGCTCAAATATGCGACGCAGGATCACAAAATATCGGGTTCAGTATCGAGGACGATATCATCATCAACCACTGACTCCGACTTTATACACGTTTCCAGCGATATTTAAAGTATCTTTAAAACAAACACCAAGAATATTGTTACGTCCAATAATATTGGACGTGAAAGTCCAGGTAAAAAGCTAGCGAATAAAATTAATATGCGCATTATTCTCAAAGTTATATACGGTTTATCATAATACTTTGATAAATTCGATACCTAAAACATAAGATATTTAATCGGCATTCCTAAAAAGATAAGATTCATATTTAATGATTTCGTATTATGACGCGGCCCATCATAATGCGGCCGTATTACGATGCGCACGATAAGGCTATATCTCATTCGTATAGAGCTTAGGCGCGATAGCGCTACGCTGCCATACTACGGTCGATGATGGTATCTAGTCATATCATTCCTTTTTTCCAAGTTACCAACTAAATTAACTACAACTTGCATGATGTATAAAACGTAAACGTGTAGAGTAAATTTCACTAAAACCCTTGTGAGATTTCCGAATGAATAGACTGATTTAGATTAAGAATGAAATAGCTCAAAGTAGGCATTATTCTAAATTGTACCTATTCTTTAATTCTAATATAGTCTATGGTTAAAACTACATTATCCATGCTTAGATCTACCTTATATTTTTACAACCCTACCCGACCATGATTTGATTTAACAACATTTTGAAAGATGAGTTAAACATCAAAGTAATCCTTTAACAATTTATGTGTTATCCTCGGGGATATAACATCCCTTTCGTTACAGTGAACAATTCATTTTAGTCGTATGTTGTTACAGTCCACTCATAAATATTTGTTAAGAGAAATTTACTAGAGTGAAATTAATTCCTAATTTTTTAACGTATTTGTTTCATCGCGTCGTCTCTACGTCTCGTTTGTTTTAACAGCAAAAGCTTATTGTTCTCCGATATTTTATAGGTTTACTTTAAAAATATGTACCTAACGGTTTTCAGGCTAAGGAAAACGTTTGAAATTCTATCCTCATGTTTTTGACATCGATGATAGCGGAGGAACTAGCCTAGTTCAGTGCTTCGTTGATTAAATTCGTAGTGGGCTCGAAGACAATCATTTCCGGTCTCGCTGGACTTCATTGTTTAGTATTTTGGGTGGTCAACACTGTTGATCCTGGTTTACAGTGGTGGGAACGCGTGGTGGGCCTATTCCCGAAATATCAGGATAAGGTCTTATATACTCTCAGATAAAAATACCTAGCTCAAATTAACTAGAATTTTTATTGTAGGGTCTTGACCTGTTATTGAGTAGAAATAAGGGATGGTTTAAGCAGCATTATTCAATTTTTAACCGCATCCAGAGAGAACGAATACTGATACTAATTTGTTCTCACCACCGATATCAACTTAGTGCTTGCTCAAAACGTATCAATACCAAAAAGTAGGTATTAACCGTAAATTAAGAAGTACTAAAACTTGTACTCTAACTAGGTATTAAAAGTTAATTAAGAAGTACTCTACCTTATCCATACTCTCATATCGAGCGAAAATCTTATTATAGTAGAAGCACAGTATTACTATTAGGCTTAGAGTATGGCAACGCTCTTGATAGCAGGCGACGCCGCGCCGCTGTCGGTATACGTCATGCGCAGTTAATCCCGACTTCTTCATACAAAACTCGGGATGACCCGCGCTACCCGCTTCCCCGCAAGGCCCCCTCCGTCGCTCTGCACAAATACTTCCGTTGCCGTACTGTAAGGACTATATGATTATGCTGTGGTAGAGGTATGATTTTTATTACGATCGTGAAATTCTTGTAGAAAATCTCGGAACAAAATAATCAGTTTACCAAAGGGTGGTAAACAAAAAAAGAGGTGGTAATAAATACAAAAACAACATAATCCCAACCACATTACAATGTATCAATAGCACATAAAGCAGACTACCTATCAGAAAAGCGTAAGAGCGAAATACGTGCGTGTTTAAACAGTGTAAATCTTCAGAGTGTAAACGCGTAATGTAATGGGTGATGCCGGGGCAGCCGTGAAGATATCTCGCTGTGAAACGATGATTGATTTTTTTAGCAGACTTTAATGGAGGTTATTTGTTTCCCCCGACGTAGGTAGGTTTGAGATTCCAAGCTTGATGCTGACGGTCAAGAACACAATATTTCTGAGAATGTTATGAAGTGATTAAGTGTTAATAATAATAAATCATTTATTTCAGATACTCGTATAAGACATCCATATTAAATTCAGTATTTCTTAAAACTATATTAATACACAGAAGCAGAAACAGCTAATGTTACACATGCAAATCTTTACCTAAAATATAATCTAAGTATTTAAAATCGTTTCTGAATGTCTTTGTTAAAGAAATATGATAATTAATTTAAAATCCTAATCGCATCCAACAGGTTTTCAGTTCTTTCTCCTCTTTGAAAAATACTAAAACATAAATGAGGTTAAAAATGTTTGCCTTTTTTATTAATTACTAGAGTTAACCTGCGACTTCGTTTATTATATACCTACTTACCAGATTTTAAGTCAGATATCATAAACTATCAAACAAAAAAGTTTCATCTAAATCGGTTTAGTAGTTTTTGCGTGATGCTCGCACAAACAAACACACAAGCACATAAACAGACAGACAAACATTTAAAAATAGGTTGATTTGGATTCAGGGACACCTAAAAACCATAACGACATATTTTTTTTGTAAATATCTTCAATTTACAGACGCACTTCGGTTACAGTTTTATAATCGTTATAAGATAAAATTAATTAATTAATAATTGTTATTAAAATTATAGTCAACATTCTCTTATCGGTTATCTTTATTATCCGATAAGATAAGTTGACTACGTAAATTTTGTGTCATCAGACACCATTTTACGTAACTGGAGTATTCGTACTTGTACCTAAAGTCGGCAGTCTACATTTTGTTTGGAATGTGTCCACATAACGACGTGGACGTAGAGGTAATATTCAACACAAAAATAAGAACAAAGTACCTACGCAATACTCCAATATTAAGACTTACATCAAACTTTTGTTTAAAGCCTGGAAATATCAACATTATTACTGCCGTCATAAAAACCAACACAATATAAGCTTATTCCGAATGCGTAAATGCTATGTGATATTTTCAATACTAACCAATTAAAGTCAATGAAATTTCAGAAACAATCTAGAAACTAATCTCTATTTTTGTATGAAGTCACATTTTCATTAAAATGTACAGTTTCAGCTCTAGGATTAGTTTAAGATTTGTATGGAAATCTTTGAGGCACTGTAACTTTAAAACTACGTTTTAACGAAAATCTGACTTCATACAAACAGAGAGATTAGTTTCTAGATTGTTTTTGAAAAAAATCATTGACTTAAATTGGTTAGTATTGAAAATATCACCAGACTTCGTTTGTATGGAGTGCACTCCGAATTATATTCCCTTAAGACACAAATCTTATGCTAAAGAATGATACTTTGCCGACGAATAATCTATTGGAAACCATCAGGTGTGCGTGCGTGCGCTTGCGCCGGCGGCAATATTGTTAATCTCTCCTTTGATGTAGTGTACGTTACCCTGGCACAACAGGCACTTACAGTACCCGGAGGTAAATATTTCACATCGGCTTGTTTCGGCTTCGTAGAGCGTCATCTCTGTCTCTCAGTACATTATGTTATTTCTTGTCGCTCTCGTCAGTCGTCGCCGATGTGCAATATTAACCGCTGGGTACTGTACCATTGTACAGGGTACTTCTTAATATGCTGAAGTTTTTTCAAGGGGATGATCAGAAAGTCAAACTGAACAACGTTCCCTTTAGAACCGAAATCGAAATCGCGAAAATAAATCTGCTGTCCCATACATTTGGCTCTAGCAGGTTTGCAGTTTTTACCCCTCTCCCCTGTTTCGACCCTGTATACTATTTTAAACACTTTCCAAATTTTCAGGGGTGGTTAAGCCCATCAAACTAAACAACTTTTATTATGGAAGCAAAGATAAAATCGCAAAAAAGTATCAACTGTTTCATACATTTGAGTCACCCCTAAAAATTTGGACAGTGTCTAGCTACTGCTGCTTCTATCATTGCTTGCTTTTCATTGAGTTCGGATTGTCATCGTGGTGAAGATTAGCTTATTTGATGATTGGCCCAGGGTACGTCGTAGGCATGGGAGGCTCAGTGCGTTACTCGAGGAAATTCTCAGCGTGCATCTAGTAGGTAACTAATTACTAAACTTGAAATGTGTTCAGTAAGATACGAAACAGAAGCCTCGAAATCTGGCTTACGCTTTCACTGCATTGAACATTAGTTTCTTGTTATTAATATAAGTACATTAAAACATATTTATTCTTCTAGGGTTGCGTTAATTCTCGCTTCAAGATTTTGAATGGGAAATTATTTTATTTTTGGAAATACAATTATTTGCTTACGTAGGTTTCCGTATAACAACATAAAAACATATTTCATTCTCTCCACAAGTAGTTACATTTCACAAATATTAATAATACCTACGTATAAATGTATAACAGTTCAGAGTAAGTTTTATGGTATTGTGTAGTTCATGTTGAAGAAAATAAAATGTTGAGTTAAGTTTTTCTTCAGACAGTCCTACCTGGCATACAATTGATTAAGAATTAGAAACCAGAAGGTGGTCCTGCTGGTGCGACACACGTAATACCGAACAAACGACACAGCTCGTGAGTGAACAGCACTGTGCACAGCGCCGCACCTGGATCAACAATAAATCTATATATTTGAATCTATTATATCGATTTTTAGTTTGATTGGATAATAAATATACAGGGTGTAACAAAACACCCTAGTAATACTTAAGGAAGTGCTCCAAACTATCAAACTGAACAACTTTCAATATGGAGCATCGAAATCGCGAGAAGAAAATTTGCTGTCCCATACATTTCGTTACTGCAGTTTTGTATGAAACTGAAGATTTTTTTCGCGATTTCGAAGCTGACTGAATAGTGAAAGTTGATCAGTTTGATGGTCTGAAGCACCCCCTTAATTATTGCTAAGGGAGTTTTGTAACACCCTTGTATATCTTTACACGTCGATATAGATTAATAGTCTATAATCTAAAATATATCTTTAGTCTAACCATGTCTAACAATGTAATATCTAACTGCGATCGTAAATCCAAGAACAACTTTTATTATCGAACCGACTTTGAAATCGGGAAAAATATCTGGTTTTTATACATTTTGGTCGATTTTGATTTTGGCTATTGCCATTTTCTGTGGCCCAGCTGTGTTATTAAATGTACACCCTACATAACATAGATACCTACATTCATTGCCGTATTTCCCCTCCGGGTTGAAAAAATGACCCTTATTAAACAAAAAGGAAAATTTTTTTTAGTAACAAACCTTTACGTGGGCTGTCACGTGTACTACCCACGATATCAGTGGCCCACCGGCCCACACGACTTTCTAAGTACTAAGGTACGAGATCCCGACACAAATCCCCCAAGTAAAGACAAATTACTAAACCTTTTTTTCTTTTGAGTCCCTGGATAACGGGTTCAAACAAATCCCTGAGCTCGACCGTTTAATGGAATGATAATAAGCAATGCGTGATCCTCTAAGCATTTCAAATTATAACATTTTATCAAGCTTAGTTCTTAATCCATGGAAATATAGATACGCATTCTTATCGTAGACTTGATTTGAGAAATGGACTTTGTTCGTCTGTGTTTTGTGGATAGAGTAGGTATAGTAAGATTAAACTAGGTATTTCAATAATAATTCTGTTCATTTATAAACATGATTGTTCCACAAATCGGTTCCAGTTCGGTTTTATGCCTGGTCGGGGTACAACGGATGCCGTTTTTGCGCTACGCCAACTGTGCGAGAAGTATAAACGTGCACAAAAGAACTTGCACATGGTATTCGTTGACCTCGAGAAGGCATACGATCGAGTACCTCGTGAGGTTTTGTGGTGGGCCCTAAGAGAGAAAGGTATGCCTGGTAAGTACATAGAGTTGGTTAGGGCAATGTACAGCAAATCCAGTACATGCGTACGATCGGCCGCTGGTACCACCGACAAATTTAGTGTGGCTGTTGGTTTGCACCAAGGGTCGGCGTTAAGTCCTTACCTCTTCCTGGTGATAATGGATGCTTTGACATCGGACATTCAGGAAGAGGCACCCTGGTGCATGCTATTTGCCGACGACATTGTGCTTGTCGGTGAAGATGGACTCGAGGTCCAGATCAGACTGGCAAAATGGCAGCAAAGGCTGGAGAATGTTGGCTTGAAAATCAGCAGAACGAAAACCGAATGCATGTTCTGCGATTTCGGCGGTACCTCCAGTTTTGTGCCTATTACGCTTGATGGCGTACCTTTGCCAGTCTGCTCCGATTTTCGGTACCTCGGTTCACTTCTACAAAGCGATGGCGATATAGATCGAGACGTGAAACGCCGAATAAACTCAGGGTGGATGAAATGGCGACAGGTTACGGGAATGACCTGTGACTCCCGAATCCCTCTTAAGTTGAAGGGGAAAATATATAAAACCATCATAAGACCTGTCGTCATGTATGGCTCGGAGTGTTGGGCCGTTAAAGTGACGGATGAAAAACGATTGCATGCAGCAGAGATGCGAATGTTGAGATGGATGTGTGGGGTTACTAGAATGGACAAGATTAGGAATGAGTATATTAGAGGAAGTTTGAAAGTGGCTCCTGTGAATGAAAAGCTGCGCGGTAATCGGTTATCGTGGTATGGACATGTGATGAGAAGAGATGAGTGGCATATTACAAGACGAATGTTAAATCTGAATGTGGATGGCTGCATGAAGAGAGGACGACCAAAGAAAAGATGGATGGATTGTGTGAAAGATGACATGTGTAAAAAAGGTGTGTGCGCTGAAATGACGGCTAAAAGAGATGAATGGAGGAAGACGACATATTGCGCCGACCCCAAATAATGGGATAAGGGCAGGAAGAAGAAGAAGATTGTTCCACAAATATGAACAACAATTTTTTTTAACTTACCGCAACCCCGTATGCGCGGACCACTAACTTTAAATAACTCATAACTTTTGATTGAGTAGACCAAAACGATAAAATTTAATCCAAACTAAGCCCTCTGCTTCTGTGAAAACCCCATCCAAATAGGTTCAGTAGTTTTTAAGTGATGTCAAAAGTCAAAAAATAAAAAAAAATTTATTTAAAATAATATCAGATAGATAACTTTTTGACGTCATGTTTTTGAATCTACCACCGCGTCGGTAGGTGTTCCGTTGTAGAGAAGATGCGTGCACAAACAAAACAGACAAACAGACAAAAACTCAAAATATTATCTTAATGCATTCCATCACCTATCTCTCATGTTTATGTTGATGTCCCACCTTATTTTTTTCGTTTCGATAACTTGTATAAATCTAGTAGAAAAACTAAAATTAAGAGACTCCCTCCCAGGTTATTTGGGGACGTCTCGTGTCGTAAAAAAAATGTTAGTATTAAGAAATACAAAAACGCTCAAACTGTTTGACTGACTCAAAGTCATAAGGTTTATTTTTTGATAACCTGACAAAATAGCGAAATATGCAAAATATTCACGAACGAGCTGAGGTACGATACATCCCTAGTTACGACTCCATTTGGCTTCGTAATCAGACTTGATAATCATGACATCAAAAGAGTTGTCAATTGTTATCTAATCTTCTATTCGATAACCTTTTTAATGCAAATAAAAGATAGTGTAATATTCAAAATACATTTTACATATCTACGTAGGTATATAGGTACCAAAGCAAGAAGAGATACATTCTATGGACTCAGGTGTAGGTACAATTATCTCTTTTTATAAAAGACAGAAATTAAAATCATGATCATAATTAAAATTATCAATGTATATTGGCCTAATGACTTCATTATTATTATGCATGTAATTTTCAATTACAAATTATTATCAAAGAGTCAATAAAGAAAAGAAATAAAATGAAAGTTAACTTTATTGAAGCTAAAGGTGAAGGTAAAGTTTTGTATTTCTTATAAAACATATTTGAAAAGGACAAAGTACCAACTTGATACCATTCCCATGCCATTTCGGTGCAATTAAATATAATAATTTTACCATTCTGCAGTAAAATTAAAAAATGGAACGTCAGGTCATTCAGCAAACTGTGAAAGCATTCTTGCCCTACACAGCCGGGTGTACATCCCGTTTTGGTAGTCCCCGGTGCGCATTCATTACAATGGGTATAAATACACATTTAAATGTCGCCCACTGTACTATTTTAGCAGTTTTGCGAAGCGATACGATCACGCGATTTATGAATCCATTGTCTGGGCTGGTCCAACTATTCTCATTATCGTCTACAACTTGCACATTTAGGGTCCACCCCGTGTTTGAATGATTTTAGTTTAAGCTCGCTCTGTAACTACAGTTGTTACTTCTAAGGTCTAACATTGTAATAATTGAAACTATAATGCATTGTATAGGAATGGCTTACAAAGAACTTCCTTAAAAGTTTCTTCGAAAACGAATTATTTAAACAAAGTCTGATCTACAGAAATGATATTGATATAATTAGCATCCTTTTAAACTAAGAGTCTACCTATAAAACTGAACAACTTTTACTATGGGAGCAAACCAAACGGAGCAAAAAGAAAATCGGCTATGCCTACTCGACTCAACTGTATGTAACAGCAGATTTTTTTGCCCCGTTCTGTTTGCTTGTTGTTCAGTTTGATGGGTAGACTCTTAGTTGAAAAGGATGCTAATGATATTTTGTTACCCTCTTCAACTGCATGGAATTTGTATGCTTATATCCTTTCACAACAATCGTTTCAGCTAACCATGAAAACGTAGCAGATCTTTCGCATTTTATAATATTAGCTCAGAAGTAGTTCTCGTCATATGGGTTATTCTTGGGGGTTGCAATCTTGGGCAGCACTGTATATATCCTCGCAGTTCATCATCATCATCATCATCATCATCATCATCTCAGCCGATGGTCGTCCCCTGTTGAACATAGGTCTCCCCCAAGGATCGCCACATCGTCTCAGGTCATGTGAAGACTTTCGGCCTCTACTTCCACGGAGCGGCGCCGGCGCCAGTATATATTTTAGGGTGGCTCCTCTTTCATTTGTTTGTTGGGCGCCATTCTAAGGCATTACAGAAGTACAGATGAGTGCAAACGATTCAAAAATAACCAATATGTTTTTTAAATTTTAATTTATTTACTTAAATCAAGTAACAGTACATAATAATGATAATAATAGTCATACATCATAACGGACCCATATTATAAATACATTAACCTAAAACACAAAAATTAAAACCGTTCAAGTGCGAGTCGGGCTACTCGCGCACCGAGGGTTCCGTACCACACCACCACACAACATAATGACTAAAAAAAATGTTTTTTTTGTTCTGGACCTTTAACACGAGACCGACTCACACTTGGCCGGTTTTTATTATTTTTTGTTATACTGTAGAGTTTGTTCTATAATCACACCAAGTTTGACGCTTGTATGTATTACCGTTTTTACGATAGAGTAGTTATATGAGTTATAGTTAATAGTTTCTTGTATGAGGACCCCCCTTAAACTTTTTGTAGTTTTATTATTTGTTAACTAATTCGCTGTATATAACGCATATTCTGTGAAAATTTCAACAGTCTAGCTATTAGGGTTCAAAAGTTACAGCCCTAAATAGGTACGACGGACGGACAACGTAGGCTTAGTAATAGAGTCCCGTTTTGACCCTTTTGGGTACGGAACCCTAAAAATTTATCTTAAATTATTACACTAAATCTCCCTAGGGTTTATAGTCCTCCCTTCCCTAAAGCGTCTGAACACGAATCCGGTAAGCCATACTTCGGGGATCAAGAACTTCTGCAGGTGAGCGATGGGGACTCGGAGCTTGAAATCCTTGGAGTCAATAGATCTGCTCTCCAGTTCCCGCACCCTCACCGGGAGAGGCCCGTCATCCATTGTATGGAACCTGGTGCTGAGGTAGCTAAGGATGTCGTCCGCAGTCGTCATTCAGTCCAGGCGGGAGATATTATCGTTTTGAGATGTTGCTTTCAAGGAGGCTGTATATTCAACAAAACAAACAAAAGGTAGAATCGGTGAGGAACATTCAAACTTGTGTATAAAATAATAACGCACATTTGGGGCACGTGTAGCTCCATCCATCGCGGTAATTGCCGACAGCCGGAAGATAGCTCGAGAGTTACGACGTCACATAACGTGCTAATGACGTCATAACTGCATTGCCCCAGGCGCCCGCTGACTTACGCCTCTCACTAGCTGCAATGGATGCGATGCAATTTACTTAGCAAATCCCGTTCACGCGGCACAGTTTTGTTGTGATGGCTTTTGCCCAAGGCTCTGCGTCAGTCCTAGTGGACATTTAACTTATATTTGATGATTTAATCTATTTGATTTACTTATATCATCGTCCACGGCTGAGCATGGCCTCTCCCAAGGCGCACCACAAACTCTATCCTCGGCCTTCCTCATCTACTTACCGATATCCACTAAAGCAGGTAAGGTATGTAAGGTATATTTATACCCAATTTCATCTTAATTTATCAATAATAACAAGATCCATACCTACTGAATTCACCCATTCATACATGTTTTGCAATTTAATGTATTAAAATTTTAGTCTAGGTCTTGAAGAATCTCTACCAGTATTATTAGATAGAATAACTGGATTTATATCATGTGCAGTTAAGTGGAAGGAAACATGACATTTTGAAATGCTTCGCTCCAAATGGACGGACCATTGCCCGTAATGAAACTACCGTAAGTTGTAAATACCCGGTGTTATCGTCCGATCACAGTTGTAAACTGGCATTTTCTGATCACGCGAGTAATTTGTTTTGATTTCAAATGCAGTCCGGTTTAATTCAATATTAACTGCATTGTAAGCGGTGTTTATTTACAGCTGTATTAATTCCACTCATGCGTGATGGTTTTACAAATATACTATCTGGCGTGAGCAAAATTACTACCCGCGTGATCCCGGGGCTAGAATAGTGCGTATTATTACCTACAACTGGGATGTCTGTTATTATGATGTGACTAAGCTCGACCAGGCGAAGATTTCCATAGAGTAGTCAAGTTTCAAGTATTTTCCCAGGAACGGCCTAGCAGCATGATTTTGGGTACTACCTCCATCTGACTACAATCGCCAAGGGTGAGGCAAATCCTGTCTTAATGAGGAAAGTCAGGTACTACGAATCAGATACGAGTAATTCAGTAAAAGTACTACAAAATTAAAGTGGTCTAGATAAATCTTTTTGGCCCCACCATTGGCTTAGTATTCTAAGTCACCCCCGGCCCCGCTATGTCTAGCGGCATTGCAGTCAATCAGTAGGTAACACAGTTGCGCAGCAGTCACTCCTCCCGCACCTAATATTATTGGTTCAATAGACATTAGGATTAATATGTCCTTACGTTACCAAAACGACCTAGTTTTAACAATTGCAGACGGGAGAAAGAATTGGTTAGCCCCACAAGGCTGAATGAAAAACTGGCGTACTCCAATTCTAGCCTACTCAACCCAAGAGTTCAAATAAGTACGCAGTCAATTTATGTTCAGAGCGGCGTCATGTATGTCTTGAGAAAATTCAAGTAAACTTAACAAGTTCTCCTTTTGCTAGCTTAGCTCGTAAGGTTAGCAAATTCGTTGCTTATACGTCGGGCACGGGGCTATTTGGCGCAATAAATGTCAGATGCCAGGTGGGACCACTATAAATCTGCCTCAGCCTCGTCGTCTCCTCCATGAATCACGCTAGGAACGCGAGCCTTACCTTTACTTGGTTTCTGATCATTTTATTATGAGTATATAAAGCTAATATGTTTCGTTTTTCGTTCAGCAGAAATATGGCATAAGATTTACATTATTTAATTACTTTACATTGGATGATCTATGCTGTTTATCATAGCAGACCATTAGGCATCAAAATGATACTCAGTCGACTACGCGTCTGGCGGCATCCACGGAACCAAGGAAAAGCTAGCAACCAACCTATATGCACCCAGGAGATACGGATAATAGAGGTGATTTTTGTAATTTGACAGAAAGAGAACAATTATGCGATCAAAATCATCTTACACCTATTGAAAAACGACACCCCTACAACTTAGTGTAAAGTTTTACCTTGGAGTTATCTGGAATTTGAAATAAACGTATAAGCCCTAGCCATATGAATAGATAATAACAGTAGGTAAACTAATTATTATCCTACTAATATAGTAAGAATTATAAATGCGAAAGTTTGTATCGATGGATGTATGTTTGTTACTCTTTCACGCAAAAACTACAAAACGGATTTTGATGAAACTTGACACACAGATATGATATGATCTGGATTAACACATAGGATACTTTTTTAAGGTCTATATGGCAATAGCCAGTCTATTCATATGTCTGAGATGTTTGTAACATTACCTCGAAGATATCTGACCACAACTTAATTCAACCGTGTAAACACACGAACAATACGCATTGCGTGCCTTAATGACCCCTAAACTGGTTAAATCTGTTTCATGCTCGGTTTGTTTCATTCGCGATATTTTGATAATGGCGTAAATTTATGCGGCTGTACCTCGAAATCCGAGAATGCATAATGACTCGGTGTCGGGCTTGTTTTATGCTAAGTGCGAGAATGAAAGAGCCTGCAAATGTATGCAGATCGCGCGCGTGGGAAGTGGCAACAAGTGGCCAAGACGTTGATTTCCAAACACAAACAAAAATCTCTTTTGGCTTCTTTAATACCCTAATTTAACCGGAGCTTAATTAAAACATTAAGTCGATGCACAGGAACTTCGGAAAGAACGTGGGCATGCGATTCTTTGCATGCAATCTTACAATGTTAAATGCGTACCTTTACTTTTGTTCTTTGAATACCTCCTCAATTATAAAGGCTTGGCTCATTAAAATCGCATTTTTAAAAGGAAGTATAATTTCGCTCCATATTTACATTGAAAACATTCAATCGCTCAGATATTTATCGCTAGGGTTATGATCGATACATGGTGTTAAAAAATGAAGGCATTCGAACACGACACGATACATTAGCGCGGTGGGAGGCGTGTCGTCGCGATCGTATCGACATCCCTGTAATTACACACCATCCACTAAATTTTCACAAACGCCCTTTATCTGATCGTCGTCGGCAGTATGTTAATAGCACATATCCCGAATGCCGGCAGCTCGTAATCTTTTTTTCCGCAGTAATTTTATACATGTTGTATATGAAAAATGTGGTTTTAATTGCGTTGCGTGAAACTGTTTCATTTTTCTCTAAGTTAGTTTTGTAGTGTTCATTACAGAGGTGTTGGTGAAAAGGTGGAGTGAACATATTTCTTTTTATGAGCAGAAAATGGGGCTAACATAACAAGTGTCACTATTTAGCGCAATTCTAATGTTGCTTCTTCCAACAAAATAAATATAAATTATCTTAAACACTCGTTAGTTATATATAGTTAATTATTCTACACCTTCTTGGCGTTTCCATTCGATCTGTAGTATTTCCGTGGATCACTGACATTTAGTTCGCTAATTATAGTCTTGTATATTGAAAAGGTGCAATTGTTTTATAATTATCCTCTCGATGCTTTGTTTCATCTATTCTAAGTCAAAGTCAAAATAATTTGAAGACACATATTAAACGTCAATTCTTTTTTGAAGCTACCTCTGCGTCGGAACGTGTTGTCGCTGTAGAGAAGATGCGGCCAGAAACTCAACTCTCACTAACTTAACTTGCCTTTGTTTCATGTTGAATGAACTTCTTACTCTGCTTCAACCATTAAACCTTAATAATCTAAATGAGCAAACCAGCAGTATTTAAATTAAGGATAACGCAGAATATTTGGCTTGATTTTTGACAGTTAGGATCAAAGGAGAGCGGGAAGCAATGACCGTCAAAAACACTTGTTGTTAACTCCCTTTGACGTTCAGTAGCCAACCTTATTACATTATACTGAAGAGTGCTTGACGCACCTCCTTTATCTCACTCAAATATTCAAATGAAAAACCAAAGTAAATAGACGCACTTTTTATAATTGGACGGGTCACTTTGCGAACTCTTCAATAAAAAAAAACTTTTTAAAGATTAATTTTGAAACTACCGAGCTTTAAGTTTTAAAATCATGACTGAGTTTTTGGACACTTTTCAGTTTACAATAGCAAGGTTTTCAAAATAATTTTTATATTAGCGAAACAAAAAAGAATCGAGTGAATCAAAAATGTTGTTTATATAGCTCCACTAAAATACTATGAGAATTCAAATCAGAAACACAATCAGCTACATCATTTTTGTTTAGATTATCTACGTAGATAAATTGTTTATTTGTAATTTCAATATTGTTTCATAGCAAGTCTCTTTGTTTAACGTTATGAATTAATTACCGTCTACCAATTTTATTCTGTAGTTTTAATTACCTTTTAAGAATAACTCTATTTCTGTGTTTCATTATTATACAGGGTGAAATTGATTTCACTAGCATCCTTTTAAACTAAGAGTCTACCCATCACACTGAACAACTTTTACTATGGGAGCAAACCGATCGGAGCAAAAAGAAAATCTGCTGTTCCATACTAAACTGCCTACTCAACTCAAATGTATGCAACAGCAGATTTTTTTTTATGTATTCTATTTGCTTCCATAATAAAAGTTGTTCAATTTGATGGGTAGACTCTTAGTTAAAAAGGATGCTAATTATATCAATTTCACCCTGTATAAGATACAGACTATTACATATTCACAGTTTAAATTTCATCATTCCCAGAACAAAGCTACAGTGAATCTACCAGGTAATTCAAATTCCAACAGTATATTATATTGCGACAACGAACTCATGTAAATCCTAAAGTTAGGCATCCTTAAGACGAAAATGGGATAAATCCTGACTATGAATATGCATGTTATAATGTGTTTAATAGTTCCATTAGTTAGCCAAAGGCGTCGGGCCGACATATTGCTTGATGGCCCAATTTGGACGCCATCTGTGAAATTATCCTATAGAGGTTCAATGGATTATACAATAAAATTAATGGGAATAGATAACCGCTGACCATTATAATTCCACACTGTGATTGGTCAACAATTGTGCAAATGGGTAGCTTATCTTAATTAAATGTTAACTAGTCAGGTATAATTAATTATACTTTATTGTAGTCAATAAAATTAATTAGAGATTAGTTGAAAACTGGTCAGAATTCATTGTTTCTGTCCAACTTATTATATCACCTATTTTTGGGCAAGATGTAATACAAACATACAGAGTGTAAACTTAAATGCCTTACATACTTAAGAGGGTGCTTCAGACGATCAAACTGAACAACATTCACTATGGGAACAACATTGAAATGAAGAAAAAGAAAATCAGCTGTCCCATACCTACATTTGGGTCGAGTAGTCATTTTCTATAGAACAACAATTTGTTTTGTGGATAATTGGTCCCATAGTAGAAAAAAAATTGTTCTGTTTGATGGTCAGGCGTTATGTAACGCATTTAAGTTTATATTATACCCTGTATAATAATTAGCGTAAGCTCAAGACTATATTCCCCGAGGGGGTAATCAGAGATGTTCTGAAACCACAGAACGTCCACGTTTCACCAGTAATACTGAAACTCTGTCCAGTGCGACGGGGAGTGAGCCCGTCGGAGTGGACGGAGATCGAACCATCGCCTCCTGCACGGAAGGCAAGGTTACTCACCACTGGACCACCACGGCTTTTTAATAATTATAATAATTATCTTTACTATAATAAAACTGTAACAAAATGTGTCTGTACATTGAAGATATTTACATGAAAATGATACGATATGGTTTTTAGGTTTCCCGGACTCCAAATCAACCTTTTTTAGAATTTTTGTCTGTCTGTCTGTTTGTTTGTTTGTTTGTATGTTTGTAACAGCATCACGCAAAAACGACTGAACCGATTTTGGTGAAACTTTTTTTGTTTGATAGCTTATGATCTGACTTAAAATCTGGCATATAATATATAGGGTCCTTCTTAATATGCTGACACTTTTTTAAGAGAATGATTAGACCGTCAAACTGAACAACTTTCTCTATGGGACCAACATCGAAATCGCGAAGAAAAAATCAGCTGTGCTATACATATGGCTCAAGTAGGTTTGCAGTTTTGTATGGAATAGCTGATTTTTTTTTCGCGATTTCGACATTGGTGCCATAGAGAAAGTTGTTCAGTTTGACGGTCTGATCATTCCCTTAAAAAAGTGTCAGCATATTATGAAGACCGTGTATATTAAGTCGCGGGTAAACTCTAGTAATTTATAAATTCCTCAATTGAGATATTTTCGCTGGTATTGTTTACGATCTTTGTTTAGTCACGAATCACGATTGCCAGGTGGTGACAATTCCAAACTTTTCAATGGGGCCCGCACTCTAATTAATTCTTGGCTGTTTCAGGGACTCTATTCATTTTAAGTCTCTCACTGAGTGAACCGCTATAACTCATTAAAAATTTCAACCAGAGAAGTATTTCACGAATGTTATTATAAATTCTGCGGTGAACGAAATGTTGGGAAGCTGTGGTGATAACTTTTGTGGGCACACTGTTTATGCACAGAGAAATTCCAGTTATTTTAGAAAGTTTTGAGTGATTTAAAAGCTTTTGTAATATGATAACGGATGAATCGTTAGGGACGAACAGTCAAGGTCGAATGAATATTAATTAACTGTGTAGCCGAAATCAAGCAAGACTTTTTTTCAGTTCGCAGGATACAGTGAGGATATGCTCTTTGTCTATTTCGAAACCATTTACAAAACAATTCCGTTACGTAAGTAATTTAAGAGAATAAACTGGTTAGGGCGCTCGAGCGCGCTTTATATAAAAGCAAATATCTTTATTAAGGGAATATAATTCGGTGTGTGTTCCATACAAACGAAGTCTGGTGATATTTTAAATATCGACTAATTAAAGTCAATGAATTTTTTCTGAAACAATCTAAAAACTAATCTCTATGCATGCATGAAGTCCGATTTTCGTTAAAATGTATAGTTTTAAAGTTACAGTGCCTCAAAGATTTCCATACAAATCTTAAATTAAACCTAGTATTAAAATTGTATATTTTAACGAAAATCTGACTTCATACAAGCATAGAGATTAGTTTCTAGATTGTTTCTGAAAAATGTGATTGACTTAAAATTGGTTAGTATTGAAAATATAACCAGACTTCGATTGTATGCAGCTCGCATATACGCATTCAGAATAAACTTCTCTTAACAAAAAGAATCAGCGCACATGATACAATGGACCCCGCATGCGGCAAGCTAGAATCTCGGGAATCCTTTACGATTACATTCATACATAAACTCACGCCTTTTTCCCAGAGTGGTAGGCAGAAACTATAGATCTCCACTTTGGGCGGTTCTGACACACCTCTCTTGCTTCCTCTAAGTCCATACAACTTGACATACATGTATTTACGATTAATCAGGCAAAAATTGCAATTGGGTATTTGACTACATACAATATATTTTATTCTTATCTTATCAATAAAAAAAAGATTCTAAAATATCGCTAAACTCCCATTTTCATTGAGCTTTTAGCTTGAATACTATTTTTAAAAACAAGATAAATATTAAAAAGTAATGAAATGTTGACGTTACAACTCAGAATTGAGTACAAATTTTCATACAAAGTGCACGTTTTGACGTCTGATAAAGAGTAGCTGATTTGACTAGTTTTCAAGTAGCCTATTTTAGGACAGAGTAAGCGAAGTACATAAATGATTTAATGAAGAGAAAGACAGTTGAGCGAAGTTACAACATACATACGGAATTTCGTCCTATTTTCAATATTAACCAATTAATTTATGAGTGTCAGAAGCGATTACAGAACATATTTTTTCTGCAACCGACCGCTTGTAATACATGTTTGCGATGTGCTCGTGTGGCACCTGTAATACAGGATGGTTTTTGGTCACTGCTAGTGAAACATGGATAGTCTGTTATGCTTTTTAATAATTCATTATATTTCTGAGCAGTCTCGGACGGGACTTGATCCCGCAACCTGTCAAACGGGGACTGTGCTTTCGTCCAATTAAGCTACCAAGCCATTACGTTAAAAGCTCAAGTTTTTAACACTTATTCATTATTGTTTTTTTATCATCTTTTAGTATGATTTGTGATAGCACAATATACCATACGAGTATAATCAATAGTATTAGAAATCTCTGAATAGGATTCTTATTGAATATAGTCGTGAGCTTACTTACATACAGGGTCCTTCTTAATATGCTGACACTTTTTTAAGGGGATGATCAAACCTCCAAACTGAACAACTTTCTCTATGGGACCAACATCAAAATCGCGAAAAAAAATCTGCTGTGCCATAAATTTGGCTCAACTAGGTTTGCAGTTTTGTATGGAATAGTGGATTCTTTTTTCGCGATTTCGATGTTGGTGCCGTATAGAAAGTTATTCAGTTTGACGGTCTGATCATCCCCTTAAAAAAGTGTCAGCATATTAAGTAGGGCCCTATATAAACTTTAAATGAATTATGTTGCTCCATTGCTCCCAAGCTACATCCAAGTTTTACAAAGTAATCTTTGCACTACTTTTACTATCGCATAAAGTAAATGTACTAGTTGTTTACTGTAGACTTGTAGAGCTTTAAAAGGCTTGCCTTAATTGATACTAATGGTACACACAGAGAGCATGGCCTGTAATCTAATTCAATCACTGGAGACTAGATCACTACCACCATGCAACTGGAAGTTGAAATAAAACAAAATGCTAGATAGCCTTACGTTGTAGAGAAGTTTATGCTAATTCTGTAATGATTATGTTGGTTGTTGCTCCACGTTCTTAGTTTTAAGGGATTGTAAACTATACTTTTTTAAGGTTACCAAAACGATAGATAATCATTCATGCACTGATTAGAGCTGTTTAGTCAGTTTCAGAAAGTGTAATGCCATAGTTATAACTTATCTTTTCATCCTTCTAGTGATGCTTATTGTACTTTAAGGTGAAGAGTAATGAAATTCATGATTACGAAAAGCTGCTATATTTTTACATTGCCATAGGCTCCGAGATTCACAAATGACTTAGTTTGAACTCCCGTATAAAATCCATAATTTTTTGTCGACCCTTAAACTAAAATTCGAAAACTAAAAATTCTGAATCTCGACCTTGTAATTAAAAGAGTAGCAAGAACCAGTTACATTCATCACAAGTCTTAGTTTATGCCTATCGGACTACATATGGCAATAATAAATAATGAAATAAATATCTATTCCCATTTTGATTATCTAGTCCCATATAAAGTGCCAGAGTCTAGCCATGTGACGTGTGTGATGTAACTTGTATCATGATGACTAGACGACGATATAAAATAATATATAGATACAAATATCCATGACTCGGGAACAAACATTTAAATATTGTCCCCTTACGGGATTCGAACCCGCGATCCTTGGGCCAGCAGACAGGTTCACTACCGAATCAGCAGACTCATCAGGGAGAATAACCACACAATTGCAGTCTTTTCCAAAATTTAGTTACAATAATTAGGTGGATATTTATCTGAAGGAGTAAATGTAATTGTGCGATTATTCCACCGGATGAACGAGATATATTTTTAAGAATGATGAGTACTGATTTTAGTAACCATTTTCTTTTAAGTCTGAAAGCAATTAACGTATAACTTGATCAATGCTCACAAAGGTCTTCAGCAAGAAAGCCTTGTCCCATACATAACAATAACAAAATCGGCAATAGTTGCAATCGCCAGTGGACAAGTAATCATACAAGTAGCATCACGATCGCCTTCGGGTGTACTCTGTAATAGCGCCGATTACCGAGGCCACCCACTGGTACAGTACTACCGTACAATTGTATATAATGTAGGTAAAGTATCTACAATTAATCTTAACTATTATAAAACTGTAACAGAATTGTGTCTGTATGTTGAAGATATTTACAAAAAAAGAATAGGATATGGTTTTTAGGTGTTCCTGACCCCAAATCAACCTTTTTAGAATTTTTGTCTGTCTGTTTGTCTGTTTGTTTATGTGTTTGTGTGGTTGTTTGTGCGAGCATCTCGCAAAAACTACTGAACCGTTTTTGATGAAACTTTTTTTGTTTGATAGCTTATGAGGGTCCTTCTTAATATGCTGACACTTTTTTAAGGGGATGATCAGACCTTAAAACTGAACAACTTTCTCTATGGTCCCAACATCAAAATCGCGAATAAATGTCAGCTGTCCCATACATTTGGCTCGATTAGGTTTGCAGTTTTGTATGGAACAGCAGATTTTTTTTTTCGTTATTTTGATGTTGGGGCCATAGAGAAAGTTGTTAAAAAAGTGTCAGCATATTAAGAAGGACCCTATATCATTTGTACGGACGTGCGGAGTAAAACTGTAAAGTTAATCATTGTTAGCCGATTTTACCCCGTTCACAATTATTTGAAATTCCTATATCCTAGGTACCTATCGTATATCCTTCTCCTTTTTTTTATGTCACCTAAAAATCTCTCTTGGTTTATGGGATGTATTATTTAAGTCGTGTCAATTTATGTATCTAGTAAATAAATAAATACAATACAAATATTATTAATGTGAAAGTTTGTGACGATATTTTGGTTGTTGTATGATTGTGATTGTTACTCAATCAGGCACGCATTTAACGGCTGAACGGATTTTGATTAAATTTGGCACACAGATAGAATATGTTCTAGATTGGCACATATTATGCTTGTGACATTTTGCGAATGTGCAACGTGCACCTAATCCTTTCAAAGTCATAGTTATTATAATGGTTGAACGACGTCATAATGAGTAGTAAAATTTTTACGACTTACTGCCAGTTGCACGTACGTTCATTAAAGTTAATCCTCCGTTAAATCTCTTGCTGTCACTTTTTGTCTTGTTCACTTAGTAAAAGCTACCAAGAGATTTAATGGAGGATTAACTTTAATGAACGTACGAGCAACTGGCCGTTTGTCAACGTTAAATAAATTGAAAATCGGTCAAAGTATAATAGGTAGAGCTTCAGAACAACGCCTATTCACATGTAACCACCAAAATCATTCACTTAAGGGGATATAATTCGGAGCGCGCTCCATACAAACGTACTATGGTGATATTTTCAATACTAACGAATTAAAGTCAATGAAATTTTGCTGAAACAATCTTGAAACAAATATCTATGCTTGTATGGAGTCCGATTTTCGTTAAAATATACAGTTTCAATGCTAGGATTAATTTAAGATTTGTATGTAAATCTTTGAGGCACTGTAACTTTAAAACTATACATTTTAACGAAAATCTGACTCTATACAAGCATAGAAATTTGTTTTTAGATTGATTCTGAAAAAATTCATTGAGTTTGATTGGTTAGTATTGAAAATATCACCATAGTACGTCTGTATGGAGCGCGTTACGAATTATATCCTCTTAACCACTCAAAACTAATCCAAGCCTACTTGTAATGGAGCTTTTCCCTTAGATGACTTTCACGTCTAATCTCACCCTCCATAATAATTAATGACTTGAAAACAAGAGTCAATTAGGCGTGGCATAGCTTGACCGACGTTGATTGTATACGGTCTACATCATAAACGCATTATTAAATTATCCTTAATAAGATAAGCATACGGAAACGAAATCGCCCGGCGTGGTAGCACAGTCAGTAGTGAACTTGCCTGCTGTGCGAGGGTCGCGGGTTCCAATCCCGTAAGGGACAAATATTTGTATGATGAATATGATCGTTGCCTAGTCATCATAAGACAAGTTAGACTAGATTCTATTATTTTAAATGTGACTTGATGTGACTATATAATTTGTGAGACAATATCCTGAGATATTAATTTGTTTAAAATTTAAATCAGCGGGCTCTTTTCCGTACTTAAGTAAAATAATTTCAATAAGTGTATTGTTTTTGATTCAACATAAAATTAGAAGAGTGGAGTTCCTTGTAATAATAATTCTGTTAAGACCACTTAGGAAAGAAATTTATAAATGATAAAATACATTTCAGTACTGAGTAGATACTTATGCTTCGATACGTACCTACTTATTGCCATATTCCATTCATTTCCATTGCACTCTTGGGAAGCTGGATTTAAAATATACAATTCTTGCCCAGAATAGAAAAGTCAATGTATACCAAAAATCTATTTCAGGAGCATTATTACTTAGATTTGGAGATTACGCGGTGAGTCTACATAAGTGGTAATTGGCTGATATGACACAACTTTTATTCAAGACTAATTTATACCAATATGATTTCAACGACGATGACGTTTAACGTGCAATGCAATGAATTTTAGCGACATAAATCCAAATTCAACCCCTGCATCACTACTGGGTATGTCGTAGAAGATAAAACCAATACAATAGTCAAAACCAATCGAATTATAAATTCACTGTCACTTCCATCGCTTAAGCACCCTCCATCTGCCATACACAGTAAAGTAAACAGTCCAATTATTTCAAAGCTTAAAATTGGATGAATCTCCAGAACAAACAAGTCAGAAAGGACACAAACTCTGCCGTTTCCCTTGGAGACCTTGTTAAAATTTTGTTCCACGTTTACTCGGGCACAATTTAAATATTTGCAAATCCGTTGATTTCTTAGTCATAGTCAAATTGTTAACCGTTTTATATATATTTCAATTTGACAAAACGTTTTTATATGGAATGCTGGAACATTATTATTGTTGAGAATATTTGTTTTCAGCAATGTATCTCTCTCCTCCTACTCCTCTTTCACATTGGCATTTATGCAACGAACGGTCACGTGGTATATGTCTTTAATAACCGATATACAGGGTCCTTCTTAAAGAAAGTTGTTCAGTTTTGATGGTATGGGGATGATCAGACCATCAAACTGAACAACTTTCTCTATGGGACCAACATCAAAATCACAAAAAAAAACAGCTGTCCACTTTTGGCTCGAATAGGTATGCAGTTCTGTATGGAACAGCTGATTTTTATTTCGTAATTTCGATGTTGGTGCCATAGAGAAAGTTGTACAGTTTGACGATCTGATCATCCTCTTAAAAAGTGTCAGCATATAAAGAAGGGCCCTATACAAGGTGTTACAAAATTACAAATTAACATTTAGGTTAGGTTAGGTTTTGGTTTAGACCATCAAACTGATCAACTTTCACTATGGAACCAATATCAAAATCGAGAAAAAAATCTACAATACAAAATCTACTCGAGCTACATGTATGAGACAGCAGATTTTGTTTTCGCGATTACAATATTGGTCCCATAGTGAAAGTTGTTCAGTTTAATGGTCTAAACAACCCCCTTAAAAGTTTAAAATGTTTATTTTACTTTTGTAACCTTGTATACACACAGATTGAAAAACAGATACGATAAGTCTTATTCCACAAAGTCAACCATGTGACCGATCGATTGGTCAAAAATGTTCTCTAAACTCCAAAGGGTCTGAATCAAGTCCACCGCGTCTTTATCAAGTGACGATTAGCCTACCATTAATCTTTGGAATACAATGATCCCCTAACTAAGGGCCGACGACACGGCACCAGACAGTGGACTGAGAACATCTATCAACAGCCACAGGGTCGTTGATCTTTATCACTTTGGGTTATCCTTTACTGAGAAACTCTTGAAGTGATGATAACCAATCCAATACCGAAGTAATTATTTTCTTCTGTTTTTAAATAGTAAAAATGTTTTAAGTTCGATCTGTAAACTCATATTCAGAACAGTTTAAATATTCTCATCGCATCAAGTGCGACACAATTTAGGTAAACAATAGGCATTCTGTTTTCGCACAATCAATAAAATTATGCAAATTGTTACAAAAATAAACATTTAAGGGTGATGGTGACTCAGACCATCAAACTGAACAACTTTCACTATGGGACCAAAATTGCGAATAAAAACGGATGTTCCATCCTAAACTACAAATCTACTCGAGCTAAATGTATGGGACAGCAAATTTTTTTTTTCGCGATTTCGATGTTTGTCGTATATTGAAAGTTGTTCAGTTTGATGGTCTAAACAAACCCCTTAAAAGTTAATGTTTATTTTTACTAGTTGTTCAGTTTGGTGGTCTGAAGCACCATAGAGGTCTACCCGGACATTCGAACTTCGCAATTAAATTTGCGTGGACGTTTTCGTTCCAATGTCAACTCTTGCGATGAAACAGTCGCGATATATTGAAAATCGAAAGTCCGGGTACAGCCCCTCGATTGCGCTAAGTTAAAACATCGAACTTCTATTCTTATCCAATTTCAGTTCTAATCAAATTTCAATCCAATTACTATTCAACTGTGCTAAATTCCGCATCGCGCTAAACTCTATGTAACTGGCAGCCCTTAGCGTCTGAGCGATCTGTCAAAACGGCTCTAACGGCTATCAAGAGCAGTACGCGATTAGCGCAATACCAAATGTGTCAAATGTTATGGTTCGTACGTAGTCCAATCACGGTTCAATCACCGAATATTTACCAGGATTGCAGGCCGGTTTCGGCTTTAAAGCGACCCCGATTTCAACGTGTATAACTAAATAATCTGTGCTATTACAAACCTGGCTTCTTCGAAATTTATACCATCGCATCAATGGCTACTTTCAAGTTGCAATCTATCTCAACCCACTCATTCACACGGTGTTTATCGATCACAATAGTTAATCAATAGCAAACAATGACAGCTAAATGCTGTAGTGGTATCATCTCATATCATTTATCAAATATTCAACAAAAAACATTCCGGTACTAAGTTTGATAAAAACTTCATTTACAGATTTATTCATATTACTAGAGTTAACTCGCGACTTCGTCCGCACAAATTATATACCAGATTTTAAGTCAGATCATATGCTATCAAACAAACAAATTTTCATAAAAATCGATTCAGTTGTTTTTGTGTGATGCTGTTACAAACATACAAACAAACAAACAGACAAACAACCAGACAAAAATTCTAAAAAAGGATGATTTGGAGTCCGGGATACCTAAAAACCATATCGTAATCTTTTTCGTGTGAATATCTTCAATAGACAGACACACTTCTGTTACAGTTTTATAATAGTTAAGATTAAGATGTCATTGTATGTAGGTAGTCTTTAGAAATTTTACAAAAAATCCAACTACGGATGAAAATTAAAATATTTATGACAGACTTTTGAATAATATATTGTTAATAAAATAATGTTTTAATCTGTTGTTTCACATTAAAAAATTATTTTATAAAAATAGTGCGTATTATATCCACGACAAGCTTTTTCGGCTTCGTTCGTAAAATTAAATAACAATATAGTTAATCCAAAAATAGCTTTATAATCTTCGATTAATTATGCATCTACAAAAATTGAGTAATGACACAAATTGTAAAACCTACACTTAGTAAACCTGTTTTCTATTCAGCTTAGGGCAATAGTTTACAAATCAAAGGTCAACATCGAATTTCTCATGTTACAACGTGAGCTAACACCCAGAGACATTACTCAAACTTGACGTGATATTTACAAAAATATCGATTGCTCTATACACGGTGGCTATATCGATACGAGGTATCGATTGAGAGTGCGTAATCGTTCGCATGAATATTTATTGTTAATTTGTAAGCCCGATGCCCGATAGTCCCAAGGCGCACTGAAAGCAATATTTTATAATTTCGACATTATTATATCAGTGTTTAATGTTCCCCGGTTAACCGTCCGAGTTATGTTCGACTCTCGAATTCACATTAATGGTCACGAATTGACTTCGCATTGGCGAAATCGACTATATGGTTATTTATGAGTGTCGTGATTCATAAAATGATACATTCGTTGGCTTTTTATGCGTATTTTTATCTTTATCACGAATTTTTATTGTACTGAAATCCGCAGAGGTGATACGAGTCTTAAAGATGCGCTGGTAACATACACAAAACATGATGACTATTGCCAAATCATAATAAAGATATCGATAACGAACTTATAATAAATATAATGTATAATATGAAATATCGATATAGTACCTATATCGATATTTTTATATTATGTTTTCACAATCTCTATATATTTATTAATTATGTTCATAGAGCTTTTTTCAATGGCCGTAATTTCAAAGGCATTAATGATGTCAAATTCATTAATGTACGAGTTTAGGTAGATGTTTCGTTTCTTTTGCCGACATATTGTTTCACATTTCACTTTCAACACCGACTGTACTGTTGAAACGAAATTTAATAAATCTAGTTAACAATTAACCACTTTGCTTCACAAACAAGCATCGCGTAGGCGAACCCACAAACTTTAATCACAATCTTTAATGGGATAAGACAGGGCGTAGGAAGAATCGTTTTCGATTCGATTGTCGAACATCGATACAGAGATACATCGATACCAATTGATTAGGGGCCGAGATCAAAGATGTGCTTCCGCATGACGGGTGGCGATCGGAGTCAGACTGATAGATTAGAGTTCATCACATGTAAGTCCCCTTATACAACTCTAAAGCCTAGGTAGAACGTGTGAAAATAGGTTGATTTTTAGGCCGTCATAATGGTATCTGAAGATTAGCGCATGCTTGAATACTCGCTACTTGAATGTGAATTGGTAAGTTCGTACCGTGGCTTGACTATGTGAATGTTTCGTGGATGGAGAGCTGGCAAGAATGGTAAATTAATGATCAGGAAATCAACAATCTCTATCATGTATCGAGATAAAAGGAAATAAAAACCGGCACAGTGCGTGTCAAGCCACGCGCAGGGTAGGGTTCCGTAGTTGTTGCCCGTCACAATATACGGACTTAGAAGGGGGCTTTTTGTTTTATACTACGGTTTAACGGCTAATAAAGTCTAAAAAGCACATTTTACAAGTTGGTCGACCATTACTCGTTAATTTGTAACACTTGACTCTAACAAAAATTTTCACCCCAAGATTTTATTTTACCACTTTGTCGGCGTAATAAATATGTATACCCATGTCAAATTACAGCTCCCTAGTACTAAGCGTCTCTGAGCTAAGCCGCGGACAGATGGATAGACGGACAGACGAACGGACATTGCGATACTATAAGGGTTCTTTGTTGACTACGGTACCCTAAAAAGGAGATGCAGGCTAGATATAGTTTACGCCATAATTTATGTTTCGATATAAGGTAATAAACAATAAATATAAATGTTAGAATGTGTATCAATCACTGGTTACTTTCAGCATATTTTAGGAATTTTTGAAATTTGTAGAGAATAAAATAAAATCCCATGTCAATTAAATCTATTTGAATCTAAACACCTATTCAATAAAGCACAATTAAAGTGAACACAACACAACAACCGGATGAATCCGGTCGAGATACAAGCTCTGTGATATCAACGCTATAGAATGGCAAAGGAATCCTCTTCGGAATTGAATTCACTTGAACATGGATAATCAATTCTATGTTCTAACTTCCAAGCCATGATTGGATTATATTTATTGTCAAGAAGAAAATTTTATTTGATACAGAACAACATGATTAAGCTTAATTTTAGTTTATTTGCCGCGACTTCGGCCGCATTGGCTCCTTTCATCGTAGCGAGATAAAATACAGAGTCCTTCTTTATGTGTTGACACTTTTTTAAGGGGATGACAAGACCATCAAACTGAACAACTTTCTCTATGGTTCCAACATCGCAATCGCGAAAAAAACAGCTGTCCCATACATTTGGCTCGAGTAGGTTTGCAGTTCTGTATAGAACAGCTAACTTTTAGAACTTAGAGAAAGTTGTTCGTTTGATGGTCTGATCATCTGCTTAAACAAGTGTCAGCATATTAAGAAGGACCCTGTATATAAGGTCTAACAAAATTAGCTGAAACTATTTTAAGGGGAGTATCAGACCATCATACTAAACATCTTTTTCTATGGGACCAATATCAAAATCGCGAAACAAAAATCTGCTGTCCCATACATTCGGGTCGAGTAAGGTTTGGCAGTTTGGCAAATAGTTTCAGCTAATTTTGTTACACCTTATACAAAAAAAAATTTAGTCTAAACACAAGCTTTTAAACATACAACTTTAATCAAAATCGGTTTAGTTGAATTTGCCTGATACTTGACAAACAAACAGACATACAAAAAAACAAATAATCGGTGATTTGAACTCGGTCAACTTACATTTTCAATGTACAGACACACTTCCACTACAGTTTTATAATATTTTAGATTACGTCCTTCAAAACGGCGATGGATAAAATTGTTTAGGTACTTACACCCGCAGTTCAAAGTAAAATCTTACACCTAAAAGTAACGACAAGAGATGTGATATTTTTTATTTAAAATAAGTTTATTCTGAAACCTTGAAAATACTAAAAGACAACGTAACTATAATATACTGCACTCTTATAACAGCCCGTGGAAGTCCAGTGGCGAGTAGCCTTGCCTGCCGTGCAGGAGGCGATGGTTCGATCCCCGTCCAGGCCGACTCGTACCAATAAGTTTTTTTCGGAATTTATGTACGAATTGGAACACCACTGGCTTTTCGCTGAAGGAAAACATCGTGAGGAAACCTGCATGCTTCAATATCGAGATCTGTAATGGTACCCGCTGTCCATTACAAGTGGCGACGGGCTCACTCCCCGTCACACTGGACAGAGTTTCGGTACTAGTGAAAAGTGGATATTCTGTGGTTTCAGAATATCTCTGACTACTCCCTCGGGGAATATAGTCGTGAGCATATGCTATGCACATGGATGCTACTCTTATAACATAGTATGTAGGTGTCGTAGTAGTTGGGCTAATGATGTGAATTAATGACAATAATTCTACAGTAAGGAAAGTTTAATTGGAATTATTATACAGATTTCTGTTTCACCGTACATTATGTGACATTTTTACCGCTGAGTACATGAACAACAGTAGGTACCTAACAATCGAAACGTTTGCTAGCTACAAATACGGGCATATTACCATACTGCTATGGATGTTAGCTTTTGCAGCCATTTCCCAAACAGCACAATTTGGCATTTGATTACCTAAATGTCACGGGGAAATAACCATTGGTGAAATATTTACTGAAGTTACTGTGGGAATGGGAAATAATACCAATTTAGTAGCTTCATGTGATACCATTTCAGTTTCAGTCATTCGATTAAAGTATTTTTAGCGTTATTAGAAGCAGGATGATTAAAACAAACAATAATTACAGACAAAACAAAATAATTTTATCGTTTCTTATAGAAAATCACAATCGTAAACAAGATATTCGTTGAATCCTAGCCACAATCACTTTACACAACCAACACAACACAAAAACTGCAAGACGACAAGAAATGGCTCACGCGATCCACAGACACAACAGTTCCTTTTGACTTCACCGATCACAGCGCCCAAGAAAACCAACGTCTCACTCCGTGTTCGAATCGCTTTTTAAAACCAACTGTCAAACCGTTACACTCGCGTCGGGTAGTGTTGCTTATACGGCCTCTCCTGACGTTCGGACGTCCTCGGTCCGGGCCGTTGGCTCGAAGTCAACGGAAACTGCGTTTTCAGCGGTCAACGGTTCTGTTTCGCTGTCAGAGTCCAGCTGAGGCATGGACAAGCCTTTGACACCGTGAGCTGTTGACGGTCCTGCTGGTCGTCTAGGTCTAACAAGGATATAGAGTCCGTCGACTGGTTAGCGTTGGGTTCATCTACATCGTCATTTGTGAATAAGATTGCGTTAAGGCAAAACATCTCACAAGTCACACACATTGTTTCATACATTCCTTTCAAAAAACTTTCACTTAATTCAAACATCAGCAATCTAACATTCCATTCACTTAAATCTCACATACCTCATCAACTAAAAAAAAAAGGTAGCAATAAACGAGTCTTAATTGTTTCCTAAGAGGAATCAAATGGGGCTCCAAACGAAAGCGGCATATCTAGTACCTGCAACATATATAGGCACAACAAACACGCCCTCCGTCCAGGCGAACACAAGCTAGGACAGGTCACACACGTCACAATTATAAGGCGACTTGACGAACACTCGTCAACGCCATACATGACGAACACACGTCAACACTAGGCGACATGACGAACACACGTCAACGCCCACACATGACGAACACACGTCAATACTAGGCGACATGACGAACACACGTCAACGCCCACACATGACGAACACACGTCAATACTAGGCGACATGACGAACACACGTCAACGCCCACACATGACAAACACACGTCAATACTAGGTGACATGACGAACACACGTCAACGCCCACACATGACGAACACACGTCAATACTAGGCGACATGACGAACACACGTCAACGCCCACACATGACGAACACACGTCATTTAACAATCGTACGTTCGTAACAATCATGTAAAATAATCGTCTCTTACTCTCAAAAAATGCAGCACATGTTTCGGGGTACCACTCGCCCCATATCCGATGCTGCTGGCGTCAGTATGAACCTCAGTGGCAAACTTGGGGTTGAAAATAGCCAACCCGGGTTCGCTGGTCAATTGCTTAATCAGATCCTGACGAATCACTTCGTGTTCCAAACTCCATTTGAATTCGACACTCTTTTTAGTTAGGTGTGCGATAAGTGCCGTTTTCGATGCGTAACCCTTAAAGTATCGCCGGAAGTATCCAGCAAGCCCTAGAAATTGTCGCACTTGTCGTACATTTTCGGGTGGGGATGTCTTAACTAATGCCTTCACTTTATGTGGGCTCGGTCTCACCTGACCTCCACTCACTACCCTACCTAGGTATTCAACCTCATTCACGAGAAATGAACATTTCTGTAAGTATATAGAAAACCCGGTTCGCGTTAGGGTTTGTAAAACCCTTCGTAAAAGTTATCCCCTTGCTTACACTATTACTCAAAAGAAGCACGTCATCTACATAAACTAATACGTTTCCCTCATCTATAAGACTGCGTAATGTGTCGTTTATGATACGTTGGTAGACAATAGGCGAATTAGCCAACCCGAATGGCATTTTTAAATACTCGAAATGCTCTTCTGGTGTGACAAATCCAGTTAAATGAATGCACTCCTCCTTGATCGGAATTTGGTGGAAACCTGGCGCATATCAAGACTGGTAAAATATTGTGAGTTTCCTAACCTATCGATATGGTCGTCAATCAATGGAAGCGGATATCTGTCCTTCACCGTGATACGATTAAGGGCTCTAAAATCTACGCAAAGCCTATCCGAACCGTCGCGTTTCTTGACCAGTATGATCAGGCTGGCGTATTCAGATTTAGACCTCCTAATTACACCCTTGTCTAAAAGATCTTTGGTAATATCGCGAACTTTTAATTTTTCTTGGTACGCCAGTTTATACGGACGATAGACCACAGGCGTATCACTGGTCAATTTGATTTCCATTTCACCTGTTTTCACTGAAGTGGCCGCGGTGCCAGTAATTAAAAATTCTGAGAATTCGTCTATAATTGACATTAAAGCTTCGCGGTCTTTACCTTGAAGGGGTGTCTGTATGGTAGGCAAGTCGTCCGCCTGTACTGCATTTATACGACGAAACGGTACGTGTTTAGAATGAGAGAGATATTGTCGGTTTTTTGTCCTTATGTACATTACTCCGTCTCTATTAAGTACATCAGTGCCAATAATGATTGGGGCGTTCATGCAGGATGATGGCACTACAACCAGGTCTACTTCAATAGATATGTCACTAAATTCTAATGTTACTGTGACGTACGATTCGCTAACTATTTCTTTGGGACTGATACCTTTAAGCACATACCGCTTAGGCTTGGGTTGGCATGGTAGGTACTTGAGAACATCGGCAGAAATGAGTGATATATTTAGAGCGCCACTATCTATGAGAACGTCCACGGGTATACCATATAACACAGCTGTAGTGATGTCATTGTTGTATACCGCAGAATTAGCGGACGGATCGGAACAAAGATTAACGCTGTGCTTATTTCGGGACTCCGATCGTGCTTTAGCAAAGCAAGTTTCATCGCTGTGTCCCGGCTTTTTACAGAAGGAAAATTGGTACCTGAGCAGTTGAATCGGATGGTTTTTGCTTCTTAGTACAGTTACGTCCTGTGTCCGCGGAGACCGCAAGTATAGCATTTTATGTCCGACCTACCCTCAACTTTTTGAAAGTTACGCTCAAAAGGCGCAGCGGTAGTAAGGGTAGATTGGCGTGTGCCTTGCCTTCCTCCACTAGGCTCAATGTAGATCGACAAGAAAGATACCAGATTTTCGGGGCCAAGGTCCGCGTTAGCAGCCGCGGCGCGCACCCGAGGGCCATCGACTCCACGAACCACGATAAGAGCCCGAAGCCCATCGCCAATGCCTTGTACCACCCCCAGGCGCAACAGCGCACGGCGACCATATTCGGCATACGTCTGGCACCTATCGGACGTTGCGTTCATTGTGTCCAATAAGACACCTGCGCAATCCAATTTACTAGGGCAGAGTGGTCCGAACTCGCGCCTAAAGCCGGACCACGACCTGTCGTTGGTAACCCATTCGCTTAACCATACTTTGGCATCGCCCTTTAGACATGACGCCACCCGCGACAAACACTCGGGATCGGTCCAGCCGTTCGTTTCCTTAGCGCGTTCCACCTTCTCGCACCATACTCCAATATTATTTATGAAGGGATCTAAATTAGAAACAAAATAATGTTGTGACCTAACAGGTTGAACAGTTTTTATAGCTTCTATCAAAGCTTGTGCCAGAGAGAAGGTTTCGGAGCGTCGAGTGGCCGACTCGAACGCCCGGTGCTTACGTGATGTCTCACTCCTGGAAATGTCTCGGTTGGACGTCACTGTTTTAGTCGAACTTGATGGTTGTTTGTTTACGTTCGGAGCAGGGGGAGATGTTTTAGGGGTTGAACAATTAGAAGACGTACTTTCTCGCTTACGATGCGCCGCACGACGTGTTACACTTCGCGATGGACGAGAATCACGGTTTCGGTGTGATCTATCAAACGACGCGTCACGCGAACGTTGGCGATGCGAGCGGTTACGTGATCTACTTCTAGAAGATCGCTTACTAACATTATGACGAGATCGCATCTTATCACGGGAATAACTACGCATGCTATTTCCGCTATGGGCGCTGGAATCGTGACGTGACGAGACCGCGCACGAACACGCGAGCCAGTTCTTGATCGACACCACGCTCGGTCGCGAGAAACACTCCGCACCATTTCAAAATGACACAGCAAAACGGCACACACAAAAAATTCCAACAAAGCAAAGACCAAAAGTGCCAATCAATTTGAAAAATAACGACCGCCACACCATTAAAATGAAACAAATACCTTGCTACAATTGTTTTAGTTTCAGTGGGCCATGAATTCAATCCCAATTCTGATTTTAGCGTTATTAGAAGCAGGATGATTAAAACAAACAATAATTACAGACAAAACAAAATAATTTTATCGTTTCTTATAGAAAATCACAATCGTAAACAAGATATTCGTTGAATCCTAGCCACAATCACTTTACACAACCAACACAACACAAAAACTGCAAGACGACAAGAAATGGCTCACGCGATCCACAGACACAACAGTTCCTTTTGACTTCACCGATCACAGCGCCCAAGAAAACCAACGTCTCACTCCGTGTTCGAATCGCTTTTTAAAACCAACTGTCAAACCGTTACACTCGCGTCGGGTAGTGTTGCTTATAGTATTGTATTTCTTCATTATTTTTAATAAAAGTAAGTTATAGCCTGTAGAACCCCACTGCAGGGCAAAGGCCTCCACTCACGAATAAGGGTGACAGGGAGTGGGCCATACTCCACCATGCGGGCCCAGTGCGTGTTGCTGGAGAAAAGTTATTGGTCAACTTTCTGTCAGAGAATTTTCAAGCCGCCTCAATAGGCCTCTGACCTGGTCTAACGTAACTATCCGAGACCAACTGCTTAACGTACCTTCCGAAGCACGGAAATGCTCGAGATGAAATACCACTAAACGGTCACCCATCCAAAGACTGACCGGACCTGAGGTTGCTTAACTTCGGTGATCGTTTCCAATACCGAAGCTCCACTACGCCAACGAGCGCTTCAAAAAGTGGAGTGTGGCTCCCTTCCTCTCCAATTTTTCATGAGAGTTTCATAATGATGGTGACTGGGAAGAATTTGGATTAGGATACCTAAATTATTTTCTTCATGTTGATTAAGGGGATATAATTCGGAGCGCGCTCCATACAAACGTACTATGGTGATATTTTCAATACTAACCTATTAAAGTCAATGAAATTTTGCTGAAACAATCTTGACACAAATATCTATGCTTGTATGGAGTCAGATTTTCGTTAAAATATACAGTTTCAATGCAAGAATTAATTTAAGATTTGTATGAACATCTTTGAGGCACTATAACTTTTTAAAACGTTTAGCTTTTAAGAGAAGTTTATTCCGAATGCGTAAATGCGCGCTGTATACAAACGTAGTCTGGTGATATTTTCAATAATAACCAATTAAAATCAATGACATTTTTCAGAAACAATCTAGAAACTAATCCCTATGCTTGTATGAAGTCAGATTTTCGTTAAAATATACAGTTTTAGTGCTAGGATTAATTTAAGATTTGTATGGAAATCTTTGAGGCACTGCTATTTCAAAACTATACATTTTAACGAAATTCTGACTCTATACAAGCATAGAAATTTGTTTTTAGATTGATTCTGAAAAATTTCATTGAATTTAATTGGTTAGTATTGAAAATATCACCATAGTCAGTTTGTATGGAGCGCGCTCCGAATTATATCCTCTTAACGCCCAAAAAGAAAGCTCTGCTACTTATCTAAGTACATATTTTAAACAGAGTAAACTGGACCAGCAAGAACCAATTAAATAACGTTCTGATTTATACCCTACGTGTTAAGTAACCGTGTTTGCTTTAACACGGTTTCCTCTCGAGATAAATCTTTATTTTATTTGCATCTACGATTGCAAGCTTTCCTGCTTCTGTAACTAGGTAGCGAATATTAATTACTGAGTCCGCATAACTTATTTTAATCAACCTTTGCACAGCTTTGTCGTTGACGCGAGTCTAGCTAATTAGTTTATGTCATTTTAGCCAGTTCATGATTAGGAAATCAGAATTTTCATTATTCGATCAAATTTCAGATTAGTCAAAGTTGTTTGCTTTCATTTAGGAGTTCTTTTTCGTAATAATTTAAGAAAAGTGTAGATTTCTTTGATCAAAGTAAAATGAAACGAAAAGTTACTTATAATGAACGAAATTTTATGTTCAGGGTGAAATTTATATCATTAGCAACCTTTTAAACTAGGAGTCTACGCATCAAACTGAACAACTTTTACTATGGGAGCAAATAGATGGGAGCAAAAAAATCGGCTGTTCCATACTGAACTGCTCGACTCAATTAATGTATGCAAACGCAGATTTTTTTTGCTACGATCGGTGTGCTCCCATAGTAAAAGTTGTTCAGTTTGATGGGTGGACTCTTAGTTTAAAATGATGATAATGATATCAATTTCACTCTGTAGATTCATAATTGATTTTTTTAAATAGATCACAATAAATTCACGAAACAGTTCACAAATTATATCACAATATGCCATAACTTTAGATATTTTATAAATTACCGAATGAAAAATTCGCGTGTACCTACTGAGAAAAGTCTAGTTCGTCGTTTCCTGAAAATTTTCACACCAAAATTCATGTCAATTTACCAAACAGTAAGGGTATGAAGTTAAACACTTATCGCCTCGATCATCCGGTATCGTGACCCAATAGTTTTAATGAAAGTCAACTTGGTACCAGTAAATCGATTAGTTCCATCTCGTCCGATACCATCAGTACATAGTTAGCTATCATTGTCCGTACCGTTAACGGTAGTCCGTAGATTAATGATAGGATTCTCATTGTTTGAAATGCAAGAAAAATCTTCTATTAAATCTACGCCGTCCATCACTGACACGGGTTGAGTCATGCTTGAGTGGGTATTGTTTGCATTTTATTTTGGGTGACATTTATAGGTATTTCTGGTAGGTTTTTTTTGCAAATTGACAGAGATTTATGCACTCAGTTTACCGCCCACAGTTTCTTTGAATAGTAAGTATTTTAGCAATTAGTTTTTTGATTTTTCACAACGGTATTTGCGAGTTTATAGGAAGAAATTACTCACGTTGCCCTACCCAGGTCTTAAAAGAGGTAGGACCAGGATGTATTTTAAACTGATATACACTTCCTTTCTTCTAAGGGATTTATTAGAAATCATTGTCTCTACCTACCCGAGTGAGTGAGTGAGATTTTTTAGGGCTTATCGCATTTATGAACATTATAATAACGTTATTGTTATGGGTGCCGCCGTCGTGACTTTTGCCGAAGATATAGTCGTCGTGGCGGAATCGCTGCAGGATCTCAATAGGATACTTAGGATACTCATAGAAAAGAACCATGGCGAATTTGGATCCAGTAATTTTTACGAAAACTAAAAGGCGATACGGTCGGCGGTCATAATTATTTAAATAGAAAAATTCCCAACCTTTAAAGTGTGGATTCAAAAAAATCTATAATTACTAGTAAATTGGACAACTCAGCCAAAAAGCAATAGCAAGACGGAACTGCTATACTTATGTATTGCTATGTTTCATTGATGAACGGCCCTCTAAGACTGAGACCGAAATAACATGCATTTCCGCCAATATTCTTTGTAGGGATGAAATTCGAACAAAAATGTAACTTTTCTGTGTAATAATTTGTAACTCATTCCGTTCGTTCTCCCAAAGGCTAGCGAGTTTATACCAACTGACGACAGAAAAACATTTTTCGATCAAACTTGGAAATTAATTTTGAAGTTCCGTCTATCCGGGCAGAAGTCGGAGCGACTCTGCTGACCGTCCACAGTTTGTTCAACATAGTAAGGTCCCTTGATAAACCCCTTTTGCGGAAGTCATAAGAATGAAAATAGGGTTTCTCACGAAACTTCCATCTCTTATTCTTATATTTGGAATGAACCGTACAACTTATAATTTCATAGCTTAAGTTGAAAGAGTAGATAGAAAATTTCCCAAATCAATTTTTAATATTTATTTTGTTTAAAGCTTTCGAGTTTTCACAGGATCTTATGGGTGAGGTGTTACTATACCCCTTTTGCATGCTTATTTATTTATAGGTTTCAAGTTCATATAGCAATGTTAGTAAATTATGAACTACATTTAACAAAGTGGGCAATGTCAATAAAATTTATTCAATATAGGAGCTTGAAGCACACTTTTCAAACGTCAAATCTTTTTAAAGCTACCACCGCGTCGGTAATTGTTGATAATGGACGGTAGTGACCAAATAAATATTATAAAAGTCATTAGAAAACTTATTCATTACACAAATTCTGATCATCATAATTCAAAATTTACATAATGGCATTTATCATAGTAATAATGACATATGATAAGCAGATTAGTTTCATAGAAAAGTGTCAAGAAACCACGAGATCAAGAGTGATATTTTTATTTATTTTACACTCCCTGGTTCGTATACAAATAATGCATAAATTATGGGTAATGTCACTTTCATAAATATATGAATTAGGACTTTAGAGCATTTTATTGAAGAGGGAAGAAAGAATGTCGACTGCGTTACTTTCATCTAAGGTCGACTGTACCGAAGCCAGTTCGGTAATGAACAAAAGTATTATTCAATAAAGTATTGAAACCTAATACCTACACATACAACTTTTAAGTGAATTTAATTTTAAAAATTCCATCTAAATGGAACGTCTTAAAAAGTTTTCATTTGCAATATAAATCCAACGTTTGGGAGACACGGGTCTTCAATATTGACTCGTCTAGAAGCTAGAAAACCTTGTGGGTTCCCATTTATCTGTCTGGCCAACACATTCTTTTAAGTCGTCTAGCTAGAGCTTTTTGATGTCTGAATTCGATTAAGCTAGGTATAGTCACGTTCGTTGATATGTGGCTCATACCGTATTTTTCGCCTCTATGTGACATAAAAGTGACGTCACAAATATAAGTACAGAAGTGTTACGTAAAATCGTAACATAAAATTGTTAAGCTGAAAATTCATCACACGGTACCTATATAATATAGTCAAGTATTACTGAAATGAATACATACATTGCAATTATTACAAAACGGTTAAATTCATACACGGGTTAATTCCAATGCACCCTTGCCACACCCCTGGTGGTAGGGTGGGACTCAACCATACCCCTAGAGTAGTGATGTGACCATCATGTGTACCTGCTTGTACCTACACGTTGAGCATTGAGATGTACCAGGATAGCAGAATTGTACAAGAGGTCATTAGGTACCTTATCTTTTAAGGAAGTTTATAAGTTCTGAGTACCTACTATAAGGCTTATGTTACGGCTAAAGCCCAAAAAACATGCGTGGCCGAAGTGCTAAAAAGTGATCAATAAAATGATTGTGCTGTGCACTCAATGCTGACAAAGCAGCAGTCAACTTAGTCAACAGTTTATGCGAGAAAATTTTAGAAAAATTTTCGCACATTACTCTGTATCAGCGGCCGTAGCATGATGCATGATGCACGGCTATATCAAGCCTTTTTCTCGTTCGTTCGCGCTCAAATAGAAAGAGAACTAAGGCTCGATAGCCCTATATCACGCTGCCATACTACGGCCGCAGAACATACTCTATCTGTGTGACAAATATCTAAATTCGTAAAATCGTTTAAATGCGTGATTGAGTCACAAATATCAAAATATCGTCCCAAACTCACATTTATAGTATTAAGTACGGCTACACGCATAATAACCTAAATCTAGTAGATACGCAAAATAGCACATCCGCGAAATGACACTATGCGAAATGACAAAAATCGCAAACGAAATTGCACTTTCCGCAAATATCATTCATCGACAATCAATTGTGTACGTCCCACTGCAGGACACGGTTGGCCTCCTCGTAAATACATAAGCAAACCGGTATTTTTTACAATAAAAAAATACATGGCTCACCTAATATTCCTAGCTCGAGGAACTGCCTACTGCAGGCAGGAAACACTTTTCGGATGTCCGCCGGCATTGCAACTCGCTAGGGTATTGCCTATATGGCTCCAGCTCTCCGCCCATCCAGCTGGCTAATATTTAATGTTGTGTATAGTCGGATTTTTACTTGCTTGTTTTTCAGGTGCTAGGGATTTTGTTGTGGAACAAATTGATAGTCGGCTCTATATTGTAGCGATCAAGAAGTATCTACCTAAATATAAACGTATTTTAATTGTTTCTATCCACGTGCAAGGGGTTATGGTCGTGATTATTTGTATATAAGGTAACAAAAGACACTAGTAATCTTTAATGGGGTGGTTTAGTTAGACCATAAAACATCTTTCACTATGGAGTAAACCTAGAAATAAAATCTGTTGTTCCATACATTTGAGTTTGAACGCCCTATTTTTGACTTTGAACTCTGATATCTCGTGACAGAAGTATTATATCGATTTAGTTTTTATAGGAGTTTTCTTCTATTGGACAAGACCTATCTAACTATACCTCATTCAATTAAAAAAAAAAAAAATCCATCCCCACTTTCTTTGTATGGGAAGGGGTCGTAAAAAATGGTTTTCTTCATAACTACATTTCTATTTTTGGGTTACTGTTATCTGTCTTATGGACGAAAGTATAAGGGTTTGACTACGGAACCCTAAAAAAGTTCCATTAATATTAGTCTAGTCTCGCCTTCGAACAAAAACAACTATTTTTATGCCATATCCGACACTATTGATGGGATTAGACAATAATCCCAAATATTATATGTTACTATGAACTAGATAACTACTAGCTTGCTTCTACCAACAGTAGGCAGGTACTGACCCCACGTAGTGGTGTTTGATGTTCTCAACAGTAGAAATATTTATTTAGCTTTACCCTGCAATAGGATAACATTTATGAACTGATAATCAAATTTTCACTGGCATTGGCGCATTTGTTCCATTAAAAAATCCAATGAAAGAGCGTAAATATACTGCTTTTGAGAAAATTGAATAGGTAACTTAAACCCCTAAATTGAAACAATATATCACACATACCACACTCACACTCCCGGCTCCCTGTATAAACGTAATAAGTGTCATTTCAAAAAACATACGAGTGTTCACTGAATATAAAAATTTCGTATAATATTGGCTATGTAGATTTTTCTAATTCCCTCCTTTCGAGGTAAAGGCGAAGTATGAAATTGTATTTTATTTTAACGCAACCATAAATCTTCCCGCACAAGCTGTAAAATGAAAGAAGCTTCATTCCAGGAGTGTGTAGGGAAAACACATAAATTTCATATATCCAACAATATTATACATGAAAATATGCTCGATTCTTTACTCATCACTATTATAAAGTAGGTTTTACGTTGACGTTAAAATATACATACCTATACATACATAAACTAGCGACCGTAATCCCTTTCTGGGTGGTCAGAAACATTGCTACAACCACCTTCCTGTTTAAGGCGCAATAGTAGGACGAAATACCTTGAAGGCATCTTTTACTTTTTCGACTACATTTTTACAATTTACCGAAACCAAAGATATACCTTGTATTCTTGTGAATAAATCATAAATTGAATACACGATTGGAATTACTTCACTCGATAGAAAATTATGTTCAATCATGTATTTTTAAACATTATTCTCGTTTTAGAAGAATTTAAAATAGTTTCAGATTTTTGATATTTATACTCACATATTCACCACTAGTTTATCTAGTGAAATAATAAAACAAAAATCTATAACAAGTACTTTTGTTAATTCTTTTTAATCGAAAATACGGCACACGCACGCACTTTTCGGTCGGCTAGACAATCGCGTTTCTCATAGAAAATATTCTTCTGAACCTATGGCCCCTTAAGAATGTAGTAGTAGCAATGCTCACATTCTGTAATTTAATGTTGAAGTTTTAAATGTAATAATGAGATAATAAAAAGTACTAATGAGCGAAACTGACTAATACCATTCAATATTACCAAAAAAAATGTTTTTTAATAGTGGAATGTGTTCTATTAACGATACTGATTGCATGGAAGAAAAATGCGCACTGTCTCCGAAGTAACCCTGTAAATGTAAGGGACCTTAATTTTTTTCTTTTTACTTTTATTTGTTATCAAATTTGTCAAAATAACGCATGGTATTCCATAAAAATTTGATTGATCTTTATATTATTTCATGAAACAATTCAAAAAACCTATGCTAATTATTTCATGAAACAAATATAAGTAATGTGTCTTATCTTCGATCAAAGTAAAATTAATTTACCTTCATCTAAGTATCTTATAATTATTATTCGTAGAATTATACATCCCTAATTACACCGGGATTGAAATCTAAATTACTCTAGAATTTATAAAATTCATATCAAATAATATAACGTACCTTTTGTTAAGACTCGCTACGTGCCAAAATACACGTCTCTCTTCTCCGAAAATTATCAAGTAGAGGAGCCCTTTAAATTGAAGACGCATCTAAAGCTCACATGCGAAGGTGGATTGAAAATAATCCAAGTAGAAAATTAATCCTTGATTACGTCCCACTCCCACTCGAAATGGAGGGCAAAACACAGATATATGATGTACAAGAATTATAATAATTTAGACTTAACCAAGAAAAATATTATTTAATTTAGTTACTACTGAATAATATATGCATACCACTTTAATTAAGTAATTTTTTTTAAATTTATTTATTTGCCTATGCTCACGACTATATTCCCCGAGGGGGTTGTCGGGTATATTCTGAAACCTCAGAACATCCACGTTTCACCAGTAGTACCGAAACTCTATCCAGTGTGACGGGGAGTGAGCCCGTCGCCACATAATGGACAGTGGGTACAACACATGCCTCGAAAATGAAGCATGCAGGTTTCCTCACGATGTTACAAATCGTACATGTAAAAGCCAGTGGTGTTACAAATCGTACATAAATTCCGAAAAACTCATTGGTATGAGTCGGCCTGGAAGGGGATCGAACCATCGCCTATTTTATTCCCGATTTTACATTCAGACAAAAAATATCATAAATTGCGAATATCATATCATGGCGAATATTGTTTCTATAGAATATGATGTTTTGAGAATATTATTTTTTGAGAATATAATGATTTGCGAATGTAATATCTTGCTATTATGATGTTTTGAGAATATCATATACTGCGACGGAGCGAGGCAAGGTTACTCGCTACTGGACCTCTATTTATTTATTTATTGCATTATATTGTCTTCGGTGAATTCCGATTTGCCTACTTTATTCCTTTAAAGTTTCGATTTTAAGTTTAAACCGAATACTAAAATTGAACAGATATGATTAGAATTAAGCAAATGATTTAGGCACTACGCTAAAGATAAATTAATATCTTTTGGCGTTTGGCCTCAATACAATTACGTATGTGTTCCAAATTCACTTCCATCAAAAATAATTTATCTCCGTGGTAAAAGCTTACGTAAATGTTTAGTGAAAACGAATATTTCACCTCTACCTCAGATCCCCCTTCGGGATTTTCAACTTAGGAATTTAAAGATAAATAGGAGTACACGTACAAGAATGTAAGTATAAGTATGTATGGACTTTGAAATTTTTCCGATTTTCTTGGTTTAATTTGTACACCCAATATGTACTTACCTACATCATTTACGAAGTAATAGTTAGATTTAACAACAATAATAATATTTCGTTGTCAGACTTATAAAGATTTTTACATCTGATATTGCATCCCCCGCCTGTTTTCATAAACACAAAGCCAAATATCAAAATTAATATTATAAATGTAGCATTTGTGTAAATAGACTTACATCACATATGTTTTATACAAAATCACAGCAAATTTCACAGTCCGGTGATTGAGCTAACATCGGAACGAAATATCAATAGTGTCGCGTGGCAATTTATATTTTCGTTGTGGGATCCCCTCACTAAAAGATCAATTTCACGCTTGGACAAGTTTAATGTAAACTTAAGTGCCGAGGGGAGACACCAAATGAAAGCCGGCCCAGTCGCGTTAACAAATGTTATTGAATTTTTCGACGTTAGATCCCAAGGAATCCTATATTTCAATCACACACGGAGTTTGGTAATCAATTAAGGAGAACTGTATTCCATTTCCGGTGGCGAATTGTTTGATTAAATAATAAAATATTACAAAAGGTTTTAAATATTTCACTAGCGAAGAATTTTGTTTTGTATTTATTAAGACACTGCCACTAGGTATACATACATACACATATTTACCTGGATTTTAGAAGCTATCTTCTCGTTATTTGAAAGACATAAAAATTAATGAAAAATATAGCAATGATCTTCAACATCTCGGCTTTATTTGCTATGTATCATATTTCTTTTTTTCTATAAAATACATAATTATGAAACCTGTGTTCAAAGGAAAGCCTAAATATCTAAAAAAAGTATGTATTATGTAAATCTACCAGTACTTTATAAGTTGAAGTCTCTTTTTCTTGCGACACACGCCATTTTGTAGACAATATTGTGTTCGAAAATTGGTGTAAAAATTTTTTAAAGACCAATATCTAATGAGTTAAAGATATAATTTTAAAATTTGGTGCGAATTCTTATTTTCAAATACCTACTAAAACGACGAGGTGAGACGGTCCTGAAAGGGACAATTAAATAATGCGATGAAATTTAAATATTCATTTACACTCAGTAAAATGGTCCTGACTTCACACTTAGATCAATCGTGACACTTGAAAAATATGATATAAGTTAAATCTGCTACAAGTACGCGCTTAAAATGGTGGGTGGTCGCCGTTGGTCGGTCTCTAAGTAGCAATAGCGATTGGAAATCCAGCAGTATTTTATTTTTTTATCTAGAATATAATCTAGCAATCTAGATCCTATTTGTAACGAAACTGCATCTAAAATGTATCCACCATCATTCAATATCAAGACTATATATCTACTCTATTACGATAAAACGAAGGCATCTCAGATATTTGTTGAAAGATAGCTGTTTTAACATGACTGCGGTTGTAAACTCCTCTAGACTCTCCAGACGATGGAATGGAAAACTTTGATCGAAAACCGCACGTAGTTGGAACCGCCTGTAACTTGAGAAAATGTTCTTGCGAAAGTACCACGAATTTTATCGAATATGCTGCAACCAGCAAGCTCTAAACTAAACAAGAACCGAACACTCGGGTGTGTTTGAACTGAGATACTCGTGAGATGGTTTTTGATTGATTTTATCTTCACTGTTTGCGTTGAAAAGTTGCGAACATTCATACGGACTGGGGAATTGCGATATTAGTTTTAAAACATCTATGAATGTAAGAAATGACACTTAGTCGGGGAAATCTACGGATTTTTGTATGGAGAAGGTTGCATTAATTGCACTTTTGGTGATAATTTGGAATATAGTAGATAAATACCTGAAAAACATAAATTCTTAATAATCCCCGATTTTTTATTGTGTATTATTGAATAATTAAGACATTTACAAACCATTAAATTTAGGTATGAACAAAAAATGGAAAACTGGTGATTTTGTACAGGATGGCTTCATTCAATACGTTTTATTTATAACAATAATAATCCCCGGTTAATATCGTAAATTTGAGTAGATATTTAATATTTTGTAAGTTTTCAAAAATTATAACCTCGAAACCAAATTATTTACTGTTTGTTTGTACACATTAAATTTGCCTTGTTTTAATTAACTGTCTATTTTGCTAGTATGCTGGAAGAAATATCTTTCGAAAAAAGCTTGCTCTTTGTACATTTATATCGATTTTAAGGTATTTCTCAGGTTCCTGAGCCAATGTAACCACGGAATCTCGACAAAAGTGTTATAAACTAACAGTAATATTATTTCAAACACAATTTACTAAAGTTTCTTTAATGCAATCTCAAACCTTATTTTTCCTAGACTAACTTTATAACAATTTTTTTAACTTAAAATATTCACTCGTATCTCATATATTATAAACATCTTCTAAAAAAGGCGTTTTTTCATGCCACGAAAAGGACTAACATTTACTTGAATCAGTCTTCACGACTGCTTTTATGCCTTTAGAAATACAGGGTGTAAGGAAAATTGTCTTTAATAGTAATATTTAGTGATGTTTTGTTCCTCGAAGATGTGTTTTATAAAATGTTGTATCTACACTAGCTACTTACTAAACTTCCTTACACCCTGTAAGGAAGTTTTTGAATTGCAAAATTCAAAGGCATGGGCAAAGTTTTAACCAAATTTAACCAGATCGATCTAATAAAGTAAAGAAAAGAAAGAATAATATTTGTTATTATCTTCTACCTAAACGTAACTACCAAACTACAAGCCTTAAAAACAAAGCACGTGCACACCATCCTCATAAATTCAGGCCTACAATGAGAACAAACTGATACCAATTTATATTCAAACGAATAGTCTAAACAGCAGGTGTAAGCCGTTACAGAAAACCATTTGTTTACCGTCAGCAAACTTCACCTCGTAACCCTAAAATCTAATTGGATTTAATTCCATTAGCAAAGGTCCAAATGGGACCCCTTAATTGTGCTGACCAGCCCCGGTTTATTATTTGGGCTTCGCTGGACCTCAGTTTAGACGTGCGTCATATGATAATGGAAAATATGCGCAAATATGGTAGTTTTGTTCTCCTACTACCTACACAAATACAACGTGTTAATGAATAAACGCAAAACTAGAAAGTAGTTTGTTTAGAATCGAGAGCAGAATTGAATTATCATGTTTTCAACATAGGTAATTTTTTTCAAATTATATTTTATTTATTCAATTTTTAATAGTTTGAGAAAAATTACCTATGTTGAAAACATGATAATAAAAGAAGAATATCTCTGACTAGTCCTCGGGGAACACAGTCGTGAGCTTATGCTATGCTATGCTATGCTTATCATAAGACAGTTCTCCAAGATGTATCTGGGACACAGGAAACGCCCTGATACACACTTTGTGTATGCTACTGCTGCAACGAGGTGCTCCCCGTGCAGATCCTGTTAAAGATGACCCATAACTCGCGGTGCTCTTTGAAATCTGGTAGTATCATCTTCATTGTTTCTTCATCTTTCATTTGATTAAATTAAAATAGCGGAAGATAGGCAACGTTCTAGCATTACGTACTTGAACAATGGACCTGTTTCTCATGTACTTACCACGAATGAAAAGTAATGCCGTGTGATTTGTTTTTCTTTTTAATGATTTGTAAAACGAGTAGCACACGAAGGCACCTTCGTTCCACCTAAAATCAACAAAGTATCTCAATCACGCAATGCCGCTCAGATTATGACTAAGTCATTTAGGCGACGGGGGCTCAATTTATGCGGTCCATGCACTATAGGCTGGTCACCTATCTTCCGCTTTTTTAATTTAATCAACGTTTCTAACACCTTCAGTAAAACTAGTGGATATTATTCACGTATTAATTAGTAGTCATTGGCAAATGGATTTAATTAATTATCTCAATAGCAATCCCTTTATCGGCATATAAACACAAGCGATAACATTAAGTGCATTCTGGTAAATTAAACGGGAAAATATTCGGGACGTATCGTGATTGCGGTATTCATTATACAGAATATAAAATTAAATTCGTTATTGAAAATTATATTAAATGTGGTAGTGCAACCAGTGTCGGAAAAATCCTGTGATTTTCTTGCCTGTTACTCTACCTGTTAATAAAGAACGTAAATTAAAAACCGCTAACGTTAGCGCCAAAACAATTACTTATTAATTGTTTTTCTGCTTATATGAGTACAATGGCTACTAGTACGAAGCGCTCTTGATCGGATTTTTTATTTAAAATAAAATAACATAAAATTTATAATGACTACCGTACATCATTAGGTATATCGTGACAACGCATTATTATTCCAACTATCATACCAAATCATGATTACATCGAGTCTTTATTTACCCAATGCGTACCGAAAAGTAAATGACAGCACAGAATTTCTGGAAACTTCAAAGTAAATATTAATCTGGTTATACCGCGATGATGCCAAGACAAATCACAACATAAAATATGGTCATCATGATCACGATACATAATTGTTGATCTCCACATAGCTTTATCCTGGGTATCTACAGCAATGGAGAGCCCGCAGCTATGTCTATATTACAGCTAAATATCGAAATTGAAATAAGTAAGTAAAACTTGGTGCAGCAGTAGACGGTGACAACTTCAATTTTATTAAGGGCATTGGAGGATCTTGAAGATAAGAAGATCAGATCGAAGGAATAATGTGAATTTAAACAATTTTAATACTATATAATATTCTAAAACAACAATTAACACATTCGGATGTAGATATAAGTATATAGGCAGCCAATACGATACTCATAGATATCCACACATGGCTGTGGCCTATGTGAATAATTAGGTATAACAAAAGTTCGAATTATGCGGCCGAAACTCCATCGTTATTCCAAGCGCTCTTTCCCTAGGTGCTTCGTTGCGTAGTCTGATTGTATGCAGCTGCATATAACTATCTACTATCTAAGGATGCGTCCACATCTGGCGAATGCGCAGCTCGCGAACGGTTCGCGAGCAGCACGCATGCCGTTACTGCAATAGTTTGGTGCAAAGGCTTGTATAGTGAGCGTGAGCGGAACGCACGCTTACAGTTCTGTTTGCTTTCATACTGCCTTAGTTGTTAGGGAAGTCGGTGCAGCGCGCGGGTCGTGAGCGCGCGGCTCTTGCGCCGCTCGCGAGCCACGCGCGCACGGCGCGTTGATAGCGCGTTCGCGGCGCGCGGCGCGGGCTTCGCAGGAGCGATGCACGAGCATAAAATGGACGCGCGCAGCTCGCGAGCGGCGCTTTCGCCTGATCTGGACGCACCCTTAAGTTTCCAACCAAAGTATATGCTGAACAACACGTCAACTCCTGTCCCTTAAACCTGACCTACGAGTAAGAGGCTCAGCTCTATCAATTACGCCTAAACGGATAGCCTTAAATATGCAAACCGCACTTGGGCCACATTTCAATTTGAAGCTGTCGTGCCCAAATCAATGTATTCATGTCGAAAGGATGTTGGTAATTTGTGACGAAATTCTGTAGTTGATAGCTAAGGCAGCGACAAGGGCAGAAAATGTTTCAGGGCAACTTGTGATGACAAAGAAATATGCTTTGAAGAAAAGTGAATTATAAAATAATGGAAAAACGCTCATTATAGTCACCAAACGTTTAGTCATTCTGCTTCTTAGTAATTTTATAGTACGGTATACGGTATACGATAAATGACACGTAGGCAATTTGCTTCTCAATAAAAATTGTAGCCAGTGGCATGTTTCAAATAATTTGGGTACTGTGCTTATACTCCCTTTAAACCTAGATGAGTAAAGAATATAAAAAAGAAATTGGTGTCGTTGGCATCCATTTGAACCTAAGAGGAAGGATCTAAGAATGTACGCTTTAAATTAAACAACTTTTACTTTGCAACCCAGATGCAAAAAAAAACAGCTGTCAGTATTAGCCATTGATTTTTTTCTATGGGACAGTTTTTTTGGCGATTTCAGTTTTCCTGCAATAACTAAAGTCGTTCAGTTTGATGTGTAGAGTTTTAATTGAAAAGGATGCCAACGACTTAAATTTTACCCTGTGGACTGTTCAAACAGTACTAATTTAAAACAAAAACAAACAAATTTGGATGGGTAGGTAATTTGATATGGGTAATCACGCCGACAAAGTGGTAAATTGAAATCTTAAAAATATTTTTTACTTTGGATGAAAAGTGGGGATGCAATTTTTTTCACCTCTATATTATGGTGTGGATATCACGGAACCCTAACTTGCACGTGGTCCGACACACGCTTGGCCAGTTTTTTTACATTCCTATCAAATAAATGATTAGACCTTAATCTTACCTAAAGGCGCATTCACTCAAAGGAATCACGTATGGCCATGGCCATGGCCATTATCAACCATCATGCCAAAAATCTGCAATCAATATTAGATAACAGTAATCACAATGTCTGAGTTGTTATCTGTCAATATAAATATCTTGTCTCAATACTAAGTTAGTCAATCTTTGTAATCCAGTCAAGGGCGTTGGCTTTTTGTATAGTTTTGAATAAAATTTTAAAAGTCAACATGCCTCCGAACACCATTGACTTGCCTATCGGTCCAGACCCAGAAATGGTGATGAATGGATCGAAACCGGGATTTGTATCTCAAAAACCAGCACTAGTTTTAGAAGAGAAACAAAATTATGGGATAGAATTTTGTCAATCTTGTATGAACTTGCTGGCGCATATTTTAATAGGAGCGACGGTGGGATATGCTCTGTTATTTGCTTTTAGAGGGGGTTTGCCTCTTGGTGCCACACCAATGCACATTGTATTGTGTGTTATTGGGGTAAGTCTTATCAATATTTTTAGTATTAGACATCCTATTCACACTAAACTTGTCCCAGAATGTTTTCTATATTTAGATAAATTAATTTGAAGACGAAAATCCTCCTATCAATTTCCTTATTTTTTGCTGTTGCGATCTTTTTTTTCGCAGCAAATTTCTCCAATGGAGAGTATATTATAATAAACACGACTCAGAAATTTGAAAGTTTCAATTCCGTCACACAGAGCCAGAATAAAAAAAAATTTCTTGAATTGGTTTAGGGCCTAAAAATGCCGTTGCGTTAGATTGCCCAGATGCCTTCCAATATTTAAAAATTGCCATAGAAAAATGTAGTTCAATGAGTAGGTAAAAATCCAGAGTCCTTTCAGTCCTTCATTTTCATTAAAATATTAAAATAATCTTTAACCTTTATCCTCTTTACAGTACCAACTTCTGATGGCCCAAGCTATACTAAGTATGACCCCGCACAACGGTTGGACCTCCAAGCTGACCCTGCGTCATAAACGAATCGCCCACTGGGTCTTACAAATCCTGGGCTCTGCTCTAGCCATCGCTGGCAGTATCGTTAAGATTTTGGATAAATCTGCGCACTGGAATACTCTGCATGGACAATTTGGTAAGTTCAAATCTTATTATTGGATACGACAATGTCACATTTGGATAACAGTTCGTAAGACTCTATGAAAATATATACAACATTATAATTAGGACTAAAGCGGTACCAGGGTAGCAGCTATCAGTGTTGCAAAAACTACCGATTTATCGGTATATCTACCGATTTCGGGTACTGTCTACCGACATACTGCCTATTTTAGACTGTGATCTACCGATTTATTTTACAACAGATATTTTAGCCAATTCTTGAAGTAATTTGCATTTTTGTGTGGCAGATACTAAGAAATTAGGTTTAGTTATGAATCTTATAATACTTGAAAGTTGTGACTTTTACTCGAAATTTATGGAATAAGGTTCATGTTTTTTAAATCCATGCGGAGAATTTATCGCGAATTATACTACTTTCTCTTCGATACTACTAAAATGACACAAAATTTTTACACTTTAATCAAGTTTCGAGTTTTGATCAATACGCAACTGGCACGGAAACAAAATTATAAAGCGTCAGCATGTCTCATAGTTCAGAATATGATAACTGTTGAGCATTGTTGGAAAAAAAGGACCTAAAACCAGAATTTTTCAAACATTCCTTAACTTTAGGACAATCTACCGATTTCTAACGATTTTTATTCGCAATTTTTACCGATTTTATTAATGTCATTTTAGCAACACTGCCAGCTATGGACTTAAGTTTTAGTAAATTTAAAAAACTCCCAATTATGCTTACATGTACTTTTATCTGATTACCTTTGATCTTACATTGAATCTTAGTGCAGTGACGTTATAAATTATTCTAGTCTTATATTTAGTCAGGATTTTCCAGTAAATCCATGATTTTTCTATCTTTTACAGCGCTCGTGGCTATGGTATTTACCGTTGCCTCTTTCTTCAATGGTGTTACCTCTCTCTTCGCCTATGAACTACGCAGGTTCATTCCTGGAAATTTATCTAAAATTACACATATCTGCTTTGGAGTTGTCGCTTTCGCCGGAGCAAATATCAGTCTTTGCTACGGTTTTGACAAAGGCTTCTTTAGGGGTTGGGCTACCGATGCTATGACCGATACTATGATATCGTTCGTTGCTATCCTCACTTTTATTATCATAGTTAACCCTTTGATCAGCTTCTTTAACAAAACTACAGGCGTACTTAAGCGAAACTGATAAAACTTTACATTATGCATTGCTATTTATGTGTATAAACAAAACATATTGTATAGAATCTCAACATTTTTAATCACTTCGTTTTGTATATTATATAATTACTTTTGCATTTCAATAAACTATAAGTATTTATAATTTGTAAAATGTTTAGAACAGTGCAATAAATCATCGTACGATAAACTCCTGTGTTAGTGATGATTGACTAGACAGCAGAATAATAAATTATTAAAACTATATCCATGTGTTTTACTTATTTTTTGTTAATGTTATCTTGGACATTACCCAGTCCCAATCGAAGGACCAGAAAATAGTTCAGACTTGATTATGATGAATAGACCTGAAAAAGACACAAACATCACACATGCGTACAAATATTCGTATTCAATTACGGGATTCGAACCCACGATCTTCAGCTCAGCTGGTTCACTAACAGCTGAACTATCGGACTTGTCTCTTCGACAAACGTAAATCAAACTAGATATCTTTCAAAGCTATTGCAATCGAAGAAGGCAGGAATACGCTACTCAAAATTCTAATGGCTCACAATCTGTACAATTTGCTTATTGGACAATCTATTAAATATTCCTTGCAATCGGGGCCATTTTGGGACAAAAATGTATGAAACACCAGTTTTATTTCGCTATTTTAATGTTGGTCCCATAGTAATCCCGGCTTGCACCGACAAGTATTTTGATAGTTCTATCCTTCACATTGCTCATACAAATGACAGTGACAGCATCATATTTAAACATGTTTAAGCCTAAATAATTTTTATCTTCAAGCCAGCCTAAAAGTTGTTCAGTTTGATGGTGTTAAGTACCCTGTTCCTGCTTCAAAACGACCTCGATTCCACGGTTTATATTCAAATATAAAATGAAATTTGAATAAGCGATCCGATTTTAAAACTACAACACAATTTGTACCAGACAACCAGAAACATAACGATCTCTCGAAATATGCGAACCAAACCAATGAATAGATTAGCCGATAGAGATAATGCGGGAGACACAAATATCGTCTACAAACTCGATTGGGAACAGGTAAACGATCAAAACGGATAACTACCCAGTATACGCTTCCACCTATCTTTATGGCATCTGAACGTATAAAGGAAACTCAACGGAAGAGTAATGGGGCTCGATACGCTCTGCTATGGAGTATTGTTGCCATTGCTAATGTTTTGAGATGTGCTGCAATATCGTTTGATAAATGTGACACTGTATATACTACTGAATTGTAAGGCGAGTTTTACACCAAAGCTTGTTCGTGCGGAGTGGAGAGGACTATAATAAACCTATAAAAATTGTTGTTTCATAAATCTGTATTTTTATAGATTTATTACGCTCCTCTCCATTAACTATTCGCATCTTAAGGCTGAGAGAGAGTAAATTCACTGATGAAAGGAAAGAAAGAAGCTCTACGCATCTCGTCTCCTCTGTATCACTCATCAATATCCGTTATCACAAGCTCGGTAGAAAAGCACTACTCGCCGTTATTTCTCTAATCTTCTCTCCTGTTTGCTCTGGTGTATAATAAGCCTAAGCTTGGACCTTTGACCGAACCTGTGGAGACATTATTTGTATTCTATTGGCGTAAGAGGACTCTATTCATGGGAAATAATAAAGATGGTTTGTTAAGGAAAACGAGTTTGTTTGAACATCGCTTTGAAAGTAAAGGAAATAGTAACTCAGTGAATGAAATTTCGTTGTTTACGAACGGCAATTTATTACGTTAAATTTGCATCTGTATATTTAGCTTCCAATTATATTGAACCACCACTATTAGCATACACATTGTAACCTCATAGAACAAGAAACTCTCTTTCTTTGCATTCAAGACATAAAACTGTTCAACAACAAGTGTACTTAACAGAAAATATGTTGGTACCCTAACGCCACATTAACAAAATTGATTGTGCTCTAAACGTCAGAGTTGGAAAAATCCAGCAATCCTTATTGCTTTGAAGTAAAAAGGAAATCACGGAATGGTGGTACACAATAGCACTCCGAGGAGCCATTTTAAACCACAAATTATTCAACTCTCTTAACAGCAAACAAAATACATTGTTCTCCACGCAATGTTCGGAGCATACAGAATATAAGCACTTGATTTTAAGGGAATATAATTCGGAGCGCGCTCCATACAAACGAAGTCTGGTGATATTTTCAATACTAACCAATTAAAGTCAATGATTTTTTCAGAAACAATCTAGAAACTAATTTCTATGTCTGAATGAAGTGAGATTTTCGTTAAAATGTATAGTTTTAAAGTTACAGTGCCTCAAAGATTTTCAAACAAATCTTAAATTAATCCTAGCACTAAAACTGTATATTTTAACGAAAATCAGACAAGATACAAACATAAAGATTTGTTTCTAGATTGTTTCTGTAAGATTTCAAGTAACTTGAATTGGTTAGAATTGAAAATATCACCAGACTTAGATTGTATGCAGCGCGCATTTACGTTAATGCTTTTTTAAGGGATATTATAACTAAGGTTCCGACTATTAAACAAAACAACATTATTTTAGTATAATATACTTAGAAAAATATTGGAAACGATTGGACAACAAATGAACTCGACTTAAATTTACTTTTTTAAAATTATATCTCTCATTGTTATGGTAGCTGAGTTTGTTTTTCTAAATCATCCCTTGAAAATATATGAATATTCCATCGGACCTCGTAACAATAATACCAAAACGATAAATAAACATCACACTTTTATTTCATCGAGAAAAATCTACACATCACATTTGCATTTTCCAATTTTCTCCCTCACTAGTCACTACGTGAGATTTATTGCGTTAGGTATCATTACTTTCACAGTCTATAACTTTTCTCAGTTCTTCTTATTACAGTTCAAATTCTGTCTTTCAATTTTATTCATCGTAGATACTTTCACTTTCAGTTTACAATCTCATTTTTAGCTGAAAATCTAATCATCATTTCTCTTGTAGATAACTTTTCATATCTAACTTATATGATTTTTGCAGATAACAAATATCTTTTTCCAAATACCAAAGCAAGGCTTAAAAATAATGATGAAAGTATATGTTAATGTTATAGAGATCATGACGTAAGCTAATTCTTGTGAAGACAACTCTTTAAAACTGTTCTTGTTATATCCGAATGCAAGACAAACTGAAGATATAGCGAAAGCAGACGTTCCAAGGATTATGTGACTTATCTTCGAAACTTTTGCTGGAATGAAACGACGTAATTCAGTTGAGTACAGAGACGTCAATCCGTTGAAAAAGCTTATGCACGTAAGGACGAGAGCAGCCAATGCTGAAAAAAAAAATTGAATGTATTTTCTGGTCGCGTTTCAAATGTACGAGTATTTTCTAACTCATTCATACAAAAGAGTAAACAAGTAATGGGAAGTGGTCCTTATGAGTCGAAAGGGCACAACAAACTTATATCTTAAGAAATTTCTTCAGCACTTTCTCGCTATCTGAATTTGAGTGCAATCTTTAAATGAATACTAGTTTTATTTTCAGCCACATTGATAAAAAGATAAGAATAATTTATTTTATCTGACTTGACTAATCGGATGGCAGGTCTAATGCAGTAGATTATCTTCTGTCCATGACTTTGGTATCTCTGATAAAAGAAATATCACAAAATGTGGCACGAGGAATATCACAAGGTCTAGTTCAATATATCCATAAAGTTATGCAACATTTATTTAAAATTGTTGTACCTATTCAAAAAATTAAAATTATCAGTCTAAAAATACTAAATTCCTTTAAAAAAAGGTGGCAACCCTAATCTGGAATATCAATAAACTCACCCAATTTCCCGTGCGTAGTGTTAAAATTAATAGACTTCTGCTTCATCATGATGATAGAGCCAGCTATAGCAGCAGCTGACCCAACCAGCTGGAGGACCCAGTGAACTCGACGGCGATGTCTGTAGGTTAGTGCGGAGGACCAGCCGTTAGAGCTGCTGAGGCTTAGTATTGCATGGGACATTAGTAGTTGATACTGGAAATTAATAAACGGTTAATTTTTTCAAAACCAAATGTTTAAATTCCGTACAGGGTGTAACAAAACATCCTAGTTATATTTAAGAGGATATAATTCGGAGCGCGCTCCATACAAACATACTATGGTGATATTTTCAATACTAACCAATTAAAGTCAATAAAATTTTGCAGAAACAATCTAGAAACAAATCTCTATGCTTGTATGGAGTCAGATTTTCATTAAAATGTATAATTTTAAAGTTACAGTGCCTCAAAGATTTCCATACAAATTTTAAATTAATCCTAGTATTGAACCTGTAAATTTTAACGAAAATCTGACTCCATGCAAGCATAGAGATCTATTTCTAGATTGTTTCTGCAAAATTTCATTGACTTTAATTGGTTAGTATTGAAAATATCACCATAGTACGTTTGTATGGAGCGCGCTCCGAATTAAATCCCCTTAAAGGTGTGGTTTAAATCATTAATCTGAAAATCTTTCACTTTAGAGCTACGACTAAGAAAGAAATCGCGAAAAAAAACTGTTATTTGATACAAAACTACAGTACCTACTCGACTCAAATGTATAAGATGGCAGATTTTTTGTTCACATTGATGCTTTATCCAACTTGTTAATAAATAAGCTCAAAACCTCATACACGCCAACTGATTTATAACGAAATAATTGCATTGAAACAATTATTTAATTATTTTGTTAATTAAATTTGAAAGTTATTCGCATTTTAAATTTTCATGCAAAAATGATTTGTTATTATTTCAGCAATGAACGAAAGCGCTAGCGTGCTCGTGGATACATTTAAAGAATCTTATTTTGGTAGTAAGTTGGGTAACTGTGCCTGTGCTGTGGGCTGACATCAAGTTCCGTAAATTTTAAAATATAAGTACGGACAAATTATTTAATATTTTGAAAAAATGTAACCTATGTCGGAACCTTGATAATTCGATTCTGCTTTCACTGAAAAGCCTGATGTCACATATCGTACATAAATTTCGAAAAACTCAGCGGTGTGAGTCGGTCTGGACGGGAATCGAACCATCGCCTCCTGCACGGCAGGCATGATTACTCCCTATACACCACCACGGCTTATCGGTTGTACGTCAAACATGACATAGATAAATTATCTCTTTTCTATGACATTAGACATGATATTGAGACACGAAATTGGTGTATGTCACTTTTGGGCGTTCTCGGTTAAGACCGACTTCGGCGGCCAATAGGAAAAGGTGGACTTCCGATGCTAGCGATCAATAGATAACGCGCGGCTCGCGTCCGACAGCCGATACGACAATACTAGTTACTATGAAAACGTATGGCGCCGCTTTCGAGGCCAGCGACTGACGCGTGCGTCAGACGCGCACGTCAGAGGCATCGGCTGCTGGTATCGGAAGTCCACCTTAAAAATAAAAGCAAACTTACCCCAACAACAGACAATCCAATATGCAGCTGAAAAGCACTAACTGGTTTCGATTTAAAAGCAAACCACAATGTAACAAAAACTGTTGCACCAATCAAAAACTGCACAACAGAATTCAAAAAAGCACCCACTACTTTCCACATGCAATCACTATTACTTTGCTCCCTATTTGGAACATTTGTTTCAGTCCCAATTGTTCCATTGTGGGTCTGATCCTCTTCATCCAGCAGCCGGGTCCTATCAGCTTCCATGGTAAACCTTCGTCTAAAGTTTTCGTTTGTAGGTAGTATGGTCATGGACACTGTATAGCTTAACTTTGACTGAAATTACAGTATCATCAAACTCAATCAAGGTACCCTGCGGTCACGCATCTCGTTATCAGCGATAAATTTCTCACGTCTTCGTGATTAATAAAACGACACGATAAGACAGTTGAGCACATTATAAACAGTGTGTTAACTAATTATTTTAGTTATTAAAACTAAAAAACACGCACTACAAAGTACAAAATAATCTGATTTACTTAAAATATTTGTAATGATATATTGAATTATGCATTATAGGTATACCATTGTACACTTGTAAACGCAAACTTGACACTTTTTAATGTTCAATGACCAAGTCAAAAGCGTGGTGCGCATGGGGCATGAGCGGTGGTAGGTAAAGTTTCTTAGCGAAATGTATTTCGATGGCTTACAAATGGTGATCAGAGTCTGATGATAGAGCCGGAAAGTCACCACAGGATATCCGCAGCGATCGATATAGACCCACCGAGTTTGGGCTCGTTAGATAGAGCTCGATGAGTAGTTGGGTTTCAAATGGTGATCGAGGTCTGATGATGGAGCGGGAAAGTCAACACAGCACAAGTGCTGACTTTGGTAAGTACAATTAATCTTGCTAGTAGGTTTTAAAGCAGTTATTGTAATTGACTGTATTTTGGTACACATATATGAACCCGATGACAATGTAATTATTTTTATAGTTTTGTGGGAACACATGTACTTCGGACGAGTGCTGACACTGTGAACGCGATTGCATAGCGGGTAGTCGTCACCGCACCGTCGCCCATGTAATACGCCTAATCTCAGTTGTTGTAACTTTGTTTCATCGATCCAAATATAATAGTGAAATTTACTTGTGGACTATCATTTCAGAACTCTTATAACTAGATTCGGAGTCAGACCTTAGTAGTGCATTTAGACGACCTTAGATTCATACACATACACTTAATACCCTACAGTGGTGACCCGCGACTTTGAACAATATAGGCAGTGAAAATTACAGAAAGACTCGAGGTGAAGTAAACTTAAGTGGCGCGTGCGGCCGCGGTGTGTGGCGACTCCTCGCCAGTTGCTTGCGAGTAATAAGTGCACCCTATAATATCCTGTGAAGATGGCAGAAGAAGAAAAGCCACATAATCAGGATTTGGCAGCCATCACCGTAACCAGCAAACTTTCCGATTTTTGGCCGGAACTCCCGCGTATGTGGTTCGCGCAATTTGAGGCGGTGCTTGCTCCGCAAAAGCAGGGCGACGAGACAAAATTCAACTTGGTGGTGTCGAAATTGGGCAAGGAAGCCCTACAACAGGTTAGTGACCTTATCTATGCTAAACCAGATGAGAGGACATATGAAAAACTGAAGAAACGCTTACTGGACGTGTACGAGGAGAGCGCAGAGCGCCAATTTCAGAAACTGGTTAGCGAAATGGACCTCGGGACACAAAAACCGTCGCAATTACTTAGGAAAATGCGCGATCTCGGACGTAGTACTCAGGTGAGCGACGATGCCCTCCAACGATTATGGGTGAGCAGATTACCGTCTCGAGTTCGAGCAGTGCTTGCAGTAACCAAAGAAGATAAGTTGGACGACCTCGCCGCTATAGCCGACACTATTATGGACAGCCTTCGAGTCGGAGATGTATTCGCAATGTCAGGCAGCAGTGACACACCTCCACCACAACCGTCCACGTCTACCGCCGACGTCACCAGCCTATCCAACCAGTTAATGCAAATGACAATCGAATTAAAGGAGCTACGTGGCGAAATTAACGCTATTAGAGGACGTTCATTCCAGCGAACAGGGGGACAAGGATACCGTTCCAGATCCAGGTCTCGCACCGGAAATAGACCGCCTATGACACCAGACGACCCAAGATGGTTATGCCGATACCATTACAAATTCGGGCAGCACGCGCGTTCATGTGAGAAACCGTGTAATTGGAAGGACTACACGACTCCACCTACTCCACCGTCGGGAAACTAAGCCCGACGCGGCCGAAAGCGGTGGTAGGTTGCGTCGACATATCCGAAAATCATCGCCTGTGTGTCACAGACACAAATGTTTCAGTGATCCCAGTGCATAACGTAAAAAGTAAATTCCCACGCGAGTGTACGTATAAGTTGTTCGCTGCAAACAATACCGAAATCAAAACATACGGCTACATTACATTAGACATTAATTTAAGGTTACGCCGTTCATTTAAATGGACATTCATTGTATGCGATGTTAAGCAACCAATTTTAAGCGCAGATTTCCTAATAGCACATAAATTGCTGGTCGATCTGTATAACAAAAAATTAACTGACTCTTTAACGAATTTGCAAGCGAAAGGGACTGTCATAGAGTACAGCGAACCAACAATAAAAAGTATACAGGCTGATAATCCATACGCGGACCTTTTAGAAGAATTTTCGGAAATTACAAAGCCGATTTCATTCAAAGATACCACGCCTTCACACTCGGTGTGTCACCACATCGAAACCACAGGTCCACCAGTACATGCACGAGCTAGACCATTGCCTCCAGACCGGTACAAGGCAGTAAAAGATGAATTTAAACTAATGCAAGAACTTGGTATTTGTAGACCATCTAAGAGCGAATGGGCTAGCCCGCTGCATGTGGTACCTAAGAAAAACGGACAATTGAGACCCTGTGGTGATTATCGGCAGCTTAATGCGGTAACCAAGCCTGACCGATACCCTGTACCCCGCCTTCATGATTTCACTTTAAATTTAGCAGAAAAAGTATTATTTTCCCGTATTGACATTAATCGTGCGTATCATTATATACCTACAGCTCCCGAAGACATAGCCAAAACGGCAATAATAACGCCTTTCGGCCTTTTCGAATTTCCTAGGATGACTTTCGGACTTCGGAATGCCGCGCAGACTTTCCAACGCTTCATGAATCACACAGTATTACAAGGAATTGAACACATCTACGACGCGGAAGGTAAGATTTTATCCAGTTTATTCTGTTACATTGATGACGTCATTATAGCATCAGTCAACGAAGCTGCGCACAGCCAACATTTGAAGAAAATTTTTCAACGCTTTCAAGAAATCGGCATAACAATTAATCTAAGTAAATGTGCTTTCGGTCAGAGAAAAATAGAATTTTTAGGGCACGAGGTTTCTGCAGACGGCATCTGTCCTCTGTCGGACAAGATCAAACTCATCGAGACTTACCCAAAACCCGAAACAGTAGACCAACTACGACGATTTCTAGGTATGTTAAATTTTTACCGATCACACTTGCCTAAAGCGAGCGTATATCAAAACGAACTAAACAGTTTTTTACATAACACCAAGAAAAAGGACAAAACTAAGATCCAGTGGACCCCAGAAGCCAACGAAGCTTTCGAGAAGTGTAGAGCTAGCTTGTCAAGCGCTGTTACATTATCTCACCCCATTGTAAATGTACCTTTAGCTCTGATGACCGACGCGTCAAACTCATGTGCAGGCGCGGTCCTACAGCAGAAAATAGGTAACGTATGGAAACCGCTAGGATATTTTTCAAAGAAATTTACAGACACTCAAATGAAACGAAGTACCTACGATAGAGAGTTATTAGCGATCTACTTGGCCGTTGTCCATTTCCGTCACCAAATCGAAGGTAGACAACTCATAATATATACAGATCATAAGCCATTAACCCATGTTTTCACAAAGGCTGGTACAGATCGCGAAACATCCCGACGTACCCGCGAACTATTGTATATCAGCGAATTCACTAGCGATATACGATATGTCACAGGCAGCGAAAATACAGTCGCCGACGCCTTATCTCGAATCGAGACTATCCATTGCCCGACCACACTCGATTTCGCAGAAGTAGCTCGAGCACAGGAAACCGAGCCGCTGAGTCAGTTATATCATACAAACAGTACAGTTCAATTGAAACCAATGTTTATACCAAACTGCGATAAGCCTATCCATTGCGAAGTCTCAACAAATTATTCTAGACCGTATTTACCGGAACAATTCAGAAGGTTAGCTTTTGAAACAGTACATAATATTAGCCATCCAGGAATACGTACTACACGAAAGATGGTAGCGCAAAAATATTTTTGGCCAAATCTCAATAAAGACGTTTCCAATTGGACCAAAACCTGCATTCAGTGTCAAAAATCAAAAGTAAACAGACACACATTTTCCGAATTTAATAGTTTTCCTCCTTGTAATAGAATGGATCAAATCCATGTCGATATTATAGGCCCCCTCCCTACGTCACAGGACGGATATCGTTATTGCGTAACAATCATTGATCGTTTCACACGATGGCCCGAAGCATTTCCCGTTAAAGACATCACCGCCGAAACGGTAGCAAAGGTTATTTATACTGGATGGATTTGTAAATTCGGGTGTTGTAAAATACTAACTACAGATCAAGGTCGACAATTTGAAAGTGATTTGTTCAAAAACATGTTAAAAGTACTAGGGATACAACGCATTCGTACCACACCGTACCACCCCCAAAGTAACGGCTTAGTTGAAAGATGGCATAGATCGCTAAAGACTGCTCTTACAGCACGCATGTTAAACAATACATCATGGGTAGATGAATTACCAACAGTTCTTTTAGGGTTGCGCGCAGCAGGCCGCAGCGATACCGGTATTAGCGCCGCAGAGATGTTATATGGCCAAAACCTACGACTACCAGGAGATTTTTATGATCCGGTAAGTTCTACTTGTAGTGACCCGTACACGTTCGTGGATCAATTACGTCACACCATGAATTCCCTTCGACCACAGGTACGTAGTCACGTTAATTCACAGAAAACATTTGTACATCCAGACCTGAAAAATTGCACTCACGTGTTCATACGCAACGACGCGGTAAGAAAGCCCCTTACACCTACGTATGAAGGTCCCTATCGCGTTATCGCAAAAGATCGTAAATGTTTTAAAATTCAATTGCCCAACAGGGAAACATATTTATCAATCGATCGCTTAAAACCAGCATATTTACTGTCTGAATCGGTTGAAGAGTCATTTAATGAGACCGACCAAAACGTAACGCCTCCATTGTATAATAACCCTAAGGCTGATAGTAATAAGGATCGAATTGTAAACCCATCAGTAAATGATAATGTACCAATCACTACACGTAGCGGGCGTCGAGTAAAAATGCCAGTACGTTTCCTTTGTTAAAAGAACATGTAAACATGTACAAGCCATATAAATATGTAACTGACGTTAGGATTTGTCTATCCCGGAGGCCTTGATGCGTTGTGAAACGATGCCAAGGGACGACAAATACCTACATACCAGTACTTATATTAAAATGTAATTATTATTTCACGAGTGTAAATAACTTGTTTAAAATTAGAATATTCATTAAAAGTATGGAAGATCGATGTTTTGTACCTAGTAGTAACTAGGGCAAGCTACGTCGACATTTAGTACCTATTGTTGTAGATAATGTTTAGGTAAGCATTTCCTGCCTAGCACCGATTTCGACACTTTCGATATTTAACTAATTTAAACACTTTAAACATTCAATCTGGCAGCAATATTGTAATCATTCACAATAATTTTGTCTAACTACTAACTTCAAAAAAATTTTCAAAGTGAAAATTTGTCATAATGGGTTACGCACAAAGTAAACAAGAACCCAACAAGAACATTGCGATAGCTCAGGCTATTTCAGAAAATTCTACTCAGTTTGAAACAAAGTAAATACTTTTGGAATCATCATAATTGTAATCGCAATATTATTGACGATAGTAGTTTGTTATGGCATCAGACTGCAATGCCATAGGAAAATTCGAAGCTGGTTGCGCAAAGAAGCGCACAAAGCAGTTGGTTTCGGCACCCTGAATAAGGTCCAAACCACTCAAGCACCGCCGACACAGCAAGTATAGTAAACATGCCAGTGATAACGCCAAGTGCCAGTGCTATTTTGTGACGTAACAGTTTTAAGGGTAGCTAGCATTTAAACACCATCATCATAGGATATTATGTAATCTCTTTATTTCTATGTAATCACTTATGTCTCACTATTGTATTTCATTCCCAAGTAACAATAATTGCATTTTTTTTTTAAATTAAAACGAAAATTTCTATGTACATTTTAAAAATAATTTTGCATTACATACAGATAACCTTATAACTAATAGTAAGTTGAAAATTAGAACATTGTAATCTCGAATCTACTTGAGTATAATATAACATGTAATTCTGCATAACAATTTAATTTCATTCACAATGTATAATGAACGTCGAAGACGACATGTGTTCTCATTGCATCAGCTAATCAGTAAAGGTACATTCTCCGGACGGTAACGTGAAACCTTTGTTTATCAGTATGTCGCCCGGGCACCGCGCAGTTTTGCAACGCAGCAGGTTGAGCCACGTTAGCTCATATGATAATTTGTAACTATTGAACAGTCAATTTCAGATAAATTTTTTATTTTTGTAAATAAAAAAATTTTTAAACAAGAAGGAGATGACTGTGGGAACACATGTACTTCGGACGAGTGCTGACACTGTGAACGCGATTGCATAGCGGGTAGTCGTCACCGCACCGTCGCCCATGTAATACGCCTAATCTCAGTTGTTGTAACTTTGTTTCATCGATCCAAATATAATAGTGAAATTTACTTGTGGACTATCATTTCAGAACTCTTATAACTAGATTCGGAGTCAGACCTTAGTAGTGCATTTAGACGACCTTAGATTCATACACATACACTTAATACCCTACAGTTTCCAAGATTGATAGAGCCAGAAGGCAGTATGATTTCCACTGTAGTTAACATAGACCTACCGAGTTTGGGCTGGGCAGATTGGTCTCAATGAATAAGTGGCTTAAAAATTGTGATCAGGATCTGATGATGGAGCTGGAAGATGACCACAGGATCTCCGCAGTAGTCTCTATAAACCCACCGAGTTCGGGCTCGTTAGATTGGTCTCGATGAGTAGTTTGTTTAAATATGAATAGTAAAAAATACTTAACAGTCTTGCTGCCAGTTGCGCGTACGTTCATTAAAGTTAATCCTCCACTAAATCTCTTGCTGTCGCTTTTTGTCTTGTTGACGTAGTAAAAGCTAGCAAGAGATTCTTAAGAATCTTGTCCTGGTTGTAAGTGGGGTGAGAGTGCCCGATCAGTGGGTTGAGATCGAGTTCAATAAATTTGAAATTATATAAACAAATTATTTAATATTTTGAAAAATATTAGGTACCTATGTTGAAACCATGATAATTCGATTCTGCTCTCGATTCTAAACAAACTACTTTCTAGTTTTGCGTTAATTCATTAACACGTTGTATATTGGCAAAGTTTATATTTTATATGTAAATATGTCGACATTGGTTTGAACAAAATCACAAAAAAAAACCACCAAAACTTACACGGTTGTTGAGAACCACTCATATGCATAATGAATGAAATATTTACTAACACAAAACAAAGAAAGGTATTACTAGCATATTATGTGATTTGGGGAAACTGACATTTATGAAGTTGCCTTTAATCACCTAGAATTTACAGGTTATTTGGGAATACCAAAAACTGTTTGGAAGTCGATCGAGTCGACTTTTACCTGAGTAATTAAAAGTATAGGAATAAATTTGGAGAATAGGTCACTTTTCCGACTGTTTACGTATTCGTCCGATCCGCACCTCCCACACACCCCGCCGACTAGACTGCAAAAGAGACAACTGCAGCTCAAACTGATTTTAACTAAATAAAATGGACGAAATCTGTATTACGTATTCCCCGGTTTCCTCCTCCAAAACTAAACCGATTTTAATATATCTTTCAAGAATAATTTTGTTTTTTTAAATTTATATTCGAAAAATTTGTTTGCTGAATGTCTGAAAACGGAGGTAAAATAGGGCAATTTTCCCTATGTATTATCGTACTGGTACCTAGTTCTTACAGTAATGAATTTATACAAAAAAGCAAAACATAGGGACATAGCCAGACGTAATATAGATTTTGTGTTAAAAAAAGGTTTGTTCGAGTGCCATTATCCAGGGAGAAAACAGGGGAATACGTTTGTATGGACAAAACGGTACTAAATAAAAAAAATTAATTGTATAAATTTGTATAATTAGTCATCGTCTTCATCGCCTTCATCTTCTCTGTTGCCCCCAAGTTCCACAAAAATTCTCAAAATAAATTTAATAAACGCCATTAAAAATACAAATATAGTATAGAAAATTGCAGAAGCGACTAAAATTGCAACTAACATTTGACCTGCCCATTCCTGAAAGCAAGGCTTCAACAATCCTTGAATGAAACAAATAGAAGATAGTAGAAATGTTACCATTCCGAATAAAATATGAACCATTTTCCAATACTGATTACTGAGCAATGCACCAACACCGACACTAGCACTTGCCATAGCAAATATCGTTGTTGCAATACCTGTAAATAAGAAAACATTAGTTAGGGCGCAATATTAGAACGAAATACCTTGGAGGCATCTTTTATTTTTCATTTGTCGACTAGATTTATACAATTTACCGAAACCAAAGTCATACCTCAGTATTCTTGGATAGTTAATCTAGTGAAATCATAAATCGAACATACGATTGAAACTTGAACTTCACTTGATAGAAAATCGTCACAAATATGACGTATTTTCATGTATTTTTCAAAAATTTTACTCGTTTTAGAAGAACTTAAAATAGTTTCCTATTTCTGGTATTTATACTCACATATTCACCATTAGTTTATCTAGTGAAATCATTAAAAAAATCTATAAAAAGTACTTTTATTAATTCTTTTTAATCGAAAATACGGCACACGAACACACTTTTCGGAGGGCTGAGAAATCGCGTTTCTCATAGAACATATTCGTCTCAACCTATAGCCCCCTTAAGAGAATAGTCCATGCAGAGCAGCTCGCTCCCTAAAAACGAAGTTTCGTCCTATTTTCAATATTACCCAATTAATGTAAATTAAAGTTCGAGCGATGATAGCTCATACAGAAGAGAGCTAGTGCCTCAATCATGAGGCAGCGGTTCAATTCCTGGCCTGTACCACTAAGTTGTATTTATCATTTACTAACTTGGCGGTGAAGAAAAACATCGCGAGTAAACCTGCATTCCCGAGAATGAAAAGAAAATACCATAAGTTCGGAGGTATGCATAAATTATGGGTGAGCTTGGGGCGAACATAAAGGACCATTATTATAATGTCTTTAACGGCTCTGGATACTAGTCCTTTTGAGCCATTCGTTATTTTTTTCTTTATATTCTTTATTTTGATGATGGGATGATTGATGACAATTAATCTATGGTCGATTTGTAAGCTCGCGCGTTGCCGCCAAAATGACCATGTACGAGTTAACTTGAACCAAAACTTATGTTCTGTTATCGTATTTATTTGAGATTCCTGTTACGTCGGTCGCTTTACGCAACTGTTTGGTACACAATCCGCACGAAATTATGTCACAAATATCACTAAAACCAACTTTTTACGAATTTCAAATAACACGAAACACAACAAGAGCAATGGCGCCAAGCAAACTCACATAAAGGACCAGCGATAGTCTCAGTGTTACAATAACGACCCTTGCTTACAATAGCCCATATTAGCAATAGCCCAACGTCAAATCAACAATCATTCAAATTAGTTTTTAAACACGAGTTTTTAAACTAATCTCTTTTAACAAAAAAATATTCACTTTCTGCCCCCCAAAACTGCCCCTCATACAAAACATAAAAAATCTAAGATAAAAAACGTAAACATACAGGGTCATTCTTAATATGCTGACACTTTTTTAAGGAGATGATCAGAACCTCAAACTGAACAACTTTCTCTATGGCACCATCAGCTGTTCCATTAAAAACTGCAAACCTACTCGAGCCCAATGTATGGGACAGCAGTTTTTTTGCGATTTCGATGTTGATCTCACAGAGAAAGTTATTCAGTTTGATGGTCTGATCATCCTCTTAAAAAAGTGTCAGCATATTAAGAAGGACCATTTATAAACTTAAGCTTTTTAGACTTCATTTATGCCATTGGACAATTAATTTCTATAACCAGCTTCCTATGTCTTACGATCTCCGAGAAAAATGCCTGTGTCAGACGGACGGACGGACAGACACCGAGGTGATTCCATGTTACGTTTACTAAGAACAAGTACTTATTTACTTCCCACCACCACATAGCTTTCTCACTCGGTACTCTGTTAATGTAAACCTTTACCCCTGTAAATATTACTGGTGTGTTTTGTTACATTCAGTATTATACAGGGTCCTTCTTAATATGCTGACACTTTTTAAAGGGGATGACCAGACCATCAAACTGAACAACTTTCTATATGGGACCAACATCGAAATAGCAAAAAAATATCTGCTGTCCCATAAATTTGGCTCGAGTAGGTTTGCAGTTTTGTTTGACAAAGCAGATTTTTTTTTTTCGCGATTTCGATGTTGGTGCCATAGAGAAAGTTGTTCAGTTTAACGGTCTGATCATCCCCTTAAAAAGTGTCAGTATATTAAGAAGGACCCTGTATATGCCATATGAATAGATAATATAGTGTACTATACATACATACATACATATACTCACGCCTGTGTCCCATTGGGGTAGGCAGAGACAATTGATCGCCTCTTCCACAGTCATAAGTCGTTTCATACAGGCTCGTCGGTTTCGCGTACTTTTGATCTGACCCTTCTTAAGTAGGCTGTCAATTTGGTCTGCATACTTACGTCTAGGGCGACCCCTTTCGACTGTTCCATTCACTCTCGCTTTACACATAGTGTACTATTATTATCTATTAATATGCCTATGCATTGAATAGAAAATACTTGCCCATTTTTCCATGCGTTTCAAGTGAATTATGTTGTTTTAGCGCAAGACTTAAACCGATTAAGCCGAAAATTAAACTGACAATCATCATGGCTCCATGTACCCACCCCCTGTGCCTCAATTTTAAAGGTCTGGACCATCCGTTAACGAAGTTAAGGCTTAATATACCTTGTATGCCAATTACATTGTACTGTAAAATAAACACGGGTTAATTTGATCACAGGAAGCAAAGTTCCCATAACCAGTATTAAGGTGGACGTACATTTATCCGCGCCAAACGAGCTGAAGGAGGCGAAAGAATCGAATTTTAGAATTCTTTGTATGAAATTCGATGATGCCTCGCACACTTATCCGCGGCGAATCGGATGAATCGTCAGAAGAATTAAAAGTAAATCCGTTTCGTTTGCCTCCTTCGCCGCGGATAGATATGCGTCCACCCTTAAGAGGAAAGGCGTCGTGCAAAAAATTTTAAGAATAGGTTTTTAACAGATCTATTGCTGTCGCGCTATTCCCGAGTAACCGATACCAGTGCGAAAGTAATAACTGCTGCTCGGATTGATTTTACCTACATAAAAATTACGATATCACTATCTCGTATCCCTCCCCTGTTTCCTCCAAAATGAGACCGATTTCAATATTTTTTAAAGGTAAATATGAGAAAGAGTTTTGCTATGTCTGTACGTTTTCTTTTTACCGTTTATATTCCTCAAATTTGTTTGCAAACAGCAGTAAAATCGAGTAATTTTGTCACTTTAGAAGGTTCCTAGTTTTCATAGTAAATAATTTATGAAAAAAAACCATAGAGACATGGCAATCGTAATGTAGATTACAACTGTAAAAATGTGTCTGTTCCAGTGTAATTATCCAGGGAGAAAAAAGGGAAATATGTTTGTATGGACTGAACGGCACCCGCCTTTCCGCTTAAGGGACAAAATTCGCAACGTGACTAATAATGACCTTTATTATAATAGGTATATCCAAGTTATTTAGGTAGCTACTCTGTGTTTTTATTTTTAGGGTTCCGTAACCAAAGGGTGAAAACGGGACCCTATTCATAAGCCTACGTTGTCCGTCCGTCCGTCTGTCCTACCTATTTAGGGCTGTATCTTTTGATACGTAATAGCTAGGCAGTTGAAATTTTTACAGAATATTATGCAATATTAAGGCAGATTTGTTAGCAAATAATAAAAATGCCCAAAATTTTAAAATTAAGGGGGGTCGTCATGCAAGAAACTAGTTTTTAACAACGTTTTTTCTACTCGCTCTATCGTAAAAATGGTACAGTATAACAACAAATATAAAAACCGGCCAAGTGTGAGTCGGTCTCCCACTAAAGGTCCCGGAGAAAACAAAACTTTTTTGTAAGTTAATATGTTGCGTACCTATTTGTTATGGTTCGTAACCATAGTTGTGCGAGTAGCCCGACTCGCACTTGACCAGTTTTATTAATAGGTACTCACTGCAATTGTACATAATAAAATGTGACTATCACCTGGAACGTTGGGATCTATTACGTATCGGAGTACTATAACATTCATTCCTGATATTATTAGTTGAGAGAGACCAATAACCAATGCAAAACATACCGTCCCGCAATATGTATTATTTGCATCGATTACTATGTCGTTCTTGGCAGTAAACATATATAAATGATTTTAATTACAAAACCATGTTGCAAAAAGTTTAAAATTATAAAACGAAATCACATAATTTGGTAGATTTTGTCTTAATTTGGGATTTCGCTAGTCGTGATCCCTAAAATACGTGTAATCAAAGTTTAATTTCTCAAAATCTATGAAAAACTAAATTACTCTTACTCTGACAGATAGACATAATTTTGTTGTTATTGTTGTTTATGTTTAATTTTTCCTTACGGAATGGCAAAGGGTACATAGCCCATGCAGCCAAGTCTGATTTTGTATATTCTTATAATTCCATTATAAAAGGCAATATGTGCCTGGTCTGTTTTATGTTTATTAAAATTTTTCCAAGTCTATAATCCAATAGTCTCATAATCCAAGTAAATTGTTATTTTTCTGTAGTAACTTAAACCCTTAAACCTAACCCATTGAAATTCGAGGGTGGTTCACATACATTTCAATGTTCCAGGGAGTTTTACGCGAGGATCAATCCGAATCAAACGGGGGCGCCTATCTTTATTTCTCGCTTTTACTATATTTTTCTCCATTAATGGCACATAACTAATTCCACCACATTAACACAATAATAGACACGAATCAAACTTAGGAATCAAAGAACACGTCAAGATCATACCAAAATTTTTGCATTTTTTTAGTTTCTTTCTTTTGGAAAGGCAATGGGATCTATCCCTTTCAGCCTTTGTCTTATATTTATCTGTGATCAACGAGATCAATCTTGCAGCCTAAACTTGAGAAAATGACAATTTACAAGCTTTATATGGTGACTTGAACCAAAACTTATGTTCTTATGTTGTGTATGTGTATGCGTAGCTTCTGTTTTCGTATTCTATTTTTTGATATTCTCGTTATGTTGATACACAACCCGCCTTAGTCGCATGTCACCAAGTCTGTCGCAACTATGGACGAAGTAAATGTTCACATTTTTCTGCTTGTTTAAAAACAAAAATTTTTACTATTTTATAATCTGCAAGGTCGCTTATCGAGCCATTTGGAACTTTTTATTTTTTTATAGATTTAAGACTTAGATTTAAGATAATCCCTCATTATAACTAAATCAACTTTTTCACGATCTTCAAATACATTATCAACCTGTCACAATATTAGGGGAGTTCATTTTCGACCAAAAGTGCTTGATCGATCTTGTGGACGTGGAGCAATAAAAACTATGAGGTACAGAAAAAAGTTACATTAATAATTTTATAATCAAAAATTGTTTAGGTACTGTAACAAAACTGCGTAAGCATCAAAATGAATAACAAGGAGTTAAAAACAATACGAAAATTAAATAGACACAATCATTTCTGTACAACTTTCACTAATTACATTAAATATTTGATTCTTGAAACGCATTTCATAAAACAAGACGAAACAATGAAAAGAGTATATATAATAACGAGTCCTAACAAAGTTGCAGTCGTTTTTTTTCCAGCCCATCTTTCAAAAGATGTTTGATGCATTCCAGTGCAAACACATACCGAAGACATAATGAAGGACGGCAAACCAAATGTGACGTGAAGAGACTTGAAGTATTGTCCTCCGTAAAGCGCACCGGGGCCAATCACTACGTTGCATAGACCTAATACTGTGGCTATATAACCTGAAACAGTATATTATCTAGTCATTTTTTGGGTGAAAACAGGACCCTATTCGTAAGCCTACGCTGTCCTTCCGTCCGTCCTAGCCTCAGAGGACTGTATCTTCTGAACCATATTAAGTAGCCAGTTGACATTTTCACAGAATAGGTACAAATACAAATAATAAAAATACAAGAAACTTCAACTGGCTACTTAATATGGTTCAGAAGATCCTCTGTCCTCAGAGGCTAGGATGAACGGACGGACAGACAGCGTAGGCTTACGAATAGGGTCCCGTTTTCACCCTAAAAATGACTAGATTTTTTGTTTGCTAGCTTATGATCTGACTTAAAATCCGGTATATAATATGTGCGGACGAAGTCACGGGTTAACTCTAGTATACTATAAAGTCGCTAAAAAATGTGATAACCCTAGACCCATTCCGACCCAGAACCATTAGGTACTACATGTTCTTACCACTAGATTCGTGCGTTTTCTTCAGTATTCCTTTCTTTTCTGTTATGGTTTGCGGTGGAACCTACCTGAGGTTCCACCGCAAACCATTGCCATTCCACATAGCTGTAGAAATACATGAACATATCTCCTGTGGCCTAGCGTTAATGGTGCTGACCACCCATTAGCATAGTTCAAGCATAATATAGCTTGTGCGCAGAAAAAATGGAACTGCAAAACAGTAGAATTCGTGAAAAATTCGGTTAGATCGTTCGATAGATATATCGAGCGATGGGAAGAAGAAATGGGGTGATTTATCCTTTAACAGAACGAGTAAATCAACCGTCAGTATCAAGCAACTATAATTTTCAGCAAAAGTCAATTCTTGCCAACAAAGTAGTATAAAGCATAAAATTACTCTACATAATTCACTTACACCGAATGTACACAAAACGATATGTAAATCCTGAAAATGGGTTTCCAAACAATACACGAAGACAAAAGTCAGAACTGCTCCCATGCACCATTGTGAAAGGCCTATCGCGAGGCCCCATAGCAAAGTCCTAAGGTACCTGAACATTGTCACGGTTTGAACGGGATACGTAACAAGAGACGCTCATTATAAAATACATAACAATTACAAATTAGATAATAACAACCATAAAGGTATTATTCTAATAAATAACAAAACAGAGTACGGTAAACCAACGAGATAACTTCAAGAAAATGCTTGATTGACAATTGTATGCAAAGACAAATTAGATTGTATGTTTATCTGCTGATATATCCGCTTCCGTTAAAGATAAAAGCTTCTTTATAAGCAGGAAGGTGGTATAGGTATTTAGCCCAGGAAAAATAGATTAATCAGGAAAAATTATTCCCGGAGTACTGGAACATGGTTCAAACGTTCCTTTGATACATAACGTTGAAGAAAATAAAAAGGTAAAGTCACCTTTTTATTTTTTGAGATTCTCGTTATGTTGATACACAACCCGCCTTAGTCGCATGTCACCAAGTCAGGCGCAACTATGGACGAAGTATATGTTCACATTTTTCTTCTTATCTAAAAACGAAAGTTTTTACTATTTTATTATCTGCAAGGTCGCGATCTATCGAGCCATTTGGAACTTTTTATTTTTTATGGATTAAGACTTCGATTTAAGATAATCCCTCATTATAACTAAATCAACTTTTTCACGATCTTTAAATACATTATCAACATGCCACAATATTAGGGGAGTTCATTTTCGACCAAAAGTGCTCTAGATCTTGTGGACGTGGAGCAATAAAAACTACGAGGTACAGAAAAAAAGTTACATTAATAATTTTATAATCAAAAATTGTTTAGGTACTGTAACAAAACTGCGTAAGCATCAAAATGAATAAAAAGGAGTTAAAAACAATACGAAAATTAAATAGACACAATCATTTCTGTACAACTTTCACTAATTACATTAAATATTTTATTCTTGAAACGCATTTCATAAAACAAGACGAAACAATAAAAAGAGTATAAATAATAACGAGTCCTAACAAAGTTACAGTCATTTTTTTTCCAGCCCATCTTTCAAAAGATGTTTCATGCATTCCAGTGCAAACACATACCGACGACATAATGAAGGACGGCAAACCAAATGTGACGTGAAGAGACTTGAAGTATTGTCCTCCGTAAAGCGCACCGGGGCCAATCACTACGTTGCATAAACCTAATACTGTGGCTATATAACCTGTAAACCAACGAGATAACTTCAAGAAAATGCTTGATTGACAATTGTATGCAAAGACAAATTAGATTGTATGTTTATCTGCTGATATATCCGCTTCCGTTAAAGATAAAAGCTTCTTTATAAGCAGGAAGGTGGTATAGGTATTTAGCCCAGGAAAAATAGATTAATCAGGAAAAATTATTCCCGGAGTACTGGAACATGGTTCAAACGTTCCTTTGATACATAACGTTGAAGAAAATAAAAAGGTGACTTTTTCAGTTTTTCGCTTATTTCTCGGAATCTATAAGTCTTATCGAAAAGTTTTCGGGCACATATTCAACCCATTAAACCTGAAAAAATTTCCTACAAAACAAGTAGTATACACTTTTGTCATTGGACTTAACCTTTCAGGGCTATAGGGCTGAAAATGTAACATTTCAAAAATTATTTAAGAACAACCACTTCCCATACATTGGTTAACCTGTCAAATTATTTTTTATTTTGTTGATGTATAGAGTTAATATTGATACAGAAAAACATACGTTGATTCCATTTACATTGGTATTGGTAGTAATTTAATTTAATTTGATAATGATGAATAAAGTTATATCTTTTTTTTTATTTCAGTAGATATTTTTGAAATAACTAAATTAATAATTAATTTTTTTCGAACCACTTATTTTTAGAAGGTACCACAATGCCTTCGTGTGCTTTTACTCAATGTACAGGTCATTCAAAAAGAAACAACAAATCACACAGCATTACTTTTCACTCGTAAGAGACATGAAAAGCAGGTCTATTTTTCGAATACGTATTGCAAGAACGTCACCTATCTTCCTATTTTAATGTAATCAAAGCTATTTCATCGACTTATATATAAGGTCTAACAAAATTAGGTGAAACTATTTTAAGAGGATGATCAGACCATGAAACTGAACAACTTTTTCTACGGGACCAATAACGAAAGCGCGAAAAAAAATCTGTGGTCCCATCATTCAGGTTGAGTAGGTTCGTATGGAACAGCAGATTTTTTTTTTCGCGAATTCGATATTGGTCCCATAGAGAAAGTTGTTCAGTTTGATGGTCGTGGTCTGATCATCCCCTTAAAATAGTTTCAGCTAATTTAGTTACACCTTATACAACGTGTTAATGAATTAACGCAAAACTAGAAAGTAGTTTGTTTAGAATCGAGAGCAGAATCGAATTATCATGGTTTCAACATAGGTATTTATTTACAAAACAATAAATAATTTGTTTGTAAAATTTAACATTTACTGAACTCGATCTCAACCCACCGCACGGGCACACTCACCCTACTTACAAGATTCTTAAAATGTATCCATGAGCACGTTAGCGCTTTCATTAATTGATGAAATGATAAAAAATAATTTATGCCTGAATACTTAAAATGCGATTAATTTAAAATTTTTACTATCAAAATAAAGAAATTATTGTTTCAATCTAATTATTTTGTTATAAATATGTGGGGTGTATGAGGCTTTGCGCTTATTCATTAACACATTGTATATCTAATTAAATGAAACATGTAGATATTGTTAAAAATTTTATGTTATAAAATGTATCCAAATCAAATACTTTCTTCTTGTTTTGTTAACATCGACATATACACGTTTTTTACAATAATTGCTGTGTAAAGAAAGCAAAACAGATATAGAAAATGAGACATATGCTTGACCGGTAGCCAGAAGTATATACAGTATCTATGTATACCGCTAGTCATGGACATAGATGACGCTACAAGACATGTTACGGCTAAAAGCCTGTGTATTTTTTTAAGATAATGGATCCAAAATTTATTTACAAAGAAAATTGTTGGACCAAGAAGCATAGCTAAAATTCCGCAAGCTCCAGACACTAGTCCTGAAAAATGTTACTTTCATCAACACATATTTATGTTTAAGAGGATATAATTCGGAGCGCGCTCCATACAAACGTACTATGGTGATATTTTCAATACTAATTAAACTCAATGAAATTTTTCAGAATCAATCTAATAACAAATTTCTGTGCTTCTATAGAGTCAGATTTTCGTTAAAATGTATATTTTTAAAGTTACAGTGCCTCAAAGATTTCCATACAAATCTTAAATTAATCCTAGCATTGAAACTGTATATTTTAACGAAAATCTGACTCCATACAAGCATAGATATTTGTTTCAAGATTGTTTCAGCAAAATTTCATTGATTTTAATTGGTTAGTATTGGAAATATCACCATAGTACGTTTGTATGGAGTGCGCTCCGAATTATATCCCCTTAACATCGTGATAAAACGTATTTGAAATTAAATCAAAACATGAAAAGCATTTGTGCAGAATCGATAACTGAACAATATTTGAGAGACACTTAACTTTTGGAATTTCGGTAATATTTGTATTTTGACTGGTCGTTCTAACTCAAACACCGACGCGGCCGATTTGTATGAAAAGTCTGAAGTTTCTCATATACACCTATAGGCACTACCTACAAAATAGGTACATCCTAAGGCGCGGTTTATACAGAAGAGACGTGTGGCGGTGGTCAAAGTAATACAAAAAAACTCGTTTTCTCCGGGACCATTAGAGCAAGACCGACTCACACTTGGCCAGTTTTTATTATTTGGTTGTTATACTGTAGAGTTTGCTCTATAATCACAGCAAGTTTGACGCTTGTATGTAAAACCGTTTTTACGAGAGAGCGAGAATAAAAAACGTCAATAAAAACTAGTTTCTTGTTGAGAACCCCCCTTAATTTTTATCTTTTTATTATTTGTTAACAAACCCACCGTAATATCGCATATTCTGTGAGAATTTCAACATTCTAGCTATAACGGTACAAAAGTTACAGCCAAAAATAGATAGGACGGACGGACAACGTAGGCTTAGTAATAGGGGCCCGTTTTTACCGTTTGGGTACGGAACCCTAAAAAAATACACACTAGGGCCGAGATTCAGAGACGATTTTTTTAGTGTTAGTTCGAACTAAGTAGGGCGAAAATGTATGGATTTTGGCATACGGGAGTTCGAACTAAGACTTAAAACGTCTCAGCCTTGCAGTCCTTTTCCATTCCCAGTTCAGCTTGAGCTTAAAAGGAGAAATACAAAAATACTAACCGCAAACTGAATGTATAGTAAGATTAAGCATTTGTCGTTTTGTATTATAACCATTTTCCGTCAAATATACTAAACATGTTCCACCAATTCCAAGTCCTAGTCCAAAAATCTGTAGAAATAAATGCTCAATCTTTCTATCTGAGGCTTTTAATACATTTGATGATCCACTCAAACTGTTCAGTATCAACATTCCACACGGTATACATAGTTGGTACTGAAAAACAGAGTAAAATCATAATTATTATTTAATTTTCTCCATTTCGATTACCTATGCAATACCTATGAGCGATGCATCAGTGGAACATTAAAATATTCTAAAACAACATAACATCTTAGACTATCTTTTTTTTATCTATTGTATACTTATAAAACAATTCACAATGCACAGCCTAAGGCTGCCTGTCCACTGATCACTGAAGCGGAGCGAGGCTACGGAGCGGAGAAACGTTGAAATATCAACCAATAGGATTGCAAAAAATCTCGGAGCGGAGATTTTATGCAATCCTATTGGCCAAAATTCCCTCGTTTCTCCACTCCGCAGCCTCGCTTCGATTTAGTGAACAGGCAGCCTAAACAACTGAAAATGGAAACATGAAACGCCGAAAATATATTATATAGAGGATCTAGGGGTGCACTAAGAAAGGATTTTTCAAACACCACGCGAAAGTCGCAGGGAAAAGCTAGTTATTTATAAAATAATGGCCTTTTATGTGTCTAGCACTGAATTTCCCTGAATTTCACTGAATTACTTTATTCTGAACTAAAATACTCAAGTTTGCGCCAAAAACAACAGCGAAAAATAAGGGGCCAACCTTCCATAGAAAACCCGCATTATCTTTTCATGTTTCTATCTTCAGCGGTTTAAGATTTGCGTTGTACAGTCAGTCACGGAACTGTTTTATGAGTAAGGCGCGGTTTATACAGAAGAGACGTGTGGCGGTGGCGGACAGTCAAAGTAACACAATTATAAACCGTATAGTACGTAGTATAGCGTCATTTGGAGAATTACGCCCGCGCCTCCAGGCGACGTCACCTGGAGGCACGGGCGCGATTCTCCTTTACGACAAAAATTACGCTATGCTACGTACTATAAAGTTTATATTGTGTTACTTAGATTATCCGCCACCGCCACACGTCTGTTTTGTATAAACCGTGGCTATAGAAACACATAGAAAATAAGAAAAAAATATATTGCTCACTCCACAAGTACAAAGTGCAATGTGAAGATTCATGAATAATGGCAGCTTAAAGGTCAACGTAAAAAACAGAACGTTCATAACAACCGCTCCCATCATGAAATAAGCTAATGTTATTAGAGCAGCATCTATTCTTTTCCACATGTATTCTGATGGTGGGGTATCAACAAGCAATATCTTTACTGTTCCAACAAATTCGTGGATTTTGGGTGTAACCGGTAACTTCTTTACACATTCTAAATCACAGGCAAGGTCACCCATTGTACTTGTGCTACAGAACTACGGAATTGTACAATGTTTTAGATATTTGTGTAAAAAATAAATAAATAAATATTAATAATACTGTTGTGGTTTATGTCATCATGACATTTAGTATCTGATATTATCTTTGCATGTGCATCATAGAGTTCATAAACAAGTAGCTTGCATGGTATTGTCTATTAGTCGTCAATAAAAGCTTGCGTAAGCGAAACTTCTTGGTCATTGAATAAAAGGGAGTTTTCTTTTCTGGCACCAATTTGATTTGTTTGTGCATCATCACCAAAATCGTTACCCGATATATCATCATCATCATTAGCTTTTGTCCACCCACTGCAAGAGAAAGGATCTAAGAGATCCTTCCTCTTAGGTCGAGATATTATGAAGCTTGTAACAAATTTATGTTTACACCAAAAAGTAGAGTAATTAAAAAGTAGGTTTCCACCCTTTAGATTTAAGCCCTTATGTAAAAGCAAAATGATTGTAAGGTATTGTTTAGGAAATTCAATAAAACCAATAACGAACTGTCTGAACGTGTAATAAATTAGAACAACAAACTATTGTACGTCTGAATATGATTGCAATACTCTCCTTGTCACAACTATGGTGTAATAAATACAAAATACAAACATGAACATAACCATTGATTGTACAGGAACCCAATTATACATACAAGGTCTAACAATACCATGAATGAAACATAACGATGACATTACAAAGCAGAGTCCTCCAAAAGCCATGTGTAGTTTTCTCAGCGTCGTCATACACTTGTAATCAAAAAAGTAAATGATCGGACCTAAAATTATGTTGATACAGCCAAACATTCCTGCAGCTAAACCTGGAAATGTGTTTTTAACATTATTTCTACAATTTTCATTCAAATGCATTTTAACTTAAACTTCATCTTTGTATTGTCGTGTTGGAGCAGTTGTGATGAGACGAGGAAATAATTATAGTACATTATGATACAAGTGCGTCTTCCATCTGCGCGCGCATAGCTATCTCAACGAAAGGCAAGGCCCGCGAAAAACAAGCCCCGCGCCATTTTCACAAATATTTTTGTTTAAATTGTTGTGTTTTACGAATGTTTATTACTTTTTCCTAGCAAGCGTGTTGAATTACGTCGAAAAACACGCGTGAGCGTTGATCATTTCAGTCTCGGCACGTATAATACAGCCTCGACTATAATGGGCAACTTAGCTCACATATATCATAATGTACTATTATGGTTTTCCTAAACGTTCTTTAGGAATCCACTAAAGGACTCCACGGAGCGGAGATGTGTAAAATGAATCTATAAAATACATAGCTTGATTCTGTTAAGCGATGAAAATGGAGCAATATGATTGCACAGCATCATCACCAGCAGCATTTGTCTACCCACTGCAAGCCTGTTCTCCCTAATTTCTTTGAACGGGAATACAGTCCACTGCTGGGCATAGGCCTCCCATAACACCCGCGACTGCGTTTAGCCCTGTGTTTGCCGCAGCTAGTGCCTTCCAGACACTTTACACAGATCCTCGCGCCATCTAGCAGAGGATTGCCCCACATTACATCTACCCAAAGATGATTTCCACCCCAGAATTAGGCGTCACATTTTCTCTTTTAAACCTATGAGGATACAAGGTATATGGTATTCAAATGCACGCCTCCGATCCGATCTTTAAATTTGTCAACAAATAGATGATTATCTAGAGCCTTCGAATTACAATTCGCTGAGCAGGTGAACCTGATGACAGGAATAATCAATTATAATAGAAAGCTGAGCGTGATGGTACAAACCTGCGAAGGAATGCACAGTTAATTTAGTGTAGTTTGCCAAATACATTAAGAATGATCCAGCAAAACCGCATGCGAATCCGAAACTCTGCGTAAATAAATGTTCCGTCTTCCGATCTGACATTTTTAACACATTCGATGAACTATTTAATTTATTTAAAATCAATATTCCTGATGGTATACACAATTGATACTGTAAGAAAATAATATTTATTAGTTAACAAGGTATTAGCACAAAGTACTATAATTACTAGTGTGAATAGTTGCATTACTTTAATGGGTGATTGCAGGTACTTATAATACTGAATAACTTTCCCAAAGGAACTAAAAAAGGAACTGCCACCGTGGTCTAATGGTTAAGAGCATTGGGCTCTTGACACGGAGGTCGTGGGTTTGATTCACACGGGGGACACCTAGTGTTATGTCACTTTATTCGTTTTTCCTGATTGCCTGAAAAGAGAGATGATTCCGTGTTTCGGATGGCAAGTTAAGCCATTGGTCCCGGCTATTATCCCTCGTGGTAGTAGTCGTTACATAAAACCACGTCAGAGGCCGTAAGGCGGTCTGAAAAAACTCTGACACCAGGGCTTTGCTCATACGATAAGAAGAAGAAAGGTACATAAATAACCGAAGTATTTCATACAAATGTAAACGTTCGATCATAGATTTTGTTAAGTATCCTATACCCAAGCAGTATCGAATCATTGTTGCGCTATAAGATATTTTCTAACAGAGCGGCTTAAATTAAAACCATCATAAATATTTCATGCCACGATTTTTTTTTCAACGTGATCGTCTTGTTTCACTTTTCCACTCGTAAATTCAAATTCAAATTAGTTGATTTAATATAGAAGTAAATAATCAACTACGTGATTAGCTGCCATAAAAGGGTTGAAAGTGAAAATTTTTGGTTTGAGTAGGACGGAACAAAATTTTCAGATACAAAATGACGATAGAACCAAAATAATAATTTTAAAATACCAAATAATAATTAAAATTGGTTTGGCCATTTTACGTTGAAATCTGCTTCCAAATTTAGGTGATAAATCCGGTAAGAAACCAATAAAGGAAGGACCAACACTGAAATCACGAAAAAACCATCAGCTGTTGAACAGCAGATGATTTTTTCGATGGACAATTTAATTTTACGCCTGTATATAAACTCAGAAATGGAATCCGAGATCAAAAATGTAAACAAAAGCTATTAAATAAAAAAAAATACGAAATGTTCATTTGATGGAAACCACTACAATATTATGTTAGAATTATTATTGAACAAGAAAAACAAAACCGAACAAAAATTCATAAGTGTGAAGTTAGTACAAACTACAGTCCAATATGAAATAAAAACGGTACGAGAACATTTTTCGTAACATGTGGAATTTTTTTATAACACCGATGATTGGGGATGTAACAACATACGTTTTATTCACTTAAAAATACGTGTGCTAATCGTTTTGTTCGATATTTAGGATCAGTAGAAGCTAGCGAGATCTATAATGAAGACTGAATGTTCCTTTCGTCCTAGCGATAACATTTCAATTTGTGGTTTCTCCCCAACTACTTCATATTACAGCTATATTTTACGCGTAACTTGCAGATTATAGCAGATCTACCAGTTAGTTTACCATAGAAGATACAAGATACAGATATGTTATATTTTTCTTAATACGATAATGACATCGATAGTAGAAGGATATAACATCAAATCACTATAATTATATCGAATTAATAGTTAGACTGCTCATGAAAATGCTATACAATTAAGATGAGGTACAAAGAGCAGCTACCAGAAGCATTATAGGTACAATTCTAAAACACCCCTAAAAATTTTAAAAGTGTGTACAAAATCATCAGTTAGGTGATTTTGTTATTTCCCTACTAAAAATGTATGGGAATTTAATCTTGCGTTTTCTGAGACTTCTAATGCCTTGACCTCGGTTGACCTCATAGAGATTTTTTCAAAATCTGTGAATGCAGAAGTAAAATACTCCAAAAACTAGGGTTAGTCTCATCAGAACGTTTTCTTGTCGCTATAATGCTTCTGGTAGCTGCCCTTTGTGCCCCATCTTAACATTCCATCCTGTATACCCCTGGCATGTCACTTTGAATATGAAATTTGTTTGTTTACATTTTTGAACTCGGATTACTGTGCTTATACAACGTGTTAATGAATTAACGCAAAACTCGAAAGTAAAGTCTATTCTATTTTTGTTTAGTGGCATCCGATGCGTTATCACAATTCAGCCAATGTCTCGTTATGTGGATATTATATGAAGGAAAATGATCAGTGGTATTTATTAAGTCTAGAGTGGCAGTTTTGCCAATGTAAGTAGGTTATAATCTCAAGTGATTGTTTTAAGGTTAAAACACAAAAGAGTTCACAAAATGGTGGAGCCACGTGCAATCCCGACGCGTCGATACGCAAGCGTCCGTACTCCGCCAGAATTGCAACGCGACTCGAAAGTAAAGTCGGGACAATGTAATAAGCCACATTTGACATCTGTCAGTTTAAGCTTCATAGTGAGGTGACCTGCTTAAAAACATCGATTAAATCGATACGGATTTCAGACATACGTGAATCGAATTATAGGTGAATATCGCGATTTGTTGGAACTACGTTTTACATCGATTTTTTTGGGTTACATCCCTAGTGTTAAAAAAGAAAAAGGGTTCACAGACGCAACATTGTAACGACGTTCAGTTCTTTGGAACAGAAATTGTTTATTATGTTTAGAATGGTTTATTGGTGAAGGTAAATCGTAAAATTACCTTCTTTGGTCATTATTACAATAAATATGTAATTGTTAAAAAAAAAGTAAAGCAATTGTACAGTTCTAACTTCGAAAAAAATTATATTATTCTATGCCCGCCGTTACAAGGTTATGATTGATGAAGTATCAATAGATGTCAAATGTGGCTTTTTAAATTGTCCCGACTGTAGTTTGTTTAGAATCGAGAGCAGAATCGAATTATCATGGTTTCCACATGGGTAATTATTTCAAAATATTAAATAATATGTTTGTAAAATTTCAAATTTACTGAACTCAATCTCAACCCACCGCTCGGGCACTCTCACCCTACTAACTACCAAAACAAGATTCTAAAAATGTATCCACGAGCCCGCTTGCACTTTCATTCTTTACAGTAAGAGTCGCATGCCACCCCCGAGAAAACGATAAAAATCGAGAGGTGCCTCCATCCTTATCATTTTACGTATGCCAGAAAGAGCGCGCATGACGTTTTTCTCGTTTAAACGCTTTGTCGTGAGTGGCATGCTAGCCGTGCTGAAATGAGGACAAATGATTTTTGTCTCAAAACTTAAAATGCGTATAACTTTAAATTTTAACTATCAAAATAATGAAATTATTGTTTCAATCTAATGATTTTGTTATAAATTAGTTGGGGTGTATGAGGTTTTGCGCTTATTCATTAACACGTTGTAGGTACACAAAAAGTACTTACACCACATGTACAAAGGAAAACATGCAAATTAACCAAAAACGGTAGTTTGAAACTTAATGTGAAGAACAGGACAGTCATAACAGTGGCTCCCATCAGCAAATATGCTAAGGTAATCAACCCAGCATATATCATTTCAGACATACGTGAATCGAATTATAGGTGAATATCGCGATTTGTTGGAACTACGTTTTACATCGATTTTTTTGGGTTACATCCCTAGTGTTAAAAAAGAAAAAGGGTTCACAGACGCAACATTGTAACGACGTTCAGTTCTTTGGAACAGAAATTGTTTATTATGTTTAGAATGGTTTATTGGTGAAGGTAAATCGTAAAATTACCTTCTTTGGTCATTATTACAATAAATATGTAATTGTTAAAAAAAAAGTAAAGCAATTGTACAGTTCTAACTTCGAAAAAAATTATATTATTCTATGCCCGCCGTTACAAGGTTATGATTGATGAAGTATCAATAGATGTCAAATGTGGCTTTTTAAATTGTCCCGACTGTAGTTTGTTTAGAATCGAGAGCAGAATCGAATTATCATGGTTTCCACATGGGTAATTATTTCAAAATATTAAATAATATGTTTGTAAAATTTCAAATTTACTGAACTCAATCTCAACCCACCGCTCGGGCACTCTCACCCTACTAACTACCAAAACAAGATTCTAAAAATGTATCCACGAGCCCGCTTGCACTTTCATTCTTTACAGTAAGAGTCGCATGCCACCCCCGAGAAAACGATAAAAATCGAGAGGTGCCTCCATCCTTATCATTTTACGTATGCCAGAAAGAGCGCGCATGACGTTTTTCTCGTTTAAACGCTTTGTCGTGAGTGGCATGCTAGCCGTGCTGAAATGAGGACAAATGATTTTTGTCTCAAAACTTAAAATGCGTATAACTTTAAATTTTAACTATCAAAATAATGAAATTATTGTTTCAATCTAATGATTTTGTTATAAATTAGTTGGGGTGTATGAGGTTTTGCGCTTATTCATTAACACGTTGTAGGTACACAAAAAGTACTTACACCACATGTACAAAGGAAAACATGCAAATTAACCAAAAACGGTAGTTTGAAACTTAATGTGAAGAACAGGACAGTCATAACAGTGGCTCCCATCAGCAAATATGCTAAGGTAATCAACCCAGCATATATCCTTCTCCACAAATAGACGCTCGGTGGTGTATCAACTAGTCGTATCTTTACTGGCCCTACAAACTCGTGGATGTTTCCTGGTTTCTTTATACATTCTAAGCAAGAAATTTCGTCTGTCATTTTACGGAAAATTTGATTATCAACGTGCAATTTACCTAAATATTATCGTGTAACATAGAAAAATTTTAATGACACTGCAAATGCAGAAATAAAACGGATGTAAATGTCATCGTGACGGTTTATATTTTTTTATTGTTGTTGTTTCATTTTTCCGTCCGCAAAGGCAAAGGGTACATAGCCCATGCAGCCAAGTCTGTTTTTATCTTTTCTTACGAATCATCAATTATAAAAGGCACTATTTATATTTTTTATTAAAGTGCAGTCAGTACTTACTTTACACACAATAATTATAACTATGGACCAGTAGGCGCGAAATAGGTATTGTCCTTGGACACAGGACGAGTTATGCGTGTAATTCTCAAACTTTTCTGTCATTTTTTGCGGGGGACGAGGTAGCATGAAATCCGCAACTTTAGGTTTTTTTCCAATAATTTATCGCCCAGGTTACTATAATTAATATGTGCAAGCAATGTCATGTTAGAAAACACCAATAATACAGGGTCCTTCTTCATATACTGACACTTTTAAGGGGATGATCAGACCGTCAAACTGAACAACTTTTTCTGTGGGACCAACATCGAAATCGCGAAAAAAATATCATCTGTCTCATACATTTGGCTCGAGTAGGTGTGCACTTTTGTATGAAACAGCTGATTTTTTTCGCGATTTCGATGTTGGTGCCATAGAGAAAGTTGTTCAGTTTGACGGTCTGATCATCCTCTTAAGGACCCTATATTATACGTTACTACCGTAAAAACACAAACTGCATGGTGCTATGATCTCTTTAGCTATATTACGAAAGATTGAGTAGGTACCTAAGAGGAAGGATCTGCATAGAGTCCGCATAAATTTACGATTGTAGTTGGTCTCTTTTGTCTTATGACGTATCTTTAATAGTAGAAGGAGATGGAACTATAGATATTTGTTTATGCGGCTGTCCACTTTTTTTTGAGCTAGTGTGTGTGAAAAGTGATCGTAAACATAAGGCTATATATCACCATAGATATCCAATAGAGGATTGAGCTGTACCAAATTATCTTTCTCTTGCTTTAATCAAAAATGATCCTTAGCCCAAACACATAAAAACTATTTGACACGCATAAAGTCGACCACACTAGAAGAAGAAGGAGCTCTTTACGCGGTGTCTCGTTCTAGCCGTGTACTGGTGTTGCCATATGTTAACGTTATGATTACAGCCGAATTGGTAAGATCTCATGAAGCAACAATGTTTATCAAAACTTCTTATAATTATTTGTGTGTTGGAAAGAAGTGGTAGTAAAAAGAAAAAAGTTGACAACCCAATTTGCCATTTTATTTGAAATTGCCACTAGACGTCAAATTAATTTTTATTATTTTTATTCATATTTTTATGTTAAAATGGGTCGCATTTGTTTAATCGACGGCTGCAAAAGCGAGTATTATCCGGATTGTGGCTTATCGTATCACAGGTTTGTATTTGTAATATGTTTTCGTCTTGAAAATATTAAATGAGTTAGGGTAACAACAAACATAGAAGGTAAGTTTCGGAAGCAAACAAAATTTCGGATTGAATTAAAATTGCTCTATAATACCTACATTATGATAAAAATTACGAAGATAAAACATACTAGTTATGTATGATATGATATGAGATGGTATGCTGGCGTTGCGCTAGCGTACACACGAACACAAAAAATCTCGAAAACGATTATATTCAGACTTTTGTGTATTTTTCGTGAACAATGTCTAAGAGAGCGTCGATGGCGCGTTGCAGAAAGGTATGGACACTCAATCGTGACGGTCCGGTTCGAATCCGCACAGACGACATGACATGGTAAATGTTCCTACCATTCGTTTTTCTAACTTGTAATACCGACTGCTCTCAAACGGTGAAGAAAAACATCGTAAGGAAAACTGCATACGCTGTAAGAGAAATTCTGAAGAATCAAAACAATGAAATTATTGTTTGAATCTAATTATTTTGTTATAAATCAGTTGGGGTGTATGATGTTTTGCGCTTAGACTTTTTTTTACCTGGTACCTACACATTTTCTGCGGCTACACAAATATTGAAAAAATATTAAAAGTCCTAAACGTATAATCGCATTGCCACCCTACTAAGGATAGGGACACCGGGTCCAGTAATCTTTCAATCTGCAGCGGAGGCCGAAGCGGAGGCGGAAGCGGAGGCGGAGGCGGAAGCGGAGGTGGAGGCGGAGGCGGAAGCGGAGGCGGAGGCGGAAGCGGAGGCGGAGGCGGAAGCGGAGGTGGAAGCAGAAGCGGAGGCGGAAGCGGAGGCGGAAGCAGAAGCGGAGGCGGAAGCGGAGGCGGAAGCGGAAGCGGCAGCGGAGGCGGAAGCGGAAGCGGAGGCGGAAGCGGAGGCGGAGGCAGAAGCGGAAGCGGAAACGGAGGCGGAAGCGGAGGCGGAAGCAGAAGCGGAGGCAGAAGCGGAAGCGGAAGCGGAAGCCGAAGCGGAAGCGGAAGCGGAAGCGGAAGCGGAAGCGGAAGCGGAAGCGGAAGCGGAAGCGGAAGCGTAAGCGGAAGCGGAAGCGGAAGCGGAAGCGGAAGCGGAAGCGGAAGCGGAAGCGGAAGCGGAAGCGGAAGCGGAAGCGGAAGCGGAGGCGGAGGCGGAAGCGGAGGCGGCAGCGGAGGCGGAAGCGGAGGCGGAGGCAGAAGCGGAGGCGGAAGTGGAGGCGGAAGCCGAAGCGGAGGCGTAAGCGGAGGCGGAAGCAGGAGCGGAGGCAGAAGCGGAGGCAGAAGCGGAGGCGGAGGCAGAAGCGGAAGCGGAAGCGGAAGCGGAGGCGGAAGCGGAAGCGGCAGCGGAGGCAGAAGCGGAGGCGGAGGCGGAGGCGGAAGCAGAAGCAGAGGCAGAAGCGGAGGCGGAAGCGGAAGCGGAGGCGGAAGCAGAGGCGGAAGCGGAGGCGGAAGCAGAAGCGGAGGCGGAAGCGGAGGCGGAGGCAGAAGCGGAAGCGGAAGCGGAAGCGGAAGCGGAAGCGGAAGCGGAAGCGGAAGCGGAAGCGGAAGCGGAAGCGGAAGCGGAAGCGGAAGCGGAGGCGGAGGCGGAAGCGGAGGCGGAGGCGGAAGCGGAGGCGGAAGCGGAGGCGGAAGCGGAGGCGGAAGCGGAGACGGAGGCAGAAGCGGAGGCGGAAGCGGAGGCGGAGGCAGAAGCGGAGGCGGAGGCGGAGGCGGAAGCAGAAGCGGAGGCAGAAGCGGAGGCGGAAGCAGAAGCGGAAGCGGAGGCGGAAGCGGAGGCGGAAGCAGAAGCGGAGGCGGAGGCAGAAGCGGAAGCGGAAGCGGAGGTGGAAGCGGAGGCGGAAGCGGAGGCGGCAGCGGAGGCGGAAGCGGAGGCGGAGGCAGAAGCGGAGGCGGAGGCGGAGGCGGAAGCAGAAGCGGAGGCAGAAGCGGAGGCGGAAGCGGAAGCGGAAGCGGAGGCGGAAGCAGAGGCGGAAGCGGAGGCGGAAGCAGAAGCGGAGGCGGAAGCGGAGGCGGAGGCAGAAGCGGAAGCGGAAGCGGAAGCGGAAGCGGAAGCGGAAGCGGAGGCGGAAGCGGAGGCGGAAGCGGAGGCGGAAGCGGAGGCGGAAGCGGAGGCGGAAGCGGAGGCGGAAGCGGAGGCGGAAGCGGAGGCGGAAGCGGAGGCGGAGGCGGAAGCGGAGGCGGAGGCGGAGGCGGCAGCGGAGGCGGAAGCGGAGGCGGAAGCGGAGGCGGAAGCAGAAGCGGAGGTGGAGGCGGAGGCAGAAGCGGAAGTTTACCGCTGCACTGGAAGATGTTTTCAAGGTTTTGGACTGGAAAGGGCTAGGCATCAACATAAACGAGTACATCATTCACCTTTGGTTTGCCGATGATATAGTCATCATGGCGCAGCATCAGCATTTCATCAGCTACGGAGGAACTCAGTAGAATGCTCAATGATCTTGAGGGAGGCCCATCGGCTGAGATGATGATGATGATGACTTATTTTTACCTGGTCCACATTTTCTGCGGCTACACAAATAGTGAAAAAATATTAAAAGTCCTAAACGTATAATTGCATTGCCACAAAATTCCGAGAAGAGCGCATTCCAGGTTTTACGTAGTAAATTAATATTTCTATGTATATCACTTGGTGCCTTTTGTCTATACTACTTGACACCACACACTCAAACCTAAACGTCAAAAAAACTGGACACTTTACAATTGGTATGGCTCACTCTAGTCTTAAAGAGAGATCCTTCCTCTTAGGTAGGTACCTAACAAAATTAATACTGATCGTCGAATCACGTTCAAACTATTATTATGGTAAAATTTTTACGAAAATATTTCATTTTAATTTAGCACGTTTCAGCATCTAGTTTATTGTGCAAAAAAAGAAAGTTTGCGAAAAACATTCGGTCTGCAAGCGTGATTCACTCTCGGCAGCGTGAAAAATCGGATGGACCGGGTACACATGGCGCGACCCCTTGTCCACCATATCGCGTGGAAACGCAAACTTTATTGGAATTGCAAAAGTGAATAAAACACGAAATAAAAAATTGTTAAGCCAAAATATAAAAGAATTCTTTGAGCTAAAGGGACGCGGTGTTTTTCCCAAAACGTATGTACATTCTAAAGAAGAGTGAATATGTTTCCCGTTTCTGTAAATATCCTCAAATGTGATGTTTGCATGGCTAAATGATTGTTGCGAGCAATGATTGGTATACCAAAAATACAAAAGTTAATCTTGTGACAATTGCTACCTTAGTAATAAAGACGATCTTTTCATCCTATTAAAATAGCAATAAACATTTAATTACCCGCCAAAACTCGGGATAGTGACCACCGCAACCTTATTTTTAATGCTCGTTCAGGGATAAAGCCGTAATGCTCGACAAAATTACTTTCCCTTAGAGATTTAGCCATCCTCTGCCAAAACCATACCTCGCTTCGTCTACCACCATTCCGTTTTATTACTCCAAAGGTACACGAGTTTGCTTTTTTGACGTATAAATATAAGAAATTGGTATAATAAAAGTGAATAACTCGGCCCCTCTAATGTGCCCTCTACCTAAACAGTCTTGAAAAAAATAAATGTTTATGGGTAAACAAGTATTTTGCAAGTTTTTTTTTTTTTTAAACGCTGTTGTAGTTTTCAGACATGTCACTTGATCTCTATTTTAATTAAAGTAATTATAACTGGAGGTCGCGCTGCAATTCTGGCGGAGTACGGACGCGTGCGTATCGGCGCGTTGGGATTGCACGTGGCTCCACCATTTTGTGAACTCTTTTGTGTTTTAACCTTAATACAATCACTTGAGATTATAAACTACTTACATTGGCAAAACTGCCACTCTAGACTTAATAAATACTACTGATCATTTTCCTTCATATGCTGTCCACATAACGAGACATTGGCTGAATTATGATAACACATCGGATGCCACTAAACAAAAATTGAATTGAATTGAATTGTAATTATAACTCGTTGTTTATTATAATATCTAATAGCCGTATCATTCTGGCTTAGAATGAACCACCCCAATCTTTCCATGGAGGCGATTAAGGGATACGATTTTCATATGCATTGTATGTGTTCAGTCTACCAACCCGCATTGGGCACGCGTAGTGGACTAACGCACATCCCTGAGGGTAGGCCGGTGCTATGCAGTTGGACGTCTATAGGCTGCGATGATGATGATAATTATTTTATTTACATCTACATAGGTATATCATTATCAACACATACAATTTCAAAATATTTGTTCACTCTGCCACCTACGAGGGTGGTAATCTTCAATGCATTTATATTTTAGGAGGTGCTTCAGATCGTCAAACTCAACAACAACGTCGTAATGAATTAACGCAAAAATAGAAATTGGTTTGTTTAGAATCGAGAGCAGATTCGAATTATCATGGTTTCAATATATATTTTTTTAAATATTAAATAATTTGTTTGTAAAAATTCACTGAACTCGATCTCAACCCACCGCTCGGGCACCATCATCCTACTTACTACAAAACAAGATTCTTGAAATGTATCCATGAGCACGCTAGCGCTTTCATTAATTGCTGAAATGATAACAAATCATTGTTGCCTCAAAACTTAAAATGCGATAACTTTAAACATTAACTATTAAAATAATAAAATTATTGTTTCAATCTAATTATTTTGTTATAAATCAGTTTGGGTGTATGAGGTTTTGCACTTATTCATTAACACTTTTTATCCGAATGACGTTTATTTGAAAACAGTACAGTACAATGCTGTACTTCTAGTGAAAAAGGTTAAAAGTATACTGTAAAAAATGTACTGTTGGAACTCTATTTGTACCCTTTTTCACTAGAGATACGTCGTTATACAAAAAAACAAAAAACAGATACGCGAAATACAATACGTAAACACAAACACACCAATAAACTTTCAAAAATATAGCTCGCATAAAACCGATTTAAAACTTATTGATATCGCAATGGAATCAATTACAAAAACTGTACCATAAAATACTAACCAAAGAAATTAATTCGATTGGCAAAGCAATTACGTACAGTCACGATGCCTAGTGATTCATGTTGTTCATTACGGTATAAATCATGAGAGGTAGACGTGTGAATTTACATAGCGCCTACAAGAATGTCGATAAACATGCAAATTGATAACAAGACAATTTTGTGGTTTGTAGGTATGATATTTTCGAACAAGGACGATGATACCTGCAGTTCTACTAAGAGTCTACGAGTATGGTGACCAGCACGTACATATCGAATGTGTCAAAATAATTTACAATTTTAGTTCTATACTAGAGTTAACCCGCGACTTCGTGCGCACAAATATGTATACCAGATTTTAAGTCACGTCATAAGCTATCAAACAAAAAGTTTCATCAATATCGGTTCAGTAGTTTTTGCATGATGCTGTTACAAACATACAAATAAACAGACAAACAGACAGACAAAAATTCTAGAAAAGATTTATTTGGAGTCACACCTACGAGTAAAAACCATATCGTCATCTTATTCTTGTAAATATCTTCAATGTACAGACACACTTATATTACAGTTTTATAATAGTTAAGATTAATTGTAGATACTTTACCTACATTATATACAACGGTACGGTAGTACTGTACCAGTGGGTGGCCTCGGTAATTCTAAAAAGGTTCGTTGGGAGTCCGGGATACCTAAAAACCAAATCGTAATCATTTACGGACACACTTCTGTTACAATAGTTAAGACTACCAATAGAAATGCCCAAATCGTCATTTAAGTGCTTATTCTAGAGTGGTAAAAAAGTAAAAAATAAGGAAAATTCAAACAGTTTCCGTACTAATCATATACTTGTAAAACCAATCTCAAATCCAATAAATTATGTACGACTATAATAATTATAATAACTTTATAAGTTTAATACTGTAATATAACATCTGTCAATCTGTTTTTAAAATAACATTTTCAATGCGTTTTTATAACCCACTGTCAGTAAGAAAGGACATAATTAGATTAAAATTAATAATTTTAATTATCTTTAAGCATTTACTTATTCTTAAAAATCCTTATTTCCTTTCCCAAAAACTGCGGTGCTAGTGTGTTAACCATCATGAGACCTTAAAGTAGATAGGTACGCACATACGTAGTAAAATTAATTATCGTTAATTGATTATTTTGTGTTAATCTTTGATTAAATACTACGTAACATAAGAAGATAAACTTGTACATAATATTATTGATAAAATCAGTTTGACGTCAATTTAGCATTATAATATTTCATCATCCTATGCGCGCTCATACAAACGAAGTCTGGTGACATTTTCAATACTAACCAATTAAAGTCAATGATTTTTTTCAGTAACAATCTAGGAACTAATCTCTATGCTTTTAAAGTTACAGTGCCTCAAATATTTCCATACAAATCTTAGATTAATCTTAGCACTAAAACTGTATATTTTAAAGAAAATTTGACTTCACACAAGCTTAAAGATTAGTTTCTAGATTGTTTCTGAAAAATTTCATTGACTTTAATTGGTTAGTAATTGAAAATAGGTTTGTATGCAGCGCCCTTTTACGCATTCGGAATAAACTTCTTCGACTTCGTCCGCACCTCACCAGCTCCCGTCATTGTAGCGAGATAAAATAAAGGGTGTTAACTTTAATGCGTTACATACTTTTGAAGGTGCTTCGGAGCATCAAACTGAACAAAATTTAATACAGGACCAATATACAGGGTGAAATTGATATCATTAGCATCCTTTTAAACTAAGAGTCTACCCATCAAGCTGAACAACTTACTATGGGAGCAATCCGATCGGAGCAAAAAAGAAATCAGCTGTTCCATACTAAACTGCAATGCCTACTCGACTCAAATGTACGTAACAGCAGATTTTTTTTGCTTTGATTGGTATGCTCCCAAAGTAAAAGTTGTTCAGTTTGATGGGTAGACTCTTAGTTTAAAAAGAATGCTAATGATATCAATTTCACCCTGTTGAAATAACAAAATAAATTGGTTGTTTCAGAGAAAATGTGAATAGTTGACACGAACCAAATGTGCAGCGACAGCAGATTTTTTTTCCTGTAGTAAAAGTTGTTTGTTTTGATGGTTTGAACATTTACTTCACGCCTTGAAGGATCGTCATGTTAGATTCATCTATGTTTTGTGTATCGAGATTCCGTATTACACTTCTGTCTCGAAGGTCCCTTGTTGCTCTAATGATAGCCAACCTCCGGTAGGTAGATGGCGATACAAGTAACTTTAAGTTTCATAAGCGAGCATCGATACTCTAAAAATCTCTCGCTTCCTTGAGCAGGACCAGTAATAGAAGAATTTTTTTAAATAACAAATTATAATAAGATCAATTCAGAGAAGATCAATTTCAAGGGTTGCATATAAATGCACTCATATTAAGATGTTCTATAAACAAGAATGGGAAAACTTCGAACTAAGTTTAATGTATGAACCGTGAACCCTCCTGCATTAGAAGAATCACTTGAAAGCATTGTCTTGTTTTTCTCTTCAACATATATCCAAACATGTTTTGTATAAAGTTTTTGAAACGTATTATAATTTTGTTTGCGTTGTTTGTCTATAAGTATTATACAACGTGTTAATGAATTGACGCAAAACTAGAAAGTAGTTTGTTTAGAATCGAGAGCAGAATCGAATTATCATGGTTTCAAAATAGGATTTTTTTTTCAAAATATTTAATAATTTGTTTGTAAAATTTTAAATTTACTGAACTCGATCTCAACCCACCACTCGGGTACTCTCACCCTACTTACTGCCACAAAAAGATTCTTAAAATGTATCCATGAACACGTTAGCGCTTTCATTAATTGCTGAAATGATAACAAGACATTTTTGCCTCAAAACTTAAAATGCGAATAACTTTAAATTTTAATTATCAAAATAATGAAATTATTGTTTCATTCTAATTATTTTGTTATAAATCAGTTGGGGTGTATGAGGTTTTGCGCTTATTCATTAACGCGTTGTATTACGAAAAATTGCATTATTTTGATAGTTAAAATTTAGAGTTATTCGCATTTTAAGTTTTGAGGCAAAAATGATTTGTTATCATTTCAGCAATGAATGAAAGCGCTAGCTAGCTCGTGGATACATTTTAAGAATCTTGTTTTAGTAGTAAGTAGGGTGAATGTGCTTGAGCGGTGGGTTGAGATCGAGTTCAGTAAATTTTAAATTTTACCAACAAATTATTTAATATGTTGAAAACTTGATAATTCGATTCTGCTCTCGATTCTAAACAAACTACTTTCTAGTTTTGCGTTAATTCATTAACACGTTGTATAAGCTTGTACCATATTTTATGCTACTGAAGCTTGTAGCTTTATTGATTAGGTAACTTTGAGAGATTTGACAGGAAAATCGGTGTATAGGAGTAAGTATGGGTAAGGCAAGCCTCGCCTATCACTATGGAATAAAGTAGGCCATACTCATACAAACAAGTACGCGGCAGGCCGCCTTGCAATGACATACGAGTTCATCCTCCATCAACAAAAATTTGAAAAAATTTAATTCCTTTAAGAGGATATAATTCGAAGCGCGCTCCATACAAACGTACTATGGTGATATTTTCAATACTAACCAATTAAACTCAATGAAATTTTTCAGAATAAATCTAAAAAAAAATTCTATGCTTGTATGGAGTCAGATTTTCGTTAAAATGTATAGTTTTAAAGTTACAGTGCCTCAAAGATTTCCATACAAATCTTAAATTAATCCTAGCATTAAAACTGTATACTTTAACGAACATCTGACTCCATAAAAGCATAGATATTTGTTTCAAGATTGTTTCAACAAAATTTCATTGACTTTAATTGGTTAGTATTGAAAATATCACCATAGTACGTTTGTATGGAGCGCGCTCCGAATTATATCCCCTTAAGACAGTGGGCAACCTCTTTCAGAATAAATGTAATTTCAAACTTCAATACGACTCGGCGTTTGAAGTCATTCCAATAAAGTCCTCGAACACTCAAAATATCTAATAGTATTTGTGAAAACTATTAATTTTTGCAGACTTTACAAGATTTGTTGTTGAAGTACATTTTGGTTAAATCTACTAGATATATCTAGTAGATTTGTAACAATAATTTTCGAATAAAGCCTGTTTTTTTAAAAAGTAAAGTCTGTTAAAGTCCGGCCGCTGAAAGATTGCGTTTGACAGTTACCATAAAATTGTAAAAAACTGAATGAAAATATTGTTTACCTGTGCTCACTCTAGTACACAGGGCACTAGCTGCCCTTTTAAGTTCAAAAAGCTAGTAAATAATGATCGGCATTTATAGTTTTCATTCAGTTTTTTACAATTGTATGGTAACTGTCAAACGCAATCTTTCAGCGGCCGGACTTTAAAATAAAGTTCTCGCATACTCGTATACCTCCTAGACATTTATCTCTGTTTACCCTATGAAGTTATGAATGACGTAGCGTAACAATTTTTTTTTTTGCATCGAATTTCACCATAATTATTTATTTAATACCGGATCGAAGCAAATTACTTAACGAAAATTACGACACATGCAACTTAACAGACGTACAAACAAATATGGTGTTTTATAACAAGTAGAGACTAGAGATGATTGATCAACCCGAACTAGTATATGCTACCCTCGGCCATAGTGATCGTTACCATAAATTCCCCGTTGTGTTTCAACAATAATTGCTACCATAAACATCAGGGTTGACATGTGAAAAGTAATAAAATTCTGTCGCAGCTCGGATTTGTCACACTGTGTACCTAACTGCATGAACTAAACAAATACTACCGTTCAGTGCGAAAAAAGTAAATAAACTATGTGACAGAACGAAAATTAATTAACCGGAATATTGCGTCGATCGCTCCCATGTATAATGCCTATAAGGCCTAGCATGCCACCTCCGATAAAACGACAAAAATCGTGACGTGCCCTGGTCTTTGTTACTGTGAGCATGCGAAAGATAGCGCGCATGGCGGTTTTCTCGTTTTGTCGCGTTCTCGTTCGTGGCATGCTAGCACGGCAATCGCACTAGTTTTTGTCTGCTCGTTTGGGATGCAACATTTTTAGGGTTCCGTAGTCAAACAAGAAACCCTTATACTTTAGTCCATTCTGTCTGTCTGTCTGTATGCCCCGCCTCCATAACTCGCTCATTTTTGCACCTATTGAATCGAAATTTGGCATGAAGACGGATAACCCAAATACGGAAATGTTGTAATTATGAAGAAAACAATTTTTTTCAACAATGTTCCTATACAACGAAAGAGGGGTCGGCAAAAATCAGTTTTTTTATTAAATCAAGTGAGGTGACGTTGGACAGGTCTTGTCCAATCGAACACAACTCCCATAGAAACTAAATCGATATAATGCTTCTGTTCTTAGATATCTGCGCTCAAAGTCAAATAGAACTCCTTTAACTTCTAAAATACTGGAGTGACGACAATAAATCGCGCTATCGTTAGGTTCCAAATTTTCTTTTAAGTACGAGAATCGACATTACTCGTTTTTTCTTATTCTACTTATGCAATGGCTACGGAACCCTATCGTGGGCGGGTCCGACACGCTCTTGCCCGGTCGGGTTTTAAAAGTTGTTTCTCATGTCGTTTCTCATGCTACTAAATTGAAATTAGTTTGGAATTTAGAAGTGAAACCATCACGTACAGAAAAACATACACTTTCTGATTTATTGCATTTCATACAATGCCATAGAGATTTTTATTTTCAGTTTTCCAATCTAATATGCATTGCTGTGCCAATAATGTTTACACTTTACAGAATCTGATATGGCTTGCACTTTATTTGATGCACAACCATCCTAACTTTTTCAGCAGTGGATTTGTGTCATGTAGCAGTTGCTATTTCATTGCTACAATTTCAGCGCTATTCATGTTAGGATGTCAAATCTGAAATATTGTAGAACTCAAACTTTTAGAGAAAACCTCACTATCTTAAACTTTGAGATAAATCCATCTATCTTCACATTATAATTCGTATTTAAAAGTGAACAACACTTACTTGCCTCATAACTCGAATTTTTGGGCAAATCAAACTTACTCAAAAAGCTTTTGAAAATCACAATCGATAAATTCGGCATAGATACATCGATCGTTTCACCAGGAAAATAAAACGTTTTATTTCAAATCATTTTTCTATACAGGGTGGAAGGAAAAGCATAACATGCAATTTTAAATTGACTGTTGTATTTACAGATGTTTGATTTTATACAGGGTGTAAGGAAAAGTATCATTAACCTTTAAACCACATCAACCTATCAAACTGAACAACTTTTACTATGGGAACAAACATGTCAGCACAAAAAAAAAATCATCTGTCCCATACATTTGAATCGAGTATGTATTGCAGTTTAGTATGGGACAGCTGATATTTTTTTTGTTCTGGATGACAGGTCTGCTCCCGTAGTAAAAGTGGTTCAGTTTGATGGGTAGAGTATGTGGTTTAAAGATTAATGATACTTTTCCTTACACCCTGTATAAAATCAAAGATCTGTAAGAACAAAATACAACAGTCAATTTAAAACAATCGCATGTTACTTACGTAAGCTTACGATAGAGCTTTTTTAATCACCCACATCAGCAACTGCGAAAGGCGCATTACTAAATACTGAGCATTATTAAAACCTCAGTTCGCCACCAATTTGCAAACATTTTCGTTTCATTTCCAAAGGTAGTTTTGTTTCATTTAGTGCGAGTCTAGGCGGAATATAGGTCCTAGGCCATTGTTGTCTCGTCTCATTGTGATATTCAGGCTAGAGGCAGTCAACGAGCTATTTTCTCATTCACCATTATGCGCTGTTATTATTCTCATTGTTCGCGACACATACATATTGTCTTATTAACGCTCTAATGCATCGGAATAGAGTGTTGAATAGAAACTCCTAAGTGTCCGCGTTGCAGTGTGTGGGATTACTGCTGAATTTATAGGACACAATCCCTTACTCTGTCTCTATGAGCGAGAGTATTTATTGTATTATTCAAAGTTATGGGGTTCATTTACATAGCGTAGTAACATTATTAGGTAGCAGAATGGAACCTTTAAAATAAGACGTTAATTATACAATCTGACTTGAGATTAACCTCTCGGCTGCCGGAACGCGGATCCGCGCAACACAAACAATTGATTTCTATTGACGTTAAAGACGAAATCTTCGATTACAGGGTGTAACAAAACGCCCAAGTAATACTTAAGGGGGTGCTTCAGACCATCAAACTCAACAACTTTCACTATGGAGCCAACATCGAAATCACGAAAAAAAACTCTGCTCTTTCATATAAAACTGCAGTACCGTCTCGACTGAAATGTATGGGACAATTGATTTTGTTATTGTTCCTCGATGTTGGTTCCATAGTGAAAGTTGTTCAGTTTGATATTTGATGTGACCTTTAAGTATTACTAGGGTGTTTTGTTACACCCTGTAGTCAAAGATTTCTTTAATCTCAAGTTATTAATTCTGATAATGTATATTATCAATTAAAATAACGGCTTCTAAAATAACCTTTAATAATGCTTATGATAATAAAAGAATCGTAAATTTCGTTAGAAAAGTAAACATCGAATACTATATAATGTCTAGGTAGTACATTATTTCATTTTCAAGAAAATACATAATAATCGAGGCACAAAGTGTCTCATTTAACTTCAAAATAACATAAAAGAATCTCATTTTCTTGCAGAATTTTTCCGCTTATTATTTTGAACAGTAACTTCCCCCTTGACCCGTCTATCGTTAGCGGGGTCGCTTAGACCCTCAGGTGCTATCCTTCATTAATCTTATTCCGAGCGCGGGAACTCCAAGAATCTTAATTTGAAGTTTCGACGCTCCTCTTTATCAGAACTATGCGAAAAGAATTTTTCGAAGAGGTATTCATTAAAACGAGATAACGGAAACGGCCTGTTTTTCATTGTTTGAGAAATTCCCTCTGAAATTTGTAGATGTAATATACATTATTTGGAAATTGTAATGCGGAACAAACATTTTATACAGCTTTCTCGTAATTAATTTCGTTTTACAATTACTTTTGTAAACAAGTCACGTTTTAACGTGGATAGGGTTCTTAATATGCTGATGGTTTTTTAAGGGGATGTTCATCATCAAACTGAACAACTTCTTCTATAAGACCAAAGTCAAAATCGCGAAAAAAAATCTGCTGTTCGTTACAAATCTGCAATCCTACTCAACCCAAATGTATAAGACGTCTGATTATTTTTTCCGATTTCTAAATTGATCCTATAGAGAAAGTTATTAAGTTTGATCGTCTGATAATCCCCTTCAGAAAAAGTCTGCAAGTATTAAGTTGAACTCTGTACACAGGGAGTTAGGGTAAACAGTTGCATACTGAACAACTTTCCATAAGAAACAGAGGAAATTATCACCAAAAATATTACACTTTCGTCGAAATACGAGGAAATTCGCAAAAAAAATTTACTTGTCATACATACGTTCAATCAGCTGATTAAAAGCAGTCAGCTGATTGCACGTTTATATGAAAAGATGATTTTTTGCTAATTTCTATTTTTTCCTTTGGGAACGTTGTTCAGTATCATGAATACAATCACCCATTAAAGTAATGCAACTGTCTACCCTAATACCCTGCATAATAAGAAAAGTAATGGTGAAAAACCACTTCAAAAGAAAGAAACGTGTAACTAAATGCCAAAGTCGGATCAGTGTAGGATCAAACTTACTAAGCTGGGCAAGGATAAAATATCTCTCAAGGCATTTTGAGGTAGCTACTTTAGTTGGTAACATCAAGGCATCCAAAGGTGCTCGACCGTACCGGAGAGCAACTTTGACCGGTGGCGGGCAAACCGTAGCTTCTTAATGAAGTTCTGAAGTTTCCCCTTGGCGCTTCTAAGAATTTTAAGATATTCTATGACGAGGATAAAATCTCTTGAAACTGTAGAGTTTTAACCGGAACGTAGTTTTAAAAATTAATTAGATTCTTGATTTAAAACAAACCTCTTGACTTTGTTGTGAATTAAGTTTTTACACTAGTTACACCCTTCAACTAAATTGTGTCAACGAATAAACAGCAAATCATATTAATGATACGGCATAATATACACATAAACCCACGACAGTAGGGATGTTTATACAGGGTGTCTCAAAAGAAATTTTATATTTATTTAGCTTACTGCGTGAGCGCAACGTATCCGAGGGGCGCGGGGGTTATGTCAATCGGTAGCCTGGCTCTTGGGAATTCAGTCGCTATGGAGCGTTTCTCGGGAGCAGACCGCGCATTGTGCGTGCGAGAGTTTTACAAAAACGATGATTCGGCGACTGTAGCGCGTAGAAAATTCTGCAGTATTCGAGGTTTTCGCCACTTAAATGATGCGCCAAGCATTCCTTTCATTCGACATTGGGTTAAAAAGTTTGAAGAGACCGGTACAACGCTAGATAAATCAAAATCCGGGCGACCTAGGTCATCAAGAACGGTAGAAAACGTGGAGAATGTTAATCAGTCTGTTCGTGACGACCCGAACCTTTCAATTCGGAAGCGCGCAAGTGCTTTAAATGTGCATAGATCATCATTACATCGCATCATGCACAAAGACCTAAAGCTGCACCCCTACAAAATTCAATTGGTGCAAGAATTAAAGCCCCAAGATGCCAGTCAGAGGCTTCATTTCGTAAATCAGGTGATTGAGCGATTTTCAACGTTTACCAACATTTTGTTTTCGGATGAAGCTCATTTTCATCTTAATGGCCACGTAAATAAGCAGAACTGCCGCTACTGGAGTGCAACGAATCCAAAACGCAAACATCAGAAACCCGATAAACCGACTTCACTGGCCCATTTGAAAGAAAATATCCGTCACGAAATGGCAGCCATCCCTGAATCCACCTGCCGAGCCGTCATAAGTAATTTTACTGTTCGATTAAATGAGTGCCGAGAACGCGAGGGTCTACATTTAGACGATATCATTTTTAAGAAATAAATCCCCAAAAAGTGTATTTCAATAATTAATAAACATTTTTTCTATATACGGCTTACTTTTTTTTTAATCGATCCACTAAATATAAAATTTCTTTTGAGATACCCTGTACATTATGTGTACATGCAGATGAAAGGAAATGGTTCTTTATGGCGATTATTTTTTAATCTGTTCCTGGTTTCTATACCTACTTAGGGACTTTTAACGTTAATCGCGGTAGCACATTATAAGACCAGACAGACAGAGTATATATTACTACATAGCGGTAGTATTGGTACCTCATAATAGAATTAGTACAAATGAACACAACACATTTTCCAGAATCAATGACTGAACAGCACAAAATATGAGATATAGCATAGCTCACTTTTAATAATATTGAAAAGCTGATGATATGATGTGTCAAGTGGTGATAGTTGGCTGACCCCACTCAAGCATTGCTAAAGAAATATTTTCTTATTACCGCCTTGCACCAACGGGAAGAAATTTGAGTGTCCCATTCTTAAGCCCGAACCATATGGAAATTAATTGAAAGCGACTATCTTTGCCAACTTCGATGGCAACAATATTGTTTTATTTACCCGCTCAGAAAAAGCAAAGATACTTTTCTTCCCTACAACAACAAGGACAAACCCATACACAAGAATTATTACCACGAAAAGAAAAGTTACATAGCTCTTTTTGATGTCCTCAAGTTTAGCGCTCATGTGACTTACCTACTTACCTCTTATATCGTCGTTGCGACTTTAAGATCTCCGATGTGCAAAATGTAAAACTTGTGGGAAATTGAAAAAAACTGTTTTGTGAAAATTTTTGTTAGTAAACTATGTCTGTAAAAAATACGTTAGGAACTGCTTCAAGTATATATCAATGATGCAATTATTATTTTGGAAAAAATTTGAGAGGTTAAGAAGCAAAAAATTTTTTTTTTAAATTTTGCTCACATAAGAGGTTTTAATTGCGACTTTCTGTTACATGAGAGGTTTTTGTCTAGAAATTTGAAGTTTTATTTCTTCTCATTATATAAGGAAAATAAAAATGAAACTAAAAATCTAGCTTAGGTATTTATTATTATGTAATAACATTATGAGAATAGTAAAGAAAATAAAAGAAAATAGTAAAGAAGTACCTACTCGTACATTACGTATTAGGAATAAAGGTCAGCGAATCGTAAAATGGATGGTAGTCTTTATCAATTACTTCTTTCAACTCTTGCAGGTGTTTGAATTTGCTGTATGTGATCTTTAGAGGCTGTAAATACAGCCTGTTGATAGAAGTCCTCGGTTGTCTTTGCATAATCCTACGCTGTGGCAAATCAGTCCAATCGTGGGTATGTCTCAGTTTATATTCAACGGTTCCGTTTGTCGAATATTTTAGACCTCTAATGTCTACCACTACTGGATCTCCCTTTTTTTTCCCAGGTCTTATAGATTTAAAGTTTGATGGCACTTCTTCATAATTAAGGAAGAAATCGTAATGAATTGATTTGATCTCGTAAGGTTGTTGCGGTCGAGCTTGCCGTATGCGGGTTATGTAATCACTAGGAGCGTAAATTGGTGGTTTGATATATTGTTCGATGGTGGAGTGAACGCTGTCTACCTCCATCATAGTGTGGCCCTTCTCCAGATATAACTGTTCGATGGTAATTGCATTTTTTTGCGACAAATCATTTAATGCACTCGATAAAACTCTATTACGGTTTTGATGGCAACACCCATCAGAGATCACAACAACTTTCTCGGTTTCCGGTGGCAAGTTTTGAATGTAATCAATCAAACAACTTGTGAATTCATTTGCCGTCACATTACCATCGGCTTCATGCCAGAAATATATAGTTACCTTCTTGGTGCTAACATCATACACTGTGAAATTATGGCACTGCAACTTACATTTATAGTAAAGTGCACTGGCTAATAATTTAGGGGCAAGTAACACACTTTGAACATCTACTGTGATCGTCACCACTTTTGTTGAAGCGCTAGATACCGCTCTTTTTTTTGCCTCACGTGCTTCATTCTTTTTCTCAACGTGTTGTTCATATTCCTGCTGTGAAATATTTCCGGTTTTGTAGCTGCAACACGTGTCGCATTGGTCTTTCCGAGGCTGATGAATTGCAATATTTTCTTGCTTTAAAACTTTCAGAAATGTCTTCCTAGATGCAGCCTGATGGTCATTTTCTTGGCACCATTCTTTAAATACTCCAAACATGTGCAGCTCTGATCTAAAAGTTGATTCTACGTAAGATTTTGAAGAACTAGCTCGACAGTAGTGGCTGGGAACCTTGGGCAATAAATCAAGCCATAATTTTACAATATTTCGTAGCAGAGAACGAGGAAGTGTGTGTTCAATGGATCTTGATGTTGAAAGCGTCGAATTGGGATTGACTGCTACAGAGTCTAGTTCTGGATCATCCTGAATTATGTCACCCTCTCTTGTCCAGCGCCGAAAAGTGTCTTCACCTAAACAAAGTGTGTTTAAAAAAAATAATCTACACACCTTCACTCGAGAACAGTCAACGTCACTTCTGTTGATATATATGTCATGTCCACTTTGTTTCTTGTTTAGATTATTTGTTCTGCGACGTCGTCTAATGCCTCTTCTTATCGCAGACGCTTTTATAAAGGTTTTTTTTTCATCCCAGGTTTTCAGGTTCCAAAAGTCTGAATGAATCTTTGCTCGTTCATCGTCAGAGATCAGACCACAAAGAAAAGAATTCTTAGTTTTTGCATCAGTACGAGTATGAAGACAACGTGGTTTTAAAAGTCTTGCTGGCTTCTCAATACATGGTATAAGTTTGCTACCTATCTTCTTATATCCTATGTATGATTTTCCTGAAACTCTCGCTTCTTTATTTTTCTTTGTAGTAGTACCAACTCTGATGAACTGATGTGTTTCATTACATCCAACATCGATATTTTCACTTTCTGACGAGACCGTACTATCGCCGGATTCAGTTGTTGTAGGTATAAAGTCCGGATCCAAATCATCGTCATCACTATCATAGGGATCGAAATCACTTACAACAGGTTCATGAGCAATATCTACCCATATATTTGTGTCATCGGACTGCTGTTCCTGAATTTTACTCATATTACCAAAATTGTCACTTGTACTTGCTATAGGTTCATGTTCTAATATGCTAAGTGACTGATCAGACAGCTGTTCCAGGTCAACATTATCAGGTTCCACTCCAGCGCCTATGTCTTCCGATGGCCTCAGTATCTCATCAAACTGCTGAGTAGGTCTCTCCATTTCGGGCATAATATCTAAGTCCTCCAATGTGCTGTCGCTGTGTTCACTTCCTGATGAAACTATCATTCTTTTTCTCTTTATGAATAAGGACTTTTTCATTTCTCGAGAAAGAACTAAATTTGAGTCATCAGAACTGATTTCACATTCGAGAACGTCGTTACTCAATATAGAAAAAGAGTTACTCACAATAGGTTTATAGTCCGGTAATATGCTAAGTGACTCATCAGACAGCGGTTCCAGGGCAACATTATCAGGTTCCACTCCTGCGCCTATGTCTTCCGATGGCCTCAGTATCTCATCAAACTGCTGTGTAGGTCTCTCCATTTCGGGCATAATATCTAAGTCCTCCAATGTGCTGTCGCTGTGTTCACTTCCTGATGAAACTATCATTCTTTTTCTCTTTATGAATAAGGACTTTTTCATTTCTCGAGAAAGAACTAAATTTGAGTCATCAGAACTGATTTCACATTCGAGAACGTTGTTACTCAATATAGAAAAAGAGCTACTCACAATAGGTTTACAGTCCGGTAATAATATGCTAATTGACTCATCAGACAGCTGATCCATTGCTAAGTTATCAGGTTCTGGCTGAATACCTATATCTTGATAAACGTTCTGCGTTTTATATCTCTGGATAGTTTGATTCAATGATGGTTGAATGCCAAGATCTTTCAATGTTATAAGCCCATCCTCACCAGAAGACTGTGGTGATTGGTTTGAGGCACACTCAGTCTGCAGCTCGTCAAATTGCGAAAAACCACAACTCTCGCTACTTTCATCTTCCCTACACAATTCTTTTGTTATTTTTTCATCACTCAACACTGGATTCATGTTTGCATATCGATTTTATATCAATAACCAATTAAAACTTTTAGTAAACAATGCGTAACTTGTCGTGACACGCGCCAAACTAATTAAATCGAGACCTATAACTATAACCTTGAACTAGCGGCATCTACTGTAATTGCAACGAAACACTATCCCTTTCTCCTTTTCTCCGTACACACTTAGATCCAAGTAAAATTAATGGATAGGCCTTACGCGAACATTTCAAACCAGAAAAATGAGGCAAAACAAATGAAAGGTATACTTGAAATTTGTATGCAACTATGCTAGATTTGACAGATAATGGCGCTAGTTTGTATGGACCAAGTGTGCTAGTAGTGTGCTTTAACGTACCGCGCTTTAAGCCTATCCATTAATTTTATTTTGATCTAAGCGTACACATAGGATATTTTAATACTTCGAGAATTTCTCTTAAGTGCACACTTACACACAGTGAGCTTTATGCTTCCACATGAGAGATTTTAAATTGCCAACTTTTCATGACCACCCACATAAGAGTATTTATTTTTCTGTCGAATAGCCGTGAAATCGTTGTTATTTTCACATGGGAGTCTTTGCATTCTATGGAGGACATCATGAACTATGCATTGCAATAAAAAAGTCAATTTCGAAAAAAGTGTCACATAGGAGATCTTAAAGTCGCAACGACGATATTATACATTGCATAGAAATAATAAATGGTTCTGCCATAAACATAGCTTCTTAGCTAGGCAGGCATCTGAGAGCAACGATAGTCCATACGGAAGAGAGCTAGCGACTCATTCACGAGGCCTTCGATTCCTGGCCTGTACCACTAAGTTCTACGGAATCCACTAAGTTCTACGGAATTTAAGTGCGGTTGTATTTATTATCATCACCAGCTTGGCGGTGAAGGAAAACATCGTGAAGAAACCTGCATACCCGAGAATAATAAAAAATTGTTAGGATGTATTTGTAAAATATGAGTGAGCTTGGGACGAACACAATAGACCAGCAATGGTCGCAGTGTTACATAACGACCTTTGCTTGCAATAGCCCAGCCAACAATAATAAGTAGGCATAGGTAGGTATCCAAAAAGAAGGAACATTATAATTGTACTTTTTTTAGCCTGTTTTGTCCCATTGCTGGGCAAAGGTCTCCCCTAAAGACTTCCACATCTCTCTGTTCGGTGCTACATCCCGCCACTCATTGCAGTAGGCATCCAGGTCGTCTCGCTCGGCTCGTCCCTTTTCCGGGCCCTGGTATTATTGTACTTATTCCCTAAAATTATTATACCCCCCTAAGCATTGTAATAGGGTAATATCGTAAAATTTTTATTAGTCCCTACTTATAGTAATGTTTCATTTATGACGTAAGAGAAAAGGCCCCAGAAGTTTATTGTATCACGGTTGAAGAGAGACGATGAATAAACCCAGCAATTTATTCCCAGTTGTAAATTTTACAGTACGATTCATTTCACATAAGAAGTCTCTAGCCATTATTCATATGCCTAAGTCGTAAGAGTGAAAATGGTGTGATTATCTGGTCTTCGTAAGTGTAACGAACAGTAACCATAAACCAGGACTTGGAAAACAATCGCAAATCTTTGACGATTTGTTTATCTGACTGTCCGAAATCGGAATCCTTTATAAGTTTGATTTATTGGTTAATTCTGTAAAAAAAACTGTCCAATTTCAAATCCAACTAGTATTTCGTACATGTCCGCACTATAAACGCTCTAGGAAGGAAACTATCAAATTTAAGGATTCGCTATGCTCATGATAGTAAAGGTATGTAGTACCATATCTTTCTTATACTATGATATAGGCGAAAAATACTAACTGCTTCTCACCTCCCTTATAAAGCAGATCAGTCTTGTTTCAGAGCAACAATCAATTTTGCGTTTTCTGAAGCGGAGCGAAGCGGAAGTGTGTAGGTAAAATCAACCAATAGAATAGCTTGATTTTGTCAAGCGGAGTCGAACGAGGAAAATTTAGCAATTCGATTGGTTGATGATTTTACATCTCCACTCCGCTCCGCTCCGCTCCGCTCCGCTCCGCTTCAGTGTAAACGCACCTTAACACAGTTATTTGCTAACATGCAGGAGTAGGTAATGTAACGTCCACATTTAGCAGAGTCACCACATTTATTACATTTATACTTTAAAATTTTGTCTTTATTTCTACATCTTTTATTTGTTTTTTTGTTTCTACATCTTCATCCATTTAAAAAAAAAACATTCCAATAACTCCGTTTTGGCGGAAAAGGGAGCTATTGGAACCAAAAAATCAAAATAAACGTAAATATTGATTTAAAACTAGTAATGCACCTACTAAAATGTGGTCACACTGACATTTAGGTATCTACTTAATTTAATAATATACTTGTTTTATTATTATCATGCTTACTTTTCATTGTAACTAACATATCTAAGCAAAAACAGAGAACCACATAATAAACATTTTTTTTCCATACATTTGCTATTCTTAGATCCTGGAGCCCGATTGCGTTCAGTTCTAATCACATTGCAATCTAATTACTATTGTGCTGAATTCCGCATCGCGCTAAACTCTATGTAACTGACAGCCTTTAACGTCTGAGCGATCTGTCAAAACGGCTCTGACAGCTGTAATACCTAATGTGTAGGAGTCACGTTGCAGGTTCTGACCCGAGCACTTGTATCGCGTGTTGTTCGCGCGTCGCGTTTTTGCCTGCCACGAGGCTCCGCAATCCTCAATCTCTTCTTGTTCTTGATCAAAAACAATCCCTGAGATTGGGATAGATACTCCCATAAAATACTTGACATTGGCGGAAATGCGGTGCTAACGCACAAGCAAAAAGTCCATTAATTATAAATAAAAAAAAAATAAAAAAAAACCTAATGTGTCAAAAGTTATGGTGCGTACGTAATCCAATCACGGTTCAATCACCGAATATTTAACGCGTTGCAGCCCTGAAATTTTAGCGTAAGCAAACAATCAATAATAAATCGTTGCTCATAAATAACATTACTTAGATCAAACCTATTTCTCTTACCGCATAATCACATTGCGGACGTAATTTCCGTCTTATTTTTTCCCCATCTCATCAAATACGTACAGAATGTTCCAGAACGTATATCAGGTCAATGTCAGCGCCATCAATCATTGGTTGGACACCCTGTAAAAACCGTGTGGATAGCTTTGGGCAATATATCACTTGGTTCCTCATCAAGTTTATGTCATTCTGTGTAAAATAGGAGACAAGTGGATATGGCCGTCGTTAGGTGTCCCCTTTCTGTGTGGGTAGTATTTTAGTAGTCATGTAGAAGTTTACATTGGATACCATTGTGTTTTAAGCTTAACCGTTTAGGTTTGGCATAATTTATCAGCGTATTCTTTTCTGGAATAGTCAAAAACTGTACTACAGGGTGTCCGGTGGCAGATTTAGGATTTAAATTTCGAATTTCTCCGTAACCGTTGCACGGAGGAGCGGGGAGGGGGCCGCGTTGGCTTCGTCATTCGTGCGGGTTTTTTAGTCGCAATGTCGCAGTGGACGGGTGAACAACGTGCGTTCGCAATCGAAGCGTATTTTAAAGCCAATGATTCGTGTGCAATTTCTCGTCGAAGATTTTGTTCACGTTACAATATTCGACGGTTACGTGACGCCCCAAGTGAAGATTTGATTCGATCATGGGTGCGAAGGTTCCGGGCAACAAGTTCAGCAGAAAATAACCCACGACCGGGGCCCAGCCGGACGTCGAGAACAAATGAAAACATCGAACTCGTCGCGTCCAGTTTGAGCGATAATCCGCGTCAGTCCGTTTGCAAGAGAGCGGCTGCCTTGGGGCTTCCAAAAACTATAGTGCACGAGATATTGAAGAAGGATCTTAAACTTCATCCATTTAAAATTCAAATTGTGCAAGCGCTTAAGCCTAATGATTACAACTTGCGTAAAAATTACTGTGAGACAATGTTGGAGCGATTTCGCACGGTGAACACTATTTTTTGGAGTGATGAAGCCCACTTTCACTTAAATGGCAGTGTAAACAAGCAGAATTGTCGTTATTGGTCTCCTAAAGGACAAAACCCCCACTTAAAACACCAAAAGCCACTTCACAGTCCCAAAGTGACGGTTTGGTGTGCATTATCAAGCAGGGGAATAATTGGACCCTATTTTTTTGAAAATGGTCAAGGGCACGCAATTTCTGTGACTGGTGTTGCTTATCGGCGAATGCTCAATGATTTTTTTTTTCCAACATTGAGAGACCATCCTTCCTACACTTCACGGACATGGTTTCAGCAAGATGGCGCCACCCCGCACACTGCTAGGGAGACCATGGCGCTACTGCGTGATTTCTTCCCCAACCAACTGATAAGTCGTTTCGGTGACATCCCCTGGCCACCCAGGTCACCGGATCTTACACCCATGGACTTTTTTCTGTGGGGATATCTCAAAAATAAAGTCTACGAAACAAACCCGGCGACTATCTCATCATTAAAAGAAAATATCGTTCGCGAAGTTCATGGCATCTCGGCGGCACTTCTCCAGCGAGTGGCAAGAAATACTGAAGCCAGATTCCATGAATGTATCCGACGTGACGGTCAACATTTAGACGACATAATTTTTAAGAAATAAAACCCGCATTTGTCTTCTTTATAATGATTAAAAATATAAATGTATATTTCACGTAGTTTTTTTGTTATTTATATTTTAAATCCTAATTCTGCCACCGGACACCCTGTACAACTTAGGTACAACCATGTACTTATGTACTTTTTAAGCGTGGCCGTAATTCTGCTCCGGATCGGTTTGCTCTTAGTAAAATGATAGTAAATATTGGCGTATATAGAGGGAGGAGCGATCATATATTGATCGAGATCTACCTACTTTAATCCTACCTACGGAAAAATCTAGTCGAGAAGGGGAGGCAAATTCAGTCTGTGCCCGGGTGACAGAAACTTACCCTTCGCCCCCCCCCCCCCCCCCCTCCATGAAAATAACCCCATTTACACCAATAATAAACTCTAGTGCTGCGTGTGATATATTTAAGACAAAACTCGGATTCTACATCTACATCTGCGCTCACGCCGGGAGCCAATGTGGTTCAGCGTTCACGGATACGTCGTGGAGGACATGATCATCATTATTTTAGAATAGAATGAGGTCTCAAAATGCCTTATGACACTGACAGGAAGGGTATATCTTCCCGTTACCTTATGAGTAAGATGTGATAGGTTCTTAGCAATTCGCTCGATTCGCAGTTCATCCCGTTCGCAGTTCGTCCCATTCGCAGATTGTCCAATTATCAACTCGTCCCATTCTCAGATCGTACCAATTGCAAGTCATCCCATACTTAGTTCGTTCCTTTCGCAGTTAGTCCCATTCACCGATCGTCCCATTACCAACTCGATCCATTCGCAGTTCGTCCCATACGCTCGACCTATTCGCAGTTCGTGAAATTAGGATGTGATGACCAATGCTAACCGACATGGGCATAAAACCGATACCATTGCAATGTGTTGTGCAAAATGTTTCTTTTCTATAATTTATAGATTTTAAGCACCTCTCATTACACGTATAAGCAGCGGTGAACTATCAATAGCAAACGTTAACTGGCTGCAGTATAAACGGACACGGGATTAGCAACTTAATTCCTTGATTGATGCCAACCAACCGTCCCCCGTGGGCCCTGGACCTGTGTACATAGTAAACTCATCATTTGAGATCACTGGGCAAGGGATTTAGTTTACTGGAAATGATAACTTAACTTATGGAAGTAAAGGATTGAGTTTCAGTTCTTTGTGAAATGCAACTGACGAATAAATGTTGAGATTCAGAAAGGATGTTCACAAAGCATGATTATGTGCTTGATGGCATAGTATCTTAATATAAGTACTAACGAAATATAAAAATAACTATAACTTTACTCCCTCACGCAATTAAATAAGTACCCTCACATAACATCTCTCGACCATTTATTTGTAATTATCTTAGAACTTTTTGCTAGTTTATCAATTTAAATTTATTCTGTTGCTATTTTAGGTGTTCAGTATAAATGGACATGGGATTAGTAACTTAATTCCTTGATTGATGCCAACCAACCCTCCTGCGTCCCTGGACTTGTGAAACGCAAACTCGTCATTTGGGATCACTGATTGTAGCATAAGCATAAGCATATGCTCAAGACTATATTCCCCGATTTCACTGATTGTAAACGGTCACCCGTTTACTGGAAATGCCAGATGAATGTGACTTCCAATATAATTTTGTGGTGATATATTTCATTGTAAAAGCGTATTAAAAATTTACCAAAATAATCAAGGGTGGATCAGAAGATCCAGCTAACTTTAACATAGTAAAAGTTGTTCAATTTCATCGGCACCCCTGAAAGGAACCAGTGATAAAAATTATTTTGTACAGTGTACAACACTCACCACAAGTGTACTTACCTACTACTTATCTTGTTCCCTACTTTATCTAGTAGTCTAGTTCAGTACAACGTTGCACATAACGTAAAGCGCCACGATACGCCCCGAGCCAGCTCTTGCAACAAAGTACAGAATCCTAACAGACAAGTACTTCCAGCAGGATTTTATTATTTATTTGGTGTGTACTGCGCGAGGCGTCAAAACCGGCGTGCGGTTAATATTTCACAGTGCCGACGTTAAGTCGACGGAGATTTATGGAGCGGCAATAGCCTCTGTTCTACAATTAACTAGCTTGAAACGCGGTATCGCCTGTTCCGCCCATTTTTGCATGGTAATTGGGTCTGTTAAGGAATTATAAGTAGGCTGTTAGAAGATACTGATAGTAGAATACATTTCCCTAAACCTTCTAGCTCTTTTGCAAACTATTAAGAGGAGGAAAGTCGCCTACCTTATGTCTTCAGAAATGAGGGATACCAGCTATAGGCCACGAATGTCGTGGCTCGCCACGAAAGAGTGGACAGGAATCGCCAGCGTCGAAGAGCTGTTTCGTTTGACGATAAATAGACAGGGATATGCAGAGCTGGCTGCCAACCTTCAGTAATGGACAAGATCCCGAAGAAGAACTGTCCTCAGTGAAGAAAATCTACGGTCAATTACCATTTTCTTTTTTTATTTGTTACAAAAGTTTATGTGCGGCGTGATACGTTCGATATCATCCTAAAATACTTTTAACATTTTTACATTGAAACATAGAGGATACGACAAAAAAATTACTCTTCTTCTTTTCGCTTCAGGATGAGTTATATTGCATGACAATCACTCATGCTGCACAGTGCGTCCAAAATAGCTCCGTGATTTTGACAGATCATTTTATTTAATTTTCTGAAAATGTTTGAGCCGAAACACCTTGAATATTATGTTAAAATTTTATTAATCTTGTATATTTTCAGTGTATTATAAAGTTTAGATGGCTCAAACAGCTTTAAAAGTACTATAAAATATCTAAAACCGCCTGTCAAAATCACGGAGCTATCTTGAACGCTCTATAGTGGAAAAATTTGCAATGCTGACTCACAAATTTTTCTGCTGTGATCAGCTAAAGAGATGTTTTAATTCACTTTGACTGAATCTGCGACAAAATAAACCCCTAACACTTTTAAAGGGTAAACTTTTTATACTTTAACACAGAATGCAAAGTAACGCCTATATTACTTTTTCTTATTGAGTCGCCGCGATAACTTCTTAACCCCAGTTGACGTAGGGTGAATAACTCCCGTTGACAGTTCCAAGGCGACCCGCAGCAAACTTCTCTCCCCTATCGCTTATTGACCTCTTACCCTACGAGAAAATGCATTTCCTCACTATAGCTAGCTATATTACAGCCTTATCTTCAAGTTGAGATGGAAATGCCGATGGAAATCGACAAAATAGCATTGAAGAAATAATGTTTAGAATAATGTATGGGGGAGCTAAAGTGTATTTGTAATTTATCGTTTTACATTTACGTGCGTACAAACCGTAGGCAAATAAAATAAAAATAGTAAAATGGGCAGCTTTAAACAAATTTTCAGTTCATCCGTTTCTCCGAAATATTAGAGTGTTTGTTCGGACACTCTATCTACCTAGGTTTCCATACATATTACTCTGAAGCATGCAACAGTGAATGCGACCTCTTGACCTGTTTTGGGTGTCAACGTGAATTTCAACTCGGTAGTGACGGCATGAAATGGGATTAAATAAAATTCAATGAGAAATAATGACGAAAATTTCGTATTCTGCACATACTTGTTCGGAAAAGCAAAAGCAACCTGGAACTCAAACAGCAGCGGAAGTTATAGTTTTCTAATTCAGTAAATATCTTTTTCAAACAATTCTGTATGGTCTTATGCAATAATTTTGGTGTAATTAAACAGTAAAAAGTGAAATTTAAATCAAAACTGAAAAGAAAAAGAAACAAGTCCCGTAGTCTAGAATTCTGTTAAATAATATTGAAGCGACTTTAACAGTCGGGACCCATTATTGGGAAAATTTGATCCGGTCTAGAATTTTTAATGGGTCACGACTTTAAAGTCGCTGTAATAATACTTAACAAAATTCTAGACTACTGGCCCTTTTTTTTTTATTTTCTTTTCAGTTTTGATTTAAAGTACACTTTTTACACAGAAGGGTTTTTATTTGATATTACACTTTTTTATTTTACACTTTTCAGTTTCAACTTAATATCGTTATAGATCCTAAATGGTCATTCGAAATGATAAATGATAAGAGAAACCTGAAGATGATTTTTAAATAATATCTCTATTACTACTATTCAATGATATCTCACTTAACTTAGTTTATCAACTTAATTTTTTTCTTTTTCACAATATGGCGTCTGGTTGTCGCCATTTTGAATTTTGATTACTATCATATCTTTATTAACATTCGCAAGATTAAGACAAATCGATTGACAAAAGAATCATCAAAATTGGCCTACGCGTTGGGTCTCTAGAGTGCCACAAAGGAACCAACTTAATCGTACATGCATATTATATACATACATATGCTGATAACACATTACCCTCCTTTGCGTCGTGCAGTTGGGTAATTACATACATAGCCTGATAAACACACAACCCTCCTTCGCGTCGCGCAGTCGGGTAAAAAATAAAGAGTAAGTGGTCCCCAAAACAGGCGTAGCTCTTAAATAAGATGTTTGTACACACAAATAATATTAGTTTAATTCACGTATTGACGAATTTTATCAATAGCACAGAATAAATACTAGTAGCTACCGGTCAAGAAGTAGACAGGCCAGACATAAACGACATATAGCAGACTCAACAACTCGGTCAAATTGCAACTAGTTCCATAACTGTCAAAGAGGTTACAGACAAGTTATAGTCGAGTCGTTAGTTACATGTTACAGAAGTACCTTTGGAGTGTTTTGTGGGAACTTGGTGCCAGCTTGCATTCTATGCTCGTTATATCCGAAGACTTGACATGTGCTAACTCCGGTTTATGCAAGCACTTAGTGTAACTTCTAGCAATCCGGCACGGTGAACTTAAACTGGGTTGTATCCTCCGTCACATAAATATATACGATTGAAAGTTTTGGTCCCAAAACTATTGAGAATGTTTTTTATGTCCGAATTACTTATGAATAATTTATTGAAAATGAATAATTAATTACGCAATAAACAGGCTGACAGTCACCCAAACGGCAATGGAAAGGGCTCTGCTCAGAGTTTCCCTGCGAGATCGAATCAGAAATGAAGAGATCCGCAGTAGAACCAGGGTATCTTACCTAGCCTAAAAATTGCTAAAGTGGCAGTGGGCGGGGCACATTGCTCGCAGAACCGATGGCCGATGGAGCCGAAGAGTTCTCGAGTGGGGACCGCGTACCAGTAATCTGTAGTGCCCTATGTCCAGCAGTGGACATCCATCGGCTGAAATGATGATGATGATGATCAAAGCTACCTTTACCGGAAAAGAAAAGAATCCTAAGTTGTTGAAGCCGTGACCAAAAGACTACATAGAAATGACATTGAATTTTTAGTCATTTCAATATCTATCCTAATCCAATCAATTAGCCTCCAAATTGCGGCATCAAACAATCCCCCGTTTTATCCACCTATATAAATATTCCAAACATCTTCACAAATGTTTGTTACAATGCAGATGTAGCGGACAAAAGCTAGTTTATTATAAATACCTATATTAAATCAATAGTTATACCTACTTACAATCATCATCAGCCTATCACCGTCCACTGCTGAAAATAGGTCTTTCCCAAAGCGCGCCAGAAAACGATCCCGTTAACCCATTTACTATTTACAACTATTATACCTACTTACAATCATCTTACCAGATTCAGATACAGCTTCAATCTTCATTGATAGATGATCAATTGATCACAGGCCAGTGTCATGTCAACAACTTGAATCTACGTTGGTGTCAATTGTCAACAAGGTAAACGCTAAGGTAAATGGGTCAGTTGTTTGTTCTATCCACCCTGTGACAATCCGCTAAAGCTTCATACAATCAATATTTCCTTTAACCTAACTGTTAAATAAGCTCATGATTCATTTTCATAACAAAAGAAAAATAAAAGGCTTTGTTTGTAGCATTTTTACCTACGTGCAATAAATTATACGATTCGAGCGGCTTTACTATGAAAAAGTGGACCAATTCTTTTTAGTCTATTTTATTGGATTACTGTTGTTTATTAGATTCCAAGAAAAAAATACTTGTTCCTTTAATTTTAATCTTATTTTATTGTTTTTTTGTGTTTAAAAAGCCGTGGTGGTCCAGTGGCGAGTAACCTTGCCTGCCGTGCAGGAGGCGATGGTTCGATCCCCGTCCAGGCCGACCCGTACCAATGAGTTTTTCGGAATTTATGTACGATTTGTAACACCACTGGCTTTTCGGTGAAGGAAAACATCGTGAGGAAACCTGCATGCTTCAATTTCGAGGCATGTATTGTACCCACTGTCCATTATAAGTGGCGACGGGCTCACCCCCCGTCACACTGGACAGAGTTTCGGTACTACTGGTGAAACGTGGATGCTCTGAGATTTCAGAACATCTCTGACTACCCCCTCGGGGAATATAGTCGTGAGCATATACATACATACATACATACTTATTTTATTGTAACATACTGGAGAGTATTTTTCAAGACTTTCCGAGAATTACCACTAGTAAAACGAAAGCACTCAGGTAAATAAAAAGTTAGTGCTCTTACTAGGACGTGGCGGTACCTTAAAGAGAGTCCACAAAAGCCACACTTTTTAATTTTTAAAAGCTCTTCACTTGATTGGTCCTTACTTGTTAGTTCACCCAACCGAAATTGTAACTTATACAGGTTGTAACAAAATACCCTGGTAATATTTAAAGTAGTGGTTTAGACCATGAAATTGACCAACTTTCACTATCGATACAGCATAGAGAAATTAAAAAAAAATTATGCTGATTCATACAAAACTTCAGTATCTACTCGACTTAAATGGATGGGACAGCAGAGTTTTTTTTTCGACTTTATGTACAGGGCCCTTCTTAATTTGCTGACACTTTTTAAGGGGATTATCAAACCGTCAAAATGAACAACTTTCTCAATGGCAGCAACATCAAAATCGCAAAAAAAAATCAGCTCTTCCATACAAAACTGCAAGCCTACTTCAGCCAAATGTATGGGACAAAAGATTTTTTTTGGCAATTTCGATGTTGGTCCAATAGAGAAAGTTGTTTAGTTTGATGGTCTGATCACCCCCTTAATAAGTGTCAGCATATTAAGTTGTACCCTATAAATAGTAAAAGTTATTCAGTTTGATGGTCTTTAGACTCTAAACTAAACCAACTCTTTAAATATTACTAGAGTGTTTTTTTACACCCTGTATAAGGTTAATAACCTCTAATCGCACAGTGTAATGGTTATGTGGGTTTTATTCATCGTGTATTCATACATAACGTATTCTACAGCCCCATAATAATAATAAAAATAAAGTCCCCCATTTAGTAAAAATTACAATCGTAAATTTTTACAGCAACAAATTTTAAGCAAACAGGGTTGCTGTCCGCACGGACTGGCCTGAAAGGTATCCGTAAACATTTCGCTCATAAAACATAACAAGCTTATAAAACCGCAACATAATCGCAAAGGGTCCCCGACTGAAGATCCCGGGGGTACCATTTCGGGGTAGCTCGCCCCGAAAATTACTCGGCCCACGTAATTTTGAGCTTTTTTTCTTTTGTTATTCTTTAAGGCCTCCCGAGATTCGCGACGTTATGATCTCATTTTGAGTTATGAGGAAAAACTCTTAGGAGGTCCCGGCTCGGAATCATTGTCCAGGATTAGGTGCTTACTGGGAATTCCGGTCCATTTTGAAGATGTGTTGCTAGCTCAAAATGCTATTGATAAGCCTAGACTAAAATTGTGTAGTTTATTTGTGGACATCTCAGGCTTTTATATGACAATTCAATATTTAGGTAAAATCTTATTCATGTACCTATATACATCCTAAAAATCGATACAATCGAGCTCTTCGTTGAACTTTTCGGTTTTCAGTTTTGCGTTAATTTGATAGCATCTTGGTATTTCTTTCTCTTAAAAATGAATCATGCAATATTTCAAATTTTTTTGCTAAGGCGTCGTAATTTATATTATATGCCTTCTAGCTAATTGGGTACAGGGTAATAACCGTATTTTAACTAACAATACGTTTTATACGACTTAATTAAAGTCTAAGAGTTAGCGAATTTTTAGAACCGTAGATAGGTATATCAAATATTAATTTTATTGAATGTCCGATACTTTCAAAGCAAAATGCTGAAAAGTTAGCAATCGAAAGTGCAGTGCTGTCTACATGCATTCTCCTGCACTATGTGTGTTACAAATCTGCTGTTATATTGGTTTAACATTTCGTACGCTTAGTGGTTCAAGTGATAAACTTTAAGACAGGAAAGAGAAAACCTTTCGGGGGCGTTAACACTTAACGTCTATTTAGTAATTATATAAAATACGGCTGTCTTAAAAAGCGAATGTTATACAGTCACTTTTTACGAGTAATTTTAAAAATTGACTCGTAATACTGCAGAACTCAGACTAGTGAAGTTTGGCAGTCAAGTCTGTATAAGTCCTGAAATGGACAAACAAACTCACTATAATTTTTAGGGTTCCGTAGTCAACCCTTATAGTTTCCATGTCCGTCCGTCTGTCCACGGCTTAGCTCAGAGACGCTTAGTACTAAAAAGTTGTCATTTGACATGGGTTACATATTAATCACGTCGACAAAGTGGTAAAATTAAATCTTTTTAGGGTACCTCCCCTGTACAAAGGTAAGCATTTTTTTTTCGTCTATCCCATGGTGTGGGGTGTTGTTCGAAGTCTTTTAAAAATATTGTGGGTGTAGAAAAACCATTATTCGATTTAGGGAAGGTAGGCTTTAAAGTTAACGCGTAATAGTCGACCAACTTGTAATTGTAATATGTACTTTTTAGACTTTATTAGCCGTTAAACCGAAGTATAAAACAGTAAATTGAGAGGGGCAATCACGGAAACCTACCCTGCGCGTGGCCCGACACGCACTTGGCTGGTTTTATTTCAAAGAATTTTATAATATTATAGAAAAGGTTAGGATCCTCTAGCCGCTAGTAGTTTGCAGTGAACTGTGCTAGATAAAAGCACTCTGCACTCCCAAACCGGACGTCCAGCAAGTTATAGCCAACTCAACTAACGAAACTTATTTCATCTTCGATAACTTTATTCTATCAGCCCCATAGTCTTAGCTCTGGATATTACTACTTTCGATAAGTATCTTCTTACCAGTAACCTACTGATAATGTTTACGACGTTTATCTCGGTGGAGCACCACCGACATAAGCGTGGATTAGCAATAAATTAGTTATGCTTATTGATTATATCTATGTATGATTTCAAGCAAAAGTAAAAAAATCTTCATTCATCAACCATTGACATACAAAATAATGGACACCGGGTCTAGTACAAAATTCTCGAAAAAAGTGTCTGAGACTAACCTACACAAACCTAAGTACGTGTATAATAGTATAAACATTAAAATGCTAAAAATTCGTTTTAATTTCGCTTGCGAAGTTTTTACCCCATCGCGTCCGCGTAGTCACTAGTCGGCCGGTCAAACGAAGACTGACGCGTAATTGGTTCTCTTTATTCGTTTTGCTGCTCTTCTGGTTCGGACACTTTTAAGCGCGGACGCTATGTCCAGTAGTTGGTAAGTCAATGGCATAAACACAGATTCTTCTTAGCTACTGATCCACGACCCTATCAATCTGGTCCCGTTATCAATTATATACGACGATCCAGTGATGCTATTTGCTTTCCTGCTAGCTAAGAATAGTACCAGATCAGCTATCTCTTCAGGAACTGACATCCGTCCAGTAGCAGTAGCATCCAGGAATTTATCCAAAACTGCTCTTTGGATATTATCTTCAAGGCCTATGTTCTCAACTATATCCGACTTTACAGGCCCAGGAAAAACGTTGTTGACTCTCACGCCTTTCGGTGCAAGTTCTAACGCGACACATCTTACGAAATGGTTTAAACCGGCTTTAGAAGCGCAATATACTCCGCTCCATGGAGTCAAAATAGATGAACTTGCAACGCTGGATACATTGACGATGTGGTGTTGCAAGGTTGGTTAGATAAACAACTGATCGTAGGTTTGTAGCTATGACTTTGTCAAGAGTTTTCATGACGTTATCAGCAAGAATGCACGCCGTTCTTGCTATTCCTGCATTGTTGAACACGTCAAGTTTACCAAAGCGGCCGATTTGTACTAATCACAATTCTCTTTATGTCTTCGTCTTTGGTCATAAATCTGCAACAAATACTAGGTTTGCTTCATTTCTGGTCACATTTCTTAGTTGTTTGTTTGTTGTTGTTGTTGCTTGTTTTGTTGAATGTTGAAACTGAACGATGCATAGATACATGGTTCAGTTTCACTTCCTTTCTTCCAACGATTGCTACTTTAGTACTATCAGCAGCAAAGTGTACTGCAATGGCGGCTCCAATTCCAGAACTTGCTCCAGTCACCAGAACTACTTTGCGTTAAAACTCATGATTTCCAAATTATGAATCTACTATTTTCCAAACTTTTGAAACTAACGAATTTTGATACGAGCAACACAAAAAACCAGGTAATCTAAATCGAATCTCAAATAGAAAACATATATGTCCTAGCATGTACTAGGTATATCAAATTAGATATAAAATTTAAAAAAACCATTAACGACAAAGATTAGTTACGTATTGTGGTGTTAACTGTGGAGTAATAAATGACTAAATTCTAAACGAATAAATGAAAGATTTTAGATGTTCAACAAAAACTCTTATTTGAGAAGCACGCCATCACATGAATATGGAATAACAGCAGCAGTAAGTTAATATGTATGAATGTAACTTGTTAACTCAGAGGTAGAAGCGCCAGATGGTTTTGAGTCTGCCCAAAAGTCCCGTCCCCGCGCCACTTTATAATTCAAAGATTTGCTCGCGTCGAATAAAGACGTCTTCGCTAAATTATTCAGGAATACATACGTCCAACATTATGCGCACAGACTTTAGAAATTTTTATGTTTTATTTTGCTCTCATGAAATGTTTTAGTATTTTTAAGGTTTTAGATTAGATTAGAGCGAGGGCTGAAAATCAATGAATCGCAAAGTCTTTGTATCGATCGAAGAGAAAAATTATAATGTTTTAACTTTAATAATGTTTTTTTTTTTTTTATACAATTTAAAATATAGCAAGAGAAAGTTTTATAAACAAATATTACCACTCTTCTTCTTATCGTGTGGGCAGCCCTGGTGTCAGAGTTTTCACGCCTCATGGCCTCTCACGTGGTTTTTATGTAACGACTACTATCATCAGATATAGTAGCCGGGACGGTTTAATATTACCACTGATTGCAATCAATTCTTATGGAAACAGTCGTTGACATGAAGAGGTTGCGTATAACCTGGGAAACTTTCGACAAGTGACCCAAGTAGGTATAGGCCAAAACAGGGTTGATTGGAAGATAAAGGGCCCAGCTGTGGAATACTGATAAGAATAAAAAAAATCAAGTAATCGATATTTAAGAAAACCGAAGTAAACCGATACACGTCAACATTTTCGCCACTGTAACGAATATCTGAAGTTCGCAAAATCGCTTTTCCAAAAGGTACCGATGTAACGTCAACGGCCGATAAATCAGGCGCCATTGTTGAGGAAAAGTCGCAAATCGTAAGCAAAGCTGTTGCCCGAAATAGCGGGACCGCCTCTACCTACATGTTAAAAAATGTCTTGCACGAAAAGAAAGTAATTGTTATTCCTAGGTCATTTGATTCAGTTTATGAATGATTTATATTTTATGTAAACTAAAAAATTTTTTTCATTTTTATGATAGAAAAATTTTTATGAAAATTCGAAAGGGCGAAAGTCTCACTATAATTACATTTGAATCTCTACGATCCTTATAGTAAATATACGAGTACAGTATGTACCTACAGGCAAACCTTTTAACCACGTACTTTACCCATAAACCTGAACAACTTTTACTATGGGAGCGAACATACAGAACAAAAACTATCAGCTGTTTCATACGTTCAAGTCTTGTAATAATTGCAGTTTAGTATTCAATGGAACATCAGATTTTTTTTTGCGCTGACAGGTTGGCTCCCATAGTAAAAGCTGTTCAGCTTAATGGGTAGAGTACGTGGTTTAAAAGTTTTCCTTTAGTTAGTTTACGTACTGTATACGGAACACTCATATTGCAAATGAACCTCGAAGAAAAAACAGGAAGCTTTTTTCATATTCTTTGCGCATAAAATATATTATCGACAAGATTGATGGTATCGTTGATGTCTTTTGCAGGTTGCCATGTGGTTACGGCGTAGTAGGCGTAGGCTTTGTGTACACAGAAGTGAACTTAAGTACGTAAGGGTGCGTCCACATCTGGCGAAAGGTAGAGACACAAGAGTATAAAATGCAACCGCGCAGATCACGGGCGGCTCGCGTTCGCCAGATGTGGACGCACCCTTAGACATTTTTTCTCGCTATTTCGATGTTAGTCCCACAGTGAAAGTTGTTCAGTTTGATGGTCTGAAGCACCCTCTTAATGATGTAACGCACTTTATTAGGTACCAATAACAGCTTAAAGCGGGCATTGTTTGATATAATTGAAATTTTACTACATTTATGATTTTAGAGTGTCGTATCCAGCCAGTTGTAGGCTGCCGTTCCTCTCACCAAAAAACTGCAAAATAAACCATATCTATTAGATGCTTTATAAAGAATTTCGGTGGACTACGCCGAGATCCACCCGGCGTACCTACTAAGCCTAAAATTATATATGGCGATAGCGACGGCTTTTTCTAACGATATAAAAACAAAAACTTGTCGGTAGACCTATACAACAACCTGGACTCTCCTGGACTCTTCATATAAACGTTCTCGAACTGACAAGAAATGGTAAGCACGTGCGATACTGAGTGAGTGCGAGTGAGAAAGACTATAGATCACCACTTACTATCGCCCATCTCCCGTGCCACCGAGAAGGGGCCAGATATAAATTGATAGGGATAGGGAGTGGCGATACTGTATGTGGTAGGTACAGTAATCTTTCTTGTACTTTGGCTATACTAAATTATTTCGAACTAGATAATTTACATCCTTGAGATTTTAAAATATCAACTCACTTAATAGAAAGCAAAGATCGATCCGCAGTAATCCACACCTCGAATGTACCATCGCGTTCATTCTAACGACAAGGACTTCGTGAATAAATTTCAGCAATTTCGACCTGCCTTTTACGACCTGAATGAAGTATGAAGTTTGTACGTGCCGGGAGCTCAGTTTTACTACGCAGAAAATAAAAAATCTAATGAAGCCAACTTTATTGGCGTTAATAAAAACGTAACGAAAGTAGTTGCGATTCCGACGCACTAAAGGTTTCACCTCGTAGTCACTTGATTTGTTGTCAAATTGTCAGCCGATCTCGTGGTTACGACGCCATTTTGTTTGTTCGAACACATTTATGGCGCGTCTTATACAAAGTGCTTGATTGAAATCAATGATGGAGCATCATACGCATTGGGCTGGATGCTTTCCATTAGAAGAATAATACAATCAATGGAAATTTGTGCAGAATAATATAGTAGAATCCCGTATAGGGACAAATATTTGTATGATGAATATGGATATTTGTACCTATACAGGGTCCAACTTAATATGCTGACAGTTTTGTAAGAAGAAGATCAGACCATCAAACTGAACAACTTTCTCTATGGAACCATTATCGAAATCGCAAGATAAATATCAGCTGTCCCATACATTTGGATCGAGTAGGTTTGCAGATTTGAATGGCACAGTTCATTTTTATTTCGGTATTTCGATGTTGGTGCCATAGAGAAAGTGGTTCAGCTTGACGGTCTTATCATACCCTTAAAAAGTGTCAACAAATAAAGGAGAACCCTATATATGTTGGTATCTATATAATATGTATTATATATCGATGTCTAGTGATCATAATACAAGTCCAGGCTAGATTCTGGTACTTTAAATGCGACTAGATAATTTGTGTGACAATGTCCAAGATATTTATTTATTATCATTATTTATTTCGAAAGCATCATAATATTATGATGTAAACGTATTATAATTATAGTCTGTTACCAGGTGGTCGCCTGCTCTCCGGCCTGCCAAAGGAGACCGCCATTTGTGGTGGCTCAAGTGTGTATTTTTATGCATATGAAACGATCCTTGAGGTCACAAAATATTTATTATTGTAGGTACGACATTAATCACTTTTGCTCTTTACACTAGATATTGGCAAAATCAGAACAGAACACCAGAATGTCTCTGACTACCCACCCTCGGGAATACAGCCGTATACTTATGCTTAGCAAAATCATCCACAGCCACAATTTAAAGATTGGAATAGATAATTATATAGTTAGCTCGTAAATACGACTTTGGGAGTAAAATCAACTGAGAATCTCAAACAAAAGCAGTCGCTTAGTAACAAAATAGAATAGATTTCGATTTGATTGATTGAACTAAATAATCTCGTAATAAATATTCTCGAAGGCTAATGTTCTAGACCAGCCTTGAAACTAAGTAAAACGGTGTAATTCCAAGGCGTCCTGGCTCCGCCATCATCAGTGCCGGCAAACCGTCCGGTTAACATATTCATTCCCATCACGTGCCTACAGTTCCCGTGACTTTACCATTAGCCAAATCTCTTTTGTAATGTTACTCTAAATCGTTTTAATTTGTCTTCACATTCAATTTGCTGCTGTTATGTGCCGTTACTATGTAGATCTGTTCAGTGTATGAAGGTTTCGTGGAACGTAGGCTTGGCTTTGAAGTTATGTAATAGATGTGTAATTGAATATAGATCATCTATTCTGCTGAATAATTTCAATTATTTATTGATGGCTTAATAACGTATTTAGGCATGTTGACTCTACGAAAATACGTTATCATATTTGGTGTATCCCCGTGATGATAATATTCTTGTGTTTATGGAAATTAAATTAATTATTAATATAAATATAATAAAACAAAAAGTTAATTGTTTAATTTACCTTTAAAATGGGTTCATAACGATGTAGGTAAATTAGTGAAATACAGTGAAGTAATAGTACATTATGATACAAGTGAGCAAAGTTAGTCATTACAGCCGAGGTGGGATTGCAGCATGAGCCGTCAGGCGAGTGCTGCATACTAGCCAAGGCTGTAATGACCAATGCTCATGCGTTTCATTCGACGTTGTTCATTCTTGCGAGGAAAACGTAATAAAATTTCGTAAAATACTACATTTTTAGACAAATGTTTGTGGAAAATGGCGCTGGGCTTCTTTTTTTTTTGCCGTTGGTTGAGATAGCTATGCGCGCGCAGGTCGACGAAGAGGCAATGACTTTAGCCGACATTCAACCAACAACATTTTGTTGCAAACAACCTAATATTAAAAACGTTATAAACTTAATATTTATGTATTTATAACACAAATTAATGTTAATTTGTTAACTAAATTATTTGATGAAATGAAGTGTTTATTTTATCATATTATAACTAAAACTGATTAATTTAATCAGAAAAAAGTTTTTTTTACATAAAATCTCTTTGCTGAGATTTAAAAAGAAACTATAGAAAAAAAAGTAACATTACCGAACTAGTGCGATAATATAATCATTTTCACACGCGTGTTCTATGAGCTGCATTATGTACCTAAAAGCGGTGCAATAAGAGCCACTTTACGAGCAAGAATGTTGAAAAGTTTTTTAGCACCACCTATGATATTCAAATTCATGCAAGCAATTCATCTTATATTTGAGTCTTGTTACAAATAAAACACCTCCTTAACTTTATAGCCATAACAAAACTTTGCTGACCAAGATTCATATTTAAACTTTTAACATCAAAATATTTATTTACTACACTTCTATTTTAACACAACAAAGCTTAACAGGGAGTTTGAAAACGATCCTTTGAAAAACAATTTCCGCTCGCCGGAGTAGGTATACGTTGCTAGAAGATAGATCGCCATATAAATCTCCTATGTGTCTAATTGACGGCTAGGAAGTCCGGAGCGGTGCAAGCCACGCTGGCAACCCTGATTCACTATCCTCATTTGAAAAAGTCTGGACGTAATGCTTTAGATTTCGTAAGATTCTTGCTTTCGTGGCTGTCTTTTTGTCTCAGTACGAGGAAAGTGTAAAGAATCTTGTACTGAATTTTTATTTTTAAATACTTTTAAGCCATGACTCTTCTAGTATTTAGAATTGAAAAAAGGTTGTTTTCATGTGTATGAATTAAGCTATAAGAAAACAATTGCAAAGTAGGTACGAGTACCTCTGTGTAAGAATCATTTCCCTATTTAATTTCGTAATTCCAAATTTTAGTGTTTATTTGATTCCCATAAAATTTCGGCAATGTAATTAAGGTATGACTGATGAAATACAGGTTTTAAAAGGTTCATTCACGTTTTGGTCTGGCTACTATCGAAAATCGCTCGAAAATTATTTCCATTTTCTCCAGCAGCACTACAAAACACACTCTCTGTGTCACTTCTTGTGTTCAAACTAATTGATTTCAAACTTATTAAACTTAACTTTAGGTTGCTTATAAAAATAAAAGGTAAATCGTAATTAATGTTAACTCGATAAAAAACGCGATAGAACCAATTAAATCGTGTAATTCAAAACAGTGAAATAGTGACCGTGTAACTGTCAATAACTTTGGCTTTAATCGTCTAAAAATATGTGGCATGTAAAGACAACCAATTAGCTTTAAACGTTTTCGATTCAAACACCGGCCCGGCGCCCCACATACCACTCGTGGGCTAGATTGTTTCTGATTACCAATCTCATCTGTAATACATGATTCCAAAGCTATACATTACTCTCGGAGCTTTAATGAGCGGCCCAGCCATTTAATCATCGTAAAAGGCCCATAAATCCTAATTACACGGCTTATTATTTCGAGTCCGAGTCGAGATGTGACGCGGACCGCGGGCAGGACAATACGGTGTTCTAAAATATTGGCTTTTAGAGCACTCTTGCTGTCGAGTGCTTAGCGAGGACTGTTTCGGTTTGTTTTAGTTTTGCTCTCTTTTTAGACGCTGGCCCTCTTGAGGGGAACAATGCTAATAATGCGCTTGAGATTTTTGCAACAAGACATCGTGTAATCGGATTTTCTCTTTACTTCCGAAGTTGAATTTTAAAATTAGAAAGTAGTTAACTGAGGTAGATACTTAGGCATTATAGTACTCTATTAGTCTGACACAATTATGCACATTTTCCATATAATACTACCATTCATTGTAAGTTGTGTTGTGTGATTTTTCCTACAACAATGCATGCACATTACTTCCAGTTTAAAGAAATTCAAGAATTTTATATAATGCTAGAGTTAAACCGCGACTTCGTCCGCACAAATAATATACCAGATTTTAAGCTATCAAACAAAAAAGTTTCAACAAAATTGGTTCAGTAGTTTTTGCGTGATGCTGTTACAAACATACAAACAAAAAACAAACAAAAGACAGACAAAAATCCTACCAATTACAAAACATAGATTGGTGTAAAATAGTTTTTCCATATAAAGATATGAATGAAAATTATGTAGCTTTCCACAATATATTAACAGAAACCCTAGATCGTACTATTCCTAAAAAAAAGATTAAACTTAAAACAAAGCGAAAGAAATACTGGTTAACACCTGGAATAAAAGAATCCTGTAGGAACAAAAGACTTTTGAAAAAATTTATCTCGCACATTGATAACTCTATATTAAGGAAATATTATAAACAATACGAAAAAGTACTAAAAAGGACAGTAGTAGTCTCGAAAAAAATTAATTATATAAAAAGAATGAGAAGGTCAAAAGATGTAAATAAATCTATGTGGCAAATAATAAATGAAAGAACCAATAAAAATAAAAATAAATGTAAAATGAATATAAAATTAAAAACCGAAACCACTAGTTTAACAGACCCTAACATTATTGTAAATACTTTCAACGATTATTTTGCATCCGTAGGAAGCACTACGTCTTTAGTGGAAGAACCGAAAGGACGACCAGTGATTGCACAAACACCTAACACATTATTTCTCGACCCAGTCACCCCTCAGGAAGTAAACAATATAATAAAAAAATTAAAAAATAAAACTAGCTCCGGTATCGATGAGTTCCCTCCTATTCTTATTAAAAATTGTAAAGACGAGCTTACTCTACCACTTACTTTACTTATCAACCAATCTTTTACAGAAGCAATTTTTCCGGAAATACTTAAAACATCGGTAATAAAGCCTATTCCCAAAAAGAGAAATACAGAAGACCTCAATCAATTCCGACCAATTTCACTGCTATCAACATTTTCAAAAATAATTGAAAGTGCAATGGCCAAAAGACTAAACTCGTTTTGCGAAAAGTACAGTATTTATGACAATAGCCAAAATGCCTTCCGTAAATGCCGGTCAACTACATCAGCTCTCTTCGGCTTCACCAACGAAATACTAAAAATTATAAACAATAAACAGTATGCTGTCGCTATAATGCTCGACATGAGCAAGGCTTATGACAGAGTCTCCCATAGGATCTTGCTAGATAAGCTATATGGAATAGGAGTGCGAGGCCCTGCTCACGAATGGTTCTCCTCATATTTATCTAATCGTAAACAGTTGGTAGAAATTGAATATTTTAACAAAGCAACAAATTTCATAAACAGCATTAGATCTAAAAAAGTACCCGTAACAAACTCCATCCCTCAGGGCAGCGTATTAGGATGTATACTCTTTCTGGTATATATAAATGATATCCCTAAAATCCTTGATAAGAAATGTGTTCTTTACGCAGACGATATATCCGTCATCTTCCCAAGTCACAATATCCAGGAACTATACAGTCAGCTAACATTATCGCTTAACCTTATAACGCAGTGGCTTGCAGAACATAATCTACAACTCAACCTTACAAAAACAAAATTAATACAATTCATGCCAAGACAAAAAATACCTCTAAACATTAACTTTGTGTACAAAGATAAAAGTATAGATACCGTAAAATCTTGTAATCTGTTAGGCGTTGAATTTGATACACACATTAACTGGAAAAAACATGTGGACAATATAGCAGGGAAATTAGCAAGATTTACGTATGCATTCTATGAATTAAAGAAAACCACAGACTTGAAAACTGCAATTTGCGCGTATTATGCGTATGTGCACGCACGACTAAGCTATGCAATAATCTTGTGGGGGAATAGCGTGGACATCGAAAAGCTTTTTATACTACAAAAGAGGTGTGTTAGAATTTTAGTAAATATTACAGAGACGGAAAGTTGTAGACCGCACTTCATAAAATTAAAGATTCTAACTTTGACTTCTCTGTACATCCTAGAAATTTGTAATTATGTTAAAAAACACCCAAATCTATACACCCAAGTAAACGATCTTTATTCCCGCAACCTTCGACAAAGAGATGGATTAGCGATACCATTTACAAAAATGCATTTCGTTAGTTCAGGCACATATCATATGTCAATAAAAATATACAATAAATTACCTTCAAACATAAGAAATATTGAAATACAATCAGGTTTCCATCAAAAACTAAAGGAATTCCTAATAACGAGATGCTTTTATTCCCTGCAAGAGTTTTTGGATTGCGTGCAGTAAGTAGCTGCGTAGTTAGATTAGATAAATATATAATATAATACATATATAGTGAAATAATTATGTTAATAATGAATAAGATAAATATTGTAATAAGTTAAGTCACTAATGAATAATTTATAACTACATTTAGTTTGCAGTGCCCTTACAGGGTTCATGTGCGCCCTAATTTTTATATGTGTCCATCTTATGTAACCACATGAAGCAATAAACTATTATGACTATGACTATGACTATCCTAAAAAATGTAATTTGGAGTCCGGGATCCCTAAAAACCATATCGTAATCTTTTTCAAGTAAATATCTTCAATGTACAGACACATATCTGTTACAGTTTTATAATAGTTAAGATTCTGTTTGTATAAATATTCTTTCTTCAATAATAATGGAAAACAAAACATATACCTATATACTCTGCTTGTTGATAGTTTTTCTATCGTAAGTACTTATCTTACTTATTCTTATTTATTTTATTTTTATACTTTATTGCATTCACGAAAAGTTGAATACGATTACGTATACAAAAAACATAATAATAGAGAAGTACAAAGGGAATTCTCCGATGTTCTTGTACATCTTTAAATTTTGTAGTGAGAGAAAATATTTACCTCTCTTTGAATCAGCAGAAATATTCCAATCTAAAAATATTGAGAGAAAAATAACTTCATAGCAGAAAAAATACAGGGTGTTCGGGGTCCGAAGAAACCGCACTGATTGCACAAAGGCCTCCCGTGGGACGAAATTATCGGCACGTCCTGGGGCCCCACTTCGTTAGTCCTGCCCGATGACGTGTTGCCGAATCCACACCCTCGGTGCCCTTGTATTGGAATTCAGTTCACATTTTACGTGTTGTTACATAAAAAAATATAAAACAGTCAGCATCGACCATTTCCCACTAAAATAGTTCGATGACCTTTCGCGTTCAGTGGAGAAAAAGGTCTAAACATCAAACTGAATTTTCAGGATGTTTACTTATTGTGTTCTTATTTGTTCACAATCCTAACTAATTTAAGTTCGAATTATGGAGTTTTATAACATTACCAAACTTTGTAAAATTCTTCGTTAGATTATGTATTTAAAAGGTAACATACAAACTCATACAAATAATTTTTAATTTTAATATGCCCGTGACGTCATGTTGTAGTTAGGAATTAATTTGAAAATTGACAAGGCTTTTTATTCCGCCAATGTAAAAAGCTATAAAAATTTGATGAGGAAAAAAAATCGAAGTAAAAACATGACAATGGAAATTCTATAATAATAATAACGCACACAGACACATTACAGTACTCAGATTAAGAAAACCGGTCCAGTGCGAGTCGGGCTACCGCGCACCGAGGGTTCCGTACCACACCACAACACAACATATTAACTTCCAAAAAAGTTTTGTTTCTCCGGGACCTTTAGCGCGAGACAGACTCGCACTTGGCCGGTTTTTATTATTTGTTGGTATACTGTTGAGTTTGCTCTATAATCGCAAGAAGCTTTTATGTCTTACCGTTTTTATGATAGAGCGAGAAGAAAAAACGTTGATAAAAACTAGTTTCTTGTATAAGGACGCCACTAATTTTTTTTACTTTTCGCCATTTTTATTATTTGTTGACAAATCCGCTGTAATAAAGCATATTCTTGGAAAATTTCACCTCTCTAGCTACAAAAGTAACAAAATCACAGCCGCAAAAGCAAAAGTAGCAAAACCAAAAGTTACAGCCCTAAATAGGTAGGACGGACGGACGGTCGGACGGACAACATAGGCTTAGTAATGGAATCCCGTTTTCACCCTTTGGGTACGGAACCCTAAAAATGAGGTTAATATCAGACAACAACGACACAGGCAATAAAAAATTCTTATAAAACAAAGAATGTAATTACAACGTTTATTAAAAGGGAATTCTTCCAAAAATTTTTATCGAAGTAAGGACTAAAACGTCCCGAGGCCTTTCCTCTGATCTACTAACAACTTCTCATTACCGTCAACATAGCTCAATTACTGAGCTACAAGTTACAGATACGGCGACAGGGTGTAATACATTAGGTTAGGGTAAGCACGCACGGGGCGGTTTGAAACCGCATGTGGTACTCATAAAAGTTTAGCCTACGGCTGATGCTGGAGGTAGCAGTTGTTACAGTTACTCACAGAGACGGCGGAAGACCTAAATTAGACCAGGGTAGGATGAGGTTCAAGAGGCCCCCCGGCCAGAACCCTTGACAAATGTGCCGACCGCTCCCCTTTATGCCCCACGTTAGGTGGTCGCAGTAAAATCAAAAACCAGGCTTGAGATTTTACTGAAATATAATGAGAACATCGCAATAAAATACAACAAAGAAAGAACTAGGGCGAGCGAAGTAAACTCGGAGTTTTATTCTCGTACTATGCCTAGAAGGTGATATGTTTTTGTTAACGCACTTTGGCATGCGACCCAAAGCCTTCCGCCTTTGAAACAAACGAAGTGGGAAATCTTTGGCGGGCCGGGATTCCCTGCATAAACCTTGGAGGCGCGAGGCCCCTCGTACTGTGAGGCCGGCCGTAAGCGGTCACCCATATCGCCCACGCCTTACGCCGCCTCTGCTTACTCAGTCCTGCCGACCACATAAGTTCTCTTTTCTGTGTTGCTGACAAATGAACGCATAATGGAATAGAGACGTGACATTTAAAAAACAATTTTTAGGCTGACTTGCACCAAAATGTATTTAAGCTTAATCATGATTAAATATGATGCTGTCACTGTCATCGGCATAAGCAGTGAGAGAGACAGGGTGTTCATTAAGTCTAAATACTTTTCGGTGCAAACCAGCCTTACAATAAGAACTTGAGAATGTTTGGTGACTTCTTCCATCTGGTCATATCTGGAAGATATCGCTTTAGGGATGAGGCCACGTTTTGTTTCTTATTAAATTTTAACTATTATAAAACTGTAACAGAAGTGTACATTGAAGATATTTACAAAAAAAAAGATGACGATATGGTTTTATGTCTCCGTCTCCCTGACTCCAAATCAACCTTTTTTTAGAATTCTTGTCTGTCTGTTTGTGCGAGCATCACACGAAAACTACTGAACCGATTTTGATGAATCTTTTTTAGTTTGATAGCTTATTATCTGACTTAAAATCTGGTATATAATTTATGTGGACTAAGTCGCGGTTAGAGTTAATAACTAGAGTTAGTTATTTATAAAATTATAACTTCTCCGTGCACGATTTACCTTAGAACAACAGAATTTAATCAAACTACATTTAAAAAGACCACACCATCAGTCTTATACTGCACATTGCACAATTCAGTTAATGTCTGTAAATGTCGTATGTATGTAGGTACCTACGTATATACTAGCTATCGTTTCCTTTATGTATTTAAGCAAATTAAGTTTGTTATAGCATAATAATATTTCATAGTTGTTAACTATGGAAATGTCCATATATTATTTTATCTAAAAGTAGGAACTGTCTTTTTCCTTTTCTAATTTTTCTAAAATTCTCGTGTCACGGTGTTTGAAACAAAACTCCTCCGAACGGCTTGACCAATTCTTATGAAATTTTGTGTGAATATAGCAATTTCGGTGTTGGTCCCATAGAGAAAGTTTTTCAGTTTGACGGTCTGATCAGCCCTTTAAATAAGTGTCAGCATATTAAGAATGACCTGTATTCAGTAGGTCTGAGAATAAGACGTAAACTATTTAGGTAGGTGTAGGGCAAGTGTAGGTTAGGTAGAGGGTAGGTGTAGGGTAGGCGTAGGGTAGGTGTAGGGTAGGTGTAGGGTAGGTGTAGCATAGGTGTAGGGTAGGAAAAATGGCAGAACAACATCTGCCGGGTCGTAAGAGGAAGAAAAAACTGCGTCCTATAATTTTTTTGCAAGTTCGGGAGTATTTGCGAGGTTCTTATTACATGCTATAGATGGCATTACGAGTATCAGATTATTTTTGAGTGAAATCAGGACACGGTTTGTGAGATTTTCATTCCAGAAACGTACTAATAAAAAAATACCAAAATTTCATTCCCGAGGTCTTCACTCTAAGGCGACGATATACATAGTTATCTATGCTTACTCTTATAATTAATTATACTCTTTGTGCACCCCAAAACATAGAGTAAGGAAATGGGACTGGCGATAGGCGAAAAGAGCGTGACACGGAGAGAAGCTGATCAACGAGGTGATTCCATAAGCGTTCCGTTTTGTCAATTTTGGTACGGAACACTAAAAACACCAAGCCTCAAGACAGAACACTTACTAATTGTTCATACGTACTTCTATTGTATGCAGTAAAAGTCAGTTTCACTTATTGTTTACCTATTTAGAATTAAAACAAAATGTAATAAAAATAGCTCTCACTAAGTAAAAATAAACATTTAAAACTTTTAAGGGGGTTATTTAGACCATCAAACTGAACAACTTTCACTATGGGACCAACATCGAAATCGCGAAAAAAAAATCTGCTGTCCCATACATTCAGCTCAAGTAGATTTGTAGGTAGTTTAAGAGTAGTATGGAACATCTTTTTTTTTCGAGATTTCTATATTGGTCCCATAGTGAAAGTGGTTCACTTTGATGGTCTAAACCACCCCCTTAATTGTTTATTTGTATTTTTGGAACACCTTGTATAAAAAATAGATGACAGTGATCCGAAGCGGTCGTGTATTAAGGCAACTTTGTTGTATTAAAAGTTTGAAATGGACAAAGCAAACTACGATAACTAACAATGTAAAATACTACCTACTTACTCAGAAATAGGGCTGTAACTTTTTCATGACTGTAATTATTTTAGCGACTGACATTATTAAAATGTATTCGAGAACTTGTTAAATTACAGTTAAAACTTATCTTATCAGTGTAGGTGAATAATAACATAATTCGGTGTTTCTAGTTTTTTTTTTGTCTTTTATGGATAGAAGACATAATTTCAAGAAACCAATTTATTTTTTTGCGATTCATCGAGTTTATCAACAACAATTTCATTTTTAAATTACTTTTATCTGTAATATTTAAATGCAAAAATGGTGGAGAGAAAAAACTCGATGGAGAAAAGCTACTGATTTATTTAAAAAAATAAAAATCACCTGCGTCCTCTTTCCTGACTCTCTGTCCTTACTCTATGCTGGAAACAGAAACTGCATAATTTTACCATTTAGAGATAATAGTTTAAAATTAAATTATATTGATAAAATCAACGAATCACAAAAAAAAACGTTTTTTAAAACGATGTCTTTTATCCGTAAAAAATATAAAATAACGACCCAAAAAAAAACGTGACATAACGAATTTCATAAAATAACTAAGTATGTTAACCTACGCTTCCTTAATCAACGAAATGAAAACAATTGTGTAAATTAAAAAGGCAGTTGTGTACGTTTAGCAACAACCATTTGCCAAGGCTTATCGCGTCATTCATCGCCTTCACAATCTCTCGCGAAGTCTCCACGAAAACAGAACAAAATACAATTTTGTTGGAATACAAAATGTATAACTTGCCGGATATGAAAAGGAAATTAAATCTTACTTCTTTTTAAGAATGTCCGGTTTCGGTGTTTACAATAATAGAACTTTTAGGTATATTATAATTTACCCGCGACTTCTTCCGCATAAATTATATAGAACCTACCAGATTTTAAGTCATATCATTAAGCTATCAAACAAAAAAGTTTCATCAAAATCGGTTCAGAAGTTTTCGCGTGATGCTCGCGCGCAGTCGGCCGATCAAACGAAGACTGTCGCGTAATTGGTTCTCTTTACACATTTTGGTGCTCTTTTAGTTCGGACACTTTTGAGCGCGGACCCAACGTCCAGTAGTTGGGTAAGTCAATGGTTACAAAGCAAGCTTATAAAATTATATAATAGGTATATTTATTATAAATATTAAATTGATTAACATTAGTAGGAAGGATAGGATTGTAGCTTAATTATATTACATGAGTTACTTACCTAAATCTTTCTAGAATATGAGTTTTCAGGCATATCATCATTCGTCACGGCATTATATGTTGACTGACTTCTTTGTTTCGATATAGTAATAATAGGCTAAAGAGAATTGAAAGATTTACACACAAGTACATAAACTCCGAATACGATACGACATGTTAAAGATTTCGAAAATATAGAATGCCGTTTCACGTGAGGATATGCAAACCACCAACATTTGAATGCTTATAACTCCATCTAAAATGTAATTAATTTTAGTTCTTATTCGTGTTCGTATTTACTGCATAAACGGTTTGCTTCTAGTTAAATAAATAATAAGTAACCCTTATGGAAAATATAATTATGTACAGCTGGCAGGCTGTAAATTGTATTTCAGGAAAATCTTTGATCTCATAACGTTACATGTGGAACAAGTAGGATAAGGCTATACTACCTGTACAATTAATAAATGGAATACAAAATCGTTTGTATGTACATAATCGATAGTTGAATTGAACTTATGGATTTCGCCAAATTAATTAATGACACGATTATCAAGTTTGTTATAAAACAGCATGCTTTAAAACATTTACATTTAATGTTCTCCCTGTTTTCAATGACCAATAGTCTACTATATCACTGCCAGCCCCATCGTGCCTTAAAGCTCAGATTTCCTTGTGTCTTGTTGCGCTGAAAAGCAAATATCACAATCATAATACTGCAAGTGCAGAAATTGCAATGCACCGTCTCTGTTATTAAGAACTTGTTCAAGCGCCCTAACAAAATGAGAGGGGATCGAAAGATGCTTTGTGCAATCAGCGCGATTTATTCCGCGGCGGGCGTGCTGGGGACACGACTCAGGACTCTTGGCCAGTAATTGTGATAGGAATTGCGGGCGAAATGTCCAAAAACGTGCTCGACATCAAGATTAGGTACCTATTGGTCTGTATAATATTCTCTAGTCATCTAGAAGGCAGGTGTAGGTATAAAGAGAAGAACTGAATTGTGATTCTTATAAGTGCAATTGCTCCATAATTGCAATTACAAGACTGCACCTTCCCTCGAAATGTAAGATAAGGTTGTTAAAGTGCATATAGTTCGTAAAATAAATACGTATTTCTTTTAGGCATATTTTAGGAGTACTTAACCAAGAAAAGCTTGTGAATTTCATTGTATGTTGTTATGTCTGTTTGTCAATGGTAACTGTTGATAATCTTTTTCTATTGGAAGATAAAGATACTTATTAAGAGCAACACTTTTTTTTTTGCAAAACCGAACTTATAATTTTTAAGACCAAGTTTGATGCCTGCTTAATAAAACAACAAGATGGTTGGTGTGGTCACGTAGAAGAGGCAAATTGTTCACTAACTGAAATTTAAACCGAGCCAACTTTACATCTTTCCTTAATCTACTCATTTCCAGAAAATTTGCGTCTACCCCTAACTGCGTGTAAAATATCTAACTGCGAAACTAATGAAAACAGAGTGACAGTTGAATAATTAATTTAACCTGCAATAGTAGAGGAATGGAGTGAAGTAGTTAAAAACATCGTTAAGCACATTGTCGGTTGCTTTCAAGACGCCTGAAGTGAAAGTTTTCACGTTAGGAATACTTGAAAAGTCCATTACACGCTTGACGGAGTCGACGGCGACCTTACGACGCGAGGTTGTTTGTAATTACACAGACATAGCCCCGAGATTTCATTTAAACTTTGTGACAGCACCCGCCTCTGACAGCTCTTTCTACAATTGTTAACTTCTAAGAAAAATATGATCACGGTCCGGTGGAAATGTGGGAATTAACTTGAAGAGTAGAGGGCCGAATGAGTGAAACTTTTATAGGAGCTAAGGAATTGTATGTGTCTTTTGTTTAGTTCTTGAGTTTCGACATTATTTTTGCGTTAACAGCTGTCAAAACAAACACCAGAATTATGATACAACCACATTTGCATTACAATGCAACCACAGTATTAAGGCAAGAATACCTGAAGAGGTGGTAACTTATGTATTTATACACAATCACAGACAATTAGGCTACACATTGATACAGACTTGATACAGTTCAATAATGAGATTGATGTCACCTGTTGTTACAAAAGCCTCGGCAACCCCAATATACCCAAAGCCAAATACCCAAGCATCAGCGATCTTCCAAATAGTGAAATTAACGTAATACGATACAAGGAAACTTATCTAAGTATCTTGAGATAGGCTACATGTCCATTCAAATTCAATTTTGAAATTAACAGTCACTCTATTCTCAACAAAGATACCTAATGTTGAAAAAATTCGACACGACTTGAAAACAACCTATATTTTTGCTCAAATCCTTACCGCATTGAAATCTAGAGCTAAGATGGGCAAAACCTTAAAACGATACCCTTCTTTTTACACCCCTAGCAGGGTTTTAAAATACTTAATCCACGAAGCAATTCTCACATCCACAAACAAAATGTTAGCGTAAACTGAACACTAGCGTAGCAAGCGAGTTCCCATGCCTACGACATAGTTGTGTAGTGAATTAATAAGTTAGCAGTTCATGCATATTAAGGCCTGGCGACAACCGCGGCTCTCCATATTCATGTATGAATACCTACAGTTTCAGACTGTAGTTAACCACTTGACGTAGAGGTAAGAATAGTAAGACCTATGTTGAGGCCACTCGATTATTAAACTCGATGGAGCATACCTAGTAAAATTGTTCCGCTTATTACCACCGCTCCACGCAATACCTATATTATCCTGTTATTTCACGTGATTTTTCCATGAAATCATCATCATCAGCCTATCATCGTCCACCGCTGAAGACAGTCCTCTTCCAACGTATGCCACAAAATTCTACCCTCGGCCTTGCTCACCCAGTCGCTCCCCGCTACCAGTTCGTGGTCTCTACTCTTGGACTCTGATTCCCCCTTCAGTTGTCAATTATTCGACAGTTATGACCAGGCCATTGTCACTTCAACTAGCTAATTTTCTATGTCAACCACTTTAGTTCCTTTGATTTTCTTGAAATGCTTCTGTTAGTTTAGGTAATTTTTATAGATCTAAGTTCCCAAAACTAGCCCAGAAGCATTATTTTCATAAAAGACTTTCTAAACTCACAACTGTGTTTCCTTTCAGTTGGCCAAAACCATTCGACGTTCTGCTGGTTTTCACTCATATATGTTTAATGTCAGTCAGTTTCAGTCTAACTCATGAATAAGCACATTGTGCCAACTCTATGGTATAATAATTTATTTGCAAGCAAATCGTAACTTACTGTCTTCAACAAACTCGCACGTAAATCCTAACTGCCTTAGTAGTTACTTCGGAAATGCTAAATAACTTGTACCATATTGCAAAGGTACCTACTCTCTAAATGCTAAATGGAACTTTTAACTTTTATAATTTCCTTCCTCTTTAGTTATGTACATCGCGTTTGGGTGTATTTTTAGATATCAATAGCTCAAAATGGGTTCCAATTAAAATTTGTGTGCAATATAAGAGGCGGCAACTGCTGACGGTAAAAACCTACCATAATTGCTAAGCCTAGGCCGAACGTTCCAAATTGAACCACTCTGGGGGTTTACACGCCCGAGCCGCGTGATTTTGGACGAATTTTGCAGATCGAGCCTAAAAAAAGACGACAAACCGGATTTATACCAAAAATAAAATTGGTTTTCAGAATTCATGAATAAAACTTTCGCTTCGATGGGATTACTGTGTTAAAATTTTCTAAATTAACTTTCAGAGAACCTTCATTATTATAATGATTGATGGATTCGTGTCCTAATTAGGAGTAGGACAGACGACGTCACTTAGTAAAATCGGGACTCTAATTGCAGATCCTTTCGGGACTGATAGTAAAAGTCTGAGTTTGAGTCGAGCGAGCGTAATCCAACTTAAGTAAGTACTTATGTAGCACAATTAATTAATCATCAACGTTCATAATAATAAATCATTTTATTTTCAGACAACTTACATGGTCCATTTGTTAGCATAAGCCAATACGCAAGAAAAATAGCAAAGTAGGTAGGTATTACTCTTAGTGATATATGCTACTCCTACATTAAAAGGTAAAGATCATGCACGCTATTCACCATCACGGTATTGATAAAAATTAGTAAGTACCTAAATTTAAAAAAAAACGAACCACGCCCATCGTAGACGTCGCTTCAGTCGAAAGACTTTACCAATGATTTCCACAACCGATAATGTGCAACTTGAAGAAAAAACTACGTCGGTAACTTCTCATCTGCAGTGGATCTCCACCTCCTGGTACCTGATTCAATTGTGCAAAAAAATCAGCTCAGTAAGCAAGGGACAGACCTTAAGATTTCATATGATGCCCGTAGTAAACGACCTTTGAAATCGTATTGGATTGTACCTAATGTAAAGTTTTTGGCCGCATCTTATATCCTTTCTTTCCTTTCGACGCGGTGGCGACACCAAAAAACCGTTAAAAAGACTTTGACTACGAGCATTAAGTCAATACAGGCTTCAACTGCATGTGATACAACTAAATCAACATCCCTTCAATAGAGCATTGGAATAGATTGATAGCGATCATTTAGACAGTCAGTAGGTAGGTATATCTAGACGTTAAGCTATGGAAGCCTTTGGCCCGTAATTAATTTCGCTTGTGGACCAATAAGGCTGTTTACAGACATGCTTTGTACTTTGTAGTGGGCTCGACGAGGCTGTCCCTTATTGCACCATTGTGTACAGTCTACCCCAGCGACTGTCTGGAAATTTTGTAATTAATATGCGCCTATAACTTTGGAACAAGCAAACTGAACTAACTTGATTAATTTGCTGAAAAGCACACAATGGGTAGTGTAGATAGGCAGATATTCTTAGTGACCTTGAAGGCCGTTAAAAGTTTTCTTAGTTTAGGAAGATATTTTGGAACCACAGGAGACCGATTGCGCTAATTTAAAAAATAGAAGTTCTATTCTTATACAATTTCAGTCCTAATCACATTGCAATCCAATTACTATTCAACTGTGCTAGATTCCGCATCACGCTAAACAAAACGGCTCTAACGGCTGTCATGAGCTGTACCGCGATTAGCGCAATACCAAATGTGTCAAAAGTTATGTTTCGTACGTAGTCCAGTCCCGGTTCAATCACCGAATATTTACCGCGATTGCAGCCCTGGCATTTCAGTGATGGAAAATATCGTGAAGAAACCTAATGTGTCACAATCTCTACCTAAATTGTGTTTATTGGCGATGGACTCACTATCATCACGCTGCTGTACCTACCTATAAGTAGAATTTGGGCAAATACAAATTATGGACATTCAGAATTATATTAAATTTAGAATAGGTATCTCTGACTACCCACTCGAGGAATATCTATACCTAATCGTGAGCGTAAAAACCTAAGCTTTTTTCATGTTTTGAGAATATTTTTTCAAGACAACCCACCCGTATTGATGGAATTAAAAAGCTCCACAATACTATGTTTTCAACAACAACCAAACTGGAACCAATCAGTAGCTAAAGAAGTCAATAATATTATCTTTTATCGCATCAATAGTTTTTTGCCCGCAAGCAGTTTTCTCACAATGCTCTTAATCTGACCATTAATGACAACCGTCGGCCAACCCTACGCCTTATTAAGAAACTGCCACTGCGAAGCCTTATTTTAAAAGCACAAAAACGTTCACAGCTCATGCAAGTCAATCGGCACATTACACGAGATGATCAAAACTAATAATAAAGAACACTACCATCTTTATCATAGTGAGTTAAGGTCGATAATGGAACTGTAATCAGATCTATCATCAGCAAATTGTTGGCTGCATTTTAACTTCCCTATCGTGACAACCCTGTCCGTTCACTTATCTCGGATTTATTATCATTTTTAAATGTTAAAAGAATAGAATAATTTCCTTTAGTTGAAATAGTGTTGTGCAAGTTGATTCAATTGTTTGAATTCATCGACTACCATTTTAAGAATTACTAAATCGCTAAATCAAACTTCCTATACTTGTTCAAAATCAACAAAAATTTGTAGGATGTCTTATTGTTTTATAATTTTTCACAAAAAATTACTGTCATTGTGGGTAGGTATTTAATATAGGACGGTTTCGACCCTTCTCATTATAAAATCATAAGCATATGCTCACGGCTATATTCCGTGACGGGGTAGTCAGAGATATTATGAACCCACAGAACATCCACGTGGCGACGGGCTCACTCCCCGTCACACTGGACAGAGTTTCGGTTCTAGGGAAACGTGGATGTTCTAATTATAAAAAAATTATATAAATAGAAGAATAGCAACTGTAGATCTCCCGCTAAACTCCTTAAGAAAATGTGTATTCTAGATTATGATCATTCTGTAAAAGATAAATAAATAAAAAAATATCAATTTTATTGCAGAACGATTTCATTTAAAGTTATTCAACAACAATTAAATTATAAGTAACATAGGTAAGTAAAAATGGAATATTTATCTAAGAGTTGTTGATAATTCCGTTATTTCAACGTAAACAGTAAAGATAAAACACGAGGAATAATCAGCAATGTTCGTCAAGGTCTGAAATGAAATCCATAACTTCGAGCTTCACCTTCACCCCCAAATAATACCTACTGCCGCGTTCAAAGGCAGCACGCACTAGCCAGCAAAAACGCACCATTAAAACGATAAGTTTTTCAATAAGGGTTTTAGTAAAAGCTTTTTTCCAGCCGTCCTCTCCGTCCACCCATAAACGAAGCCTGTCAGCAGTCGCCATTGAAATCGGTCTCCTTTAATTTTGAAGCCAATAAATTTCGTAATCCGCCAACGGAATTTATATCGGCCATTTAATGTCAATAAAAGAGAAGAGACGCCAGCGCGGGCTTTTTGCACAGTCCCGCCAAATGTCACTTGGCTCATTTTACATACAAAGGTGACGTGTCAATGATCATACTATACCCAAGGCTCCATCGATGCAAACCACGGTACCTAGAATGCGGAGTCACATAAATTATCCTCTTATATTTAAATAGAGATGTTCTGATTGACTGAAGCTTCGACCTACCCAAACTCTACCATAAACATATTTTCTGAAGACCGATTGCGCTAATTTAAAACATCGAAGTTCTATTCTTATCCAATTTCAGTTATAATTAAATTCCAATAAAATTACTATTCAACTGTGCTGAATTTCGCCTCGCGCTAAACTTGTAACTGACAGCCTTTAACATCTGAGCGAGCTGTCAAAACGGCTCTAACGACTGTCATGAGCTGAACCGCGATTAGCACAATACCAAATGTGTCAAAAGTTATGGTTCGTACGTAGTCCAGTCACATTTCAATCATCGAATATTTACCGCGATTGCAGCCCAGAACGGTTTTTTTTTAAATATTAGAACAAATATTGAGGCGACACGCCTACCTGCATGGGTAGCATGGCAGCTTGATATAGCGCTATCACGTCTTAGCTCTCTTTCTATTTTCACCCGAAAGAACGAGATAAAAGGCGTGATACCGCCGTATCACGTGTAACATGCTACGGCTTCTGGCCTTGATTTCGGTATAATAGTTACTTATAACTATATTGTGACTGTATACTCAATGGTAGATAGGTACTAAAGTAAGCATACAAGGATATGAGTCAACACATGGCACTTTCCAATTAATAGTGATCGGTAAAGCAATCACACCCCTAGGCTGTCAATATTTACAATACCATACAAAGCGTATTGTAATTAAGGACATTCACATACCCATACCTACAGAGTCATCCCAATGTTGAATTAAGTCTACCTTAATACATAGATATAATAACAAATACAGGGTCCTTCTTAATATACTCTGTCCCATACATTTGGCTAGAGTAGGTTTGCAGTTTTGTATGGAAAAACAGTTTTTTTTCGCGATTATGATGTAGGTGCCATAGAGAAAGTAGTTCAGTTTAATGGTCTGATCATCCCCTTAAATAAGTGTCAGCGTAATAAGAAGGACCCTATACAGGGTGTGGTTTTAGTCAGCGACGCGCATTTAGCTTCAGACCCTCAAGCACTACAACTTTCACTATGGAGCCAACATAGAAATCTCGAGAAAAAAAATCAAAATTTTCATACAAAACTAAGTATGGGACAGAAGTTTCTTTTTTCTCGATTTCGAAGTTGGTTCCATAATGAAAGCTGATCAGTTTGATGGTCTGAAGCACCTCCTAAATGAGCGGCGCTGACCAAAACCACACCCTGTATAGTAGATACCCGAGGTAGACCCACTCATTAAGTATACCTACCTACAGTCTGACTATGACATATACGTCAGGTTCCATTAAATCGAAGCTCTATTCAACACATCCCTTCCCTTACGGTGCGAATGACAACTCTTGTTCAAATCTAATCGCATAAACTGAGTCAATGTGCTTGCAAATTGCATCGTTTGTTAATGACTCTGTCTAAATTTTGTTCATTGTGCAGATGACTGTACTTAATTGGCCACTGGGCTTTAATTTCATCCCTATAGATAGGAAAACTTGAAAAGCATTGAGATGTTTCAATCGACTCCCACATGTCTTATACAACGTGTTAATGAATTAACGTAAAACTAGAAAGTAGTTTGTTTAGAATCGAGAGTAGAATCTAATTACCATAGTTTCAACATAGGTAATTTTTTCCAAAATATTAAATAATTAGTTTGTAAAATTTAAAATTTACTGAACTCGATCTCAACCCACCGCTCGGGCACTCTCATCTTACTTACATTCAAAACAAGATTCTTAAAATGTATACATGAGCACGAAAGCGCCTTCATTCATTGCTGAAATGATAACAAATCATTGTTGCCTCAAAACTTAAAATGCGAATAACTTTAAATTTTAACTATCAAAATAATGAAATTGTTGTTTCAATCTAATTATTTTGTTATAAATCAGTTGGGGTGTATAAGGTTTTGCGCTTATTCATTAACACGTTGTATTTGGTATTGATCAGGGAGCATTTATCGTATGGATTGAGGAGCCACATTTGCTATTGAAAAAAGGATTCTATGCCCATTTTGTAGGAAATTAGTAGATTTAGGCCCAGTTCTGGCAATTGTAGCAAAAGTATAGAGAAGTTACATGAACAAAAAGGTGAGCCACAAGGTGCAGTACAAAAAAAACAGATCTATACGACAAAAACAGAAAAAGATACAATAGATACTTTGATTGTGGCTCCTCACACCAGATGCTTCAAACAAATGCCTATAACTACATATGTACGTAATGGAATCGAAAACCGATGATGCCAATATTTAGTAGAAATTTCTACAAAATATTGGCGTAGTCAAATGTCGCATATCATCAATACCTACCGAGCTACAATTTTTTTTTCTTTATTCCATATAAAGCGGCTCAGTAGGGTGTCCACTAATAAGTGAAACCATGAGACACATTTTTCATCAAGCTGTTTTTTGGATTTTATTCAACATGTTTTTTGATATGGGCCCATAATCGAAATCGCAAAAAAAAAACTAAAAGCTGTGTCATACATTTGTCTTGATTAGGTTTGCAGTTTTGTATGGAACAGCAGATTTTTTTTCGCGATTTTGATTAAGGGCCCATAAAAATTATAACATCTAATATTAAAGATATTCCTCAGGGGGGCCTATTTCATAAACATGACTTATAAGTGCATGGTACCATTATCAAAGAGCTTTCTTCCTTTGGACCTTTCAATCTTTTAAACCATAATTTCCCAGTAAATTGACTTTCATTCGTATAACGTACGAAATCGCTCTACAAGAATAAAATTAAACGACTTGAAATGCTTACCCGCTCTCGTTGCATCTTAGGTATAATCATTTTTTGAAATTGAAAGGCCAAATGGCATTTTCATTGAGCAAATGGTAGGATCGTGCCGCTTTGTCGTCAGCCATTCGCAGGCTTCGGATTGAAAGGGCTGTCGATATCGTACAAGCTATAGTTCGCTCCATCGAGGAAGTCCCGGGAATCGAGTCATTTTCGTCCTTATAAAGCAGGCAGAAGAGTTACGGCCCAAGACTTTATACTATGAACTGTAACTGCAGATCGCACTGAATACCTACGGCTGGCTTGATACAAAGAACCTAACGGAATATTGGAACTTTCATATTGTGCAGCGGAGTGCGTTCGATATGAATGCGCCCGTAGTCTGAAGGGAATGTTGTTGGTACTTAAGTATTGTTTTATTTGTAGAGTGTAATAAATATGACGTTTATCTTTACCCCCCCATGGGACAAGGCGTGAGCTTATGCATGTATCTTTATACCCAGTAGTTCCGTGGTGGAAGTTCTAGTTGATATTTTTGTTATCTTAACTCTTATAAAACTGTAACATAAGTGTGACATTGAAGATATTTACATAAAAAATTATGGTTTTTTGGTATCACGGACTCCAAATCAACTGTCTGTTGTCTGTTTGTTTGTATGTTTGTAACAGCATCACGCAAAAACTACTGAACCGATTTACATGAATCTTTTTTTGTTTGATATCTATGATCTGACCTAAAATCTGGTATATAATTTGTGCGGACGAAGTCGCGGGTTAACTCTAGTAGAAAAGACGAAACAGTTCCAATTATGTGACAGCACAAGCTTATAATAATAGCTATAAAGTAAAAATAAAAGATATGTCTATGTCAAATTGACACCATAATTCTGCGTAATGTATCTTTTAAGCTGATGGCCTCGTTGCCAAAGCTTCAATAATTTAAAAAAATCTGCATGTAAATTATTTGTAAATAAAGTTAAGGAAGAGTGAAAGCTAAACGATGTATTATTTTCTTTAATAAAACAAACCATTTCTTACCACAGTCCATGGTGTAGATATTCATAATAATTACTGACGTTCTTTTTTTCGATAAATTCTAAATTGGCAATGACTTATTTAAATCAGAAATTAAAATGCGAGGATTGCTACAAGCCGGTCGTGCGCCGTCTAGGTCTCTTCCAGGTAAGTTGGTGTAATTATCAAAACTGCAATGGCTCAGCGATTCAAGAAGACAACATTATTAAATGAGTCTAAGAAAAATCAAGAAGTTTCTATCTACGTTACTTGGTATACGGAGTGGCCTGAAAGTCCATCATTTCAAAAGAGCATATTTTATGTTCCCGCTGTGTATAGACACACCAGCATGAGTAGCATGGCAGCGTGATATAGCGCTATCGTCTTAGCTCTCTTTCTATTTTCACGCGAACGAACGAGATAAAAGGCGTGATACAGCCGTATCACGTGTAACATGCTACGGCTTCTGGAGACTACTGGAGACACCACTAGTGGTACTAAGCAGTGGGACCAACAGTCAGTAGCCGATAAAACGAGACCTAAATGGAGAGAAAGTACCTACCCTACATTCTGAACACAGCGAATTTTACTCAAAGGAAACCTTTCTTTATTTTTAAACATAAGTAAAACTGCATCAATCGATTTTTGAAAAATTACTTGCGTCAATAGGTCAACGAACCGACTAAAATGCGAAAAAATAATACCCTGTACTCTTTATCCGGATTGTATTTTATACGGATCAAATCTCTCTAATTTATTCGATTTGAAAAATAATAGAATGTTTCCTGTGAGTAAAATTCGCTATCATCAATATTTATGGTACTTTCCTCTCCAGGTAGGGTTCGTTTTATCCAACCTGTATATATTTATGTAGATAGGTAGATGGGTACGCCACTAGCAGAGCACGGTCGGAGAGACCAAAATATGCGCTTCGCATACGAGAAACACAGTATGCTGCATACTATTTTCTTGCTATGAACTGAAGAGTAATTTTCTTATCCTGCCCTTATGTCTACTGTACTGTCTAACGTAGATCTCATCTCTCACAATGCTTCAATAGTACTGGGACAGAAACAAGATGGCGTCGGCACAGGCGCCGCCGCCGTTCCGCTCGCACGCGCGTGCCGTCTCTATGGTTCTTGCTCGGCACCGCTAAAGTTACCCTCGTACTGCGGGGTGAGGTGCGGAATCTGAAGTTAGTGAGGGACAGGGAGTGGCCATTCTATTGTGCCCTAACTTAATTTACTCAACGTATTTTTAGTCCAGTTAGCTATTTACTTATGTTTGATGTCGTAGGTCTGGACTTGTTTCACTAAGTTATTCGGAAATCATAACAACTTTTATGATTATAAAGAAACATTGTGAGAAAAACATTATGAACCTTTATCCCAGAATTGATATTTCAGAGGTATGTGTAAAATCCACTAACTCCAAGAAGTCATTGAAACAGTGGCGATAATTATGTTGGTTATTCATGTATTGCCTGTTTTTTGTTTTCAGGCACAAGACGAGTATGAATGCTACTCAGATAGCTATGTCAAGTGTTTCTGGGGCCTCTGTGATTATCACAAAAGTATCGATAACTTCACCGTTGAGCCTAAAGAGAAAGGTTAGAACTGACTGAACTGACTTAGTGCGTATTTTTCCAATTAAAATTAGCTATAGCTTGGGCCATAGCCCACGACTTTTTGCATCACTACCGATGCGTGCTCGTCGCATTTGCAACAGGCGATTGTATCGATGATCGATGCAAACGCGCGACAGTAGCGATAACGTGCGTGACGGCGTGAGGGAAGGCAGAAGGCCGGGCGACAGCAACTGGACAGATTCTCAACAGGACAGATTCTTAACTGGACAGATTCTCAGCTGGATAGATTAGCAACTGGGCAGAGTACAATCGTGAAATAAAAGCATCGATACAGTAGCGATGCTGATTCAATGCTGCATCGCTACTGTATCGCTACAAAAATTCGTAACAGCCCTTAGTGTAAGGACAAACCTACTGAACGTTCGATTGAATACGCGTCTTCTATGAAAAATGGCGTGTAATGGCGCGTACTGGTGTGTCGCCGGTATAGGGAAAAGCACGCACAAAAACGCACGCAAATTGCACGCGTATTCAACCGAACTTTCGGCGCCGAACGTTCGATGCCGAACGTTCAGCAGGTGTGTCCCAACACTTAAATCGTTCAGGCGTTCGGTGTTAATTTCTCAAAATGCCATCTTCTGGATATGACCAGTTCTGGATTCGACCACTTCTTGGTAAGACCAGTTCTAAGGAGGGCCATTTCTGGATTTGACCACTTCGTTATTATGTCCACTATCTGTACAGTATGCAAAAAAAATTAAAAAAAATTATTTAGTTGCCTAACTAATAAAGAACTTTTTCAATTGCAGTTATAACCACCCAGCCGATGCGTCAAGGTTTATCAATACCTAATAATATATAATATTTGTCAAAAATTAACAAGCGAGATATAAAATAACGACTTTATTCAAATGTCATCAAATTTGGAATCTGTTAAATATTTCTGTTTATCGCGTAGTACTTGACGAACATTCATATTGATTCTAGATTCTTTAATGTAATCGTTGAATAAATTCCATGCTGCATCATCTGTATTTTTATTCATTAAAGAAATATGTTGCGCTGCGTCCAAAATATACTTTAAATCTACAGCATTAGAGGTGTTTATTCTATGGATGTCTTGTGAATTCCAGGGGGTGGTAGAAGCCGGTAGTATTTTGGGTACGGCATGGTAACAAAGTCGAGCTTCTTTGGACATGATTACTATGTCTCCACTGTTAAGTAGAATCGCAGAAGGTTTTACAGACTTGTCCTTACCTCCTATTAAAAATATTGCGGACTGGCCGAAACTGAAAAGAAAAATAATTTATGAGAATCGCTGTTGACAAAGGGCGATTTAAAGCTATTTGCCTGACGCGTCATTTTAGTCCTAGCGAGGTGTGGAGTCACATCCTGTACACTATACAGAGGGTGTAAAATTATTTAGTTACGTTGCTTTAGTTAGTTTAGACCATCAAACTGAACAACGTTCACTATGGAACCGACACAGAAATAACGAAAACAAATCAGCTGCCCCACACATTTGGGTCGAGCTGCAGCTGCAATGGACGTTTTCTATGGAAAATGTGTTTTTCGCTAGATACTGCCGCTCTAGTATGATTTTACTACTTGCGCGAGTCTCGGCTTTTTTGCATACAAGCGCGACGCGATGATCGCTCTCTGATAATGGTGGGGCGGCGCGAGTAGAGAAATTATACTAGGGGCCGGTCATTGTAATTGTACTTGATTGGAGAAACCATACAAGAGGGGCAGACCCAATGATATTACATGTTAGGGCAGACCACAGGGCAGCGAAAAATCTCTAATCATGCACCAAAAGCTTACCTAAATGAAAAAAGTGGTGCTTCCAAATTTACTTCAGAATGGTCAGTGTGACCTGATAAAGTTGAGTCCATGTGATAATAATTTACGATGACTGCTTCAGCTTTGAAGTTGTCATAACCAAGATATTTTGCCACTACGTCAGATAGTTCTGCTAATTCATAGGGAAATTGTGTCTTGTTGTCATCTGTGTACACCTGGAATTGAGAGAAATGAAACATTTTAAGCTTTTGATACTATGTATGTATAACTATAACTGATTGAAATACATATACCATGCAATAAATTTCGTTTTCATTTATGCAGGGTGAACTATTTCAAACGTTTTTAATCCATCTGTTATCAAATAACTGTATGGAGAATGGACCTTTTCTTCCGTAGGTAACATAGAAGGCGACTAAGGGTCAGAAGTCAGGACATGCTTAGCGAGGTTTTCTTTCCAGAGACGTAATAATAACAAAATTTATAACATAATTTCAGAGGTTTTCACTGTAAGGCGACGGTATGAAAACTTTATTTTTTATGCATTGTTTATGTGGGCAAAAAGCTGCCTATCTATCTCGACATCATTCCATCTTGAGACCATAAATATCCTAAACCTAAATGTGAGCCTTGCTACGAATGCCTGCAAGACAGTGGGTTTCAGCAAAGTTTCTGACTCGTTTTAGTTTTTGCCGTAAATGATCTGCCATAAATGATCTCTGGAATTGGCTCTCTAATAGCCAGGTTTTTTTTTCCTTATTGCTGTCGCTCGTTTGCAATGACTCGAGTTTGTGTTTGTTATTAAATAAATGTTACATGAAACAAAATATTAACATTTTACTTTTGTGTCCCAGTTGTGATGATATCCCAAAGTTGTCCATCGCATCTTCTTCTGAAGTTGTCTATTGCACTGTCCAGTTTTATAACTCTCCGCCCACCAGTCGTCCAAATGCATTTCTATATCAATGTTAGTTTTATTTGGTTTTCTAGAATACTCTTCTAAACATTTTCTGATCCAATATCTCTGGCCTGTAGTTGTGAATGGGTTTCTTATTAGAAGTAATCCTGGGTGGTCCTGGATAGAGTATAGTTTCCATTGTTTCAGGCTTATCAATCCTAGTAGTTCTGTCCTTAAATCTTCATTAACATTGTTTGGAGTGATATTGATTATCTGAAAAAGTAATAGAAGTTTTGTAAGTTTTTATTTTATTTTTACTTTTACATAGTTATATCGCCTTACATAGTTAAATAACAAGTAAAGGAAAAAGTTGTATTAAGGGATCAGTGACCACTTAAGGCTGAGATTCATAGAAGACTTTTTAGCGTGATTTGAATCTAGATATCAAAACGCATGGATTTTATGACATACATTCCAGATGGAATTCATAAAATATTTCAGTATCTCAGTCTAAGAATTTGCCATTGCATCACTACAAGTAAGTTCCCATGGCAACATCTTGGTGCAAACATGTTGCAGTTCAATTTCAATAAGCCTCTTGTCCTGGTCTTTTGTGTTGTGAGAAGTGTAGTCTTGATTGTAGACTGTCTCGCAGATCATTGTGCCTCTCGGCAAAGGCCTCGTCCAACTTTAGTTTTAGTTCAGTTTAGTTGCAATTAAGAGAGCAATATTATTGTAAACTCTGACATCTTAAAACTTTCACTGCTATGCTCAGAACAATGATACTCATGCAGTGCTGTGGACTGCGACACAATCCTGACTCACCGGGCGATTGGATTGGCGATTGGCGATTTGGATTCTGTACAGGAGTGGTGCATTAATAATAAAATGATGCTCAATGCCAGTAAATGTTATCACATAACTTTCACCAAAAACAAAAATGTGATCCCCTCCATTTATTACCTTAACGGAACACAGCTTCAAAGTGTTAACACCATACGTGACCTAGGTATTCTACTGGATAGCAAGCTGTCGTTCATACCGCATGTTGATAGCATCGTCGCCAAAGCTTCGAAAATGCTTGGATTTATAAAAAGGACTTGTCTGGATTTTAAGGGAATCCTCCCTCTAAAAATTCTATACAATTCATTTGTCCGTGGCACACTTGAATATGCATCCCCTGCCTGGAACCCTTCATACAAGTCACATATCAGCCGTATCGAACGAGTTCAGCGCAATTTCACAAAACATCTAGTCTTTAGACAGAGATGTTGCCCCTATGATTCCAGTTACCAACGGAGGCTGAACCACTTACGATTGGAGACCCTAGAACACCGTAGAATTGTCATAGACCTGGTAACACTTCAAAAGATCATCGGGGGTAAGCTTCTTATTCCAGAGGTACTCAGCGAACTAAATATAGCCGTTCCCCGCCGATGTTGTGTTAGAAAAGCCAGGAATCGTGTAATTTTCTGTACACCTACGTTCCGAACTAACATGAGACTCACAGCTCCACTTAGTCGAATGATGATCTCCTACAATAATCTGCATAATCTCAACCATGGCATTGACATATTTTTTAATTCGCAAGATCAACTTAAAAAAAAGATCGTGGCCACCAATTCACAGTTATCACTAACGTAAAAACTCTCATATTTTTAACAAACACTTCTGATATTTTAATAGATATGTATAATGTCCTCTTTCATTGGAATAATTTAATTTAATTTAATTTAGTTCAAATTTTAAAAATTTAAGTGTCTAAGATTTAATAAATTTATCTTTAATATTTACCTACATTTTAAACTAATATAATGTTACAATGTGATACATTTTATTTTATTTTAATATTAGTACTAATATATTTTTACCAGTATTTTAAATTGAAATTGATTTGAATTTTATTGTATTGAATTGTTATCTGGCTAATTTATATCACATTAATTTTGTTATGAATGTTTAAATATTATCTATTTTGTGAAATAAAATTGATAAAGTGATGTTCAAATAATTTAATCTAATAGTGTAACATATTTTAATCCTTTACTTTATCTCATTTGCCTGACTGTTGATGCATACGAAAGCTGTGTATACCTTTAAGTGATGTATTCATAAGACGTAATGCTCATGTATTTTTAAACCTTTAATCAAATTTGTGAATGTGTCGTTGGTGTACCTAATAAACTATTAAACTATTAAACTATTAAACCGGGTGAGTTGTGCGCACTGTGGCCCATTTGCTACTGACCTACGACGTAGGTTGTCAGCAGCCAAAGTGTTAAGGTTAAGGATGTTATTGGTAAATGTACCCGAAACCGAGGAGCGTGTATGAAACAACTTATGACTGTGGAAGAGGCAAAAGAGGTATGCCAGGATCATAACCGATAGCGATCAATTGTCTCTGCCTACCCCAAAGGGATACAGGCGTGAGTATATGTATGTATGTATTGTATGTTTATTGGTAATTGGAAGTCTTTTAGTTCCTTCCATCAGGTACAGGACGGTTTTTTTGGTTGCGAGCTTGGTCTCCACAACTCAATGTCTCAAGCTTTTGCGTGAGGTGAGACTATCTTCAGTCCTGTCATGCCAGCTCCTCCATGAAGCCCACCAGTTAGTTAACGTTGCCAAAGACTTCTGCAAGAGTCCCTGGACCCCGGCTATCCGAGGAGTTGTGCAGGAGGTTATAGATGAGATATTGCATCTGTGTTGAGCGCACATCATCATCATCATCACAGCCTATATACGTCCCAGGGCACAGGCACAGTACACAGGGAGTATGCACATACTCATGCATTTTCAAATGTCCTCCTAACCCACTGCTCTTGTATCGAATCTAATTTTTATCTTTGAATTGTCGCAGTCTAAATAGTAAAAGTGCTTGATGTTTGGTTACTAAATATTTGTAAAATAAAATAAATTATTTGTAGGTGATCTCAATTGTTTTTTTACAAAACACACATAAGCCACCACAAAATGGTCAAGCCCATCCATAGACGAAATTTTTCTCTTATGCTAGCAGACAGAATGTCAGTCATTTTAATGGCATGAAAGCTGTAGCTGTAAGTTTTATTTCATCAAAAATGTATGATAAGGCTGATTTTTAAACTTTAATAAAACCAAGGAAAATGGCCCTACAGCTTTGGTGCCTTACTAAAAAATGCTGCAACAGACTAGTTCTAACAGATATTACACTAGTAGACAATATCAATCATTTTAATGGCATGAAAGCTGTAGCTGTAAATTTTATTTCATTAGAAATGTATGAAAAGGCAGATTTTTTAAACTTAAATAAAACCAAGGAAAATGGCCCTACAGCTTTGGTGCCATACTAAAAAAGCTGACACACACTAGTTCTAACAGATATTAGGCTTAGCTAATTTCATCGAAAATGTATGAAAAGGTACATACAGGGTCCTTCTTAATATACTGACACTTTTTAAGGGGATTATTAGACTGTAAAACTGAACAACTTTCTCTATGGAACCAACATCGAAATCGCAAAATAAAAATCAGCTGTCCCATACATTTGACTCGAGTAGGATTATGGAACAGCAGTATTTTTTTTGTTGAGATTTCGATGTTGGTCCCATAGAGAAAGTTGTTCAGTATGATGGTCTGATCATCCTCTTAAAAAGTGTCAGCACATTTAGAAGTACCCTATATTTAGAACCCAAATAAAACAAAGGAAGGAGGTCCATTACCTACAGCTTTGGTGCCATAATAATAAATGTTTAGATGGACAAGTCCTCACAGAATATCGCTTTTTTTTTTTGTGGACCAAATACAATGATGTCTTTTTACTTGGATCTAAGGATAAAATAGTCAAATGAATGAAACATACCTTATCTACTTTATTGTCCACTGATAAGGATAACACATCTTGTAATGATGGTTTTGGCTTATTCGATTTGTAGTATTTGAATTGTTTCTTGAAATTATCTTCAGTTTGTATTGAATCGTCAACGTTATACGTTTGATGCATTATCACAGCTTTGTATGCATACCAAATTACTTTGTATGAATAAAAAAAAAGAAACAATTTACATTTTATGGAGTAGAAAGAACAATTTTCTTTGATTTTCCAAAAGATTTTCCATTTTGCCTCACAATCACAAGAATGTCAGCCAGGCCTTTGACAACTGTAGTTCCGATCTAGCCGTTTTGGCGCTGGAGTCACATTTTCTCTCATGAAACGTCATCATTGGACGATGAAAGGACGCCATATTAAACTTACAGCAACAGCAGCGTCAGCGTTATACCGTGTTGTTGCGTCAGACCTTGAGAAGCCCTAATTCTTCTCCGTTGTATGATATAATAATATCGTTAATTTCTTTCTTGATCAAATTCCCTATTTTTGCATTCCGGAATAACTCACAATACCTATCACTACAAGTTCTATACAAATTAGCTTGACGATAGCAGCGCCACAACAGAAATTTTGGAACTATGTGCAAATTTCACTGTCGCATCAGCTTGCTACATTTCAGGTAATCCTGAGGTAATCTGTGATGTCAGCCAGCAAACGTTATTTCCGTCCCGTCAATCAGCTGATTTGGCTGTTTTGGAGTTTTGCGCGGGAACCGAGAAGAAAAGAGCGGACTTTGTATCTTAATTTTTGAAATTTGTATTGCGTGGCTATTATTGTGTTAATGTGGTGGAATTCGTTTAAAAATGTGCTCTTAATGAAGAACAATATAATAAAAGTGAGAAATAAGGAATGACGCTCCCGTTTGATTCTGATTGATCCTTACGTAAAACTCCCACACATTGGAATGTGTGATGTGTGAACCAAAGACGCATTTCAAAAGTTAGGTTAAGAATAGAAGCATAGCAAAATATAACGATAGACCGTTTCGGATGTAAGGACTAGTTCTCATTTCCTTTCCGAAAAAATAATAATTAAAAAATTTGCCGCATATTTTCGGGAAGTCAATAGGATCTAGTCCTTACAGCCGTTGTCTTTATTAGCTTTTTTCCCTTGTTGACGGACGGACAGACAGAATGGACGAAAGTATAAGGGTTCCTTGTTTTACTACGGAACCCTAAAAAAAGTGTCTTGGTCTTGGCTCTGTTTCGTAGCGTGTAAAAATCACTCGGGGTGCAAATACTAAAAAAAAACATTATAAAGAAACGTAGATTGAGTATTATACAGGGTCCTTCTTAATAAGGGTCCCATACATTTGTCTCGAGTAAGTTTGCAGTTTTGTATGGAAGAGCAGATTTTTTTCGCGATTTCTATGTTGGTGCCATAGAGAAAGTTGTTCAGTATGATGGTCTGATCATCTCATCAAAAGTGTCAGCATATTGAGAAGGACCCTATATAGATTTGCTGACTGCGTATACTTGAAAGGGACGGAGATATATGACAAAAATGTATGAGAAATCGTGCCTTTGCTCGACTTAGTTGCAAGATTTTTTTATGCAATTTCAAGTAAGTCAAACAATAAAATCGCATACGCAGAAAGGGACAAACAATAGAGATTTTCTCTCGCTCACTCTGTGTTATTAGCAAAGTTATTAGTGAATAAGCCTGACTCGTTTTCGCGACTATTATTATTTTAATGCCCGTTCTATAGCTATCTAGCTATATAGCTATCTTTCTACGTGAAGAAATCTATGAGAGAATGAGATAGATAGACTAGATCTATAAAGGAGTTTTTGACGGGAATTTGTCGGTTACGTTTGGATTCGTAAAATTGGTGTTGTTTTGCGTAACAAAGTGCAAGTGAAAAATATACAGTTCAGTGAAATATGATGGTGTATGGGTCGTTAACAGGAAAAGTGTTCCGTCATTTGTAGCGCGGCAAAGTGGACGGTTCACCTCTTTCATGTGGACTTCTCTGCGTTTCCTTAGTCTTTTGGCTGTCTCCAAAAACTCAAAAAAGCGTCAAAACGTCGAACACCAACGTTTTAATTGCTATAAATATGAGAATTTTATTAAAGACATCGGCTGTATGGGATACAATAACCCTTTGCCTTGCATTGAAAAAACTAGAACTAGAAATATTAAACGTTTTAAAACGGACTTCATGTCATAAGTCAAATTTGTCAAAAATCCGCGCGCGACGAATAGATTTTTATATAAATTCCTAAATAAATTATTACTATCACTATATTTATATTAAAATGAGCGCTGTAGATGAAAACCCTTTAACTTTAAAGGTAAGTAAATGCCGTTGAACAATACCATAGCCATTCCTTTCATTTATGTTCTCTAATGTTTTTTTATTTATTTACTAGACCACAGATGAGTTATTATTGATTTGAGAGCTACTTTATAAAGTACACGGTCCATTATACTTAATAATATCATTTAACTTGCTAGCCCATGCCAATTTGGTCCATCAAAAGTGATATTGGTGTATACTTTGACATACCCCTGAGGTTCTGTTGTCTCCAGCAGGGCTGGGTTGTAACAAGCATTGATTTAGCATATCGTCGTCGATACTTCAATTTTCAGAAAGAAGGTAAGACATTGTATCCACTGGCACCACAGCTGACCGACTAGACAAATTGAAATTTTTTTGCACATCATTAACGCGCTTAAATAGCAGACATGTGACAATTTGCCACAAGTTAGTAACCAGATATTGGATATGTTGCAATTAGAAAAACGAAAATTGATTTTATTTGACATGTGACATATTGCAGTATCAACAACGATATACTACATTAGATCGGCTACGGATTATAAAAGTCGAGACCAAAAAACCTGAGATTTTGAAAAAAAAGGAGGATTTGTTCCTTTGACAACCGTTGCTAGGGCCATACAGGCTCATAGCGTGTTTGAGAATGGTCTCGTCTATCTATCTCGCTCTAACATATGTTAATGCTATGCCCTTTCTCTTTCGCATTTCCGATCTAACATAGTATATGCTAAATCTGGCTGCAACAGTGTGCATGAGTAAGATCTTGTACATACATATACACAAACTCACGTCTATAATCCCTTTCTAGGTGGTCAGAAACATTTCTACAACTCATACAAATGCATTATACAAGTGCATTTCACGAAAAAAAAAACATGATACTTCTGAATTTAAAAAAGTCATAAATAGTCTTAAGTCTCTTTCAAACAACGTTTTAGATTTGACATGATGACATTCGCACAAACCTGCAATCCCGAGAATGAAAAGAAAATACAATAAGTTCAGAGGTATACGTAAGGGCGAGCTTGGGGCGACACAAAGGACCAGGGATGGTCTCAGTGTTACAATAACAACCCTTGCTTGCAATAACCCAGCCACAAATCTTATCATATAAGTTTATACATTACTAGGAGATTTATGTTTGTGATTGGTTGGATAGATGTTTTAAGATGTCCAAACAATAAAATCCAACTTTATATAATAATTTCAGGATGAAGTAGTGGACGGAAAGTCAAAACTAAGAAAATGGCTGAACATGAACTTCAGGATAGAGATGACTGACGGCAGGATCCTCATTGGAGTGTTTCTCTGTACAGATCGGGATGCTAATGTTATATTAGGTAAGATACTAGCAATATTGAATAACTTCATTCTAATAATTTCTTTTTGTTATTTTAAAGTTAAGTATATTAGCCCAATCATTTTACGGTTTAACCCGATAATAATTCTAAATTGTTAAAACTAATTAAAATTTTGATTTCTATGTTTAATAGTTATGTTTTTATTTATTAATTTTCAGACAGTCTTTTTGTCACTAAATGGTGCCGGTTACAGTTAAAAGTCTCATACATAATTACTTCCCACCCCTCCTAACAAAACTCCGTAAATTGACTGGGCTAATTAATGACGACACCTGGGCCTAGCATGTCGCCCCCAAGAATCTTCCTCATTTTCGTTAAGTAACAAAGATGGAGTCACAGTTCCTCCATCAATCATCATCATCTTTCTTACTTTACTTACTATGCCAAAATGATCATGTTGTTTTAAGGAGTCCAGGTACTATAAATGAAAATCCAGAAATAACTTGAAGAGCAAATATATTAGTTCTTAACCGTGTTAACAGATGAAAGTAGGAATACTAAGCTACATTTGGTAGGCACTAATTTATATTAACTCAGACCTCAAGAGCCACTAATTATGGCGTCAACACATGTATGATGGCGTGGCGTTTGTTTTGTGGCTTTCGGTAGGGTGAAGGCTTCCCCTCATAAATAAGGTTTTGAGGTAGAGGGCCAGGCTATACTACAACACGCAAGCCCCATACATATTGGTGTAGGGAAACTAGTGGCCAACTTGCTGTAAGATAATTTTCAAGCAGCCTTATAGGCCTCTAACCTGGCTTAATGAAAAGTTACACCATAGTTACACATTTGAAAAGTTCACCGTTTTACTAAATACTTTTTTTTTTAATTGTGATCAAATAAGTTCAAATAAGACTAGGTATACTATTATTAATTACTATTGACGATAAAGTACAGGGTCTTTCTGTCTATTTGAAGAAATGTTGGTGTGTAGGACATATTTTATTTATTTTCAGGAGCATGTTCTGAATATCTGAAGTGTAACGAAGGGGAGGCAGAAGAACCCCGAGTCTTGGGTCTAGTCATGGTGCCAGGACGTCACATTGTCTCCATACAAATAGATGACACGACTCCTCCGCAGAAGTACTACTATGATGACTGACTCCTACTCTCTGTGATCCTTGGTATAGTTTTTTTATTTTATTATTTATAAAAAATGTATATTATTTTGAATATTGTTCAAAGTTACTAGAATTAATGGGTCTTGTAAGTAAAATAGTAAATTTAATGACAAATAAAAAGTCTTATTCAAAATCAAACACATTTTTTCAAATTTTTTATGAGTTGTTCAAAAACATTCCCCTCCATGTAAATGTTTTTGGAATCGTTAGCAAATGGATTGTTATCATCTATGTTCTCGCAAGTATTACAAAATATTAATCCTTCTAAATCAGAACAGAGTTGTTCAATTCCAGATAGAGACAGTACTGTACACAAAAGGTTATATTCCAACAGTTTTTGCAAGCAAATATAGGGTTGTGGTGCTACCAATACATCTGTCATATTTTTATAAAAGTCTACGGCCAAATTTCTCACATCTTCATCCTCATCTTGTAAGAGGATAATTTCAGATGCAATTGCTATGATTTTTATTACTTCAGGCAATACTTTGTAGGCATTCCCAAGCTCGTTGTTAGCCATAGCAGCAATGTATCGCATATCAACATCAGAAGATTCTGGATCAGTTAAGGACTTCATAGTTTTGGCTAGAACTAATAGCTCTTGTTCGTTACCTATAATAGGACAAATTCGCGCCATTAAAGGGATGATGTACCTTAAATTGTACGATATTCCCTTTTCTTCTATGTACTGAACAATTTCAGATACATTAATTTGTCCACTTAAGTCAGTTTTCAGAGCTATTTGATAAAGAATTCGCCATATAATTCCACAGTTAAATTTGTTATTAAAAGACAACAAGATTTCAGTTATTTGGAACAATATATCTTTTGGAATACTCTCATCTTTTTCCATTCTTACCAATAGGGATTCACAACAACGTTCGAAGTTATTGCGCTCCAAAACAATTACCAGAAAATGTGAAATCTGGTTCCATGAAGAGTATTCTATATATTTATGTAATCTTGAAATCGCCCAATGGTAAATGCCTGGCGCATGAGCATTTTCATCAACTTCAACTAATGTTAGTTTGATGTAATCTAGGTTTAATTCTTTTTTCTCATCAAATATATTTTCAAAAACCCTTTTGCACAAGTAGGAATGTTTACCAGAGTTCAGTATTTTATGAAATTTTCTTTTTAAATTATTAAAATTATCTTCATGCAGACGAAAATATGGTTTTTGATAATTTGACACCAACATAAGACTGCCATGAAGGAAATTTTCTGAAACACAGTCCATGTTATCAAGGATATCGTAAACCATGACAAAAGTGAAAATATTTGAAATGCATTTAGCTGTTAGTCGTCTCACACAATATATTGGACTGTCCAATAGGAATATAAGACTTTTCAATAAATCTGCGTCCGCTTGCTTCTGTCCTAACAAGTCATAAGTAAAGTTGTAACGTTTTGCAATATTTGCCAACATATTAAGTATCGGTACTAAATTAGAGTGATATTGTAGCTTATCGGAATAATGATCATTCTTTAGCTGGTTCAGGATATATTTCCATAACATTGGAGAATGTGTACGAAGTTCATCGCATCCCACTGTCGCGATGGTTTCTTTGTCTGTACCAGAAGCTTTCTTTTGTCCTATCAACTTTGGAATTAGGGCGCCATATAACTGAAGCGCTGCATTCCTGAAAAATAACAAAATTGAATGTCAGCACATGTTATACAATCTCATAGATCTGTTCATCTGCATCTTTGACTAAAACACATTATTTTTCACTGCATGAGTGGTGAGTAGTAGCATAGTAGTAGTAGAGTGCAAAGTTTGCACTAGTAACAACCGAAATTTACTTGGAACAAGCCATATACAATGACGACAAAGATAGGACAGAGAATGATAAAATACTAATTATGATACATACCTGATCTGCCAATGAGGGCTGGTTAAGTTGTCAAAAGCAAGTTCAGCTAATTTAGCCGAATAAAACATCATATCTGAGGCCAGGCTGCTGTCAGTTACGATTCTTGTCAGAAAGTGGATATAGATTGCTTTAGGCAAATCTTTCTCATTCTCTAAATTATCAGACTTATTTGGAATGTCTTCTGTTTTGTCACATGTTTGTAGAAGGGTATTCATAAAATAGTGGAATAGAGGCTAAAAAATAGAAGATACATTTTACTCTTCGATGAATCAGTGCCAACGCTGCAAACTATTAGCCTAAATACCGGTTATGTAAAAAAAATAAGAATTGCTTGATTAAAGATTGGATAGGTAGGATAAATAAAATGTTTACCTTGCCCCTCTTTGTATCACTTGATACAATTTTATGAACCATTATAGAAAGACCAGCTCCTCTTCTCGTTATTGACGCCATTTTACTGGCCTCCGATATCAGTTCACCAAGTTTACATTTCAGCAGTGAATAGGGTATTTTAGACATTTTTGAATCTTCTGGTAAAGATGTCAAATGATGGATACATTGTCCTGAAGATATTCAAAGAATTTTACTATTAAAGAGCTCAATGGGCATCTATGAAAAGAAGTCTTTTTTAAGTTATTGGTTTTGTTACCTAAAGCTGTTCCAGCGGCTTCGATAGCTCCTTTATGTCGGCAGGTTTCCAAAACATTAATTATTATATTGAGACATCTTTCACAAACATCAATTTGCGAATCCGCTCTTTGGCATTGTATCAAAATCGACGACAAATCACAGGACGCCTTAAAATGTAATAATATTAATATACTTTAATTTCTGTTAAGAAATAAAACCAAATGTTTCTTCTTAAATAGTAGCCTTACCTTAACATTTAGCCATAGACAGTTCAAAACTATTTGATGCAGCCCTGATATTTTAGTCAAATCGTATTCAGCATTGGGATTATACCCTGACTTAACTATAATATTTTCTACCATATCACTCATTTTAGAGAAATCCGAGCTAGTTATATTGTCTTCCTCCCATGCAAACTGATTCGAAATACCATCTAACGCGTCTAACAGCAATAACATGTTCTCATTTGAAATGTCAATTCTGTATGAATTCTGATAGCACATTTCTAATAGAGTTTGCAAAATTATCATGAATGAATTCAACTGTTTTCCAATTTCAATCGATTCTACAACGTTTCTTTTTATTTTGTATTCAGATATCATGGCATCATATGCATAGTTAAATATGTCCTCTACAGTTTTGAAGGTTGATTCTGAATGGTTCTCTTTTATTAGAACTTTAGTGACCAATTTAAACATGCTTCTACCACAACTTATTTGGTAAAAAAATTTACTTTTCATGCTCTCCAATGCTCTTTCTATCAAATGATTCAACAATTTTGTTTGTCTCAATTCCGCCGAGTAATGATCCATCAGCAACGTCACTACATTATCCCTTACATCATCAGCAGGATCACTCAACAAACTCAATAATTTCATGATAAAGTGTTCTTCTGAAAATACCCAAAGCCTTTTCTCTTTTAAAATATTAATAATTGTTATATTTGATTGATTCGTCTGCTTTTGCCTCTTCCTGGGCACTTCATTGAAACTATTCAAAAATAGGTCAGTCAATTTCACACATGTTATTTTCCTTTGATAATTGCCATTTATATTCAAAGAATTAACTATAAACTCTTGGAATATTTTGCAGAAGTTTTGTAAGTGGTCTATATCACAGCTCATATCTTTCTTCAAATTGTTTAAAAATGATGCGTGAAGTTGTATCAGAAAGTTATTCAAACTGTTTAACATGGTTAGCCTTAGTACAGTACAATCCGAGTTTACATTATTGTGTATATAACTCAACACCATTTCATATTTTAACTCAGTTGGCATAGCTTTGCCTTGAGACACGCAAACGATATCGAATGCTAACATTCTAACATTGCTATCGTGATGTTGTAGACTGTCATGAACCATTTGTTCAATCTGTTTAAAAGTATCTATTGACTCCCAGTTTTCATTAACTTGCCCAAGTTTATTAGCCTTTCTCAAAATGCTCAAACTGCTGTATAATTTCGGTTCCGTGGTTTCAAATATTTCGGAGTCATTTATTAATATTTGTATCAATGAAGGAAATCTTTTAAATGTTGTTAGACACCAATAGTTGCTTAAGTTTTCAATAGCTTTATTGGATGATCCATTTAATATTTTATTAATGTGATATATAAATATATTACACCATTCCTCTTCAGACCGTAATTTATTTAGAACTGCAAAATACATATCTGCACCTGCTGACACCAATCCAGGCTTATGTAAACTGTATGAAAGACCATCAATCCAGTTGTTACTCCTTACCAAAGCTATAAAATCTTTATTATATTGATCTATTATTTCAGAAAGCATTAAGTATTTAGCCTTATTCCAATAAAATCCATTGATTTCTTCTAAAAGTGTATTATATGTTACTTCATCAGTAACAGAAATTATGGTAGAGAAAATAACTTTATTCATATCTCTGACACCAGTTATTGGATTCTCCCAATTGTGATTTACTAAGTTCAGTAATTTGACTTGGTTATCTCTTTTAAATATTAAGTGTTGTATGTCAGTGCCACAAACTTTTTTAAATGAGCTAATTATCTTGAAGACAATGAAAGTGAATTTTGAATACTGATATGCCTTAATCACTAATAGCTTAAACATACTTTCTAGTACTTCAGACAAGTTAGCGAGATCATTTATATCTTTTTGTAGGACATAGGTAGACTGGAAAATGCCATACATCAAAGAAATTGCTTGTGATGTTTTGTCATTATCTTTTCCTTTCAAACCCAACTCATTGTCAATGATTAGTAAAATTTCATTCAAGTAAAACTCCTGGCTGTTTGTATGAGTGAGTGCTGTATAGAAACACGTAGAGCAAAGCAACTGATCATCAAATTTATTGAAGCCTTTATGTAAATGTAGCCAAAGTCTTTGTGTTACTTCATTCCACAATGCCTTGTTTTGGTCTGAATCTGTAAGATCTTTCTTAGTTTTTGATAACACTTCCTAAAACATACATAAAAGAAAATAGTCCAATAATAGAGTGAATAAGAATATTAAGGGTGAATTACATAAGGGTAGTAGCTAAAACAGACAGTAAACAAAGAGTGTCACCTGACATTTATCTGGCAGTGTTTTAAAACACTTCCATATGTGTGAAATTCACACTGGCAAGTGTGATTTTTCACGCTGCTTTAACATAATTGAATTTCCTCTGTCAGGTCAACCGTTTGACATAATGGAGTTTTCTGATCAATCATGTAGGTATGTATTTTACGCTTCTTGGACCAATCATAAATTCATAATCTTTTGACAGACTGACATTGTTCACTATACTTGCATGCATTTTAAAACAAGATTTTTATTTGTTAAAAGGAAAAATTCAGCGGAAAATCTCTTTTCCATTATGAGAATGAAGGATTATTATTGCTCGATTTTTACACATTATGAAACAAACCCTTAGAAATAGTCTAAACAGTGTATATTTGGAAATGGGGTATTTGACAGCATGTAAAATATAGGATCTATTGATAGCATCCGTATTGAATATGAATTTTGGAAACCAACTATTTAGTGAGTTAAGAAAAATACTGGATATTTTAAGAGGAAATCGAGAAAGAAAATAATTTTTCTATCTACTTTAGTCACATGATCGTAAGCAAACTGTGATTGGACGTCAACTGCTTGTAAACAGTTGCATGTAGAGTATGAGTGTCGTACAAAGTTTACGTTATTGTGACGTCACCTGCTTTTTGCCATGTACATATATTGTCAGGAAAAGTGTTTTCGTGGGACATTTAAATAACATATTTTGTTTTCATTTTTTCTTGCACTGAGTGTAATTGAACATAAAATATACATTTTCTATAGAGTCCTTAGAAATCAGTTTTTAAAAAGCTGTCAAGTACCCTATTGTTAATTTACCTGCATGGTTTCAGATTTTAATTCATTTGTTGGAACATTCAATTTAGTTAAAAATTCTTCCATGTTTTCCATTTAAACCCTCCGGGTCAAATTCCTGAAATAGAGTACAAAAAACTATTCTTATAGAGTCTGTTAAGTTAACGATACATTAATATTAGGTAGGTATCATTTCAATTTACCTATGTTTCATTGGCTCAAGGCAACTTGTATGAATTGGGAGGGAAATAAAAACCAATCAATGTTATTAGAATTAATTTACTACATTGTCTATATTTACAATAAGGTTTTTAACAATCTTTGCACAAATATGGTGTTCACTGCTTGTCTTTTATTGGCTCATATCCTTCTTTCTGCATTTTCTCTTTGAACACATTAAAATCTCGCTTCCTATCGAAATGTGTTACCCATTGAGTGGGACACGACTTTTCGAAAATTTTCCTAAATTCAGAGCATGTTTTAGGTTTTATAGAACTGTCTTTGATATTTTCGTTATCAAGGCATTCCCAGTATTTATCTCTGGAGTCCCAACAGGCTTTCCTTTGCGCTTTATCAGGAAACGACATTGTCTATTACTTTTCGTCAAGATATACCTAAAATGCAAAGTAAAAGTGTTGTGGAAATTGATTTTATCATGAAAATTATAGGTTACTAGAATGTTGTATTACAGCACTCACCGCAGTATTTTAGCAAAAAGTTCTTGAAAAACGACAGTTCTTATTTCAAATGCTGATTTCTGTGTATTTCACAGACGATTTAAAGTAAAAAATATTTTTTCTTTCAAAGAAAAAGCAGCGAACCAATGTACTCATTTAACCTCAAAATATGACACTTGACATTGACAGATTTGACACTTTTTTTTTTATATTTTTCATTTCGGAAAGGCAATGGGAACTAGCCTTTACAGCCGTTGTCTTTAGTTATATTTTTCTTTGTACCTAACCTAACCTAACCTATTCTCTTGAAATGCGAGTGTAGTTCCCAGATTCCAATGTTCAAGGGAGTTTTACGCGAGGATCTAACCAAATCAAATGGGAGCGCCTACCTTTATTTCTCACTTTTACTATATTGTTCTCCATTAATGGCACATTCTTAAACTAATTCCACCATAATAACACAATAATAGCTACGAAAAACTAATTTAGAAAATTAAGTTAAAATTAATCAATTTTGACACGCTTGACAGATTTTTTTCGTAGACCCTTGCGGAAAGGAAAAGGGGACGGGCCCATAAGTTGTGTAAAAAATATCTCTCGCGCATAGCAACGTTTTACCCACGATTTTATTTTTATCCTCCGCCTCAATTCGTTAAAAAAATTTTTAACTTTCTTTCTTTATTTAAATAAAGAAAGAAAGTCGTTTACGACTTGAGGTCTAAGGCCGAGACTCAGAGACGATTTGTAAGTCATAGTTCGGACTCCCGTATGTCAAAATCCATACATTTTCGCCACGCTTAGCTCGAGCTAAGACCAAAAAAATCGTCTCTGAATCTCGTCCTCAGTCTAAGCACATATTATTCAATAACTACTCCAGTACTAACTATTGAATAATCTGTGTTGTTTAAGTCCTGAGTTCATGCCCAAGCCCTGTCAAGGTCAAGCCACAATCAAGTCTTCAGTAAAATTATAGGTAGGTAGCTAGATTTTGACATTCGATTAAGAGTTGCTAATGTGACTAGTTGTCCGCTCCCCTATCAAGTCTTCAGTAAAATTATAGGTAGGTAGCTACTAGATGACAATGAAATATTAGGGTCAAGACGGCGAACCCATACAAAAAACACGTTTAGTATGGGAAGCCGACCGTCGTCGGTCGCCGTCGGTCAATGTGTCTTCAACTTGATTGTGGGTTGAGCACCCATTGGGTCAGTTACAAATATTTGTGCGTAGATAAAGAAGACATAATTAAGTAGGTAGTGCTACTTCTATGCCGTGAGTGGCCTTGAAAGTTCCTTTTAACTTAAGGTAGGTAGTTGAAATGTTTGAAATGGGTTTTCAGTGCTACTTTTAGTTTTGAGGGTTACGTACCCACAGTGTGGCACCCTTTGGGGTCCGAAACCTTTATTTAATTTATTTATTTTTTATTTAATCTTTATAGCTAAATTAGAAATAGAAAGAAACACAAAAGGTTACCTATTGATTTCAAATACTTATTTTAATTGGTTTACAAAACTAGAGACACGTTCCAACTTATTTAATGTAAAGAAATGAAAATTATCCGAACCTGATTTAAAGTTACTGATGTCCTGTATCAATTTTTTTATTATTTCTGTACCAGGAGACTCACTTCCAATAACATTTTGTAATAAATTATCAGAAACCTTAACTTTGCAAAGATTTGCAAATGCTGACAGTTGGTTTTGCGTTTCAAAAAGAAATATTCCTGGTACTATGGGCACCCTAATACCTATATTTTCACATTGATTAACATAGGTTTTGTAATGATCGAATTCGAAGAATGCTTGTGTGATTATGAATTCGGCTCCACTTTTGATCTTCTCTTTTAATATTAATAATCTTTTTTCTGATTTCCCTGGAAATCCAGCTACTCCTATGCAGAAATAATTTCCCGTGCGTTGTCGTATGTACTCTATTAGTTCTTTACTTTGTTTGAAGTCAGATGTGGACGGATCGTAGCTTTCTGCAAAAGAAAATCGAAAATGTATTATCTTTTTATCGTGTGGGCAAGCCCTGGTGTCAACGTTTTTTCAGACCGCTTTACGGCCCTGACGTGGTTTTTATGTAACAACTACTACCACCAGAGATAGTAGCCGGGACCAACGGCTTAACGTGCCATCCGAAGCACGGAATCATCATTCTTTTCAGACAATCAGGTGATTCAGCCTGCAATGTCCTATCCAACTGGGGAAAAACGCACAATGAGACATATCACTAGGTATCCCCTGTGGGAATCGAACCCAAGACCTCCGTGTCAAGAGTCCAATGCTCTTAACCATTAGACCACGGAGGCAGTTATAATGTATTATGAGTAGGTATTTAATTTTATTATAATAAATTGGAAATAGCTACCTACTTATAAATCTAATACTCGTAAATAATGGAAATAATACCTAGATATTTAACTATAAATTAATGTTTGTATTAACTAAAAAAGCCATCATAATCGTTATCAATTTTACCTAACTACTTGTTTACTTAACGCATTTCTATAGTAGGACTTAAAAGTACTTAGGTACCTAGTTCGGTAGGAATAGAAGATCGGATGCATAAAATATATTTTAGTTTTATCTTCTTAGTAAAAAAAACGTTTGAAAATAACGCTAAACTCTCATTTTCTGTAATTATTTAGCTTGAATACTATTTTTAATAATAGGATGAAGTATAAAAAGTAATGAAATGTTGATGACGTCACTTGTGGGTATCTAAAGTCCGGCCGCTGAAAGATTGCGTTTGACAGTTACCATAAAATTGTAAAAAACTGAATGAAAATATTGTTTACCTGTGTTCACTCTAGTACACAGGGTACTAGCTGCCCTTTTAAGTTCAAAAAGCTACTAAATAATGATCGGCATTTATAGTTTTCATTCAGTTTTTTACAATTTTATGGTAACTGTCAAACGCAATCTTTCAGCGGCCGGACTTTAGTATAATTTTTCATACAAAGCGGACGTTTTGACATTCGATTAAGAGTTGCTAATTTGACTAGTTGTCCGCTCCCCTAGTATAGTACTCTTTGCTAGTACCTATACTAAGTAGGTATTCAATGTGTTATTTCAAATGTCTTGCAAAATAAATAAATAAAAGTTAAAGCAGAATAATGTCCTTTTATAGTCTGTATGAGGCGTAAACAAAAAGCTGAAATTGGTTTGTAAGTACGAGTATATCTTTAAACACGTTCTACAAAATAGCTCTAAGAATTTAGGTAATATATTCAGAATAGAGATTTATGGGGCGTAAAATAGATCTAGATAGGTCTCATCTCTACAAAAACTCCTTTTCAGCGAGCAGAGCTCGATCGCCCAGTTTAAAATTGCAAAACACTATTAACAGACTCTTACTTACCTACTGTAGAAAATATAGATGTGAATTATTTTTAAAACCTAGCACTTCTGTCTTGTTTAAATAAAGTAGAAAGAAGACAAGGACAAAAAGATATCTCTGAATTTCCATTCCCAATAATTATAAAGACTATTATAGATACACCTGACAGACCCCTAACTAAGAGTAGTTACTTACCTCCTAAAACCACGAATAAATTACAAACGCCGATTTCCTGAAGCTTTGCCAGTAAACTGTTAAGGTAGTGTTTCTTCAACAAATCACATGTTAAATGCAATAATACATTTTTTCCTTTGCTCCTCAAGTATTCGGCCAACTGGAGCGGTGCTATTTCTAAATCTTTGCATTTATGTGTTTTTGCGTGCCATGTTATGGAAAAGAAACTTGGTTCTGCAGTTAAACCATTGATTTCATCTAACGAAACGTCAGGGGTAACTTCAAACGAATACGTTAATTGTTTATTTTTCATTAGATCGACAATTTTTGACATTCTAAATTTAATTCACTCCAGCAAAATATGAACCACTGTAGGTTAGTTTGTGATTGACGGTACTGATAATAAATATTTATATATTCATAAGGTAGGTACTTACATTACAATAATTCGATAAGACTACGATAGCGGTTACACACAACGGCAACGTTGAAATGTTTGTAGGTCTAAAGTCCGGCCGCTGAAAGATTGCGTTTGATAGTTACCATAAAATTGTAACTGCAACTGTCAAACGCAATCTTTCAGCGGCCGGACTGTATCAAACTGTGGCCGTATCGTGGCAGCGTGATAAAGCGCTATCGCGCCTCAGCTCTGTCTCTATTTACGCGCGAACGAACGAGATAAAAGGCGTGATATAGCCTTATCACGCGCATCATGCTACGGCTGCAAATCTGTTGAGATTGCTGTGGTATCTATTTGTGAAATGGCGACGGGCTCACAACCTGTCACACTGGGCAGAATTTGGGCACTGCTATGATATTCTTATTATGCTGCTATATGCAGAATATGTCTGACTATGCCCCAGGGGAATGCACCTACTCTTCGTGTACGTACCTAGACCTATGTCTATTCGCACGTATTAAATTGTTTGAATTTTATACCTAGCCCAGCACCCACGCCTATTGTATAAAGTGAAAATTCATGGAGCAACATGACAAGTACCTAGCTTTCTTTCTCGACAATAGCTAAAGTAAAGCAATAAAGTTTAGCGAATTGATACATAGGTCTAGGTATGCCACGACTATCTATATTCTCCGACTATATTCAACAATAATAAAGTAAAATTGCAGCAGAAACTGCTGGCTGGTGAGGCAACCTAAAAACGAGGAACGGAACGGATTTCTAAAGACTATGTTGTTTGCATGAAAATTTGTTGTACTTATCAATCAAATCATTTTATTGCGTCATTTGTCACGGTCTGACGGTCCTGTCTTGGTCTACCGGCTGTCTTCCCTTCTTGCCAAGTGTTACTTACATACTTACAAGGTTACATATTTTACAAATCTTCTACATAAATAATATATAGAGCGTAGTTCACCACTTCCGGATAAGTTCTAACAAGAACTTATCCAGATGTAGTGAAACAGGTCCTTATACTGTTAAATAATTATTAATTCACTCACACCCACACACACACACACACCCACACACACACACACACACACACACACACACACACACACACACACGCGCGCACACACGCATACTCACACTTAAATGTAAATGTGATGCAACCACTGTCTTCCAGAATGCAGGTCCACCTTTCTTGGAATCCAGGACCATATCATTTCTAATGATACCTTTAATGTTCCAACTGTAACCTTATCTATGCTCACACATATTATTTTAAACCCCAGAAGCAAAAAGAGGGGTGTTATAAGTGTCTTTTATTGTGAAAAATAAACTCTTTTTATTGTTTTACTTTTTCGCCACAGCATGTCAAACTCGTTGACATACCATCGACACAAATAATTAAGTGCGAAAGTTAATAAAACAAATCAACTTTAATTAATCATTGTATTATGAATGTTCTATACATTGATTAACAATAATGACTTATGCCATGCACAATTCACAACCAAAACTCAATTAGTTAGTTACGAATAACAAAAATGATACGGAAAATTAAATACCTAGTCAGTTATAGCAGTTCAAAAGCAGTTTTAAATATATTACTGGATACATTCATAACATACGTTGCAGTTCTCTACTTCTACTTGTTTCTCAGTTATAAAATTGTCTACTTATCTAATCGCCTAAATAACTGCGGATAACATGAATTTTGCTCGATAAAATGTCTGAATATATTACAATGACATTATTGACTAGTCGTGTAAAAGCCTCCAAACACCTAATTCTACGATTTACTAATATACTTACGTCGTATTAATTATGTACCACTTTTTAAATGTAGTGTTTCTTACGTATAAATTATTGTTACGGTTTGGTAAAGCTTCGTGGTGACTGATGAAGACCTTTCATCATTTAGGGTATCTACCTTACAGCTAAACGATATCATAATCGCATTTCGTGTTAACTAAATGCATTGCTATCTGCGTGAGATATAAATAATGAGTAACATACTTAGAAATACGTTTAACTATTAAAATTGTAACAAAAAGACAGCAAACTTCTTTTCTTCACTTCGACATTACATAAATTTGGTGAACCAGTTAATCAGTTAAGCATCAGGTTCTTATTAGAGATTCTAATCAATTTAAGAATGGACATCATTTAATTTTTTAACCACCTTATAACCTGTTTTTATTGAAAAATATATACAAAAAAGAGATACCTACGTATTTTTCCGATTTCATTTTTAATCTATATTTCAATTTTTAATTTACTTTTAAATTAGGTACCTGAAAAAAATGTAAATGGCATAGACATCTTAAGGCGAATAAACGCGATGCCAATAAACTGCTATGCAGCTTGGCGTGGACATTTTTAAGACACCCATGTACCCATTGAAGTGAATAAATAAATAGTGATACCTTGGCCGTAATTAAATTATAAATAATAACTGTCAAATTCAACAGAAAAGGCAAAAACGAAAAAATCAATCATTCAACCAATCTTTTTAATTTATCAGTATTTTTCAAATAGCTCAAGTAATAATGACCTGATCATTTTAATATAAGCTTTGAAGCACATAATCTCCAAATGGTTTTCGAATTTTGGTATCTTCCATAAATTAAATGTTGTCCATTGTATTTTTCCATTAAATGTACAAGCACCTATGGGCAGTGTTTGTTTGACAAAACAGTGATGAGCAATCTAGTTGTTGGCTTTTGAACAATTTATACTTATAAAAAACATTAATATTTATTACAAAACTAGCTGTTTCCTGCGTGGACCTGGAAAAAGTATCCTATGTGTTAATCCAGAACATATTCTATCTGCGTGTCAAATTTCATCCAAATCCGTTCAGCCATTTATGCGTGATTGCGCCACAAATACACGACCTTACCGTCACAAACTTTGACATTTTTAACATTAGTGAGATTGTACAGTCAAGCAACCGTACAGATTACTATTGTAATAGTAACATCAAGAAATGCATCCAGTGATTATGTTATCAATTTAAACATTTCAAACATGATAGATGTGTAGTATTGGGTATCATACAAAGTACTCGTACTATGCCTACATCTCGATTCTGATATGTCTAATTACTTTCTATTAGACTACTGAGTTACTGATCAAACCGATATAAAATTTACGCACTGAGATTTATTTGATGAAATAAACATACCATTTCTTATATGTTTAAAGAGGCTATCCACACATCAATTTCGTCAGATTCGTGTAGGTACATCTCGTATTTCAGTCCCGGATTTTTTGGCTTCGCCTTAAGTAAAAACATTATCTCCGTCACTTGAACACCCAACGAACGCTGAAAGTGTAGATAGTCCTTTAAACTGTAAAGTAGGTACCTATCAAGATGTTTTCTAACACTCAAAATGCGACATTGTCGATAAAATTGTAAAATTTCAGGGCATTTTAATTACTGAAATTACTTACAAACTTAGGCCTAATTCACGCCAAAGCAGTAGCCGACAGCGCAGTTTCAGTTCCGCAGCAGTTTAATCGTTATCTACATTGCTAAAATACCTAGTCTATCGTTTGAGGGGCTCGAAAAAAATGAGCATCAATCTAGCTACTATACCTAGATTTGCCTGTCAAACTGGCGACTGCTGCCAGCCGCTGCCGCTTTGGTGTGAATGGAGCCTTAGTGTTCGGTTACGTCATCATTGAGATGGTATCTGACGGTTAAGCATTGCTCTGAATTGACATGAATTCAGTCTTCATTTCAAAGATAAATAGTTAGAGGTAGTTTATTTACAGGGAGCTCTTTATTTACTTGCGATTGTCACATGGAATTTTCATAAAAGTTCACGATAGAAAATTGTTTCATTGAAAATGTTGTTGAGAGATTTTCCAAAATTGCTGTAGATATGTTTTCACTGATCTAACCTTTAGCTTTCCATGTGACTTTCGACAATTAATATTGCTAACAAGGTTCATAAAAATAACTTAACATCCCTATACCAAATTTAACATTATCCTATGTTGATATTGTCGCATCGTTTATCACTACCTATTAGATAATAGTTTTAACAAACTTGGGAACGATTAATCTTATTACAATTACTTTTAGTGACTAAATTTCTTGTTGAAAACAGTACCAGTTGCTAGGAAAAATTTTGAGAAAACTCTTCATTACGTTAAACTGTAACCATAAACACCGTTGCTACATTAATTAAGTCTACTTTATGTTAATTCCTCATTATTACAAATCAAAGCTCTAATAGGTACAATTGGTACTCACTTGTATCAACACAAACAAAACTAGATATCCTTTAAATATCCAATTATGAAAATTGCCTATAGTAAGCATCGTTGTGCAAACAAAAAACTTCATTAACAGATTTTAAAAAATGATTTAGTACTTACTCTTATTTTGATACAAAGAGCAATAACTTTAACATCAGGCTTTATGAACATTATCTTATTTTACAAAGCTAGGGCATCTTACAGAACCTGTTATAAATGGGATACAACTTTTAATTGATATGAGGTGGAGTAAAAGGCCCTAAAACTAGGTACTTTTAAATGGACTCCATTTGTTCTGTCAGCTCCAAAATGGGACTCTCGCTGAGTGGTAGCATACCTGTGGTCGGAGGCAGACTGTGACCTTGCCAGTTAGACTGGAAACAAAAATAAAGAATATTTGTACACTTCTTTATTATAAAATCTAATTAATAATAATAGTTAGGTACAATTACTCACCTTCTGTAGGTACTTCATTTAGTTGAGGACTAAACTAAGGTGTAGATTTAGTAGGCTATATTTGATTGCTAGATTACATCTTTTTAGTGTTATGTACCAAAAATTTACAAAACTTAACACTTAGGTTTGAACCTCATCTGCCAGCACCGACTCGCATTTTTCCGTAGCTCCATCCTGTTCTGTCGCTCAGGAACGTCATTTGCTAGGGCGAGAAAGATAGCGGGAATGCGATCGCACGCGGCAGCACCGGTAGTGCTTTCCTTTCTCGCTCTAGCGAATGACGTTATTGAGCGTCAGAAAAGGATAGAGCGTGAAAAGATGCGATTCTGTGCTGCTAGGACGAGGCTCAACCCTTATGGAATCACCTCGGTGTCTGTCCGCTACTTCGATCGATTTTATAGATTTTTCTACTAAAACGGACAATCGCAGGCAAAATGTTTTGTCGAAATAGTCATCGTCATCCCTTTTTATGAGTTTAATCGTTTTCTAAAGAATAACCGCATTCACATTTATTACGGTCAACAATTAAATTAGGTACCTCTAAATCAATTTAAAAATTGTAATCATCGATATTTTTCTAATGTTTTTGCATGCGTGTAATCTACAAAAAGCATTTTGATATGAAAAAATAATGGTGTCAAAATAAAACAAATAGCTATTAAAAATTTTACATTTACTTGTATTTTAAATAATCTTGCTTCTAAGTAAAGCTATCACATCTTACATACATAAAATAACATCATAATTATTAGCAAATAATAACAAAAACTTCTACAAAGACTTCCACAATGAAAACATAGTCCTAATTCATATCTTAAAACATTAATAATAAATAGATACTTATAACTAAAAAATAATCTACTACGAAGTAAAATGTAATATTGAAAATAGGTAGGAACATTGTGATGCTTCATTAGATACAGATAAAATGCAATTAATTACTGAAAAATCATTTTCTTGTTACAATAATTATAATAATAACAATTGGCAAGCAGTAGATTGTAATTTCATAAAATGGAATCGCTATATTGGTTTGATTATATTCGTAATTATACTTTTCAAGACACACTGAGGAATGAATTATTTCATCAATTATATGTGTAGATAGGTTTATTTTACTATAAATTGATTATGATGTTGTGTATAACTTATTATCGAGTGCAATTATATTATTTATTTATCTAAAGATATTCATAATTGCGCTATAGACGCGGGAAATTTCATATTCTGACTATCGGCAGTTTTATGTGTAACGCATAATTTTAAAGCACTATTTATTGTCATGCACCCCGTAAAAAGTATAATCAAGTCAACGCAGTCAGTGATCGCCGTCTCAAGCCGAGAGCTTTACCTAAAATAGCTAAAATAATTTTGAATTCGTTAATTTGGTATATTATCTAAGATACTATAGGTACATATATGTTTTTGTTTCAATTATGTCAAAATCTCAAACGTCAGGAATTTAGTGGACTTTCTAGCCCGCGCTGCGAGCGCAAACCACGTTGATTTGACCTTTAATCAATTTAGGTGAAATCTTACGAGTACTTCTATCATATCAGTATTATGCTCAACAATACAACGCTTTACATATACAGACTAAATACAATGAGACCAACGTGTGATCTAGCGTATAATGCAGACATAAAGACTTCGGACATTATCATCGGTCTTTAACTGCGTGCACAATCGATACTACCACTACGGCTCTAAGCTTAACTTGGAGATCTACTTAGTTGATCTGTTGGAATACCTGGAAACATGGCTGCGGCGGGAACAGACTCGCGTTCCACTGCCCCGGCCACAGCGGCCCGTCCACCGCGTGACCCGCTGCCTCGGGCTCCGCCTCTCGCGTCTCTCTCCCCTCCCGTCTCCCCGTCATCTCTGAGATCTGACAAGCGCTTTGCAGAGTGGACGGCAAGTTGGACCAGTTTTCGTTCCCTAACCTATCTTTGTTCATTATGCTGATCTCCATAGAACCCTGATATGCGAACTTTGCAACATCTTCTTGACTCTCCTCAGTTTTGCTCTTCATCAACCTATTAGGTCCTTCCACTATAGCTTGGAAAGCGAGTAAATCTCTGTTTTCCGTTTCAGTCAGTGGCAGTGGAGGCAGGATCTGTTGTTGTTGAGCGATTTTATAACTTTGCTGTCTAAGCATTTGGCGCCTACTGAGACCGACCTGTAGACTATGGAGCGGTCCCATTTCATGAGCGGGTAAATTCGGAGGTGTCATTTGTTTCTGTAATAATTGTCTCTTTTGCTGGTACAGTCTGTGTTGCATTAATTGTTGCTGGAGCGGCGGCTTATTAACTTGTGAGACAGTCGCGCCGTGCGTTATATCAGTTGGTTCCTGAAGTTGAGACACCATTTTTGGACTGGCTGGCATCGGAGGAGATGTACTAGAATAATTGAATGATTCCGGAAGACTGATACGCTTAGGAGTAGGGTTCTTTGTGTCTAAATAATGTGGACTGAAGCTGGCCGCGAACTGATTGTGTTGAATTTGCCTTTGTGTCATTTCCTCGGCCGGTAATGTTGCCTGATATTGAGTTTTTAGTTTCTGGGCTTCCTTTTGGACTAAGTGGAGTTCAAGAACGCCTTTAGCTTTACAGTTTTCATTGAGTCGTTGACTATTAAACGCTATATTAGTAGGCTGTGCTTCGTTAGATTGTGCCGCCTGTTGTGCGACTAAACCGTCACTCGCTCGACGACCTTCCCGGAAATCAACCGGACTTCGCGTTATTGCCCGTGGACAGTTCTTATTACCTGATTGATAGTTTATTGGATTGTGTCTAGCAATGAATCCCGTGCCAGAAGATTTGTTGTTATATGAAGATATATAAACACATGGATGCATTGGACTTGTATTCACAAGGGAACTGTTCTCATAAGCCAGCTTGTCTTCATTGGACGTGCAACTGGGTAGACTACTAGCTAATTCACTGGAGCAGTCTGACAGTTGGTAATCTAAACTTTCGAATGTGGAAAAATTGCTCTGAGAAGAATCACAACTAAGGTTCTGACTGAGGCTTTTGTTATTGAAGAAAGTAACAACTCCGCTGCTTGAACTTGAACTCGCATATGAGCTCAATCTATTCTGAACTCCACTTGGCACGCTCGCTACGTCCTCCATGTCCGTCTCGCAACCTTCATCAGTCGAAGAGGAATACTGTTGTTGAAATTTTGTCGCTTCTGTTGTGCTAGTTGGTACACCTTGATGTTGCGAGTAAGGTTGTCCAGTACTATACCTATTTAGGGAAAATTTGCTGTCCGGTCTATAAAGTGTATTAGGAAATAAATCACCGGTAGCCGTGGACGTTATAGAAAAATTTGTATCAGTTGTGTTTGATATGGGCGGCAAGACTGTATTTTGTAAATAGGAGTAGGCAGGAAGATGAGGGTTGATGTAGTCTTTAAATGGTGGTGTACTTGTCTGCAGTCGACTAAGGTCCTGTTGCTGGGCTTGAGAGACGAGTCTACTTGATTCTAATGGCTTTGGTTGCTCTAATACGCTACTCAGCTTTGAGTCTGTGAGTTGTGGCGGTATTGGACTAGTACTTAAATTTACAGTTCCCTTTAAAGGCAAAGGGGACTGCTGTAAAGTATTCATAAGTTTAGCTGCTTCAGAACACATCGTGAATGTCGTAGAATTAGGTATTTTCATTGTCTCTACGTTGAAGTTTGTTGCTGAAGCAGAATTTTGGAGAAAATTTGCAATCATATTATGATCAGCTGCTGAGGAACATCTGCCACCGTCTATAGCACATTTGGAATCAAAGCTCGATGATGTCAAAAGCCGCGTTCCATCACTCTGGCTTTTGCTTGTTTCTGGTCCAACAGTTGTTGACTGCTGTAACAGTCGCCGGCAGTCTTCGCTGGATTGTTTTAAAATATTCTGTTGTTGTTCATAAGTCGTAGTGAGTAGTCTATGAGACGGGATAGACCCGTCGTTTAGTTTGTTACTCAACCTTTGCGTAGACTGTGATACATCAATATTCCTCATAGAAAGAAGTCTCGTAGATTCAGACTCATGATTCCTGCTTGATGCTACGTCAAGGTTTCCGACTAGGAAGCTCCTATGCGTATCCGATGGATCTGAATTACGCTGGAGCAGTCTTTGTTCTGTCATATTAACACCAGCCAGTGACAGCAACCGCTGCGTTTCGCTTGTTGAGGGATCAGCCGATCCAGCTGATATTGTAGGAGTTGCCCTGTTATACTCCCTCGATTGTGGATCACCGGCATGTAACAATCTGAAATGAGAATAATATTTGCTACATTTGCTGATCAACAAGAGTAAGCTTGGAATAGAACGTAAAACAATAACGAGATTTGTAAATGTAAATGGTAATTCAAATCCTTACCTTGTATGATGTTCCCGCCTTGCATCGTGAGCTTCTCTGGCGAGAGCTTGGTCAGCAACAGATGACGGTCGTCGTGTGGGTCTATTCTTCTCAGCGCTGGAGCCACTCGCGCCACTGGCTGCTCTCGCTCGGAGACGTTCAAGCAGCAAGAGGTAGATCGCCGCATGGTGGTCGTAGCTATTTGATCGTAGACTCTGAAAATATTCAATAATTTCCATTAATACCTGATAATAATCACCTGTAACAGCAACTGCTCAGTCATGTTATCTTTATGTTGACATCAATGTTTCGTTGTGCATACCTCTTTAGTCTTAACAGGATCAATCCCAAGGCTCTGCATAAGCCTTAGCACCTGTTCATTAGGTTCATTATGGGTTGGGGCGTGAGCAGGGCTACGTGTTGGATCTGCAGTCCCCGTTGGCACGACATAGGGCTCCGCTGCCATCCAACGGTGTTTCTTAATCTGCTCAATCGTGTACCTCTTCATTGGCTCCAAGACTAGCATCTTGCGGATCAATGACTCGCAGTCTGAAAGTCATAAAGAGTATAATGTTAAATTGATTTTTGATTGTTAAGATGTAGTTGGAGTAGGAAAACCTACAGACGGCTTCAAAATAATGTAAAAAACAAAGTGACTGTAGAATTCCCAGAGTTTTGGGGAATCTTACTGGAACTACAACGAAACGGTAAATTTTTTACTATTGATCGAAAAGAACAAAATTTTTAAAACGAAATGCCCGTAACTGGAAAAGTAAACTTAATTAAAAACATTCTCAAATATGTGTGTTAAAGGAATAAATTAAAATCGATGGCGCAATCGCAGTAGGTGTAAAGGCCAAGTTTTAACTACGTCTCGGTCGTTAACCTCAATATCAAAGAAAAGAAGAGTACAATGGATGGACTACTTATATACCTACAGGTAAGTAGATAATATGTATATTGACAATACATTGCGTCCTAGATTGTAAGTATTGGGGCGCAGTTCAAAGGTTTACTTTTATCCTGCAACTTTCGTCTTGTACAATACAGGGTCCTTCTTAATATGCTGACACTTTTTTCATAGGATGATCAGACCATCAAACTGAGCAACTTTCTCTATGGGACCAATATCGAAATCGCGAAATAAAAATCAGCTGTCCCATAAATTTGGCTCTAGTCGGTTTGTAGTTTTGTATGGAGGAGCTGATTTTTTTTCGCGATTTTAATGTTGGTCCCGTAGAGAAAGTTGTTCAGTTTGATGGTCTGATCATCCCCTTAAAAAAGTGTCAGCATATTAAGAAGGACCCTGTATAGTTATATTTTTTAGGCGAGCATGTAGTAGTTACATAGGTGTTTACCATTTCTAATGATCAAAAACTTAACTGCATTTGATATCTTGGCGTTAAAAAGACCGCTTTTAAATTATGAAAAATTCATGGAGAAAAGGTACTTATCAAAGAAAATTAAAGATAAATGTTTCATTTTGACAACATATGGTGTTTAGTTCTCGATGTTGTTGTAGAAAGGTTTTCCGGTTTTTTGTTATAGATAGGTAGAATCTTTGATTAAATTAAAACATGAAGATAGGTGACTGGCCTACAGCGCATGGACCGCATAAATAGAGCCCCCGTTGCCTAATTTCTTTAGTCGCAATATGAGTTGGCATTGCGTGATTGAGATACTTTTTTTTATTTCATACAGAATAAAGGTACCACAATGCCTTCGTGTGCTTTTACTCGTTGTACAAATCATTCTAAAAAAGAAAAACACAAATCACACGGCATTACTTTTCACTCGTAAGAGACATGAAAAGCAGGTCCATTTTTCGAGTAGGTACCTACGTAATGCACGAACTTCACCTATCTTCCTATTTTAATTTAATCAAAGAGTAGAATACATTATTTAGGAAGTACTGACTACGACCTTTACAAACGTTATAATTCTTGTGTTATTCTTGCATGGGTAGGTTTACCTAATTAGTCAGTCAGTAAGCCATAAAATTTAAAAATTATGCAGTTATAACCTTAATTTATATTCACTAATCATTCAGACGGAATACGCTGTAGTCAAACACAAGGCGACTATATTACGTAAAATAAAACTAAAACAAAGTTTTTGGTAGAAACTGAGCTAAAACTAATAACATCACATAACCTTGCCAATATCTAGCTATCTACCTAGTTTATAGGTAGGTACTTGGTTTATAGATATAGTTTAGCTCAATACCAATAAGGTAAGCTAGTGGGGAAAGCTATATTAGACCGTGTTTGACGTCACTCTGGCACGGATGCGGTGGCAAGCACTGAAAGGTCACGGGCTGACGAGGGTTTACTTGACGTAAATGACGTCAAAGTACGCATCGTTTAAACGAAATATGTCGCATTGTAAGGAAAAGCGTGGGTTAAAAAACACAAATGCGTGGGAAAAATGTAAAAAAACTTAATTTGGATGGTCACGTTGCTCTGCTAAATAAAGAGATATTCTCTTTAGTCACGATATAAAAATTGTATTGACGAAGTTGTACTGTAGAATTTAGGCACGTGAATAACGGGAATTGTAAAATCGGCATTATTAAATTACGTGGACACAAAGGACCTCGGTAGATAATGGGCAAGTAAAGAAATTATGATGGTGATAAGTTCAGCAGTATACGCAAATTGACTCTCTGATCCATGACAGCCTTTTTGGATGAAATCTGGTACTTCGAGCGAATAGAATGAAAATCTCTCTATGAAAAAACCATTGGTCTTATTGTGTGACTACCTGATTCGATCGGTATCAAAATATCGACATGGTGTTTTTTATATTTAGGTACCTTTTGATGATTATTAATATACTTTCAGACAATAGATGGATTATGATCGGAGAAACACAATATTAACAACTTAAAATTGCCTAGAACAGTCATAAATACGTTATCGATCTTGTATTCGATATAATCAGAAACATAACAATAGGCCTACACCTACAGCTTTGATTAAGTAAGCTCTTCTGTTTCATGATGTAAACAACTTTCAACCTATTGACGCTAAATATAAAGTCTGACTATTGTCAGTTCGAGTTTAGTTGCTCAACCTCACCTATAAGATTCAACCCTTAGTACCTGATGCTGGCGGACAAAACCGGACACATGAACGCTTCCTTGAGAACGCGTTGCGTCCGGACTTCTAAAAATGAAAAATTTCGGGGCAAACTGAACAATAGAGTCGGGGTTAAAAGCTATCTACAAACTTAGGTACTAACATAAGTCTCGCTTAGTCGCCTTTCAGAGTTATTATTTAAACTAACTGGTTCTTAGCGCGTTTGTATTCATTATTTAGCTTAAAACCTACTCTATGTGACACTGCCTTATCTTATCCTTATTCTGGCTGGTGGCAAGCCAGCAACACTTTGACCCAATGGGATCTTTTGTGTTAGCCCCGATACTGTTGCTTTCTTCAACCTTAAAATACATGGTCAAAGAAGGAGGAAATACCATTTAGGGGAAGAAACCTAAGATCTCCCGGTTTTTGGGTATCCATCTCCGAGGAGGCACATGTGTTTTGCCGCCAAAGACATCACACTCACAAAGGATATGTTCCATGGTCTCTTCCTCTCCGCACACTCGGCAGCTGGGATCTAGGGTGAGTCTCATTTTGTATATCATCATGCCCGTGGCGTAGACACTGCCTTAGTAAGAAGAATAAGATTATGTTATATGAAAAGATGATCTTTAGACACGTAAGCGACTGGAGACAGAGTGGTATTGTTAGGCATCTACTCAATTTAATCACGGATTATACAGAGATGTGGGCATTATTATCAGCTTAAAGATAGATCATGTCTATGACATCGACATTGTTTTGGGTCCTTTTACTTTATTGAGACATTCTCCCAAGCAAAAACGTCCCCAAGAGAATACCTATTTAGTATACTATATTTTATGTACCTAAATAGGCGATGTACATACTACCTATGTACAGTTTTACGGTCAGTTGCACGTACGTTCATTAAAGTTAATCCTCCATTAAATCTCTTGCTAGCTTTTATTACGTCAACAAGACAAAAAGTGACAGCAAGAGATTTAATGGAGGATTAACTTTAACGAAAGTACGTGCAACTGGCAGTTAATGTATTAAATAAATCTAATTTTAAATTAGAGAGTTTACCTTTACCTCTCCATTTCTAAGAAAATATTCAGGATCATGCGTCATACCATTCGTATATAATTGCTTTCATGTGCCGAAGTGAATGACGCTCGTCGAGAAATAAATAAGTCCAATACCGAAAATAATCTTGTGTAAATATTTCGTTTCCAGCACTCGCTCTTTACCTTTAACAAAACATAGTTTCGATCGGAATTACGTGACGAATCCGATTATAAATATTCGTTTAACCGTTTCTCTGCTCGAAAATAGATCGCAGGCGTCCAAATCCTGCACTTTGCCACGCAAACAAAACAGTGCGCATCAATCGGGGATAATTTCGGCACTATTTTATTTACCTAACTCCGTCCATCTTCTTTCAAAAATAAATTCGATGAGTCGACTTTTTGCCAGGCGAATCTATTAATAATTGCTCGGACGCAAATATCGCGTGCTATGCTTGACCATTGACGCAATCACATGAAAAATGTGCGGGTGTTATTTAATGAAACGGCTGAAAGTCGGGTGGGCGCCGCCCGCCCTCCCGTGTCGACGCCATGAACTTGCTAGGTTAGCAAGCCAGTGGTTAACAGGCGTCGCGTCGTGTCCTCGTCATCCCGTCGGACATCGCTGCCAGCGACTACCGATTACGAGCCATAAAAACCGTGTAAACAAGCCATATACCACGTTGACGCATTTTCAACGTCCGCTGTCAACTTTTTAATGAAAAACAAGAACATTCTTTTCTTTTTCAAAACAACTTTACAATAATAATCAACAAAAATAAAAACAGATTACGGAAGTAGACATTTTAAGACTGTTAAAATTTCTCGTGCTCTCATAGCATCTATTTTCTTCGAAATCGCGATGATATTTTCTAGTCGAGATGCCTCCGCGCAAGTACCTACCTACATAATGTGAAACACTAATATTTCACGTAGCCGAGAATGCATGACGTAAGTAAGTCGTTCAAAGCGGTAGGAACTTGTTCTCTGAAAGTAAATACATTTTCCTCAAAGTCCTTCGTGGCTCGAGCTTATGACGATAGAACTATAAGTAGATTGAGTAGGTATATAAGAACACGTTATTTAGGCTTTTTAGGGTAAATTGGGAAGCTTAATAATAGGTACCTGTTCTTTTATTAGGGTTGCCAATTTTATCTAATGCTGTAGTCGTTAAGTCTTACTTAATGCGGGATTAGACCGTGTTTCCGGTGTTTTATAACCGTTCTTATTGTACTTAGTTCTTAGTAGGTATCTCTGTTTAGCTTATGCAAATGTCACGAGATAAGTGACATTAGTTTTCAAAGGTAAAATCTCTTGATAACAGGTTTTATGTAGGTAGCGCATCGCTTACCATGGTACAATACACTTTGTGACGAGTTAGGTACTTGTATGTACGTAATTCTATGTAATACAATACATTAACCATGTAGTTAAATTGACATTTATAAATGTATACAGTTTAGACATAGGTAACTAGGAATTCCCCAGAAGGGACAACATCGCTATCGATGTGCCTCTTCGTTATCGTCTACGTCCACCTTTCCATGTTTCTGAAGCATCATCATATTCCTGACCGATTCTCATCAATCCCAATGTCTCTCAACGCAGCGTCACCCTAAATCTGCAGACCCGAGGTTTGAATTGAGGCCATTTTGAATCTACTTGACGTTTTGCTGTAGATACTACCGCGTGTTAATAAGCAGCAGGTATTCCCCGAGCTGAATTGCATTAGTTCATAGAAATAAATCAGCTCTTTTAATTTTATTCTCGTAATCATTGCAAGCAGGGCTAACCTAAATTACTATGACCATGTAACGTAGGTAATTAATTTCGCAAACGGAAAGGAAATAATCAACATGCAAGAGCATGTGGAGGAAAAGTAAATTATACGCACCTCAAATATACTTCCAGGCGTTAATGGAAGCACGCGATGTTATTTGTGTTACGTTAGAAAAAAAAAGAGACATAATGTCTAGTGAAGCGGTTGCGTGTAGAACGCTACAGCTGCGCCTTTTTATATCCGGAGTAATCCGGATTATCATTAATTTCATCATTTTTTTAAAATTTTCAAAATAACTGTTTCAACTACTAGAATTCATGCATGTATGCATATACTCACGACTATATTCCCCGAGGGGGTAAGCAGAGATATTATGAAACCTCAGAACATCCACCTTTCACCAGTAGTACCGAAACTCTGTCCAGTGTGACGGGGGGTGAGCCCGTCGCCACATAATGGACAGTGGGTACAATACATGCCTCGAAATTGAAGCATGCAGGTTTCCTCACGATGTTTTCCTTCACTGAAAACTCAGTGGTGTTACAAATCGTACATAAATTCCGAAAAACTCATTGATACGAGTCGGCCTGGACGGGAATCGAACCATCGCCTCCTGCACGGCAGGCAAGGTTACTCGCCACTGGACCACCACGACTACTAAAATCTGTCGATTTATCGTAAAATCTTAGACAAAAGTAGTAGGATAAATTCACTCTATCGGTCATAGTTGCACCTTAAAAATAAAGATCAAAATCTTTTCAGAAACTGTGTTAACAACTAACGTAACACTTGCCACACACATACGGAATTCCGAATCTGAATTGTGATTTTGTATAGGAATTGATGCTTCCGTAATTCCGAACGGAATTCTGGAGGGGGCAAATACATACGAAATCGTAATTTGGATTCGGAATTCCGCTGTGTGGTAGGTGTAAGGAACTTAAGTACGCTACGGTGAGGCAATGCTAAGATTGCTAAGTATTATAATGAGGACGCAGCAATTATTTTTCAGACAACTGCGCAGTTGTTAAACCGTAGAAATTCAAACAGAATTATTAGACTCGAACTCTTTCTTATTCGATTCCAAAGATTCAAATTCCAATTTATCCGTATTCGTAAACACCCAAGTTTTCAAAGACAAGAATTTACTTTCAGGAATCTGAATAATTCATAAATTGGACTCTGTGAAAATGAAAATATAATTCGTTGTGAACGCGCGAATTTATCTTATTTGTGGCTTCGGTAGAATTTATACAAGGTGTTACAAAAGTAAAAATAAACATTTAAAACTTAAGGGGGTTGTTTAAACCATCAAACTGAACAACTTTCACTATGGGACCAACATCGAAATCGCGAAAATAAAATCTGTTATCCCATACATTTAGCTCGATTAGATTTGTAGTTTAGTATGGAACATCAGCATTTTTTTTCGTGATTTCGTTATTGGTCCCATAGTGAAAGTTGTTCAGTTTGATGGTCTAACCACCCCCTTAAATGTTTTGTTGTAACACCTTGTATACAAAGAAGTAAGTAGTTGAAAAACGAATCTGTATTTACTATAGTAGCTATACCTACTTCTAAACTTTAAGTAGGTAATCCCTTCGTTAGCCGGCATTCAGTTGGATACACGTAGGCGTAGGGTATAAAGGCTTAAGCTACTTTTAGATTGTAGAGAACTTGAATAGGCAACGCTCGCTCTTCACTGTACCTACCACAGAATACGTGGTGAAGAATATTACCGGAGCTAAATAAACTGAGCATTTTTATTGTTCCCTGCCCAACGGGTGAAAACGGGACCCTATTACTAAGCCTCCGTTGTCCGTCCGTCTGTCTGTGCTACCTATTTAGGGCTGTAACTTCTGAACCGTAATAGCTAGACAGTTGAAATTTGCCTTAATAGCCAGAATATGCCTTAATACGGCGGATTTGTTAACAAATAATAAAAATGGCAAAAAGTTAAAAATTAAGGGGGGGTTCTCAACAAGAAATTAGTTTTTAATAATGTTTTTTCTTCTCACTCTATAGTAAAAACGGTAACACATACAAGCGTCAAACTTGGTGTGATAATAGAGCAAACTCTAGAGTATAACAACAAATAATAAAAACCGGCCAAGTGTGAGTCGATATCGCGCTAAAGGTCCAGGAGAAAAATTTGTTTAATGTAATTTTTTATGTTGTGTTGTGTGGTGGTGTTGTACGGAACCCTAAGGTGCGCGGGTAACCCGACTCGCACTTGACCGGTTTTATTTCCATTTATGCTGATATATTAAATATACTTACCTGAAGCCCTAGGCTGTAGGTATTAAAGGTTTACCTAACTGCACACTTAATAAAAGTAGTTATGAAGAAGTCTGACTACAACCCGAAATAATGCGATGTTGAGTTTCTATTTGTGTAATTATCTAATTATTAGCATTTGCTAATTACCAAATACTGTATTTGTTTTGTCCCATCACTGAACCAAGATCATATTCAATTTCGATTTGTGTAACCTATAATAAAATAACAGATAGAGTACCAAGCAATCTTACCAAATCTTCTTTAAGGTTCTGTTCTCTGAATTGCTTATAAGAGTTAAAAAATGTTAACAAATGAAACATGTAACCTGGAAATGAAGCTCTACTTTATTCTTGAGAAAAATATGAAATGGACTCAAGAAAATAATGCCCTCAAGTATCTTCAACATCTTTTACGTGGAAAAATAACGAACAAAATGCAAATCCCGCGCCAAATTTCCATTGAGGGCCTTTATTCACATTGTTTTTTTTAAGTTTATACAAGATTAACTTATATTAAGTATAAAAGAGTAGGTACTTATGGACTTATACAAAAATATTATAGAAATCGGTTTCATATGTTTTATTTGCGAGATTTGTTAGTACCAAGGCAAAAAGTTTCAGTCCCATGTTATGTAGTACTAGATACTCTTTCTTATTCTGTGCTCATGTTAAGCGAGTTCTCTGTAAAAAAAAAGGTTACTATAAACTCTATGATTATATGAATGGTTAGGAGGCTGGCATAGGTATTGTCTATTTTAACCTTTTACTAATTATTATATGGACTGGTTACGCGTGTAATTCTACTAACAAACATTTCTGCCACTTTTTGCGGGGGGCGAGGTAACATGAAATCCGCAACTTTGGATTTTATTCCCCATAACTTTAGATTCTAATTTTGAATGTTAAAAATCATGAAAAGTAGTCATAGTCATAGTTATTATTTCGCAATTATAGGCTGTCTCGTTTAGTGATAAGGTGTTAAATTGAATGTAAATGCACAAGATCAATTGTGCTTATACCGTGGCAGAGGGGAAATGCTACCGCAAGGCTAGTCCTTATAATAATTAGTCAAAGATTTTAACATTATATTTGTAATTGTAGTACTTTGTTTAAAAGATACGTCTGTTGTAGAGTAGGTCGCATCTTCTCTACAACGGAAGGCCTTCCGACGCGGTGGTAGAGTCAAAAAAATGACGCCAGAAAGGTGTAAATGTGATATAATTTGAATAAAAATTTAGAGTTTTTTGAGGTACCTACCATTATTAAAATTTTTAGTTTGTATAGGTACTATAAATTTACAAGGGTCACGATTAGATTATTACTATTTTATTATTTTACTTAATTTATTAGGCAACTAGCAACAATGTTCCTAGGTTTATACTTAGTGCCTACAAAATAATCAAACGTAGGCACTAGGTACTCACGAACCATTTTGAGTTACCTTAATAAATATTCGGCGATATCTAGGAATTTTTCTTTCTTTCTCGCTGTTAGTTCCATTAGAAACCAACACACGTACACTATGGACCTCTGTTTCTTTCCAATGTTACCTAAGACTAAGGCCCATGAGACCTCTAATGACCTCTTGAATAAAATAAGAGCTATCACGGTAGGTAGCACAGGTATGCTCACTTTGCTAATAGCCCAGTCATTTTACGGAGTTTTGTTAGGAGGGGTGGGAAGTAATTATTAATGGGACTTTTAAACTGTAACCGGCACCATTTAGTAAAAAAAGAATAACTGAAAATTTTTAAAAAAAATTTGCTACGCATCGTAGAAAACATCTCCCAGAAGGCTTTTAATTTAACTTAAATTAACCAATGCACTCATTTTAATAAGGTAGATTCAACAATATAAATTACTTTTGAGCATTAGAATAGCCATCGAAATTTGTATTTTCTATGTAGACAAAAATATTTACTCCGTGTTTGAAGTGTGTATTTTAGTAAAACCTTAAAAATGTGGGAAAAAAAACGTTGCTGGCTTGTTTTTTTGAACGTGGTGTATTTCTAGGCTAAAATTGGCTCTTAAATAATATACCGAAAAAAAAAACAGTTTTTTAATTAGTCCCGGCTGAAACCGTAAAATGACTGGGCTATAAGCCAAAAATAACTAAACTAAATAACTCGTACGATACTAAGGAAAATACCTGCGTTCCACTTTTCAACTCTAATGTCACTTAGCAAAATTGTCACCACAATCTCAACCTCTAATTTATGATCACGTTTGTCTGTTCGTCTGTCTGTCATTCGAGCCGTAACTTTCATACTATTTGACGTGTGACCTTTAGTTAGTTAAATATGTAGTCAAGATAGCTATTCAAAGAACTTTCTATCTTTTATTTAAAACGGCTTAAGTGTTATTTATTTACATAATGTTCTGATGATAGCGTGGCGATTATACAAAGTCATTAACTTTTCTTACGTCAAACCTTCAGTATCGGATCGCATGTATCGACGTTGCGAAGGCGTCAATGAAAACTATTTGCGGAACAACCGTCATCGACTCCAAGGTGTTTATTGAATTAACAAAAAAGGACGAGCGCATTCCATAAAGCATTGCCTTTGTACGCGAGGATTACCCAGAGATTTAAAGGCCAAGGCCATGCCGGAAAATGGGACCAACGCTACAGGCTAGTTCAAAAATGCCTGTTACGTCATAAAAAAATATTTTCACTATTACTCCATTTAAAATAGCAACGAAATTTTGCATCACAGAAACCGAGATTTGAAACACTTCCTCTCACTTATTCTTAAAACAGCTTTAGAAACGTACAAGATATGTCGGATAGTATATGTATAAAATAATTACATTTGAGAATCATAATTGGCCAGAAAGCTAAATAGGAATCGGAAAATCTCGTCGTCCTTATTTGGAATGAAGCATAGGAACCGAGAGAGAAGTAGGTATTATTTATAAAACTTATACGGCATACATGGCTGGACTTTTCTTGTTTACGCCATTTCTACCCACAGCATTATCCCACAATTTTTTTTTCCAAAAAGCAATTTTGTTGTCAATATTGTGAAATGGCCTAACTAAACACCATGATCATACCTTTATTTCTGTAATTTGCAAATGCTATAATTTCTTAATATTTGACACTAAAACTACTCAAAAAAAGTTTTACAAATACTTAGTACCTAATTTTGGTTCGCCCAATGATGGATGGAGTTTCGGTCCTGACCTTTAAAACTGAAGAAACTAAAGTGTCATAAGAAACATGTAGCTTAAAAATAAAGTGCATTTCAGTATATTTATATTCCTTTACCGCAAAAGTACCTAATTAACAAAAACGGAGTAATCAAATGAGACTTCCATGGTAGTTACTTGTTTATATTCATTCATTTTTGTTTCCTTGTGATAACTTTTTTAACAAGACACTATACAAATTTAAGACGATAATCATAATTGAATTTACGTCAACCGGCTTAAGTAAATTAGAATAAATATACAACGTGTTAATGAATTAACGCAAAACTAGAAAGTAGTTTGTTTTCAATCGAGAGGTTACTTTTTTCTAAATATTAAATATTTTGTTTGTAAAATTTAACTCTATCTCAACCCATCGCTCGGGCACTCTCACACTACTTACTACCAAAACAAGATTATTTAAATGTGTACATGAGCACGTTAGCGCTTTCATTCATTGCTAAAATGATAACAAATAATTTTTGCCTCAAAACTTAAAATGCGAATAAATTAAATTTTAACTATAAAAATAATGAATTTATTGTTAATTTATAAATCAGTTGGGGTGTATGAGGTTTTGCGCTTATTCATTAACACGTTGTATAAATATAATTACATGACGTTATAATTATAAGAGCTGATTATGAAAGTAAACATAGTTAATGAAGATAAGAATGTAATTGTTTAAAGTTTGTTTCAGAAAAATAGTTGATAAATGTGTGTGCCGTCGGCCATGTTCGACCACGGCCCGGGATGCATGATTGAACAAACCGATGACGCAAGTGCCCGTCCGACTGTCCGCTTATCGATTTCATTATTTTTTTATCTTACACTACATTGTACAATAGTTTACAGACCGTGAAAATGGAAACTTCGTTTAAAACCATCGAATTATGCTCTGTATTTATTTAAATTTTGTTTTGACGTAAGTCTAAATTAGTCATATTCAATAGCTAAATATGGACTATTTGTAGTTTTCCTTTTCATTCGAAAATAAGACCATTGACTACCTATTTGTTAGAAATTAGAGATGGTTGGTTTTTTATTTACAGGTTGGTAATTGGGACCACTTGTAAATATTTTAACAAACTGATAAAAATCTTAATTAGTTTTTTTTTAGGTAAGCTTTGTTAATTTGAGTTGTTTGGTTTTTTATCTATTGGTAGTGTAAGGAACAAGTTGACCACAGCAAGCTCTCTCAACATAATTTGTCACAAGAGGTCCTGTTGATGATAGGCTGATGATGATAATGACAATGTAAAATAAGCAGTGTTTAGTGCGGAGATATGGGTGTTGTTATTTCTAATTTAGGTTTTTGACACACCTACACATACACGTACACCGAAACAGTGGAAAAAAAATCAAGTGCTCCAAACAAAACTGCAAACCTACTTTAGCCAATTGTAAGGGACAGCTGATTTTATTTTCGCGATTTCGATGTTGGTCCCATAGTAAAAGTTGTTCAGTTTGATGGTCTGATCATCCCCTTAAAAGAGTGTCAGCATATTAAGTTTGACCCTGTATACCTACCTATACTAAAGTACCTACTACTTTAATAACTTTGATTTCTGTTTCCAATGTTAAATGTAACAAACAAAAAAACGTTTTTCATTTGCACTTCACCGAATAATTACCTATATTAAACGTTATTAATCATTTTCATTACAGAAGACTGACTCTTTAGTGACTATTAACAATTTTTTATCTTTATTCAAATGCATTTTTTGTTTCGGTGTGCAATAAACTATAATTGAATTGAGCAAATAATGACTAATTGCATACATTTTAAGAGGCTATGTGAAAAAAATAGGATTCTTCAAAGCATCATATCTCATGAAGTACTAACAGTAGGAGTAAGATTTGCGGATATGTGTAAATTGAACATATAATTGAAGTTTTGATTAGAGCCAAAACACGATTAAGACACATTTTCTCGATAGAAAAACAAGTCAAAGTAGCCTCCGTCTTTATCGATAAACGCTTGCTAAACGGTGAATATTAGAAACAAGAGGCTTGATTTAAAAAAAGAGATAGATTTTTTATAAATTTTGATTAGAGCAGAATTGAACTTACATAAATAGTACAATTACAATTAAATAAAGTTTGTTTTATGCTTGCGTCATTTCAGGCGCGCGCGCCGCCCTGTCTCTTTCTCTCGCATCAGGCAGTAATATAAGCTATCACACGCCCATTTCGCTTCAATTATTTTTCGACATAGGCCCTTAAAGGTACTTTTAGACGTAGGTGGTAACTTACGTCATGCTATGTAATTTATAGAGTTTATACTATAAATATTACACTTCTTCTCTGTTTAAAATTAATCTCGCCATATAGTGTCGATTTGAGTTTTATTTATAAAATCTACTAAGTACCTACTTATAATTTATTGGTTACGATGTCTAATGTACACGGATAGAAAATTTATAAATCTGGCGCAAAGGTAAAGTCAATAATACATTTTCATTCATTTTGACATTGTATTATTTGTAATTAGTAATAGATTAGTGTTTGTGAATATAATAATAAGATTTCTGTATCTTTAAGTTATCAAAAATTTGTAACTTATTGTCTGTAATTTTTTTACTCTTTTTCTATTTTTTGTTGCTAATTGTTGATTAATTACCGTACCTACTAATATTTTCACGCCGTTAGGGGCAGAATATGATGAATATTTGTACCATATTCCAGAAAATAAACTATTGTGTTTTGTGTTTGAGTGTTTTTAAGTCGAAAGTCAAAGATCATTTCCTTGACCTCTGATTTCTTTTCAACATCACTTTTATTTCGTTTTTTTCCTCTTACAGTTGCTTCCGTGTTGTATGTAGTAGTCACTTATGTATGTATATAGATAAAAAGATATGTATGTATGTATGTATTTATTATAGATTATTTTATTTTATTTTATTATTTGCAAGTATATTTATACACTTATTGCCATTTCTTTATTTTGAGCTACACCGCCTACCTATTTTTTTCGATTGTTAATTCCTCTACCCTAAGGTTGTCTGGAAGAAATCGCTTTTTAGCGATAAGACCGCCTTTTTTGTACCTACTTTTAATTCTTTATCTGTATTCAAATGTATGTTCTGTTTTGGGGTGCAATAAAGTATAATTGAATTGAATTGAATTGTATTATATTATATTCTACAGGAATAACGATTTCTGTGCCCATGTAGGTATTTAAAAAAACTAAACAAGATCAATCAGAAAATCTGAATAATTTTGCCAAAACAAAATTATATCCACTAAATCTGTAATGGTTTTCAATAAAATATTTAAAAGAAAAAGTACCTATCATAATACTGGTTAACAAATGTTGATTTATCAGAATTAAATTCAACAAGAAGATCAAACGAAAGATGATTACTAAATGGATTCCCTTGATTGGATAAAGTTTGAAAGAACGTATCTATTTCTGAGCGTATAGATAAAACACGTTCCACTACGTAAACGCTGAGTCGGGCCATATTTAGCAGGTTTTTAGAAGCTATCTTCTCGTTATTTGAAAGGCATACTAATTAATGAAAAATATAGCAATTGTTTGCTATGAACTACCTACATTTCTTATTTTTCTATAAAATACATATGAAACCTGTGTTCAAGAAATACATATGTAACCAAAAGGAAAGCTTAAATATTTGAAAAAATCTTTACTTTATAAGTTGAAGTCACTTTCACTTGCAACGCACACCATGGTGTAGACAATTCAATGATCTATGCTATGATGCTTAAAATTATATTTTTTAAACACCGATATTTAATGAGTCAATTAGATAACTTTAAAATTTGGTGCTAATTCTTATGATTTTCGAATTTGATTTCCTTGGATTAGAAGGCACCACAGTGACAAGATGAAAGACAAGCCACTCAAGAAAATAGGTATACCTACTGAAATGACGTAGTTTAGTAGAGAGGCAGCTATGAAAGTGTCAAGGTCGTTCATTGGGGAAAACACCTTAATTAAACCTCAACGTGATTGGATCTATATTTGGCGGTGCCTATTTACTCCGTTGTAGATTGGGCCCTATTTTTCCAGGTCACTAGGTTTAAAACACTTACCTTCGCTCATAAAGTAAGGTATCCGAAATCTTCCCGATAGCACCCTGTCTCTTAGCGACTGGAGAGTGGAACCGTCAAAAGGCAGTGCCCCGCACACCAGCACATATAGCACCACCCCGAGACTCTGTGGATAATTTAACATTAATTAAAAAAATGTGATTATTTTCACAAAAGAAAATCAGTAAAGAATAAATACACAACAGGAGCACAAGGTGGAACCCAACATCTAAATCGGAAAAAGAAACAGCTCAAGTCCCATACTTTTGAGGCGAATAGATACTGCAGTTTTGTATGGGACAGCTGATTTTTTTTCGCGATTTCGAAGTATGCTCCATAGTAAAAGTTGTTGAGTTTGATGAGTAGAATACATGCTAAAGTTATTTGCAGCGAATATCTGGGGGCACGGTAGTCCCTCCGCTAAGACGAGCCAATAAAATTTACCCTTTATATTTAATTCGTACCTATATTCGGCTCCATAATGTAAGGCACAGCACAGGCTTTTCCATGAAAGAAATGTACATTCTTTATAATATTCTCTTCTTAACACCCCCCGCTCGGGTAATATTAGCATATACAGGGTGAAATCGATATCATTAGTATCCTTTTAAACTAAGAATCTATCCATCAAACTGAACAGCTTTTACTATGGGAGCAACCCGAACAGAGCAAAAAACAATCATCATAGTAAAAGTCGTTCAGTTTGATGGTTAGTTTAAAAGGATGCTAATAATATCAATTTCAACCTGTATACTTGTTCTATTTTAGAGTGTTTACATTGTAACAAAACTTATTCTAAACCCAACTTCCAGACTGGGATGTTTACGTTAGTGATATAAGTAGATCGAATTTTCCTTGGTTTCATCACAATCTTTTATTAAACCAGGAAAATTTAAATTATTAACTCACTTAATGCTTCTAGACCACTTAATTTATAAACAATCTGAGCACCGTTTCTCGCCAGAAATATTCGTCTGATAAACGTTATCTAAATCTACAACTATTAGATATAATAAAACTAACAGAAGTGTGTCTGTACATTGAGGATACTTATTAGGTACCACAGAGAAATTCGGGGAGTGGGCCCGATGTGTGGTACAATACATGCCTCGAAATTGAAGCATGCAGGTTTCCTCACGATGTTTTCCTTCACCGAAATTACGAAAAAGTCAAAGGCCTGGACGGGGATCGAACCATCGCCTTCTGCACGGCAGGCAAGGTTACTACTGGACCACAACGATTGTATGTTTGACTTTAGCTTACTAGTTTTTGTCCGCGACTTCGTCTGCGTAGACCTTAAAAAAGTATCCTATGTGTTAATCCAGATCATATTCTATCTGTGTGCCAAATTTCATTAAAATCCATTCAGTAGTTTTTACGTGAAAGAGTAACAAACATCCATCCATACTTACCAGCTTTCGCGTTTATAATATTAGTAGGATGATTAGACTTAAAAACTGGTATATATATTCATATCTCGCTACGATGCTGGGAGTCGTTGCGGACAAAGTCGCGAGCATATTTGAATAATATAGACATTTGTAACGTACCCATATATCAATTTCAGGACCCGTATAACGTTTTCCTTCGAAGACCTCGGGCGCGGCGTAAGGGGGTGACCCACACCACGTCGCCAGCAGTTCGCCCGTCGCGTAGTAGTTGCTGAAACCGAAGTCTGCGATCTTGATGTTCATGTTCGCGTCCAACAGCAAGTTTTCCGCCTAAATGGAAAAAGTTTGCTTGTTACACTAAAAGTCTTATAAATGTCCAGTATGCGGTAGTCGGTGACGTGACCGATATATCCTATAAAATCAATTTATGTGGTCGTAAAACGCATCCATTGACTTCGATGGCAAATTGGATACAAAAGTAGTCGTTCTGGAAAATTCTGAAAGGTCACATTTTCATATACACCTACCTACATAGCATTTAAATTGCTATTTGCCTTATTTGAATCGCTGTTTACTGTTTATTGTTGCTATGTCTCCACATATTCTGACTCACGTTTGTATAAACAAGGTTATAGAATACATGTTGTTAAAATGTACTGAATTCAAATCAACTGTGCCGCGTAGACCACAAAGAGTGGCTAGGGCTTGTTGGGCTTGTCTATTGACGGTTCGAGGAACACTGAAAAGCTCTTAGCGTCTCTTGAAATTTGCCTAGTTGAAGTTGAAGCCTCTCGTCGCGAACTAACTAACCATGGTAAAGTTCTAGAGAGTTATCTTACTTAGCGTTTATTTAAAAACAAATTAAGCCTAGTTTCTCCAAGCTCTGAAAGTTTTTCAAATGACAAGCAAGATTAATTAATGTGTTTGGTGTATAATCTAGTGGTACTTTTCTGTTCTCATTGCAGGTATCTACACTATTATGGTTTGCATAACTAATTTCTTCCTTTTATAAGTCAAGTTTCTACCCATAAGAGAATACCATGAGCTTATTATCCTTTGTAGATGTCTGCGGAGTTTGGGAGCATCATGTTGAGCACCTTTTTTTGAAACGTCCAACTATTTACACTAAATATAAATTTAATCAATATCTCCTTCATCATAATCAACATCCAGGTATGAATCTATCTCCAATAGTAATATGATAATGATATAAAATCAATTACAAATGTATTAGGTTTTCCGTAGACTCAAGCTCGATTTTCTGTTTCCTTTATCCGTCAGACCGCAAATCAATAATTAAGTAGCTACATAATCCAATCCTAATCAATATTATAATAAATGTTTTACGTATACCTATCTCTTGTCTTTTTTTTTTGCATGTTTGTAGGTACACAGGCGACACATCAAGCTACGCAAAACAAACTTAAGCTGGCCGCGCGACGTTATACAATTCTCTACCTACGCGCGGCCAGCTTATTTTTGTTTTGCGTAGCTTGATGTGTCGCCGTCTGTACCTATTTTTTGCCAACATTGCTCTTTTTAAGTACTCCTACAAAGTAGACGAAACCGCCGAAAAGAGCAATACGTGCTTAATTTACAGCGAGCTTGTGTCTACTGCTAGTTTAGAATATATCTTGTAATAAAAATGTATAATTACAGACCAACCTTGAGATCTCTGTGGACAATCCGCCTTTCATGACAATACTCCACAGCGGAGAGAATCTGCCAGAATTTCCGTCGAGCCGCCTGCTCAGCCATACGTCCATACCTGGCGATGTAATCTGCGCAAACATAAAACATAATTATTTTGATGCTTCAAACAGGCAAATTTATTACATAATACTACTAATAATAATTAATAATTTAATTCCTCTATTTTGTCGACCCCAGGTAATTCTTACAGAAACAGACAGCTAACGTAAATACAAACAAGACAAATGTTATTTGGCAAAACCTTGTAAAGCGTCTCATTTCGAAAATATAAACATCGAAAGTTGTATCTTCGAAATGTGACACTTTACAAGGTTTTCCCGATAACATTTCTAGTTCGTATTGTCGGGACGCAAATTTTGAACAATCGCGCTCGGGTGGTAAGACACTCTCCGCGTAAAAATCTTCAGACACTTTTCTAAAACATTGAGAGTAAATCCACATGTTACAATTTTGTTTCAAGCCGCGTTATGTCCTGTTGCCTATGCGGGCTCACTGCCTGTCACGCTGAACAGCGATTTGTAACACCACGGCTTTTCGGTGAAGGGAAACATTGTGAGGAAACGTGCATGCTTCAATTTCGAGGCATGTATTGTACCCACTGTCCACTACAAGTGGCGACGGGCTCAGTCCCCGTCACACTGGATAGAGTTTCGGTACTAGTGAAAAGTGGATGTTCTGAGGTTTCATATACATGCATGAATATACAATACATATTTATTATTTCTTTGTCTATCTTCTCGGAAAGTATAGTCGTTAGCCGTGTATCTTTTCCAAACATTGAAGTATTGACACAACGGCGGTAAGTAGGTAATACCGTCATTATGGAATCATCATACACTTTTGTTCTGCCTACTGTATGGGTATCCCTTTAAAACCGCATACATCGTCATAGTGTATGTACGTTACTGGTCTATCCTTGAAATTACGCTACAGGTTTGCGTATTGTAGAATCAAAAGTCATTGGACAAGGCTTTCCTTGATCGTGTAATAGGAAAATACAGTACGTTTTATTTCCCAAAACATTGCAATTTGTTTGGAGAATAAAATAATTGCCTCGATTTTTACCTTTACACCACTAGTGTATTACTAACAAAATCTTAAAGGGTGTATTCAGACATTGAAACTAAACAATTTTCCCTAAAGGACATGGGTAAAATCGATCGGCTGATCCGTTCGTTCGTTTTGTATGTTTGATTACAGTTACAGGGTTCATCTTAATAATCCGATCGTTTTTTAGGTTTTTTTATTAGATTGTCCTAAAGAGTTACTATGTAAAAACCAAGAAATCGTAAAAAATCTGCTGTTCCATACATTGTGTTCGAGTACCGTTGATGTTTTCTACAGAGCAGCTGTCTTTTTGGAATGTCGAGTTGGCTCCACAGTAAAGTTGATCACATTGATGGTATAACACCCCCTAAGGTAATGTTAAATCTGTACCTAAAAGATAAATGAGGATTTTAAGATCCATTGTCATCATTTAACAATTTATTGATAAGTATAAAGCATACAATACTACTCGTTGATTTACGTTGTAGCAACTACAACTGCTTTCTTGAAAAAGATAGTTGGTTGTTGTAGCAAAGCGTCTAAACAAGACGATAGGGATTAATGGTCGTGAGTTTATGTACATAATTATGTTAAGTCTTATTTTTATTCGTTATCTCTACACAGAATTTTTAAGGTGTATGTAGATCACTAATTAACCTCCAAATAGTTTGGCCCAAATTATTATCGAATGTATTCATAAAAAACATAAGTTACCATTTTATTCTACGTATTTATAATTTATATAAGGTCTAGCCTTGCGGTAGCATTTCCCCTCTGCCACGGTATAAGCGCAATTGATCTTGTGCATTTACATTCAATTTTACACCTTATCACTAAACGAGAGAGCCTATAATTGCGAAATAATAACTTCGAACTTAGAACGTTTGGGGTTCACACGAGACTACATTTCATGATTTTTAACATTCAAAATTAGAATCTAAAGTTATGGGGAATAAAATCCAAAGTTGCGGATTTCATGTTACCTCGCCCTCCGCAAAAAGTGGCAGTAATGTTTGTTAGTAGAATTACACGAGTAACCAGTCCACATATAAATAGTCAAAGATTTCCACAGATACCTACTTAGCATACCCAACTTACTAAAAACTAACGTTTAACAACTTAGAGTAAAATTTAATTAGCCGGCAAAGTATTAAAGTCATTTGTTTTGACGTAAGTTAGGGGATTGACGTAAAGGACTGACGCTGTAATCTACGATCGTTCGTGACTCGGAGAACAAAAAAAGAACATTAAAAATTCTAATAGAAAAAGCATGACTTAAGTTGTTACTTACCTATGAAGGTATCTATAAAATTTTGGTACTTATATTTTGTGTTGCATATACAATATACATACTTATGTTATGTGTTGTGGTTATACCGATTTAAACATAACACGTATGATTATTATCAACTTATTTGATAATTACTCCGCACTGAACAGAGTTTCTGTACCATTGGTGAAACGTGGATATTCAGTTTTTTCAGAATATCACTGATTAAGGGTATATTACTGATGGCACGCTCCGTACAGACGAAGTTTGGTGATATTTTCAATACTAACTAACAAAATCGGACACGATACAAGCATACAGATTTGTTCCTAGATTATTTCTGCAAAATTTCATTGAGTTTAATTGGTTAGTATTGAAAATATCACCAGACTTCGTTTGTATCCAACGCGCATTTACGCATCCGGAATAAACTTCTCTTAAGCATACAGGGTCCTCCTTAATATGCTGACACTTTTTTAAGGGGATGACCATCAAACTGAACAACTTTCTCTATGGCACCATCAGCTGTTCTATACAAAACTGCAAACCTACTCGAGCCAAATGTATGGGACAGCTGATTTTTTTTTCGCGATTTCGATGTTGGTCCCATAGAGCAAGTTCAGTTTGTTGGTCTGGTCATCCCCTTAAAAAAGTGTCAGCATATTAAGAAGGACCCTGTATACATGCATCGAGCGCTCCAAAAACGTCACTGAATCTGTTTTTGGAGCGCTCGATCCTATCGAAAATGTATGGAAGTCAATTGCCTCAAAGTAGAACAGTTGCTGTCAAGTTGGCCTAATTTGGCAGTCAGTCAAATGTGCCCTCTTGTAGGGCAAAAACAAGCTAGCAACTAATAAAAGTAGGTCGAATTTTGATGTGACTTACGGGATTTCGAAAAAAACGTCTTTGATTCTTGCCCCATGTTGATAGGCACAGGTGACTTGTTCCGTTAAATATTAAAGCACTAGGTACTCGGGAAACAAGAATAATGAAAACGACAAACCACATGTTCCCACGAGCCTGAGACAAAATATTGACAGGTCTTTGTGTCGAAACTCATAACATTTTCATAGCATTTTTAATGAAATTTAAAAGAGAACGGGATTGCTATCATCAGTGCTTTCGGGACGAATGTAGTCAGCTGTGCGCGAAATTGCGTCCCTTCCCTCTCCCTTTGCAACCCCCTCCACCCTGCGGAGTGACGTCACTGCTAACCTGTTTACGTCATAGCTGAAGCGAACGTACGGCCTTAATCGATTTCGAGGTTACGTTTTTGGTCGGTGAAGCCGTTTACGAGATTTATGTTGCCTATGTATTTTCTATTGACTAAACTTTCGCTCGTCACAAATTATCCTAATTAAGTTATTTGTAACTTTATAGGCTTATTTTTATGTTTGTTACTTTTTTGTAGACGGTATTGATAGTCGAGTCGTTACATTGAATTTTTGGTCGGAATTGTTCACGTTGTGATAGAAACATCTAACAAAACCAGATAATACCTTCTCCTAAAATTTGTGTTAATCTTCTTCTTATCGTGTGGGCAAAGCCCTAGTGTCTAGAGTTTTACCAGACCACCTCTTACGTGGTTTTTTATGTAACGACTACTACCACCAGAGATAGTAGCCGGGGCCAACAGCATAACGTGCCATCCGAAGCACGGAATCATCTTTCTTTTCAGAGAATCAGGTGATTCGGCCTGAAATGTCCTAACCAACTGGGAGAAAACGCACAGTGACATATCACTCGGTGAGCCCAATGCTCACGGAGGCAGTTTCTGTTAATGAAAATCTAGGAATTTCGTTTGACGGATGAACGCAAGCTCTCCAAGTAGGTGTAGGTACTCACCTACTTGGAGAGCTCGCGTCACATTAGTTTTCAAAGCTATTTTTATGATAAAATGTTTCTCTTCGATCTACATAATCCTTTGTTCATTTTACTAAAACCGACGTCATACTCACAGCTGTCTCTATCTCATTTTAAATTACAAATTTAGCTCCAGAATTACAAACTCAGCTTGTTCTTTAGTTCAGGCCTTCAGTAAACCAGCGTTTTTTTAATTAAATGATTACCTACTTATTTTATTAGCCTACACTTAGGCTGGCTTGTATACACTTGTACACCGGTGAAGTGCGAGTCGGCTTACTCGCGCACCGAGGGTTCCGTACCCCACCACCACACTACACAACATATTAACATACAAACAAATTTTGTTTTTCTCCGGGATCTTTAGCGCGAGACTGACTCACACTTGGCATGTTTTTATTATTTTTTGTTGTACTGTAGAGTTTGTTTTTTAATCACACAGAGTTTAACGCTTGTATGTATTAAGTAATCCGCCGTTATAACGCAAGTTCTGTGAAAATTTCAACTGTCTAGCTATTATCTACGGTTCAAAAGTTACAGCCCTAAATAAGTAGGACGGACGGACGGACAACGTAGGCTTAGTACCTAATAGGGTCCTGTTTTCACCCTTTGTGCACGGAACCCCAAAAAGTATTAGTGAACGCTCTGTTTCTCGCACTGCTCATACAGATGAAAGTGACAGCATCATATTTATATGTTTTGAAGCAAGGCACCCTTATTTCCTTAACAAAGCGTATGGCTGGTACATTTTATTTTACCGCTTAGCAAGTTGTGCCATTGCTTACGTTTAGTACCTAAGTATATTTTATGGAATATCTGAGGACGTAGGACCAGGTATCCATCACAAGAACTAAACGGAAACCTTGTCGCTTAATCGCCTTTTATCCCATGAGTGGAAAACCGGCTATTTATTATAAAGAAAAATTACAGGAGTTTTTTTTTAAATCCATGTTTTTGTAGTATCCACATCGGACAAAAAATATTGTAGCCACTTAATTCTCAATGAGGGATCGCGCTGCTCCTGACGGAACATTAATTACGGACAATGTTTAACCGTTAACTCGCACTTGACGAATGAGCCATCGTGAAAATATTTAAAACCACCGACAATTTATAAGGTATTCGTATAACATTTTCAAATTCATATCTTAGAATAACATTTAAAAGTATTCTCAGTTTCAGAAATACGTGCAATTTCTTAAATAAATACAAATGGTACGAAGTATTAACATTTTTCTTTTGAAGTATTCTCAAAGAAGTAAAGCGACTGCTCTCAAAGGGAAAAAAGGAAATATCCTGAGGAAACTTTTAGGTACATAAGAAGAAAAACAGTAGCTAGTGCAGAAGTTTTTTATCGTAGCCTCAGCCTTCTGAATGCTTTCCATTTTCATTACCTATATCACAGATTATTTAATAATTTCATCTTTTAATTTTCTATAACAAAATAGCTGCTGAAAAAGGGTATTTGACATGTTTTTAAAAACTGTTCTACGTTGTAGCACTGATGTCTAAGGACTCTATAGAAAATGTATATTTACGTACCATTACATATAGTGCAAGAAAAAACGAAAACAAAAATCATTATTTAAAATCCCGCGAAAACGCTTTTCCTGACAATATACGTGGCTACAAGCAAGTGACGTCACGATGACGTAAACTTTGTACGACACTCACACTCTACACGCAACTTTTTACAAGCAGTTGACGTCATCAAACATTCGGCCAATCACAGTCGTTTACGATCACGTGACTAAAGGAGACAAAAAAATATTTTCTTTGTCGATTTTCTCTTAAAATATCCAGTATTTTTCTTAACTTACTAAATATTTGGTTTCCAAAATTGATATTCAATACGGATGCCATCAATAGATCCTATATTTAACATGTTGTCAAATACCCTATTGTCATTTTGTGTTGACGATACGATAGTAATCTCATTTTTCCTACTGCCTGGTTACGGTACATTTTCGGCATGATTCAATCTTTCGGATCATGATTCAATTTGAGTTTTCTGCAGATAAAGTAAATGTATGAATTATAATTAAACTCACCAAATATCTCTCCTTTGCTCGCGTATTCAGACACGATGTAGATCATGTTTTTCGTCTCCATGACCTGTAATAAAACATTTTATTATAATACTTAATAATAAACTGAACGAGATAGGTAGGTTAGTAGTACCTATATTATTAGTATAGGGTGTTAGAGTAAACAGTTGCATTACTTTAAGGGGTGATTGTACCCATGATACTGAACAACTTTGCCTAAGAAAAATTAGCAAACAACATTTTGGACTTCCCATACTAAATGCAATCAGCTGGTCGAACATTTGTATGATTTTTTTTCCCAATTTTCTTCCTTTGGGAAAGTTGTTCAGTATCATAAGTACATACTAACACTGTATGTACTTATGATACTGAATGTTTATTTAGTTTCAATTAATTTTTTTCTGCTACAAAGATTTGTATGACAGTTCCGAATTTCCGAACCGCGTTTGGAATCATATTTCTTTATCTTATTTTTAAGTGAAAATAGGTCATCATCATCATCATCTTATTTAAGAGCTACGCTCTTGTCGGTGAAGTATTCGCCAATCCTGTCTCTTTTCCGCTAGTGTCTTGAGTTCTTGGTACGACTCGACATCAACCATCCTCCAAGGGAAGATAGAGGGGAAAAGAGGCAGAGGAAGACCCAGACAGAGTTATCTTGCCCAAGTGAAGGAAAAGCTTGAAAATAGGTATGTTTCAAAAAATAATTGTTTCTGTTTTCCATATATTAGGTTACTTTTAAATTTCCAATGATAAAGAAGGGACCACACTTAAAATAAAGAAATGTAGAAACCTCATAGGCAAGATTTTTCTTAGTAGGTGCAAGCTGTCGGATATAAGCAAGTTACTTTTGTGATAGATTTAGATACCTACGAAAGAGTATAGTAATTATACCAAAAGGAACCTACCTTAGTTTGGCGTAATTTTTACGACGAGATCACGTAAGTACAAATGGCGACACATCAAGCTACGCAAAACCAAAATAAGCTGGCCGCGCATAGGTAGCAGAATGTCTAACGTCGCGCGGCCAGCTTATGTTTGTTTTGCGTAGCTTGATGTGTCGCCGTGTGTACAATTTGCAATCCAGAAATCTATGTCAATATTCCAAATGACTGCCGTTATTTAAACAAAAATATATAACGATAAATATTTAACTTAGAGTCGTTGTTATGTTATGTGTAAACTAGGTAGGTACTTAACAATAATTACCTACCTAACTGGTAATTTATGAATACTGTTTTTGGCTTTTTGGACATTGTACTTACTTATACGAGTATTATGTGTCATAATATTTGGATAGTTAAATAATGGTAAATATTTATATTCCATTATTGGCATTTTATGATAGTCAATAATTAACATAGCATTGTTTCCCTTTACATGAAAAGAAAAACAATCATTTAAAAATATTTCGTTCCAAAAGCGATATGTTTTTTTTGTTTTTTATTTATAATTTAAATGGACTCTTGCTTGTGCGTTAGCACTGCATTTCCGCTCGTATCAAGTGGTTTGTGGGATTAGGTACCTATCCAATCTCAAGGAATTTGTTTTTGAGTAAAATCACAGCTGAGAAGGATTGCGAAGCCTCGTGGCAGGCTCGCGCGAACACCACGCGAAAGACAAGTGCTCGCGGCAAAACCTGCAACGTGCTCGAGTCGTAATGTTGTTATGAATGGATTAGTCAATAAGTACCTCGACGTTAGCGAAAATAAAATTACACGATGTACCTATAATATACCTAATATACATGAATCAATCATAACAATTAATTTGCTTATCAATATACTTACAAGTACCTACTTTATTTGTCCTAATTACGTATCTTAGATCGATTAATTAAACATTTAAGGATATAAGTTAACGTCGTTATGAGGAAAAAGTGTTCAATAAGATAGATAAAATAATATCTCTGTCTACATTATTTAAATTAAAACGTAAAACAATGCCAATGCTGAAAATACAAGAGATGAACATCGAAGTTTTGCAATTACCAAAGACATTCAGAAAATGAAAATTAATGTTAGAACTTCTCAAATGTAAAGGAAACTTTCTGAGCGCATTAAGAAAATTGAAGCATTTTTCCTCTTTTTAATTTTGTACAATGTAACTTGGAATATTCATTGCTTTATGAATAGTGACTGGCGCATGGCGACTGGATGAGGAAGGCCGAGGACAGAGTTTTGTGGCGCGCCTTGGGAGAGGCTTATGTTCAGCAGTGGATGATGATGACATACATAGGTATTGTACCTACCTAAATCTGGTATTCTAAGTAGGTGAAAAAAACTTTCGTCCATGATATGAATGTCTTTAATCCGTTCGGTTTCTCAGGCCATGCCCGTGACCTGACCGTGCAGCCGCCGTAAAAATGTAAACCACCTCTATAAATATCTAGAGCTGACTCACTCTGCGGCTGTCTGTCTGTCTTGTCCGAATAGTTCATCGACGAACGAGCCAAAACTATAATGCCCTTGATATAACAACTATTACATTTGAAGACGTTCCTTTCGCGATGGCTCCTATCTGACGGTGATTGTTACACTCAAGGATGTTTTTCAATGATTAAAAATGTTTGTTTCGCAGTCTGATCATCAGGAATAGATTACGGAAACCAATAGCAGGTAATTACATAAAACAACGGATGTGGATGTTCGGAGTTAACTTGTTTAGATAACATCTCAAATTCGCCGGAAACGTACCTTCCCGTTCTAAGGTCGGCTACAAACAGTCTGATTAATATGACAGATATTTGTACACACCACCTGCCCATTGAAGCTTTCAATGTTCACGCCATTCATGCGACTCTGCGTGTTGCGAAACACATTATGCAACGCCCATTGTTTCGATTGCAAGAATCGGTATTGTTTACAGTGACCTATTTGAGGCTGTATTCATCTGTTAATGTTCTAACCCTTGATATTAAGACCATACAATTTTAAAAGAAACATTCCATTACACCTGCGAGCCGTCCGCATGAAAAGATATAAAATTGTTTGACGTTTTCTTACTGTTTTGCAGTTTACGTCATTCAGCATTGTTTAAGATTCACGTGTAGGATACCTAGTCATTGACGTGACGAGCGTTAGATGCGTTATTACGTTGTAATCAGAAGTACTAATGTCTAACGTATTAATCGACAGCACGTGATATCGGTGATTCAGTCAGATTTAAGTGTCCGTTAAAGCAATAGAACAACATGGGAGGGCGATGCACGACTAATCGATTGTTGGCCAGAGTTTGGCACGAGGTTCGGTTCAAGCGTACGATAACAATTAACAATGCTCCAGAACTTCGCCTACGATGGGTTAAAGTTCATGTTTTGGACTACAGTCAATGGGCTGAATGCAGAGTTAATGAGGATAAACGCATGTTCAAGACGTTGCAAAAATACAGGGTCCTTCTTTAGTAGTTAATACAAAATAGACCCTATTATAAACTCTATATTGTATTATTTAAGAGGTTAATCGATATTATTATACCAACACTGTATAGTATTAAGATTCCGGAAAACATTTTAAATTAATTTACCTAATAAATAGTTTAATGACCCATAGTAAGCAAGACCTCAGTAAAATAGTTGTAACCTTGACAACAGAATGCGGGTGTTGATCAAAGTGTCCTTTCGTCCAAATCGTACTTTTTTATGTCTTGATCCGACTATTTTAGTTTGAGTAAAACAATGAATTTGTTACTGTTTAATATTTGATCATTGTATCATAAATTTATGACAAAATGTTCTTTACTTATTGGTTTTTAAGATTTATGTTTCTTGTAGAGTTTCAGGCCGCATGTAGTTTAGCAGTCGAAACGGTCGGTGTGGTAGCATCACACAACATTATGGGGGAAAGGGCATATTACCAAATAAATAGTACTTAAACATTTGGTTTGATATCTAAAGGCTTTGGTTATTAAGTGTTCGAAGAAAAAATTTTAGGTCAACTACAATTAATGCAAGAAAAATCTGTAAATTAGCGGTAAATTTAAACATATTTCCATAGCGATTAAACTCTCGTAAACTAATTTAATTGGTAACCCAATACCATTTTGGGTACATATCGTCTAGTTAATTAACTATAATAACTTGAAGTCATGCATGGTATTGGTAGTCGGGTTGGTCTAATAACTGGCAATTTCGTAATTACAAATCAACTGGTCGGGGCAAAAATGCAAAATCGATAATTTGCTTCCATAACGTATTCGTTATTAATTCCACAAATAGGGCGATAAAACGCGTTTACTAACTTTTACTGCACGTAACTCGAAACACGATTCATTTCGATAAGAAATATGTATGTAGATAATGATCAAGAAATCATTATTTTATTAGCTGTCAGCTCAGATGGTTAATGTTCTAATTTCTACGTGATAAACGACGGCAAAACATGCGAATTGTGACGTAAAATGTTTCATATGTCTCAGAGGCGAACGTGAAAAAGATTTTCATCTACGTTCCTGATGTCAAGAACATTTGGTACACAAAACGTCGAGAGTCGCTTTCTTGATTTTGTAGTTGATAGGGGTGTTTCACAAAACGACAATTTATTTTATCATTGTTGAGCCACACTATAGTATTCGTAGAACAATAGGTCTTGCCTCGGTCTTCATCGGTCATATTATATCGGAATGAAATTATTTTATTTCAAATCATAAAGTGTTAGTGCATTACGCATAATTATAAGCTATTAACATTCCCCAAGGGCGAAGTCAGAGGTACTCTTCATCCTGTGGTCCTTCTTAATATGCTGACACTTTTTAAGGGGATGATCAGACCATCAAACTGAACAACTTTCTCTATGGAACCAAAATCGAAAACGCGAAAAAATAAACAGCTGTTCAATACAAAACTGCAAACCTACTCGAACCAAATGTATAGGACGGCTCTTTTTTTCGCGATTTCGATATTGGTCCCATAGAGAAAGTTGCTCAATTTGATGGTCTGATTATCCCCTTAATAAAGTGTCAGCATATTAAGAAGGAGTATTTATCAAATTCAGAATATTGACATTACACAGTATTGCCCAAACTCAGTCCTCAGTTCCCAAAAAATTAGGGTTAGGTATTGAACCACATCCTCGATTCAAGGAAGGGGATGCGGTAATAACACCTAAACAAGTGTTTACTTTTTTGTTTCAAATTACTTCGATACATTCGAATTTTACAAAAGTTTCGTCGTTCGATATCGACATTATTTAATTTTAAAACTGGTCCCAACAAGAAAAGTGGGCCTTATTTTACTTTTCTGTTAATTATCTAATACCTGTTGCCAAGGATACCATTTTTTAAACTAATTAATGATGTAATCAATACCTACCTAAATTTGGGTTATTTCTGTGAAACTTAATTCAACATTCGTTAAAATTTATTCCCTTTAGATACACGGTAGGCTAGGTTATGTAAGGATATATGGATTCTTAAAAGTACATTTTCAGTATTATAAACCTAACTTTGAGCCTGCAATGAAGTTCCAAAATTGTATGATGGCTTAAGTGTATTTTGCTATGTTGTGTTCATAAATATTTATTTCTGCACGTATTTACTTTTGCTAGGTAATTAAAAATTATATATTGACAAAATCATCAAAACTAAAATGGAGCCATAATTTAAGATTAGAATAGAATAATCCTAGCTGTTTATCAATCATTCCGTTCCTTTCGTCCAGCTTTCGTCATAATAAGTAATTTCAAAATTGGTGTTGACAACCCTAGTCCTATCTCGCAAGTAATGCGATGCCTGCTCGTAACCGTAGCAAATCTTGATGAAAAAAAATGCGAAATTTTCGCAACGATTTTTTTAAAAACATAACTACGAGCTACATACGTATATCATTCCATGATAAGTGTGGCTGTCATTTTCAATTTGCGGTTTCTGTACAAACAGACCAAAGTGATCTTACTTGTTTTCGACTATAGTAACTCCTGCGGTTTTTCAGGGCTATTTATACCTATTAAGTTATCTTTTTTTTGCGGTTTCGATGCTGAAACCATAAATTTTATTTGATTTGACCGTCAAAACACTTGAAAATTGCATCTACGTATACTATAAATCCTTAAGACGGTTGAGGGTGTAGTGTGTTTGTGATGTTACATCACGCTTAAGAGGATATAATTCGGAGCGCGCTTCATACAAACGTACTATGGTGATATTTTCAATACTAACCAAATAAATTCAATGAAATTGTTCAGAATCAATCTAAAAACAAATTTCTATGCTTGTATAGAGTCCGATTTTCGTTAAAATGTATAGTTTTAAAGTTACAGTGCCTCAAAGTTTTCCATACAAATCTTAAATTAATCCTAGCATTGAAACTGTATATTTTAACGAAAATTTCATTGACTTTAATTGGTTAGTATTGAAAATATCACCATAGTACGTTTGTATGGAGCGCGCTCCGAATTATATCCTCTTAAACAGGTAGGCCGAGATTCAGAGACGATTTTTAAGTCATAGTTCGAACTCCCGTATGTCATAATCCATACATTTTCGCCGTGCTTAGCTCGAGCTAATACTAAAAATATCTTTTTGAATTCGGCCCTAGTTTATATGCAAATAACACGTCCAGGCAAAGTCACGGGCAATAACCAGTCAATAACACAGTAATTCTTCGGCATACAATCAGCAAAAAACGTTTAAATATAGTAAGAACCTAGTTACAATACAGCTATAGAAAACTTGAGTGACTGACTGTACAAATCAAATCTGGGCTAACTGCATTCTGTCGCACTATTCGGAGCGAGTCGTATCGTATCATACGAACGATACGGTATGTAATGCAAACGTAATGAGCGTATGGAACGCTCCATCTAGTCGGTCGCTAATTCACAAGAATTAGTTCCGCTGTCAACTAACGGTTGTGGACTGCTGCGGTGCGGTGGGAATTTCTCTTTTTGCCGCTAATGACCTTTTGGCTCGCTCTTGGCTTGGTACTAATAATGTTGCCCGGTGCAGAACGTTTTGGTAGGTACCTACCTTTCAAGTATAGGTACTTATACACCCTAACACCCTGTATACCCTAACAGTTAGTACAGTTGCATTAATTCAAGGGGTTATTGTACCCATCATGATACTGAACTAAGAAACCAATAGGAAATTCGAAACTTTCGATACTAAGGGTTGCTTGCACCAAAAATTATTAAGGCTTAGTCATTTTTATCAGCGGTGTGAGAGAAAGAGCTATCACCAAAATATGTTGAAGCCAAAATACTTGATGATGCAAGTCAGGCTAAATGATCGAATGTTTGTATGAAAGATCGATTTGTGATATATAATTGTAGTCATGATACTGAACTATCATGACTACAATCACACATTAAAGTAATGCAACTGTCTACCCTAAGGCTGGCTTGCACCAAAATGTATTAGGGCTTAAACATGTTTAAATATGATGCTGTCACTGTCATTTGTATGAGCAGTGTGAAATTAACGCGAAACTAGAAAGTTGTTTGTTTGGAATCAAGAGCAGAATCTAATTATCATGGTTTAATTTTTTTTTCTTCAAAATATGAAATAATTTGTATGTAAAATTTAAAATTTACTGAACTCGATCTCAACCCACCGCTCGGGCACTCTCACTCTACCAAACCAAAACAAGATTCTTAAAATGTATACAAGAGCACGATAGCGCTTTCATTCATTGCTGAAATGATAACAAATAATTTTTGCCTGAAAACTTAAAATGCGAATTACTTTAAATTTAAACTAACAAAATAATGAAACTATTGTTTCAATCTAATTATTTTGTAATAAATCAGTTGGGGTGTATGAGGTTTTGCGCTTATTCATTAACACGTTGTATATAGTGATGTTTAAGCCTAAATACTTGGTGGTGCAAGCTTGGCTAACAGTCTGTAGTATGAATATTTATTGACATACTTTTAGGGAGCGATCCTGGAGGGCGATCGCGCTAATTTAAAGCATCCAAGTTCAATCCTAATCCAATTTCAGTTGTAATCACATTGCAATCCAATTACTATTGAACTGTATTTAATTCCGTATCGCGCTAAACTTGACTTATTTACTATGGGACTGACAGCCTTTAACGTCTGAGCGATCTGTCAAAACGGCTCTAACGGCTGTCTAATGAATAGCGCAATACCGAATGTGTTAAAAGTTGTGGTTCGCACGCGGTCCAATCATGGTTCAGTTGCGATTTATTTACCGCAATTGCCCTCCAGAGCTCGTGTACTCTTGAACTAAGTATTTCAAAGACGAATTTGTCACTAGCTAGGTGGTTAAGGAAAATATGATTGTAAGGAAAACCAACAATACCAATCCCAGCTTCAATTTCGATACGTGCATTAACAGCTGTTGCATAGCAATAGCGCTACGAACAAATTGTCTACACCACGAATTTTTAATTCCTAGCTAACCTAGCCTAACCTAACCTAACTGTATTCAGACTATGACACGAAACAACTTTCTCTAAAGAACATGGGTCAAAAACAAAAAAAATATTGTTGGACCTTCCATAGAAAATCGATCGGCAGGACCGCACTGTCGTATGGGATGCCAAAAAAAATTATCGTTTTTCGACCCATGTTTTTTAGGGAAAGTTGTTTAGTTGTCTGAATCCTTATAGTTATGTTAGTATTAAAAAATTTGTAGTGTATAGCATCTGGAATTTAGGGGTCAAGATAAGAATGGAATTGACGGCCCGATAGAACAGTCTGTAGTGAACCTGCCTGCTGTGCCGAGGATCGCGGGTTCGAATCCCGTAAGGGACAAATATTTGTATGATGAATATGAATATTTGTACCCGAGTCATGGATGTTTGTATCTATATATGTATTCTATATCGTTGTCTAGTCATCATAACACAAGTCCAGGCTAGATTCTGGTACTTTAAATGTGACTAGATAATTTGTGTGATAATGTCCAAGATATTTATTTTTTTATTTATTTAATGGCGGACGGACTCACAACTGGTGACGCTGGCTGGATAGAGTTTGGGAACTGCACCTGATGTGGCTTGGTATGGTAACTACATACTTAAAATATTTCTGACGGGTAATTTAACTTAATTCCACGATTGTATCTTTGAATATTCCATACAGACAGGCACAGCAATATAAAGGCGCCAAACCAGTGTGATTGATTATTTGCCCAAGTACATCCAACTAAATAACATTTCCGATGGGATCAATCTTAGATAATTTACCACTAGATTAAGCCATAACGTGGCCGCACATGGAACAGCAATAGTTTGACAGACAATTTGTTTGTCAACTATTCTACAGGATTGACATCTTGACAAACACATATTATATATATTTATAACTAAATAAAAAAATAAAAACAAATAACTGGCTACCTCGCCCTCGATTTCTTGGCTCCATCTTTCAGCATAAGCTAAAAGCTTTTAATCTGCCATAGATTCATGAAATCATCAATTAATGAAAAGAAAAAGAAAACCAAAACAGCCGTATTTAGGGTTCCGTAGTCAACAAGGAACCCTTATAGTTTCGCCATATCCGACCGTCTGTCCGCGGCTTAGCTAAGAGACGCTTAGTACTAGAAAGCTGTAATTTGACATGGGTACACATATTTATCACGCCGACAAAGTGGTAGAATACAATCTTGAAAAATATTTTTTCTTAGGGTATCTCCCCTACACGAAAACTGTGGATGACATTTTTTTCTCGTCTATCCCATGGTGTGGTAACGTTGGATAGGTCTTTTAAAAATATTGTGGGTGTGGGAAAACCATTTTTCGATTTAAGAATCCGTTAGCGAAATATTAAGTTTTAAAGTGAAAATTTTTGTTAGAGTCAAGTGTCCCCCCCCCTCCCCCTGCCAGCTAAACGGTTGTTTCTAGAGACGTGAAAAAATGCACGGTAGTAGTGTATATAACGAATTTAAAAGGAAAACTATCACCGCTAAGTAAGCTTTACAAGTTAACGAGTAATAGTAGTTAAACCGTAGTATAACACAAAAAGCCCCCTTCTAAGTCCGTATATTATGACGGGCAACTACGGAACCCTACCCTGCGCGTGGCCCGACACACACTTGGCCGGTTTTTGTACGGGCAGTTAGGTATTGTAGGTACGTGAACGTGGTACAGTTAAGAACGTTGACGTGGCCATCGTTTGAGACGATGACATACAATTTTATTACTTATCATGCCTTATTTACAATCTTATTTCAATCATCTTATGGACCGTTGACGTCATTTTTCTTTCACCTAACGGATGTCGTTGACCTTATTTCTAATATGTGTACATACATGCATAACGCATCGAGTAGGTAGAGAGAGTTTGAATAAAATGATTTCTAATTAAAGCAAAACTTTACTGATAGTTACGGAGTTGACAATAAAGAATACATCCAGGGTCCTTCTTAATATGCTGACACTTTTTTAAGGGGATGACCAGACCATCAAACTGAACAACTTTGTCTATGGGACCAAAAACGAAACCGCGAAATAAAATCAGCTTTCCCATACATTTGGCTCGAGTAGGTTTGCAGTTTTGTATAGAACAGCAGATTTTTTTTTCGCGCTCATAGTAAAAGTTGTTCAGTTCGATGGTCTATGAAGCACCCTGTTCGATATGTCCCGCATTTATGTTTAAACCCTGTAAGTGCCGTGGTGGTCCAGTGGCGAGTAACCTTGCCTGCCGTGCAGAAGGCGATGGTTCGATCCCCGTCCAGGCCGACTCGTACCAATGAGTTTTTCGGAATTTATGTACGATTTGTAGCACCACTGGCTTTTCGGTGAAGGAAAACATCGTGAGGAAACCTGCATGCTTCAATTTCGAGGCATGTATTGTACCCGCTGTCCATTATAAGTGGCGACGGGCTCACCCCCCACCACACTGGACAGAGTTCGTTACTACTGGTGAAACGTGGATGTTCTGATGTTTCAGAATATCTCTGACTACCCCCTCGGGGAATATAGTCGTGAACATATGCTTATGCCCTGTCAGTATATCCGGAGGTGCATCATAATTCGCAGAGACGCCTGCCTATACAGGGTCCTTCTTAATATGCTGACACTTTTTTAAGAGAACGACCAGACCATATTAAGCCAGCGTATTAAGAAGGACCCTGTATATATAGAGGTGCGTCATATTTCGGAAAGGCGCGTGCCTATATATTATTTAATCGCAAATCCGTAAAGTTTTGTTAAGAAGAATAAGAATTTTAACCAAAAAATAGTGTTTTGGCTTCGTTAAGCAGCTAATTGTACCTTTAACACGAAAAATGTGTACCTAGACAAACTCCTCAGTTGAGTACAGTCCATCGGACTAAACCACTGGACAACCCGTGATAATTTGTACTAATAATCCTAGATATTGAATCTTTTAGAATCCAATCTGAAACGGGATGTGGGGGAGAACATGGAAGAGCTACAACTCGCTTCAATGTAATCGTTTGTTCGTGTTTTACAGAGGGTTTATATTTAAGATAGTAACGATAAATTGCATTTACGTCACTGAAGCAAACGATTTCTATTAGCAACTATTATCGATCGATTATAATATAATACTATTATTATCATCTGTTACGATCGTGCAGACTAAATGATATTTATGCAAAAACTAGGTACTTTATCAATATCACTTCTTTCCAATCTGAATGACTGTTTTTTTAGGGTTCCGTACCCAAAGGGTTGAAACGGGACCCTATTCATAAGCTACGCTGCATAACCGTAATAGGTAGTCAGTTGAAATATTCACAGAATATGTGTCACAAACATAAATTAAAAAATTAAGGGGGCGTCCCCATCCCCCATACAAGAAACTAGTTTTTATCAACGTTTTTTCTTCTCGCTTTATTGTAAAAACATCATAGGTACAAGGTTCAAACTTGGTGTGATTATAGTGCAAACTCTAAATTTTAACAACAAATAATAAAAACTGGTCAAGTGTGAGTCGGTCTTGCGCTAATGGTCACTAAAAAAAAAATTTTGTTAAGTTCATATATTGTGTGGTGGTACGGAACCCTCGGTGCGCGAGTAGCCCGACTCGCACTTGGCCGGTTTTATTAAAACAAAAGAATAATTTATCTTTTGTTAACAAACTACCAAGGTAATGAAAAAGTAAACTCACCTGGTAAAGCTTAATTATATGAGGATGGTCCAATCTCTTCATGATGTCCACTTCTCGGTAGACCTTCTGAAGATTACTGGCGTCTAATTGCGATTTATCTATTATCTTAATTGCTACCTGCAACAAAACAACAGATTTGAATAAAATTTACATTTTTATACACAATGAACTTTATTCCAGGGTTCGAAAATATCAGATATTTATAATAAATATCAAAATACCAAATATTTATAATATATATCGGATATACAACGTGTTAATGAATTAACGCAAAACTAGAAAGTAGTTTGTCTAGAATCGAGAGCAGAATCGAATTATCATGTTTTCAACATAAGTAATTTTTTTTCAAAAAGTTAATTAATTTGTTTATAAAATTTACTAAACTCGATCTCAACCCATCGCTTGGGCACTCTCACCCTACTTATTGACAAAACAAGATTCTTAAAATGTACCCATGAACACGTTAGCGCTTTCATTCATTGCTGAAATGATAAAAAATCATTTTTGCCTGAAAACTTAAAATGTGAATAACAATAAATTTTAACTATCAAAATAATGAAATAATGGTTTCAATCTAATTATTTTGTTATAAATCAGTTGGGGTGTATGAGGTTTTGCGCTTATTCATTAACACGTTGTATAACCAACTATTTGATATAATGGGAGGAACGTAACGAGGGACTTTCCTTTCAATGGTGTATTCCGACAATGAAACTAAACAACTTTCCCTAAGAAACATGGGTCAAAAAACGAAAAAAATAATGGATTTGGAGGAAAGTCCCTCGTTACGTTCCACCCAGTATATCTGATATATATCAATCATTCAGAATAATTCCTGTTAACCCTTGATGGATTAGAGCTGTGAAGTCCTATTGAGCATATTTAGGTTTTAACAATTTTTTTCTCATTTAAAAAATAAATCTGAAAGGAAATAGAACAAAAAAATCAATAACTCCACTCGACGAAGTTAAGTGCGGAGTGATTTTAAGAAAGAAATCATTTTTTTTACTGAAAACACATCCAAGACATGTTTAAAATACAACATTAACAATGGAATCGTAATTTACAGATAAAAATAAAAATTGTACGAGTGTTTTACCAAAGCGTTTGTCAACAAAATTATTGATATATATCCAAGAATATATATCACGACATATGTCATTGATATATATCATCGAACCCTGCTTTATTCTAACCAGGAAGCTGTTTTAGGTATTGTCTATACCTGGAGAACAGACTGCCTTACAAGCCTGAAACATGAAAATAGTAGGCCATGGGGGTCGGTAATGTTCGTCCTTCTTTCATAAATTTCCTTCTATGTTACCACTTTTGTTCCTTTCTATGATACGTAAAACCTAAGAGGAAGGAAATTGCGTCGTTGGGTAGAAAGGGACAAAGTAAACACGTTGGAAACATCGACGGAAACGTTTACGAAAAAAGGACGAACGTTACCGACCGCCATGGCCAATTTTCGTGTTTCGATGCATGTAAGGAGAATTGGCATCCATTGGTTTATATCCATGATTCTATCCTTGGGGTGATATTTTTTAATGTAACTCATCCTGAAATTGATTACTTGTACAGTCGGAAAAGTGACCTAGAAATTTCTTCGAAAGCCCGCCTACCCTCTCAACGATAGCGACACAGATTCAAAATGTTTGCTTACATGGACAGTAGTTACCAGAACTCCTTAAATACAATCACCAGCAGATTTAAGTAATATCTACATGAAATAATTACATTATCTCAGTGGATGTGGAGTTTATCAGTCTGATGTTTAGTTCTGATAACACTGATGTTGTTCCTACTACACCATAGCTAGTTTTTAAATATATTCAATAGTTAGAAGTACTACACAATTTTAATAAGTAGGTACTTAACGTTTAATAGGTGGATCCATCATCGCCATCGGACCGCAATAGTCAATTTAGGAATGTTTGTAATTCAATTAGCACGTAGCGTTACAGGCTTAGTTTTATAATTCAAGGCAGCTGGTTCTCATTAAAGCATATTTATCAAATGTAAGGCCTGATTTTTGTACGAATACCGTTTTAATCCGTTAAAATACGATTGTATTTAACACCTGCAGTGGATATGGAAGATCATTGTAATGAACACAATGGCGCTGATATGTAGGCCATATTAACAAACGTTTTAATGTGAAATTAGAACTAAGTAGGTATTGTAATTTTTTCGTTCCAGAGCGGAAGAATACCGTTAGACTATTTGAAGTTTCCATAGACGGACAAAGAGGTTATGACGTCAAAAACGCGCGTCATTTGCCCCCGACCATTCAGCCAATTGACGTGATTGGACGCTCGCCCCCAACCATTGGGAGTCAATGAAAGGTCCCGGAGGAGAGAAAGGCTAAATAAGCCGTAAATACTATTGGAAATCGCCTTAGATCGAGACCTCGATTGGTTTGAAAATCACGTGGAAGTAACTGATGTTGATATAAGGTAGAAAAAAAACAACACGGTAAATATTTTTCTTGACACTATTAGTTCAAGCAATGTCAAGAAGTCAAAGACCTCGGTAGGTATATTGAGCAATGACGTCTGGGAATAATATTTTATTACCAACTTTGCTGTGAGAAATGTATTTAAAATGAAGACTACATTTATGAAACAATATCTCATTAACTGGTTGCGATATCATGACCTAGAAATGTTATCTATGTCGTCACATGTGAACTTATTGCTTCAAAGTTGTCTATATAGCGCTCAAAGTCGAGAAACTGAAACATATTATCATCTATCAGTATACTTAGGTACCAAGACATCGTTTACTAACTTACTTCAATAGCAATTACCATTTAAATAAAATGTATGCAGGATGTTTTTTCTTAGAAAATACATAATTTGAAATGTAAACAGGATACAGAGAGTGTGTTACGAGAAATTATCGAAGCATGAACTAGTCAGCTGCTCCGACATTGACCTTATTGTTCCGATAGCAGACGCAGGTTACGACGTCATCCATCAGATCAGACACGAAAATAAGTAGATACTTATTTAGCAAAATTGTCGCTAATCTGATAATAACGTTATTTTACTTCGATAACGTTATCTTTAGAACACATTTACGCAATTTGTTATACTCAAGACGCAATAAGTCTTTGTTTTTAAGAGTCAAGGTAAATTAGTTGCGTAGTGAGAAATTTAATTAACTATTTTAAATGTTATTCTTAAATTATCTCCAAATCAAATACTGTAATAGAGAAATTACAAGCATAAGATTCCTTTCTCTTCGAGAAATGGGTTAGTAACAGAAGTATTAGCCAATTAACAGGTAAATTCATTAAATAAGTGTGTAATAAAGGCGGCATCAATTATTATTGGAGCGACAGAATCATTGGATTTAGTGCTAATTTATACCATTACCACTTACACGGTGGAATTTAGTATTTTTAATAGAGATATTTTTAATCAATTTTACGACGCTTTCGTAGGATACAAAAGTAAGGATCTTAGACGAAATTTTATAAAATTTGGGATAGGTAAAACTGTCATAGTCGCGGGTCTGCTGGAAAATATCTCTAGGTGAGGTCGCCATGTTGGTAGATATGTCCGGTTATTTGTATCAACTAATAATTCGTGTGTACAATAGAGATAATAAGGTACCTTATCTAATAATATAAATAATATGGTGAAGGTTTATAATAATTTTAGTAAACGTAACATTTCCAAAGTTTACGTAGATCTCCCAGAAGTGCCCACAAGTGGTAATTAAATTATCACGAATTTACTAACCATGTTAAGAAGCATAGATGCAGGCGAGACTGATTACGTCATTAAAATCAATCACACCTATGTGTGAATATTCCACGTCATCCGTCATTTACAATGACATGTAGTTAAACAGTTATGAACTTTATGGCAAGATACATAATGACAAAAGTGTAAATGTACTAATTTGCAATGACATGTAGTCAAACAATTATTAACTTTATGGCAAGAGACATAATGACAAAAGTGTAATGTTAGAAATTTCTCAACAAATCATTTAATATTTGACTGCATTGAAAGATTCACACTCACATTAACTATATGCCTACCTATATAAGTATATAACACCTTCTCCCTTCCGTTATATAGGTCACCTATTATCGAATCACATTGCTCTTTGTTGCTAACCTTTTCTTTAATCCTCTTTTTATTTCCTTCTACTTAGTTCCTTCTGATACTCGATGTATACCTACCTTTTGTTTCCACACAGACGTTTGCGTCAATCGCTATCAATTTATCTTTTACGATAAACTAGAGCAATTGTTATTATTTTGTTTTATTGTAATTTTAATTGACGTATATACTATCCATTGTACTCTTTGCACCTATTGTTTCAAGGTTTACTTAGTAACTAATTTAAGGAGATTAAGGTTATAATTATCAATGTTATGACGTACGAAAAACGTTTTTGTTAATATTTCTAACATATATATATTCGGTTAAATGACAAACAATGGACGTCCTTCTTTGTTTTTGTATGGTATATTTTGTATTTAACTTAAATCTACAGTGAATTTTGCTTTAGGATTAGGGTGCATGTAGATTCTAACCCTCTGGTGAATTCATCGGCTCTCGAGGCACGATCAACAAGTCCAGACGACGATCAATATAACCAGCAAAACGAGACAGCAAGTGTGATAAGGACAGGCACACGACCCCCCATTTCACCCTCAATGCCTTGTTAAAAGCCTTGCCTTAGATTTACAGAATTGCAATATATTTTCTAAAAATTATTCTGGAAAGTGGAACAGAAATAGCGTATGATTTGTTTGTTCAAAAGTGTTTTTTTTTTTTCATTTACTGTTCTTTTAAATTTAGATTTACCTACGCCACGCTTTTTCAAAACACGTATCTACATATTAAATGCATTCGATAATAGGTATTATAATTGCTATTAATGTCATCTAAGTATAAATCCAATGAAACATTATCATTGCATAAATAATAATACTATGATATATCTCAGTAGTTAGGTATTAATAGTAACATATGCGCACACAAATAGATCATGATCAAGGCAATCACTAATATCACGTCAAAACCTTATTTTTTCGATTTTTGAGACCAACGTCATCGTTAGACCCTATTTAATAAACCTTTGCCCTACAAAGGTTTATTGTAGGGCAAATATTTAAATGTAGATTTTTTAATGTTTGTTAATGAGCCAAACCGACCAAATTACTCAGGTTTATGAAAATGGCAATATTTTATAAATTGAAATGTCCTCTATGTACATAGTTGGTAGGTACCTACCTACTATTTTTATTATAGTAGGTGTAGTGAAGGTAGTATCAAGCATTTTTTATTTATTGATTCAATACAAAAGATTTTCAGCAATAGGTGGTACTAGGTATTATGATGTCACTTTGACTTGACACACAAAATTGGAAGTAGATAAGACACCAATTGTATAGGTAAGTACTTAATAATGAAAATCCTAAATAATGTACCCCTTGTGTCTGTGTATGTGTCTTGTATGACACAATTTGTTAAGACATATAGGTAGATATGTACATACAATTACGGTGCCCAAAAAATGCCCATAAAATGCAAAAGCACGCATCTGCAGTGTCAGGGCTAATAAGTATCTACATAGTACAAACTAAGCCACGACCACGTCGCGTAGTACCCTCCATTCTAGTACCTACGTACTAACCATCCCCCTTCCACACCCCTTTCCAACTCTTTTCAGCTCTTCAAACGAGACTAGGAAAAGTTCTAGGATAAAAAGAGGGTGGCAAGATGGAATGGAATACAGTTGATGAGACGTGTAAAGACCTACTCACGCCTGTGATCTGGCGTCAAATACCTAGGAGGCATTGATATTTTCCTCTAGAAGGATTACTAGACTATTAATAGTGTAGGTATCTTAATAGAAAAATAACTTTTTGTAAGCACTTGTCACAAAACCACACTATTTTCTCGCAGGGCAGCGTCTTCAATAGTCAACATCTACTTAATTTCTTAAATTCGAACTCAAACTTTTGCTCTACTTTTTCTAAATAACCAAAAACGATTTAAGTAGGTAATTGTGAAATTCCGATCTCCAATGTTCTTTCTAATTTTATATTAAAAGATGGTTGATATATTTTTTGCGATTAAACGTTAGGATGATAGAAACAGATCGTTTGACGTCAGATAATACTCGTTGATAGCAGTTGAGAGCAAACAACACGCACGTCTACGCTATCATGTTGAAATACCTACATATTATCTCTAGATAAATGCTTCCTATTCCACCTAATTCCCATTTAACTTCACTATATTTACTAAACTGATAACTTGTTTGAAAAACCCAATTTCCGCCTTCGTACTGACTAAATGAAAATTTGTTACTTGAACTAATTTTATTGCTGATAAAATTTGGAAGAAAGGTTTTAATTAAGGACCAGGCCAGACTGCAAAAAGCAGATAACATTGAGCGACTGCATGACGCAAAACTTCAAAATAGATAACGCATTTGCGTCAAGCGCACATTTTTCAACCGGTCAGTTTAAACGGAGCGCATGCCATACGGAAAGATTTCCTGGCAAAATCTTCGCGATATTATGTGCCGATCACGCATCCTCTACCTGATGTTATTCCACGTTATTCGCAGTTCGAACTACAAAATTCACACATAAGTAAACATTTACTTGAAACTGTCTATGTTTAGCTGTAGAACAGCCGAACTACAGTCAACTATTATTTCCACAATTTTTCAAATATACAAGTATGTAAATAACAAAACGTAACAACGAATTAAGATCCATATCAACCATAATGTTACCAGATAAGATAACTTTTTGCAAATCCCGACCAAATAAGGTGACGGATGTGTCGCCGATGGAAATGACTGGCCGTCACCTTGGCTCAAAGTTGTCGGCTCTGAAAAATTTAAAATAATAAAAACAACGCGATGCGTGCATCCTGAGGCAAGGTCGATGCCGTGCGATATTTTGGGACGCGGCAGCGAGCGCCTGCCTGCTTGCTCTGCCGATACCGATGCGATCGATGGGCTCTCCACACGACCTCTGCCAGCCGCCTATGCTGAATTGTTGATTGATAGTTATGTATCTCGAAATAAATTTGTGTATTTTACAAAACCTAAAATTAATCCTGCTAATGTACAGGTACTAAGAGTATATTTTCGCAGTCGTTTTCGTACGTGTTCTTTTCTGTAGTATAAATCTACGCAGACTTGATTCAACATAATACCTATCTGTTGGGGTATACGAAGAGTCTCCCTGACCCCGTGCGATGCGATTTTTTGACGCGACGGCGACGTTCTGATAATCCCAGATACGACCGGCGCTTTCTGGGCAATATCAACAATACTGAGATCGAATTGATCCAGTGCTATGCGGTCTTCTCTTCAGAGAACCAATGGCCCTGGGTAGAACGCAAAGTTCTACCTTGTAGAATCGTACTTTTCTCATTACTTTTCTTTGTTTCACAATGATTCATCGGAAACAGATAGTTGGCTATTCACTGGAGCCACGTTAATGCGTTCCATCACCACATCGACTCTCGCACAGACGAACGAAGGCCGAGGGCGGCCGCTCTGTTATTTTGGTGCATTCATTCAACGTTGCGTCCTCTTTGCTTTCTGCTATGAGTCACTATTGGCTTTACAAACAAACAACGCCAATTATCATTCCCATGCTGAAAATTAATTAACCTTTAAAAGTTTGAGTAATTTGAATCGCTGTGAGTCAGAATCTCGACACGATATTCGGCCAACGACCCAATTCTATTACGGCATACATTACGCTAGTTGCCTACCTATGCCTTTGTGTTCATATACCTATTCCATATTTTTCAACAGTTGGTTTGGTTGCAGCCTGGTTATCAAGAGTTTACGTGAACTCAACGACTGGCAGTTAATTTCATGCTTTTAACATTAATAACAGCTTAACGCCCTTTAGCCACACGAAGTCATCGAATGTGTCAAAAGTTAACATTCATGCTAGGTGCACTAGCATAAAAGTCATTGACCTTTTCGGGTATATGACCCTGGCGTCCCTGACCAGTCCATCTACTTGTAACAGCTTCTATTTAACCTTTACCCAGCATCGTTATAATGAACTTTAAATAGACAGTGCCTTGAAGGCTCACCTGTCTCATCGGTAAGTATGTCTAGAGGGTAAATTTTAGAAAGTACAAAGTTTCAGATATTTGAAAAGGTCGTAGCTTTGTCTGACTGAGCTCTGACCTCATATTGTAAAGGCTTTAACCACGTCAAAACTGTTTTATTGTTGAATGTCATGAAGACAATAGGTACAGTGACGAAGAATTCTTAATTTGTAATCGGTGCTTGACACCGGCCCTTAGTTTTGTAATAGTGAAATCAATTATAATTTATTGGAAAATACCTGTTTATCTACTACAAACCTGTTTTGCTTACCATGTGTTGTTTGGTCATTAAAACATACTAAGTCTAATTTACATCGTTATCGTGGTGTCCCCAATGACCGGAATGTTGTTTTGTTACTCCGTAATGTGACAACGTGATCTCTTTACTTAATACCTACTAGACTATAACTACACTTCGAAATTTTCGTGGTTTTCTTTTCTTTAGAAATAGGTATCCAATTTTCAATTACTTAGTTTGGTTTAAAAGTTGTTAGATGAGTAGATAATCAGAAATAAGAAAAGCATATTATGATAGGTACCAATACTTTACGTTGTTTAGAATAAGTGGAGATGGTCATAGTAGGTCAAAATGTTTTCCGAATTTCTACTGATTCATGGTGATCATGTCTTCATCAGAGAAGTAGAGAACCGACAACCGTTCGGGAGTTTTGAGTGTCGAAGCCTGGGTTTCTGTCGCCCGGGGCACAGACCGATTTTGCCGCCCCCGTACCTTAAGACCAAGATAAGAAGACTTACACAAAACATAACGGAGCGAGCGAAGCGAGTTCGAAATTTATTGCACATCTATTCAGGTTGTGTTGTGGCCAGACACCTTTTGTTTAACCCATACAACAAGAGAAATTTAGAGCGAGCGAAGCGACGACTTTTCTCCTCTATACGAATCGGTTAGAGCCAGAGCTTTCTACGTACAAAACATGATCAAAGTAACCTTAGTAAAAACGATGGATCGAGCGTCTTAGCAGTGGTCAGAACTCTTTAGGATTATGTGTTGGAGACCCGCTATGCTACTGGCTTTTGTGTGCCCTAATCTAAAGTTAAAAGTTATAACAGATACCTAACCTGTAGTTCTGTGTTAAGTGAGAACCTCATGTGGATAGTACTAGACATGAGAAAGGTTGGTACTAGGTAGGATGCATGATAGGCATGCGCTTGGTGGCGTGCCATCGGCACTTTTCTGTGCCTTCGGTGCCTTGGAAGTATGTAGGGGACTAGCGTACGCAGATAAAAATGTCATGCTCCTGTTGCTTATGATAAAAAACGGGCCGAACGGCTCACTTTAACCGGATTCCATATAAAAAGGAGAAGATTATCAATTTAACAGTTTTATACAGGGTGAAATTGATATCATTAGCATCTTCCAGTTTGATGAGTAGACTCTTAGTTTATAAGGATGCTAATGATATCAATTTCACCCTGTCTAAGTTGTTCTAGTGTTGTTTTCGGTGAAAGCCGGTGTTCTAGTTCTATGCACCGTAGAGTCTTTGTAGGAATGTAGACAAACACTAATGTTACGTTTGATTATGATCACATTGTAAATCGAGGTATTTTCCTCTACATTTGTACAAAGTCATTGTTTGTAGATCAAAACGAACCTTGTGAGGCTTACATTGTTAATTTACATCTGATTCTAAAATACAAAGTTTATTTGTAAACATTTAACCCTAATTTAACAATTCCCAAACAAGTCATTAGTTTTATGCTAAGGTTTTATGTGTAGAGGTTCTTTTGTTTTACCCTTTGTGCTTAACAAATCTACGCGTCATTAAAGTTTGAATAGGTCGAATTGTGTCCTTATTATTTTATCCTTTGTATGAAGGTTGTATAATCAATGTTAGTCCGATACTGCAACTTGAATCCGATTTGAGCTATATTGTTTCAGCAATACCTAAGTAAGTATATACAGGGTCCTTTTTAATATGCTGACACTTTTTTAAGGGGATGATTAGACCATCAAACTGAACAACTTTCTCTATGGGATCGACAACGAAATCGCGAAAAAAAAAATCTGCCGTCTCATACATTTGGCTCGAGAACGTTCGCAGTTTTGTATGGGACAGCCGATTTATTTATCGCGATTTCGATATTGGTGCCATAGAGAACGTTTTTCAGTTTGATGGTCTGATCATCCCCTTAAAAAAGTGTCAGCATATTAAGAAGGACCCTGTATGTGATTGTCACTGGAGAGGTGAACTAATTAAAGTAATGTAGGAATCTACTAATAGAGAGAATTATGACTCAAGTTTCAATAGGTACTTACTTAGATATTGTTGGTAGTATGCTTTAAAAAAAAATGTTTTGTGGTAGGCATACCTAGATTCCATTTTGGAAACAAATAAGTAAGTAGTTACCTAACTAACTCTGGTAATAAAGTAAAGTTACGTATTGATAAAACATGAAAGTGTGAATAGACTAAACGATTTTAAGACATTTGTATCAGGCCCTTAATTAAACTGGTGACAAATACATTGCAGGTTCCTGTAACTTCCTAAATATCTGTCTTAACATATATGTTGTCTTACTCATCTTAATGCAAAGTTACCCCTTTAAATAGTAAGTACCATGTTTAAAATTTTCTTAGTAGTTTGCATACAAACTTATTAGTTAATGGCTTAATTACATGTTCATCAATGCCATCTGTTGGCGATTATACATCGATTAAGTTTTTCTTACCTCAGTCTTCGTTATTCGATGTCGTGCTAACTTAACGACGGCAAAATTTCCCTTGCCAATAGTCCTTTCGATGTCATAAAAACCCACCCTAATGGGAGTTTTCGCAGGACGTTCACGATCCGCCATTGTCGACATTATATCACCAAGTATTCACAGAATATTTATCACCTTATCAATCTGAAGATTTTGTTTTAAAATAACATAAAGACGAGTCCAATTAGAACAGGTACTTAGCACCTTGCACTGTTTATCTATCCATTGTCAGTTTAACGCACAAACAAGGCGAATGGTAGAGTTACACACTATCTCTTCGCATCACTTAATTTAACGTCATTCAGTTAATTGCATTAAAGTTCATTAATCAAACGTATTAAATTGTTGGTCACGGCGATAAACGCTATGTTAGATATCATTTGTAAAACAAATCGTATCAAAGACATTTAATTCGTTTAAGAGGTTTTCGTGAAAACACACGGGATATTTAGAAACGTGAGAACCGCAAACGCGGGCTTTAATGCAATGGGGCATTAGATTAGATGTTTATTGTACAAAAATTATTTACAATAGAAAATCGCGCAGGCGGCGAGCGTATTATAAGTACGCTTCGAAAACGGAATCACGCCGCCGCCGCCTCGCCGGCTGTCCACCGGGTACTGAACTCGAGTACTCGAGCTATACCTGCCTGGCGGGTGCTCCACTGCGACTTCGAGACACGCGCACGCTTTCAGCCGCCATGTTGCTTCTCTTCGTGACGTCAGGGCAGTCGAGTTGTTAGGTATATGAACGTAGTTGCCGATACTTTTATCAACAGAGTCAACATTATAGGAACTATAATAGGTGTATGTCCTACCTACAATTAAGTAGGTATAAACCTACTTAACTACCTACTTATAAATTGATTAATAACTAGACCTACTTATTTAACAAAGGTCCTTAAAATCGTTAACAACTATGATTAGGTACCCATCTACTTTCTAAACTGGCTACACCATTTCGTTTTATGTAGTTAAATACGAATTCCGCAACTTTGCGACTAATTGACCTATTTAACTGACCATTTAGATGTATCGTAAAACAGTAAACAGTGCCCAAATTGATTTTCATCAAACAACTCCTACTTATTTTTCTCTACCTTACAAGTTGAGGTACCTAGTGAAAACCTTAACAATATATTTTGAGTGTTACTTCAGATCAGTAGAAGCAGGTGCAAATACCACACACGGCGACCCACGGCTATAAAAAACCAAAATATCTAGTATAATAGTAGGTATCTACAACAGCTCCTTCAATAGACTCATTATAAAGTGGAATGAACCTTGCAAATGTGTTTTGTCACTTGGCCAAATGGAAGAATTTGTAGAAACACTCATCTTGTAGAGCCACGAGAATCAGATGTGCGATTTTTAAGTCACACGCTCAAAATTGTGGTCGAATGACTCTTAATCTCCTTCATTTTCTGCTGCTGATTTGAACGTGTGATTTCCCATTCTTGAGTCTGTAGTACATTTTGTAGAGATCAAATTGGTCCTAATACAATGCCTTTGCCCTAAGAGGAAGAAAACCCTTTGCCAGCTTTTTGGTCCTAATCAATGGCACATCTAATATTGATCTTATTTATAACAGATGGGGTATCGTGGTTTTATTATTATAGACTTTGTCCATTCCAAGCAAGTCTCCAACGGACTAGTCTCGTAAGTAGATATCATACAGTCCTACTAACCGTGTTTATTTTGATTTGATTTGAACCATTTTAAATTTCTTTGGCTGCCTACCCCACTGGAAGATGGGTGTATGTATGTAAAACAACATTCTAAAATGGTATAATAAGTTTTCGCAAATGACTTGTAGTCGTGTCATGTTTTAAAAAGTTTTATTATTAATTTGAACGCATCTATACCTTCTGCCAAAATTTTATTTTTTCGTTGTGGCAACACTGTATTCACAGAGTACTTTTTTATACCGGAAATAGAGACCTCTCTTGACGGTTTTAGGGAGCAAGAGAAACGAAGCGCCATCGTTAGATGTATTTGGAACTATAAGCAACTACAGCCGTAGCCGCAGGAAAATAATTGAATTTTTTCTGATTGCTTCTCCAAGATTCTTAATAACTTGTTGTTATCTTTGGAGATAAAAACAAATAATTAAGAATCCAGGTGAAGCAAACATGAATACACAACATGTGAAACATCTTTTCAAAAATACATTTGGGAATAATTGAAAATTAGTTTTAAATAAAACAATTCAAAATAACAACAAAGCTAACTTTTATTTTAAACAATTTTAATTAACCTATCTGTAACTATCTATCTATGTCTAACATTTACATTACACATGTACGCTGCTGCATGTGTGCTTAAAATTTGTTTTTATGTAAATAAACATCTAATATTTATTACTTAAACAAAGCAAATATTAACAAGTAGTATTCTAAGGTTTCAGAATATCCCTGAGTATATCTTTAGCTTATCCTTAAACAATTATTACCTATATTTTATGGTTAATTAAATTAACTGTGTCAATATAATTATGATTTGAAAAAATCGGTCTTACTAACATACGAAATTTTCCGTCACCCGAAAAATTAATTTTACACACAAGTGTAGTTCCGATAGTCCTTTTCGCAGTTAGCACCCGGAGCATGGACACTGGTGAGGTTGTTAACGAGGGTCGTGGCAAAAGCAGATTCAAATCGCTCCGGTGTCGGATTTGTGTTGCGGCACCCGTGGCTTCGAATAGCCCCAAAAAAGTTTTCTAGGGAGTCTTGATTCAGGTGCCGCATCCAAACGGAAGAAATGTCATAGTCGTCTTTTAATTTTTTGGTCAATAACTCGACTCCCTCCAGTGTCATTACCCAATTTCTTAAAGTAGGTACAAAGTCTTCTTTTCCGCTTTTTGTTACAAATTTCATTTTCTTTAAACACTTCTTGCCCTCGTTCCAAAGTTCGTGGTGGCTGGAACTTGGTCTCACCGGCAACAATGTTTGTCTTCAAAGTGGGAGTGACAAACTCTGCGATGGGTATATATGTATTCGTTTGACAAACCCACGATGTCCCCACCGATAGTAAAGATCCAAGATCTGAACCGATCTGGTTCTTTTTCTGGATTGGGAAAACCATGCAATACTCTGTGTGAATCTGTCGATAGAATTTCATAAATGGTAAATTCACAGTAAATTTGTTGAATGGATTGAAGTGTAAATAATAATTTTGAAAAGGAACCTTAGTTCTTTACAAAATCAGCTTGAAATAAATAATTTGAATCGATTGATGGATTGAATTTGTGACAAACGGAATACAATAGGAATATACATGGGCGTACCCAGGGAAGGCAGGGATGGTAGCTGCCCCTATCTGGACCTGGCCTGCCACCCCTTCTTGTCTTACATGCATGTAGCTGGTTATTTATAAGCTCGGCATAGTACTGTTCTATTCATGAAATTGTACATGTAGCACTCATTACTTCAGTGTAGATACCTATATCTTAGAAATGCAATCCTCGCCCATACTATCTATGGTGACATTGACCGTACCTATACCCATGTGTGTATAGGTAGGTGTGTAGTGTAGGAAGATATTTTTGATAGTAGATAACTCCAAAGGTAGAATTGTATATTTACCTCCACTTTCTGCACATCCGGGAACACAACATTTTGCTTTTGACATAAACATTTTAGCTCAATAGTATCAGAATATTTGAGACTGATCTCTAAATATTGGAGTGCTTTCTCGCAAGATTAAAAAAATAAAAAACTCTACTCGACGGCCATAGCAGAGAAAGCTCTTCAAATCCGCAAACAAATCGTAAACCACTAAATCTTGAACAATAATCGTGTAAAAATCAAATCACCCGCCATAGCCGCCATTTAAATCCAGTGCAGAATGACGCAAAGTGATTATATTCTCTTTGGACGCAACTCCCTTATAAAATTGTTAATCTTACTTATCTATGGTAGTGAGTTACCATGGTTACGTTATCTTTGATCCAGTGTTTAAAGGAAAGAAGAATAAATTCTACTGTGTTTCGACTAAATTTCATTGTACCACAGTTTTAAAAATCGTATGAAGAGTTGATCTTACAGAATCTTTCTGCTTATGGAATAAACACTAGCTTAAAACTAAATGATATTAAGTTCAACATTTATTTGGAAGGTTAACTTTTTTTGAGCGATGTGATTATTTCTATTAAATAAATTTATTATTCATTTATGGCAGCACTCCAGGACCTAGGCTATGACACCGAATTAAGAAAGAGTACGCTCATGTCTGCTACTCTGAGATTTACGAACTTTATCATTTTGCCATATTATTACCCGACAACGCCAGAAGGAGGGTAATGTTTTCCTACAGTATAGACATCTCTGTTGATTATTTGGCACTAAAATAAAAGTAAGACGTTTAATAGATTGCTCGCTTGTTTGTTTTAAGATTGATGTCCCTGACTGTATTTTTTGCAATGTGATTGTGGAAGGGTATTGGACTTCTCATAAATTTTTACTATTTTCAATAAGAATTTTCGTAATAATTATTTAAAATTTCATTATTTTGTTAATAAATTTATATTCTATCTTGAACGCGCAGACAGGTACACTCAGATCGCGATATTGCGAAGTATTTCTTTTGTACCAAGATGTCGGTGAAACTCATCTACAATTTTGACAAGGAAAAGAAGCTTGTATAATCGTGAAAAGCTTTTGTGGAATTTACAAGAGCTTATAATTGTGTGAATGTGTAAATAAAATAGATAGAACTACACTAATATGAATCAATACGCCGACGAGAATTTGCAGAATATCAAATGCAGTAAAAAAGGTACGACCACACAAAACAAAACTAATAAAAAGGCCAAAGAACCTTCTGAAACGACTGACGAAATAAGTATATTGAATCAGGATAAACTGAGTGAAGCTATAGCTAATACTCTTCATATAAATAACATCAACAGTAGTCTAACCAATGGGACGAAAGATCATACGAAAGACGAAAGCCCCATTGAGTCTAGTGACCAGACAGAAGCACAAGGTAAGGAGCCCAGTGAAGTCGCAAACGATGTAAATAGTGTACAGTGTAGTGATGCTACCAGCAATTATTGTGAGAGCACCGAAACCTGCTCCTCTGATATGCTAGAACACCGGCATGAATTTGAGAATGCTCTAGATAACCTCGAAAACAATCTTAACATGCAAGAGGAACCACAAGATGATATCGACATTATATCTTACGAATCAGAACTTCAAATGCCGGAAATAATGAGACTTATACAGAAAGATCTGTCAGAACCTTACTCCATCTATACTTACAGATATTTTATACATAACTGGCCTAAACTATGCTTCTTAGCAATGCATGAAGGAAAGTGCATCGGTGCCATTGTTTGTAAGTTAGATATGCACAGAAATGTAGTGAAGAGAGGTTACATTGCTATGTTGGCTGTGGACGAGAAGTATAGGAAGAGAAAGATTGGTTCCAGACTCGTGAGGAAAGCAATACAGGTAAATATACTGCTGCTGCTGACCTTGATCATTATTACTATCATAATGACCTTCATTGGGTTTTATTTATGACATGTACACATGGCGACACATCAAGTTATAAAAAACCAACATAATCTGGCCGCACAACGTTATACGTTACTCGATCTACGTGCGGCCAGCTTATTTTGGTTTTGTATCGCTTGATGTGTCTCCGTGTGTACTAATTAGAGATCCGTTTTTTATACAATGTGTTAATGAATAAGCACAAAACCTCATACACCCCAACTGATTTATAACAAAATAATTAGATTGAAACAATAATTTCACTATTTTGATAGTTAACATTTTAAGTTTCAAGGCAAAAATGATTTGTAATCATTTCAGCAATGAATGTAAGCGCTAAAGTGCTCATGGATACATTTTAAGAATCTTGTTTTGGTAGTAAGTTGCTAGTGCCCGAGCGGTGGGTTGAGATCGAGTTCAGTAAATTTAAAATTTTACAAACAAATTATTTAATATTTTGAAAAAAATTACCTATGTTGAAACCATGATAATTTGATTCTGCTCTTGATTCTAAACAAACTATTTTATATTTTTGTGTTAATTCATTAACACATTGTATAGGGTCCTTAGTATGCTGACTTTTGAAAGGTATGATCAGACCATCAAACTGAACAACTTTCTTTATGATACCAACATCGAAGTCACGAAAAATAAAACAGGTGTTCCATACAAAACTGCAAACCTACTTGAGCCAAATGTATGGGATAACTGTTTTTTTTTTTCGTGATTTCGATGTTGGTCCCATAGAGGAAGTTGTTCAGTTTGATGGTCTGATCATCCCTTTAAAAAACTGACAGCATATAAAGTTGGATCCGGTTTATATGACGTCACACCTCTTTCCCAGTGGGGTAAGCCAAGACCAGGGTGCACCATCTACTATGATCCTTACATATCACTAATAAAATTTGATAGTTCACACTGTTATCATCATCAGCCTTCCACTGCTGAACCACAGTATAAGAAAGAGTAAGAAACTTCATACAGTATGGACACTCCCTGCCCCCAATTCTTAACTCACTACCTCATGGAAGATGTTTTGATGATGCCAGTAGGAAATGTTGTAGTCCTCTCACTCACATTCACTCCGTATTGCACCTGCTTACCTCTGTGTCAGTGCGAGTCCATTTGTATGAAGTGACAGCAAAGTGTATGGGGTGTGGCTGAACATAAGACCCCTAAGACCATACACCAAACTACTGTCATGTTATGGGATAAATCTTTCAATCAAAGTGAAATGATTGGATGGCCATTTCAAATATGTACTGAGATGACAGACTAAGGCTAGCTTGCACCAAAAAGTATTTAGTAGTTTTAGGCTCAAAAATGTTTAAATATGTTGCTGTCACTGTCATTTGTATGAGCAGTGTTAAAGTCAGAACTATTACTAAATATGTTTAAGCTTCCATACTTGTTAGTGCAAGCTGGGCTAACTTGTACATACTTTGTGTGCTAACTAAATGCGCTTGGGGCCCATCCATTAATTTTAATATGATCAAAGGATAAATGTATAACATTCATTAATGCTAGTGCAATCATTATCAATATCTGACAATTCAATTTGTGACATTTAAAGGTTTGCGATGAGAAATTCTGGTAATAATGTAAAGAAATAAGTTGAGTGTGTAAAAAATACCTATCTTAAATGTTTTATTTATATTTTCAGGCAATGATAAATGACAATGCCGATGAGGTGGTGTTAGAAACAGAAATCACAAACAAACCAGCACTGAAGCTCTATGAAAACCTAGGCTTTGTTCGGGACAAGCGTTTATTTAGATATTATCTTAATGGTGTCGATGCATTGCGGTTGAAGTTATGGCTAAGGTGAAACATGTAGCTAATTAAAAATGAGAAATTCTCAATGTTGTGTTATACATAATGTATTTCAAGAGGCTATACAGTCTCAGGCATATAAATACAATTACATATAGAGTGAACCTTACTATTGTTGAAAAATGGTGTAACCTTCTATTGAGTCTGCCATGTGGGTTTTAGCCAAATGTATAGGTAGTTTGTTTCATTATTTTTAGTCATGTGATATGTTTTTATTTTATCTAATTTATGTGTTAAAAAATTGTTAATGCAAATGTTTTTTTCCAATTCTTTTATATCTTCATCCTTCCTAAGATTATAAATGGTTAATATCCAAGCTAAAAATACACAACTTTGATGAATTAAATTGTCATATTTATTATCCTTTCACTCATTTATCACCTCCTTTATTCCAAACCATAAGTTACAATCTTAAAAGATTCCAATAGTACACAAATTAGATTCTCACTTTATCTTAAATAAGATTTTTTTCAAAAAGTAAAAGTAGTGGAGTTAGTTGAAGCTCCATCATAAATGAATGTATTATTCACTGGTTTATACTGCTTAGTTATAATCTTTATTGCTTCTTGAGCTACACAACCACCCAAGAAAGCAGAAACGCTATGAATTTCCGCTCCCCCATAACGGCACATTTCATGAATGTGATCGTCCTTAGAGAAAGGAGAGCAGGAGATGTCGCTAAGTATCTTTGATACGCTGGATTTTAGTTTCGCTATGTCTCCTTCAGGCTCCCAATCACCTGGGGCTCTGCAGTGCTCTGATCTGAATAACTCTGCAGCTCGAAGAAGAATGTAGTGCACCATCATGACATCTGGTTCTTCTAGATACCTGGCTATGTACGATGCTACAGGTGAACCCAGTTGGTATTCACTCACAATACTAGAGCCTTTGATCAAATGCAGATCATGGGCATGTCTACAAAATAGTTTGACATCAGATTCACTAATGTTATCACAGTTCAATTGTGTCACAATTTGTTGTACTTTTCTATAGATGGTGTCTGCATCAGCTGCAGCTTGGGCTCTGTAGATATTTTGCAGTTTGACAAAGTGTTCTGTCGATGCGGTCATATCAGGTAAAATACCTTTTACGGGCAGTTTGCCTTTACCTTCAGCTTCAACAAAACTTTTGAGAGCAGAGCACATTATCCAAAACGGAGAGCTCTCTTTTGTGAGATTCGTAGAGTTCCTGCTGTAAATGAGATCTTTTATCTTCAAAGGTAAGAATGTTGGTATTAAAGCAGTATTAACAGCTCTCAATGCTTCTTCAAAGTTCTCTTCATTGATTGGCACACCATTTTCATCTTTTCTAATGAACTCTTGGATCATATCTTTTACCTCATTCTTCTCTTTCCTACTCATCGGCCAGCTGCTCTGATTCTTTACTTGCCATTTTTGTACGGCTTTGTAAAGTATTACAATCCAGGGAATGTGACCGTGGTCCTTCAAATCAACAGTATCAATATCAAAGCTTTCCAAATACTCACACAAAGCTGGAAATGGTGCATCTAAACGTAAATCTGTCTGTTCGTTGTCAGGATGCGTTTCAATAACCGCATGCTCTTTTAGTTGGATTCTAAAAGAGCCCAAGAAGCCAACAGATTGACATAGAATAAAGGGTACATTAATATCCCATAGATGCTGGGAGAGATCTACAATGGTTTTCTCCCTTAGGGCTGTTCCAACAACTAAGCTAAACGACTTGAAGAAGTCTGGGTTTTCTTTGAGAATCTGGTCTGGTGGGTCCTGCACAGCGTGACCTTGTACAGCCGGGTTTAACTCCAAAAGAAGACGTAAAGCCTCCGATCCTCGGTTGAGGCCTTTGCTGGAACATTCTAGGAAGAAATTGGTTCCGATATCCTCATCACTTACGGTTATGTCGTCTACTATGGTGACGGCTCCAACACCGGGAAGTACTATTGATTTGAGTATTTCTGTGCCTAGAGCCGTAGCGTTTATCAAGCAAATATGACCGTTTTCCAACGCCGATTGCCCATGGTCACCCCACAAACGAAGTTGCCGGTCATACTGTTTGTGTTTCTCGTTTTGTTCTGGAGATTTCGGAGATGGAGAAGCCATTGTAGATTCCGTGGTGTCTTATGTTGTAATATCTCTTTTTTTAGGTCGTTGGATTTATATAATTTTATGTATTTATCCACAAACAAAACTGATTTCAAAGAACAAAATTCGCGAATTATTTTCTTTTTTTTTCACAATTCGTTTTTGACGTTTGTTTCGGTCCGAATGAAATGAGTGCTTAGCAAAGCAGTAAGCACGAAATACAAGTTCAAGAAAACAAAATCTAGAAATTAAAGCTTTTTGATTTTGCAGGTCGCAAATTATTTACCTTAAATCAAAGGTCGATGATTTCTGCAAAATGCATCCATATCTATAAGATTACAGCATTTTAGCGCATTCACAAAGCATGTTTTAGTATATGTATTACCCAGAGCCGCCAAAAAAAAAATAGTGACATTACGTTTTGTGTTTGGTGGTGGTGAAAAATCCCCACGAATTATTTTGTAAAGTGAAATGTTATGGCATTATTATCGCTCGAATGTGCATGGAAATGAATTTGCAAACCTTATTCCAGGATTTCAATCCTAGGTAAAAGTTCAGACCATGAGTTTTCGTATGATAAAACATATATTTAGTGAAGGCTTTTCAACTTGTTTGTTTTTCGCAGCAAATTCGTGGTACACAGCTGTTTACTGGTGTTCACTGCGTTATTAGCTTTAAAATTAGATAACGCAATAACATGGTCCTACTGGGCTGTGTTTACACCCATATGGGCTTGGAAATTCCTAGTGGTTCTGGGTGCTATAGTGGGCACATATGTTTGGTGGCAGTACCCTCATTTCAGGTCAGTAGTTTTTACAAATACTTAGTAGCAATAAATTTCATTTCTTTTTCTTTATTAAAACTCTGAATTTTCTGCTGTAATAGCAGTTTTGCTGTTGCACATTCACAAGTCCAGTGTTCACGCAAAAATATCTTTTATTACCAGTGGCTAAGGCATTGTGAACCTTATTTACCATTAAAAAGTTTGGCATTGAAATTCTGCTTTTATTTGTGAAATTTTGCAAATCATTGTTTTCTAGTTTGTGTAAATAGAGTTAGCTAGAGAAAGGGATTGAACAAAATTATACCAAACTTGATAATTACAAGGTTTTCTATTGTAGAGGCAAATATTGAAGTTTACTCAATCAATTCTTTTAATCCCAACGATTATGAAGTTTTTAAAGATAAAGTAGTTTATTTGGGATATTATGAACATAAACCAACAATTACATGCATTAACTTGCCAACTACTGGACGAAGGGTCCGCGCTCAAAAGTGTCAGAACTAAAAGAGCACCAAAACGTAAAAAGAGAACCAATTACTACTCTAGCTATTAGTCTTTGTTTGATCGGCCGACTACACGCACCATGCCGCGATGGAAAAGAAAGATGGATGGATGGAGTGCGCGCAGTGGGATGGAAAAGAATTTCAGCGTTTTTAAAGTTTTTAGTGTTTTATATTACTACACGTATTTAGGTTTGTGTAGTTAAGTCTCGGACACTTTTTTCGATAATTTTGTACTAGACATATTACTAGTCCTTAGTATTCTACGTCAAGCCAAATTTTTTACTATACAATCTATGTTACCTGTATACTCTGTCCCTATCTGTTTTTTTTTACCATGAATTAATAACTAGGAGCCTTCTAAAATGACTTAAATTACCCAATTATACTGGCCTAAATTTGACTAATATAAAAATGACAGCAAAATATACAGACATAGCCAAACTATTTCTCATGATTATTATACTTTTAAAAAAAATGTTAATCAGGCTTATTTTCGAGGAGGAAACAGGGGAATATGAGATAGCTTAGACAATATAACTAGGGACAAACCTTGCAGTAGCATTTCCCCTCTGCCATCATACAAGATCAATTGATCATGTGCATTTAAATACAATTTTATATATTGTCACGATGAATCTAAAGTAATGGGATAACATCCAAAGTTGCAGATATCATGCTACCTCATCCCCCGAAAAATGTGGCAGAAAAGTTTTTTAGTAGAATGACACCTGTAACTCGTCCATATTGCTCGGGAACAGTGCAACAACCTATTCTTCAAATTGTTTGCAGGCCACATTTCCTCTTAATAAAATTTTATCTTTTTCAGATTGGAGGGTGAAGCATACATCCACTACAAAGCAATGCTAATAAGTCTTGCCATACATTTGATCCTGTTAATGTTTGAGCTGCTTGTATGTGATCAATTGACCACAGGACGTCACGTGTGGATACTAGTCTTCATACCTTTGATATTTATCAGCATTGTTTCTATTGCCATCTGCATATGGTCGGTTAAACATGATCGCAGTTATGAAGTAAGTATCAGAAGACAAAGGTAAAACAGTAAAGGATCTCGTTAAATTATAATGACAAATTATCAATTATTTTGACTCAAATAGCATATGATATGATGATGAGGGTGACTGAAATAGAATTAATTGATTACAAATTGATAATATTTTGAATAAGACTGATCATTTTTACTTTTCTACTATGCTTTATTCATCTTTTATTCCGTGTGTACAATGAAGTGTTAAAATAAAATAATGAATAAATAAAAATAACTGCCCTCATCTATGTTTAGTTAATAATTTGAACACTAATATAATTATTATAAGCCTTGGTGGTCCAGTAACTTTGCCTACCATGCAGGAGACGATGGTTCTATCCCCATCCGAGCCGACTCGTACCAATGAGTTTTTTTGGAATTTATGTACGATTTGTGACACCACTGGCTTTTCGGTGAACGTCTGACGGTGAACGAATTTCAAGGCATGTATTGTACCCACTGTCCATTATAAGTGGCGACGGGCTCACTCCCCGTCACACTAGACAGAGTTTCGGTACTACTAGTGAAACGTGGATGTTCTGAGGTTTCAGAATATCTCTGACTACCCCCTCGAGGAATATAGTCGTGAGCATAATGCTTATGCTAAAATTATTATGATACAAATTGTGTCAGAATTCTGAATAATTAAATTACTTACATACTGAGTAATTACTTATAATTAATACATTACCGTTTTTTCTTTCCAGTTGGAGTTATTTTGTGCTGTAAATATTCTTCAGTTTATATTTTTAGCGTTAAAACTGGATGACTTTATCAATTGGTCATGGGAGGTGGTGTTTGTACCACTTTGGATATTGATGTGTCTCAGTTTAGTTGGTAAGTTAAGTTTATTGCAGAAATATTATATTATAAACATACAAATTGTATGAATGTGAGACCAAAATAAACTGTTATTGTTATTATAAGTTATAGCCTTTAAGATCCACTGCAGTGCCAAGGCCGAATAAGGGTGAGATGGGAGGGCCTGGACCTTCATCATTCAGGCCCAGGTCAGATTGTGGTCAACATGCTGTCAGAGAATTGATAAGCTACCTTGACAAGCCTTTGACCTGCTCCATAGATGGAGCAGTTAGAACTGATCAATCCGGGACCAACTATGCAATGTTCCTTCTGAAGCACGAATGCGCACGAAAGAAGAAATTCTGATACCTATGTGTAGTCAACCAATCCACATTGGGCACACGTGGTGGACTTATGTCCATACACCCTCCCTGACGATAGGCCTGCAGTTGGATGTATACAGGGTGTATGGAAAAGTATCATTAACCTTTAAACCACATACTCTACCCATCAAACTGAACGACTTTTACTACGGGAGCAAACCTGTCAGCGCAAAAAAATATATCTGTATACAGGCTGATGATGATGATGATGATGATGACATTGACCGTAAGTGACTAAGCCTGTAGGATCCCACTACAGGGCAAAGGCCTTCTCTCATGAATAACACACTTCTCACATTGACTGTATTTAACAAATGATATTGGTCTTGCAGGGGTGCTCTACAGTATAATATTTGCGGGGATCTTGTTGCGGACGCCTGATGTGAACATGCAACAACGTCGGACTAGCTTTAACTCTGCACTAGCGTACACGTTTACTGTTGTACCTATTTTAGTGTTCCAGGTTTGTTTTTCTACGAAAATATCAATTTTAAAAAGCCTTCTGAATCACGGAACCTCTGTGGCTCAAAATAACCCATTACAGTATCAGTATGTTGGCTAGAGAAATCCTCTGGACAATATAAGATCTCGAGCAGGTATCGTTTCTTCTGTCAACTAGCCTCCATAGCCTATCTTGTATATTTAACTATAATGGGAGATTTTCTGCAACCGAATTAAAAAGAAAATGTCGTTCCTAATGGCTCGATACGATGTATTACGTTGATTCGTGATGGCTGTGCATCTTTGCTGTTAGTAAAATGCAAAGATAATAGTCAAAAAAAAAATTTTTATTAGATCGAAAACATGAAAAGATACTTCGTCAACGAATTCCTCAGACTCAGTGACATGCTTGTTTTTTTACTTTGTAGTCTAAATTTTATTTTCTATTATATTCAGATCCATGTCACATCAACGCCATCTATCGAGGCATGTTGAACTACGTTAAAACTAGCTGTCAAAAAATAGCCCATGATAAATTTTAAAACTTGTTTCAGGTGCTATTGACAAACAAGCTGGACGACGGTATAGCTCTTTCTTACACCGTCGTCGTGAGCCCACTATTCGTCAGCTATGCTACACTCATCATCATGTCCTTTAGCTCCAAAGGCGGGAACCGATGTAAGTCAATAAACCAACATTTATAATCAGTTACCCGACTTGCCTCCACCAACGCCCACTGGGGCCTCGTGGTGGAGTGCACACTCCCTCTCACCATTATTCGTGACTGCAGCCTTTGACCTGCATTAGGATCTAGGACCTAGGAGGACAGGCAACTTACTTTACGTAACTTTGTAAAATTTTTACCACGGCCAATAGGGAATTTATTCCCATTTATCGCTAAAGGGATAGATCCAGCGACGATAAGTGACGACGAATTGAGAACGAAAAGGGAATACACGAATCCAGCAATCTTTGGTGAACTATTCAGTTGAAAACAATTAATTTACATCTAAACATATTTAGGGTAGCCGCATGGCGCCGCTTTTTTCGTTTTTTCCTGTGAGTTTATCCAACTGTAATAATATCTTATTCAGCATAGATGATAAAGTTCGATATGCTAAGCAAAAATTCACACCAAAACTGGTCGCCCGTCCTGCTTCCCGCTCCGCTTTGAATTGCCCTTAAGGTGACTTGCACCACGGGTCATATTTCGTTTCTAAAAATAGTTTCATTATGATTCTGTCGCTATCTTCAGTACGAGCAGGGTGCGAGATAGAACGTTACGAACGTTATGTTGTATTTGTTTCAATAAGGTGTTTTGGAAGACAAACATAGATTGTTTCCATCTTTATTTCACTAAAGACAAAAGAACTTTAAGATAAGCTATCAAGAACTTATTCAAAGTTAGTGAAATAGCCCTAAAGTTCAATTTATAACAAATACGTAACATTATTTCCAGGGTGGTTTGGCATAAGAAAAGATTTCTGCCAGTTCCTTCTCTCAGTGTTTCCACTATTACAAGAATACGCGAACATTGCTTACAACAACAACGTGAATCGAGGCTCCAACGTTATTCCCACCGAACCGCCGGTCAACCAGGAACCCTACAGAGACGAGGACACGCGTAAAAAAGTTAAAGACAGCAAAAAGTCACAAAAAAATCAAAAGAAGAACGAAGCAATGAAACCAGTTGTGCCTATCACGAGTATAGACATACCAGATTGATGTCTTGTAGACGGTTATGTGATGAATTGTGTGTTCATTCGTTAAATAGTTCTCTTGTACATACGTGGGCTTCTATAAGTGAAACGAAGCAATTTTTATGTTAAGTTTGGTATTAGCTTTAGGTTATATTTCTTGGGTAAGTATAAAAAAGTTTATTACTGAAAAGTGAACATTGTTTTTATTGTTGTCTGAAATAAAGATAAATTAGGTTTGTTTTTACAACATGCATGTTTTAGTAAAATCTTCCATGTTTCGTTATGTCTATGTATAATAACTGTACAAAAATTATTTACTTCTCTTTTAATAGGAATAATTTAATAATAACATAAGAGTATCAATGTACCAAGAAGCTCATCTTTAAATTGGGTCACTGACTAGTAAATGTAGGCTCTATTATCATGGTATGTATGTTATGGACCAAGTGCACGTACGGGCGCAGCGAATTCAATATAAAATAATCCTTATTTTTATACGGGTGCAGAATAGAATACGTTGTCAGAGAAAGCACGTCGAATAATACGCCAGTGAATTCGTACATAAATGAAAAAAGGGTTAAAATTGCAAAGCGTGATGTAGTTCTGGATTTTGTCCGTGCCAAGTTTCCGTCCGCCTGTTGCCCGTGCCTTGAGTGCTCTTTTTGAATCACACATTCTAATACGTACCTATATGGAAATTTTAAAATAACTAAGTATATCGTTGGCTAAAGTGTCAAACCTCGTAACTCCATGTTATTCTTCAGCTTACATTTTTATTTTATTACTAATTTCTGAATGCATCCATGGCACAACTCTTAAATCCTTTTAAAAAGCCGTTACAATTTAAAATGATAAATAGAAAACCATATAACTATGGGCTGCCATGGTTCGTGGTGACGTTTTTTGTGCCTCCTGTAAAATTTGATCTAATGGAGTTACGAGGTATTACACTTTAGCCGACGATATGTAGAGTTTATGCATCATTCGTATACGAATATGAAAGTGTGAGATTCAAAAATAGCCCTTCTGAATGCTATTTTAACTGCAATTCGCTGCGTCCTTCCTTAGGACTGTTAGTTTTTATTCTTTACTTGCCCCAAAAGTAACTTAATCCATAACAAAATGTACTTTTGATTCTGATAAAACACCAGTGTTATCAAATTATATTACTAAAATTCCTAGGCAAGGGATGTTTTGTATTTTGAGTTAGGCATTACGTTCAATTAGTGATAGATACATGAAAAAAAAAATACAGGACGAATCTAATAATTCGATTATGCTGATTTATAATATTGACAAATCTATGTGTTTAGCAGAGATAATTTAGACATTTAAGGCTGTACGCTGCATTAAGGGGATATAATTCGGAGCGCGCTCCATACAAACGTACTATGGTGATATTTTCAATACTAACCAATTAAAGTCAATGAAATTTTGCTGAAACAATCTTGAAACAAATATCTATGCTTGTATGGAGTCAGATTTTCGTTAAAATATACAGTTTCAATGCTAGGATTAATTTAAGATTTGTATGGAAATCTTTGAGGCAATGTAACTTTAAAACTATACATTTTAACGAAAATCTGACTCTATACAAGCATAGAAATTTGTTTTTAGATTGATTCTGAAAAATTTCATTGAGTTTAATTGGTTAGTATTGAAAATATCACCGAATGAAACGTCAAATGATGTACGTTTGTATGGAGAGCGCTCCGAATTATATCCTCTTAAGCGTGCATCCGTTGCGCTTGACAGCATACTGTTTTCGGCTAGGATCAAGGTTTTCGGTAAAACACAAAAGCGCCGCTCAACCGCCGGCCAGTTTACTAGAAACCAAATACACGCGTAATGCAGCGGACGGCCTAAAGGGACTTTTATCTGTAAGTGTTAGTTAGATTAAAATCTCTGAAATAGTCCCATTTAGTAAAAATTCTAGTTGGGTGTTAAGTAAAACTCGCAAAAGGACCTAAAAGTATTTGATTTGGAAGTATATTTGTAAAATAATTTTTTATTTCCTAGCAAGTGTAATAATTAGGCTGAGATGTGGTTGACATCTCAAAAATAATAAAAATATGTCCTTTTTAAAATCATGCTTAAAATAGCTACTTTTTTGTAACAAAGTTTTGAATTTAAACGGTAGGTATTATATTCGAATAAATGTAATAAAAGACTAAAAAAAGCTTTAGTTTGGTAAATGTTGCTAAAAGTTCAGCAATATGATGCTATTCATCATTATTTCTCTGTGATATATTCTCTTCCTATGCGATTTGGAATTGTAGTGTAAAATTAGCTGCTTTATGTGAAGTAGCGTGTTGTGTTGATTTAAAGTTCGTCAATATTAAAAGTGGTGTTCATTACTGTTCATGCTTTTTATTTTTGGGCTACAGAAACTAGCTTAACTACTGAAATTTTTACATAAAGGACATGCCGGAAAATAGAGAAAAAAAAGTTATTTAATCAGGAAGAATATACATATTTTTTTAATATTTTATTGACTTTCAAAAATCATAAAGTCAAATCAGCAGTAGAAAGATGCATATCTTCATAGTAATTTTGTCATTTTCAACTGTTGAGTTCAACGAATGAGTTTCAAAAATAGCACTCCTGACAACGTTACAGACTTCAATATTTTGCAAAAAATTAAAATTTTTTTTTGAATACGAAGAAAATGGGGCGTAAATGTCTGGTCTTGTTTAAGCTATTTCGAACCGCATTAAACATCAGTTTTCTGTTTCAAAAATATAGCATAGCTATCTTGGTGTTGATATTAATATATCAAGTGACCTATGCTATAATTTTTGAAAATATGACATAAAACTAGAAAAGTTTATCTAAAAAATAAGTACCTACATTTTCCTTTTATGTCCTGTATATTCATACCGCCAATTTGGAGGATTGGGGAACCCTTTACCAAACAATGGGGCAGAAAAGGTTATAAAGTTTGTAACCCGAGTATCTTAAATGCGTTATACTTTGGGGTGCTTCAGACCATCAAACTGAAAATTTACACTATTCGAAAAAACACTTCCGTTCCATACATTTGGCTCGAGTAGCCATTGAAATTTTCTATAAAACCTTTCTTTTCGGGATTTCTATTGCCGTCCCTTTGTAAAAGTTATTCAGTTTGATGGTCTGAAGCACCCCCCTAAAGAATATAACTCATTTAATTGTATACAATAAAAGCTTTATATTGGTTTTGTTACCCATTATACTCAACCATACGAGTAACTATAACAACTGAACTAACCTAGGTAATAAAGAGAATAACTAAAGTCTGAACAATAAGAAGCAACCGCAATGCTCACAAATAACTTGGCTATCATAATTTCCTTGCTTAGACCTATTTCATAACATGCGGTCGAGGACGGCCTATAAAGCCTTGGATTTGCCATTATGCAAGCCCACAGAACATTTTTTTACTTTCTGAACTCTATTGTAATAGACATAAGAGTGTTGCATTGGAGTTATGGTTAAGACTATGATTATGGCATTGTAGTTAGCTAGGTATTTATCTTTTCGTTGTTGTGATTTATTAGTTATTCATGGAATTATTCTTATCTAAATATTTGGATTTGTTTCCACAGGCAACAAAATTTTTTCTTCGTCTACATATCTGGTACCCACAGAGTACTATTATATATATGACTGGTACCTACTTCATTAATAAATTGAAATTGTTGTTCATAGGTAATAGGGGTTATATGGGAAGTGAGAAGAATCTTTGAATAGCTATAAAATTTAGATTTCAACATATAAGTCAAGTTTTCTTTTTCATACAAAAGTATTCAGTCAGGCCAGACCGACTGTGATTGTGTTTTAGTCGAGGTTTAAGTAATCTCCATCATCTGAAATTACTATTGACTTTACTATTCTAAGCCAATGGAAATTACGAACCAAAATGGCAAAGAACTAAGAAAAAACAAACGAAAACGATAATTTACTTTGATCGAAGATTTCGATATCGATCGTATCTCATTAAGAACAAAAATTTGCTTTCCATTTAAAAAACCGCATCGAAATCGGTCCACCCGTTCGAGGGCTACGATGCCACAGACAGAGAGACAGACACACAGACATTGGCGTCAAACTTATAACACCCCTCTTTTTGCGCCGGGGGCTAAAAAGTAGCAGTGATGTGAATTACTCAAACAGAGTTCAACCGTCTCTAAATCAGAAAAAAATATGGGTTTACTTTTATACTAATGGCTAACCAAATCCATTAGTTTTCAATAGCTGAAGGATGTCGCATCAAAAGTAAATGTTTTGTCGCACACAACCAGCCGCCAAGGTTGCTGTAATTGGAGCTGAATAGCAATAAAACTTTAACTATTGCTATTCGAAACTTACCCTACACTACAAACGCTTTATACATGATGTTCCAAACCTAGGGGAGCGTGCAGGAAGCTGGAAAAGGTAATGTCTAGGAGCGTGTCATTTCCCAAGGAACATTTTAAAAACACTTGAATAGTACTAGAGGGCGCCTATTGTAACATCATTTATGCTGCGTCGGTGGCGCGTTGCGGAGAGGCATGTGGCACTCAATCATGAGGGTCCGGGTTCTAATCAGCATCGACGACATGCCATGTACCAATGAGTTTTTCTAACTTGAGTAGGTACGTAATATCGGCTGCTCGCAAACGGTGAAGAAAAACATTGTGAGGAAACATGCATACGCTTGAGAAGAAATTTTTATGCGTATGTAATGTCTACCAATCCGCATTAGGCATTCGTGGTGGACTTACGTCCATTCACCCTCCCTGAAGGTAGGCCTGTGCCTGTGGGCTGATGATGATGATAACGAAACTTCAATGACTTTCTATGCCCAGTTATTACGAAAAATTGTGTTCATTAATGTCCGCTACCATACGATGAAAAGCAAGTTTTGTAAGCTCTCTCAACCCTTCAAAAACTACACCCCTAGAACTAACCCTCGCGTCCCGGTACGGATGTCTCCATACATCGATTTTACTTTCCTTTCAGCTGTTCAGTCACCAACATGTTCTGCAAGAGTTAGCATACTGTTCACCGCTTCTTTTGTTTATTTTTACGAAGTTTAACATTCTTTGTTCACAAAAATGTCTTCTTTAAAACCTGGTAGTAAAAAATGGATTAGCGAAGAGACGACGGACGAAGAAGAATTGTTTGTGCACTGCAGGGAAATGGAGGTCGTGTGTTATGCTGTAACGAAAGTGATTTTAGACGCGGATAATAAGTGGAAAGGCTCGGAAGGCAAACATCAGTATCATTCCCTAGCTAATCGAAGTTACATTATGGAATTGGTTAATATACAGGTAAGCCATCAAAATAAGTGTAATACTTATTGTTTATCTATAACTTTATTTTATTTGTGTCAAAGTTCTTTTTGAACATAAATAAATCGCTTTGATTAGTATGCATGTTATAGATAGACACGTTAAGCAAAAAAACACCTGAGTCACCTTGACTAACTGCAAATAGTTGGTTGTGACAAAGTTCTAAGGTACGAAATAATTTAATTCCTCACTCTGTTTATTAATACACAGACTTAAGAGGATATGTGAAAAAAATAGGATTCTTCAAAGCATCATATATCATGAAGTACTAACATTAGGAGTATGATTTGCGGATATGTGTAAATTGAACATATAATTGAAGTTTTGATTAGAGCCAAAACACGATTAAGAGATATTTTCTCGATAGAAAAATAAGCCAAAGTAGCCTCCGTCTTTATCGATAAACGCTTGGAACTGCTAAACGGTGAATAATATAAACACGAGACTAGATTTAAAAAAAGAGTAACTTACATAAATAGTGCAATCACAATTAAATAAAGTTTGTTTTACGCTTGCATCGCTTCAGGCGCGCGCGCCGCCCCATCTCTTTCTCTCGCATCAGGCAGTAATATAAGCTATCACACGCCCATTTCACTTAGGCCCTTAAAGTTGGAAATTTCATCCATGATAAAATTTCATTATTTGTATTTCAGGTTTTAGACCAAATAATAGCATATCTATCGAAGCTAGTGAAATCATTCTACAAATTGAATCCAAGACTGGCGCGGTTAAAAAAAGACAACGACCTAGTTCAGAGCAAGCACGACCACATATTTGACAAACTATGCAGCACTAGATTTATATTGTTACAGTCTATAAACGGACTAATAACAACTTTATTAAATCACTGTCTGCATAGAGAAGATTCTAGAAAGATGATTGAATCATGTTTGAAGTAAGTACTAAGGTATAACACAATACTCTCAATCCCGCGGAACTACTACTGAGATAATAAAAATCACTAGTACCGCGACGGAAGTTCGCCACGAATCTACTAGGAATAAACCAAGCCTTGTGCTGATGAAGGATAAAAATTACCAAACAAAAACAGGCCCAGTTTCAATCCCAACATGTACAATCCTAGGAACAATTAAAACTATGAATTGTCTATTTACTAAATATAATACACACACATGCTGAAAGGGGCTATAGTCAGAGGAATTCTAAATACACCATTGTATTCATAATATCCAGATTTCCCTGGAAGTGCTCACAGTCTGACCACTTTATGACAAGTATACTTAGCTCGTCGCAACTCTTAATAATAAACTACACTTTATATTAGTCTTTACTTTGAATATCGTATTTGTACTGTTACAGTATGGTAGCCATATACAACAACCTAATCGGCGTGAGTTACAAGAAATTCGCTGCCAAGTTCAACGTGTGTAGCAATACTTTTCCCAACACTGTCAGCGAAACTAAACCCATCACGCTAACAAAGATTGTGCAGGTATGTCACGCCAAAATTACTCCTTTACTAAAGATATCCAGCAGCAATGAATAGCTGGTACAGAATTTCAAGCTGGCTAATGATGCTAAACGTTTGTAGATTCTATCAAAAAGTAGAGTGGAAATCAACTGTCATCGCCTTATCAATTGCCTGGTGAAAGTGTATAAACCTGAAGATAATTCTGACAACGAATCCAGTACCAGTACCGCAGAGAGTTTAGAGATTTATCAGTAAGTTAAAATGAAAATTATTAGAATACCATTCTTCGTTGATATCATACACAGAAACAGCTTCATACAAGATCTCGGTGGCCGGTGCACCCCTTCATGAATGTGCAGCGATGTTTGTACCAAACTGCCGCTCATTCTTCATACCTACGTTATCGTTCACGTACGGTAGTGTACCGTGCCCCGCCGCGAGCTTATATGAAGCTATTTCTCTGTAGGATTGTGTACTCGGTGTCACGACGGCGCGTCATTAATGGAACCCTTTTCCGTAATTTTTCAATCAATCAATTACTTTAAAAGGTAGTTTTTGATTGTTACAAGGTTTCTGACCATCCTAAATGGAAGTACGGTCGTGACGTTAAAATCCTAAGTCCTAAAAACCCATGTCTTATATTCTTTATTGTACACATAAAGTAATTATTAATATTACAATAAGTTGTGATTGATGTACACACGGCGACAGATCAACCTACCCATAGTTGAACTCTATGTTCATGGACATAAGGTCCAACTATGGGTAGGTTGATCTGTCGCCGTCCGTACAAAGTGGAGCGAGTGTATGTTTTCAATAGTATTATAAACGTTTTAAAAAAAATGTTATCTGTCCTACTTCTTTTAATCAGCACATTAACAAAACACATAACACCTCCAATGTCGACGGCGTCTATGACGGTAGAGAAGCGCCGAGAAGCGTTCATCGAGGAGAAGAAAGCCAAAATGAAACAGGCTCAAAGTCTAGTCGATGTCAAGAACGAACTGAACAAGAAGTTAAATGAAATAGCACAGTATTCTGATGGCGATATCCAGTATACATCTCTGCTTACAAAGGAGAATGTTTTTAATAATGAAGGTAAGTTTTAAAATTAGTGTCTCGTATAACTTTAATAGGCCTATTTCGTTTTCAAGCAAATTAAGAATGACAATTCATAAAAATTTGGTTACCTACCTTATTTAATATCAGTTTGTATTAGAGCCCAATACTATAGCGGAACAGAAGAATTAAAGTTGCCAAAACAAAGTCGTCAAAAATTTCCATTTAAAATGTAGGGATTTTAGTGTCAAATCTTCAACATAAATAGATGTTCACGATCTAATTGGTGTGGTGTCATGCCATTGAATCCGTAGGGCAAGTAACTCAAGTCTCACAATTTAAATTGAATTGCACCACTATTCGAACATTGTGTCTCAGACACTCTCTGTTAACTAGTCAATATAAAACTAATTTTATTAAATATGTCCGAATCACCTGGTTGTCTGAAAAAAAGATGATTCGTGCTTCGGATGGCACGTTAAGCTGTTGGTCTCGGCTACTATCTCCCGTGGCAGTAGCCGTTACATAAAAACCACGTCAGAGGCCGTAAGGCGGTCTGAAAAAACTGACACCACACGATAAGAAGAATATTAAATATGTTATCTTTTTCAGAAAGCGTCAATAGTATACTACAGAGTGAAGAAATCTATATAGAAATTCTTCTAGACACAGTCGCACATATGACTCCGATGTTCCTAGGAAACAATGGTGTGAGAAAACTAAAATCTGGTAAAATATTAATTTACTCTTATCAATAATTTAAACAAAGAAAAAAAAAATTGAGAAATATTTTAAAACAATCGAAAACCGGAGAGGAAAAATGATCGGACACTTGATACGAAACGATAATTTCTTTAAAACCATACTGGAAGGAAAGATAGAGGGGAAAAGAGGCATAGCAAGACTCAGACAGAGTTATCTAGCCCAAGTGAAGGAAAAGGTTGATGTCGAGTCGTATCAAGAACTCAAGACACTAGCGGAAAAGAGACAGGATTGGCGAATACTCCAGAGCGTAGCTCTCAAATAAGATGATTAATAATTTAAACATCTGGGACACAGTAATCCTGTGACAGACACAGTAATGACAACCGACTGATTTGCAATGTTATTTTACATTTTAGGACGCGTGCAAGCAAGTAAGAAAGCAGCTCACAAAGTGACAGAATACTATCAGAACGTGTTGTGGGGCGATGTGGGTAGCTGTCTTGAACATATTGTTCTTTGGTGGTCTTCATATCCCTTAGCCACTAGGTAAGATTAATATTTTTCGTCACCACAGAGTTACGATTACGAGGCTCTGACTTTGTTCGATTGAATGTGGAAACTGTTTTAGTCGCGTTTTAGTTTTATTTCATATGTATTATTTAACTAGTCCTGGTTACTTAATGTGAGATGGCGGTTTTCGTTCAAAATTTAACTCCAGTTGAACACTGCTTCCACCAGTCCGCAATGGTCACACAGTTGTAAAGGATATTTTATAGGATTATAATTATTATGATATTGACTTTATACTTGGATGGGTGACCGTAAAAACAAATGCTGCTGTTTCAGATCACCAAATACGAGTCAAAATCTTCGAGAATGGTTGTTTTTGACTTTTAATGATAACAGTGAGTATTAGTCTTTGAAGAACCTTTTACCACGTAAAATTAAAATATCTTTAAATCTTATTTTTTTATTCTTTTTACTCAGATACTCCAGATTTGGTATTGTCTGCTCTCAGAATACTAGCAGACGCCTTAGGTTGCCACGTGACGTCCACCTCGTGGGATAAACATTTTGGGTAATAACATAAATTATGACTTTGTGTCTATGTTGGTACCTATTCGATGTATAAACCTGTGGACATCTGCTTTAACGTGTTTCAGAGCTACATTGACGACCAATCTGAAGCCAACGTCTTTGAAAGTCTATCCTGACCTGTCTTTGTATGTAACTGAGGTATGTAAATTTTGGTGGTGCATGCTAAACAGAAGTGATCTTAATCGTCAAGTTTAGTTGAATTATACACACTTCACGTGGGTGTCGTGTATTATAAAGTTTATTTTGTATCGACATTGTTTGTAATGGGCAGCAGGTTAGTTAACTACTTGACACGTCATTTTGCCTTGAAACCCTAAATATCATCATCATCAGCCTATTATACGTCCCACTGCAGGGCACAGGACTGCCCTCAGGGAGGGTGTATAGGCGTCAGTCCACCACACATTCCCAATACGGATTGATAAATAAATTATAAATAATAAATAAATAAATATCTTGGACATCGTCACACAAATTATCTAGTCACATTTAAAGTACCAGAATCTAGCCTGGACTTGTGTTATGATAACTAGACAACGATATAGAATACACATATAGATACAAACATCCATGACTCGGGTACAAATATTCATATTCATCATACAAATATTTGTCCCTTACGGGATTCGAACCCGCGACCATCGGCACAGCAGGCAGGTTCACTACAGACTGTGCTATCGGGCCGTCAGTCTGATAGACTTCACTTACGCATCAGAATTTCTTCTTCAGCGTATGCAGGTTTACTCACGATGAGTTCATCGTTTAAGAGCAGTCGGTATTACGTACATAGTTAGGAATACTTATTGGTGGTTAAGTGTCCATACCTCTCCACACTGATAATCCGAAAAGGAATACGGTTGCGAGTTCTTGTTTGTGTATTTAAAAATAAGTTTGAAAACGTTTCAGTGCACAGAATCGGGAAGTAACTTCGCGCTGATGCTCCAAGAGCTGGTGACACTCAACAATCAATGTGAAGTCACCTGGGACTACATTATGGGTGCCCCGATAGAAGACTTGCCTATTGTTGAACAAATACCCATTCTACATAGATTGGGTAAGTGATATAAACTTATCAATATATACCTACTATGATGACTATAATCATAATATATACCTACACTTAGTCTATATCGTTTGAGCGAAAAAACATCCAAATGAAACCGATTTTAAATAGAGCACTGGCTGTTGTCAAAAGTGCTTTATACAAAACGGCAAAAAATTTTGTTTTGATTATTGATTTATACGAAAGAAACTATCAATCTTTTAGAGATCATATTCTAGATTTTTTTAATGAATATTTTGTCATACTTGTGCAAATGTGATTAGAAACGCGGAAACGCTGCCAGAAATATGGGATAGGCGCCAGTGGTGACCATTTTGAGGCTTTCAACCAGTTTCTTTGTTAATTGATTACCCCCATAATCTGGATCTTCTCCAAGAATATTGGCTATGTTAGCCACATGAGGGCCCATGAACGCCAACAACGGAGTTGAAGCAGTCGCCGTGGCCGAAATCGGTTAGGAGCAATACATACATACGGCCCATAATAACCTAATCGTAATACGTATTATAAAACAACAAATAAAACTACAGTAATGTAATTTCAGATCATTCGATCCACACATACAGACTGTGGTGTCTTGCCGAGACGCGTCGGCTGGCCAATACGTGGGACATGGATGATTTTTTCCGAATAGCACACAACGATATGCAAGCGTGCATGGAGCAACTTATCAATTTACGATTTGCTGATCACACCGTTACTATTGAATCCGGTATGTTTTGTTTTCATAATTTTTATTGACGGGCGACTTTTGTGGGGTGGCCAGCAAACAGTGGATGAGACTAACGTGCGACCGTTCTAGTTAGCTCGAATATGAAGAGACCTATACCTCAGAAAAGGCAATAGTATTATAGTTCTACATACAGAACGGCCACTCTCACCCCCTCCGACTTCAGATAACCCACCCCATCTTACACTTTCTGGAGACACTTTAGGGGAGCCGAGCAAGGGAATGCAGTCAGGCACGCAAACCCGTTGGATTTGACTACATAAAATTGTGTCTTTTCGTGCTAAAAAAACGTTGAAGCTCAAATACAATTTTTGATAACAGAACAAACAATAAAAAGTATCGAAATGAAGATTACGTTAAATGCAAAGCGCGGCTTTCAACCCTAAACGCAATGTCATAGACAGTTTGCACAAAGTGCGCATGTGCAGACGCCATTTTGAACTTCATAAACGTTCTATAGAGTGCCGGACCTGTGCCTATACCGAGCAGTGGAGTTTATCGAGCTGATGATAATGAATATTTTTTGATGCAATTTGAAATCACATAAAATTAAAGCTAATGTTATGTTGCAGGCAAAATTGGTGTCCATGAAAACGTCTGCGCTAAGATGAGGGAAAAGTTAGTTTCCGAAGTGAAAGTCAACATTCAAAAATTAAAAGTAATTATAACCCATAGAATCGAATATTCTTGTTTCGATACATAAGTTCTCGCCTTTGACTAATTATTATAAGGACTAGCCTTGCGGTAGCATTTCCCCTCTGCCACGGTATAAGCACAATTGATCTTGTGCATTTACATTGAATTTTACACCTTATCACTAAACGAGACAGCCTATAATTGCGAAATAATAACTTCGAACTTAGAACGTTTGGGGTTCACACGAGACTACTTTTCATGATTTTTAACATTCAAAATTAGAATGTAATGTTATGGGGAATAAAATCCAAAGTTGCGGATTTCATGTTACCTCGCCCCCCGCAAAAAGTTGCAGAAATGTTTGTTAGTAGAATTACACGCGTAACCAGTCCACATATAAATAGTCAAAGGTTCTCGCCATTGTCCCCGCCAGAGACCACGGAACGCCACACGCTAAGACTCTGACACACCTCTTTACCCTCATTCACATTCATACATCTTTTCATGCACTTCCATCGATTGAGGATGCTACGCACTTGCCCTTTACGGAAAAGATCATTGATTTGATCGTGGTACGTTTTCCTCGGACGGCCTCTCCCAACACTTCCGCTCACCTTTGTCTGATATATTTCATTCATAAACCTTCTTTCATTCATTCTCTCTACGTGGCCGAATTTGATTGTATAATTTAAAATTTACTGAACTCGATCTCAACCCACCGCAAGGGCACACTCCCCCTACTTACTACCAAACCAAGATTCTTAAAATGTATCCATGAGCACGTAAGCGCTTTCATTCATTGCTGAAATGATAACAAATAATGTTTTCCTCAAAACCTAAAATGCGAATACCTTTAAATTTTAAATATCAAAATAATGAAATTATTGTTTCAATCTTATTATTTTGTCGTAAATCAGTTGGGGTGAATGATGTTTTGCGCTTATTCATTAACACGTTGTATATCTAATCGGGCTCTAACCATCAGAGCCAGGTTAGATCATTTTAAGTAGTGATTATTGACTATATCAGCTTCATCTCACTAACCGACAAATTGCAGTGATATACACGCATCAGCTCTAAGCTGCTATTGTATCATAAATAATAATAATAATATTAAATAAATTAGGTATTCTGCGACATAGGGGTGAGACACATTACCCGACGGCGCGGGCCCATACAAAAATGATATTAAGTATGGGAAGCCGTCCGCCTCATGCGATTCATGACGTAAAATTCGAAAACAATTATTAATATTGTCTAAAATTATGAACTCTACGGCCTGTAAAATTGTAGGAAGCGACAGAAGACATAACTTCGGTCCTATCATCGGTGTGTGCTACCACAAGCTTGGCGCAGCTGACAATGATATTCCCGAGCAACGCCGAGTGGAGGCAGTTGTCGGACCCGCCGATCCCTGGCTTCTCTATCTATGTTCACGAGTTTTTGAGTAAGTAACGATATTTTGTAAACGCGTTTAAAAAAGGAACTAAAGTATTTCACGTTGCAAATATTAGTATACATGAAGGAAAATAATAACAGAGCACTTAAGGGAGTATGGTAGGCAGAAAAATGATTCAGCTTTTATAAAAACAATACTGTCACTCAGAACAAGATTTTCAAGAGGTCAAATATAAAATTCCCCGACTGTGTATCTAAAAAAAAATGTCTACAGTGATTCTTATTAATTCACGTTAAATGTTTCAGATAAACTATTGCTGCCAGCGATAAAAGCGACACAAGACATTACAACATTGAACATGGTGCTACGAATAGTGTGCGAGTCATGGCTGCATCACATTTACGTTGCCAAAGTTAAATTCAGGTGCGTTATATTACATCTTACAACAATCAGGTGGGAGCAGAATGGAAGCTGTTTTAGTATTATCCACATAAGACAGCCTAGTTCCAGATTTTGAGGCTCTGAGCAGACGATGGACAATTTGCCCACAGGCATCCGCGGATACGCCGAATACGTATTGACCCACCTACGCACACATCCATCGTGCAGATAACGTGCCCCCGGGCAAAATTGTCCGTCGTCTGCTCACGACGAAAGAATTATGGATTTAGAATTTCCAAGTTAACAGTAGTTAGGATTCAATTGAAAAATAAAGGAAGATCACACGAAAAGTGGGAACTCCTTTTAGTATGGCCAGCTCATTTTTTCGCTTATCTGTGAGAAGGACGTATAAAGGCCGATGATGATAATAACTTAAATATTGCAAATAAGATTAAAGGACCTAGAGAGCTTTCTTTTTTTAACAATAATTAAATATTGTTGAAACAGTAAAGATGCGGCGACACAACTACTGGCGGACTTCAATGAAGTACGCAACTGGCTGAACGAGTGTAAGAGCCTCACACCAGCTGCTAGGAAACAGATGTTGCAGAATGAAGTGTTAAGGTAAAAATTCACTTTAAAATGCTATCGGCCTGATTTAAAGTCGACATATAGTTCAGTACGTATACGTACTTAAACTTGTAGAGGAGCCACGAGCACCCCACAGAGACAAAGCATATAAAGAGAGCAAAAAATGGTCATGTGACGCGCTCGCCCATAGATTGTCCACTGACGGCAAACACATCGCCGCACCTTTTAGTAGTGTAATTATTATCGCAGCGCGATTGTCTGAAGCTTTGTCTCTGTGGGGTATTTGCCCATGTGCCCGAGAGAGCTGACCAAGTTGCTCTTATAATGCACGAAGACGAAGTAAACAAAATACCATTTATGTCAGTACATACGACACTATAAGGTAGTAATTATATATCAAGTATGCTTATCAAGCCTAAAAATTGTGGCCAAGAAGCAATTTCGTCCATTTAGGACCAAACCCTTGACGACCATTGTGACTGGTTAATCTTTCCACGGCATGAGTGATTGTTACGCGATATCGCTCACGCACACGAATTATGAAGTGTAGATACCATCACTCGGTATCGCTAGATTAGTAGTAGAAAATCAGCATAAAAATCATTTATAAAAATTCTAGTAATAATATAAGATGTTTGAAACAGGCGATGTGAGCGATATCGCTCACGCACACGAATGAAGAAGGGTAGATACCGCTAGGTTAGTAGTAAAAAATCATCATAAAAATAATTTATAAAAATTCTAGTAATAATATAAGATGTTTGAAACAGGCGATGTGAGCGATATCGCTCACGCACACGAATGAAGAAGGGTAGATACTATCACTCGGTATCGCTAGGTTAGTAGTAAAAAATCAGCATAAAATTCTAGTAATAATATAAGATGTTTGAAACAGGCGATGTGAAGGTGTGGGCCGACTGTTACTGCACGCTCCCGGCGATTTGATATCGATGCAAGACTCAACTATGCAATCTGCTCAACAACTTCGTAAAGACGGTACGTTAAGGTTTAATTTTTTATGCGAAAGAAACACAAGCCACATTCCTCAGGATATTCGTATTTGAAAGAAGAGGTATCAGAGCACCTATTGCAACAGATGTTACCAGCGATAGGTATTTCTACTTAGAATCTAAGCTACATGTCGGGATGCCAGTATGGAACGTTTATTATAATATTTGGTAGCAATGGTTTGGTCACTGACCAACAGCTACCGAGAGCTGGATAGATCTATTGTAGCTGTCACCCTTGACCTAAAGGGCATTTCCTAGGCTCACGGATTTCATGAACTGGTTTAATGCTTTTGGAAGGGAGATCCCTAATGTCAGTAGGTGTTACAACGTATCCACCTAGATGGCGACTCCTGCTGTGAATGAGCACATCGCATTCGCAGAGGTGTACGGGAGTTTCCTCTGATTCAAAGCAGAATCTGCAAGTGGTTGAATCTACAAGCCCCATTCTGTGAAGATGCTTGTTTAACTTGCAGTGACCTGTTAATGCTCGTACCAAGAGCCTTAAGTCGCTGCGGTTTAAATCATTAGCATCAAAGGTATGTCTACTTGAAAAGCCGGGCACAAGTTCTGTTGCATGCTTCATTCCTGGTGTATCTTGTTCACGGCCCCCTCCCCCAGCACACTTCTTAAGGTTTTGCGAGAGACGCCGCAGTAAGGCTCGGGGTCTATCACAACCTCCTTCGCCCCTCTTCGTGCGAGCTCGTCAGCAGTCTCGTTTCAGCATGGGACTCTTTAAATAGTGTATTCTTTATTTTCAGAAAACGATGCTCCCGAACAACTGATGCCCGCGGAGATGTACGTGCCTAATCAGAAGCAATGGCTGACTTTACGCGCCAAGAAACTCAAGGGACCTGTCGCGTTCGCGTTGTGTTGCATTGTTTTATGTTGATCCGTGTTTAAAATACATATAGTTTGGTTGGGTTCAAAATATAGAATTCTCAAAAAAAACTGTCACCGATTTGGTTAGAGAATAAAAGAGGCAGAAGGCGATCGAAGTCTTTTGAATATTTGAAATAATAGTTCTATTGACGAACACTTTTCAATATTGAAACACTGATGAATACCAAAACATTTAAAATTATTTCCATTTTATCAGATCCTGGTCGAGCTTTGCAAAATAGTAAAAATAATAAGCACTTTTTGAAAATCTACCATCCGCAATCTAAGTGAACAAATTATTGTCATTAAAATTTAATTAAAGACGAATAAATTTAATTTTCCATTAAACAATTCATTTATTAGATCATATTGAAATAACATGTATCACTTACCAATTGAATTCTACATTTATCCTTATATTTATTCTCACATTCAGTCGTCGTCGGAATCCGATCGTCTACACTTCTCCTTCAATTTGTCATACTCATTACGCTTTATCAGATCCTCTTTCAACTTTTCCATGTCATTTAATAAGCTACTAACTTGAACGTTATCTAATTTATCATTTGTCACAGATTCAGTATCGCTGACCAGGCCAGAGTCGTCATCAGATTTGTCGCTGACACTAGGCGCGTCGTTGTCACTCTGTGCTTCGTCCTCTGATTGAGCGTGAACGCTGCTGTCGTCGGAGCTTTCTACTCGTATTTCAAGTCTGTACGCTTTAGGCACGCGGTCCTCTAGGCGTTTTCTGCTGGAATCTTTTTCTGGGGGACTTTCGCGACCGTCTGCGCGTCGTTTCTTCTTTTTCATGCTCTTCGCTATCACTCTCTTTTGGTGGTCGAGTTGAGGGAATAATTCTGGAAATAAGGATTGAAAATGTCAATTTAGTTGCAAGTAGGCAAACCCAGTTAGAGTAGTGCACCGTCAATCGCGTTTGACACCTGCGATAAGTACCTACGGCGCCACGTATCAAACACGATACAGGCTGTCGCACATTGGCGCATTTTAGTTCGTCGTTCCTGAAGCGCAAAGTTCGAAATTCGATAAAGCGCTCGAAATTAGCAGAGTGCGGTACAATGTATTACAGTAGATTTTGAATAATCTATGGTTAGGGTGTCAGGTCGTAGGGTGATAAGCTCGGGAACATAATGAATAGCTAAAAGGGAGACCTTTTATCTTATCTTATGCCACAGTATAAGAAAGAGTATGGTACTACATACAGTACGGACATTACGTGCCCTCCAATTTTCACCTCACCCCGTTGGTCAGAAAATAGTAGGCAATGGTAGTAAGGTACATTTTTCCAACTTGGAGCGGACGTTCTTAGATTGTGAGCTTTCTGTACTTGTACTCTTATGATTTTGTGATGAAATGAAGATCTTTGAGAACTAATTTCGACGTATAAAATGCGCGCCGTAACAGTAGTATCCACACTCATGGTAGGCCTACAGAACAATGTATGTGCCAATAAGGGTAATATTTATATCCTGGTAATATCTTACCATGAGCGCAGTTCAGGGCCTCCTCAGCGGCATTCATCTCGGCCTCCTGTATGGAATGGCCGCGCGCGGCCGCCAGCCTCGTGCCGCGGAAGTACACGCCTACTGTGTACACTCGAGTGTTCGTCGGACCCAGGCACTCTATCACCCTGTGGAAACACATTCATTATTTAGATGTGCAATATTTGACCCAAAAAAACAACATAGGTGTTTGATTCTAAATAACAAATTCTCTGATATGTAGGCAAGCTATTGTGGTGGGCTATTGGGTGTTGGAAACGCAAGAATGTTCAGTTTAGTTGGTGAAGAAATCTAACAGTCAGACATCAACCTACATCAAAATTATTAATATTACACCGTTTTTCTCTAATTGTGCCCTAAATCTTGGTCATTACTCTAAAACTTACTTGTATAAAGGTATATCAGGTTCGCCGCCCTCCATAGACCGCAGCGTGAGGCAACACTGCTGCAGTTTCGACTTGGGGTCATTCCAATCCTGGTTCATGATGAACTCCTGCAGGCGCGGGAACAGGCACGCGTTGCAGAACGCTTGGCAATATTCTAGGTTCTGTAACATTATCATCAGTCATACACCTCACGAATATAATCCCTTTCTGTACGGTCAAAAACTTCCCTACAACTACCAAATATTTTTAATGCGTATCTACCTATAATGCTAGCCTTAAGCATATTTAATGGGTTCAGGGTGGAACTACGTATCAAGTAGTGATAGATGGATAGCCTTTCAACCACTGGATAGGAAACCTTATGTTATCCCTTATTAACTCGCCCAAAACCCACGAGAAGAAATGGGATGGTCGTTACTATAAACTGGAACCACCTAAAAAACGATGGATGCGTTTTCAAGAAACTAAAATATTGAAAAAACTAACCTTATCGATAAACAAAGCTCCCAGGAAAGCTTCAAGCAAGTCGGCTTTGTGTTTCTTCGTAGTCGGCTTAGCTTTAGGATTGTTATAGATTGCGTAAGCGGACATGTTAAGATCATCGCACACCATCGACTGCGTGCGATTGTTGACTAGAGACGAACGGAGTAGCTGAAAGATAAACAAGACTAATTAATAAAGACCTTTATGTGTTTCACGTAGGGCGGATTTTCTTTTTAGAAATTATACAAGCCAGTCACAATGAGACAAGCTACCTCGTCACTGCCAGTGTCTTGATCTTGACTTTATAATACGACAGTTGACAGTAAACCGACGTAATAAAAAAAAGTCTTTTCAAAGCTATTATAATCGAGGTTCTCTAAAGTGGTCAGTTTTAAAAAAATCAGGTAAGGATGTGAGATACTGAGTGAGTTACGCCAAGATCCTGCCAGAGGGGGTGAGGTAAGAAATTGGTGGGAGGCAGGGAGTGCCATAGCTAGAACTTAACTTTTAATTAAAAACACTCACAGATAAATGTCCCTCGTGATGATCAGGGAAGTGCCTGTACAGTCTATCGGAGACGACGAGTTGAAGCACGGTGTCGCCGAGGAACTCGAGACGCTGGTTGGAACCCAGGGTTAGGTGGGTGAAGCCTACTGAACGGTCCGTGAACGATCGGGCTAGTAGCCGGATGTGCTTAAATTGGACACCTGTGGGATACAAATGTTTTTAAGTGCTAAGGTAGAGGTCTACTACGATAACATGGCTTGCGGTCATACTGACATGACACCGCTAGTCGAGCAACTAATCCGTGTTTTTGCTTTTGTATAACGTCCACCTCTTCTCAGTACACAAACAAGCGATTATTGTTAACTGGGTTATTACATGCAAAGTTCGGAATAACACTGCAACCATTGCTAGTCTATTGTATTCGCCCGAAGCTCACACATACTTCCGAACTTATGGTATTTTCTTTTCATTCTCGGCTATGAAAGTTTTCTCACGATGTTTTCGTTCACCGCCGAACCAGTGATTATGACAAATACAACCTCATAATTCTTTGGAGTAGGCGCAATATGTGATACTCCCCATTATTTGGAGTAGGCGCAATATGTGATACTCATCCATTCATCTCTCTTAGCCGTCATTTTAGCACTCACTCCTTTCTTACACATACTCGTATCATCCTTCACACAATCACCACCTCGTGATAGAGTTGCTAGCTCTATTCTGTATGGGCTATCACCGCTCTTCATGTAAGCAAGCGATGTGAGACTTGTAAACACTTTGGAGACGCGGGTCATCGTGTTCATCATGTTATATGTAAGACAAAAAAGACCCAACTAAAATCCCATTAAGATTTAACGAGGATTCTTAGGCCACGAGGCTACTTATTTAGATCAACAATAAAATAATTATGAACAAACCAATAGACTCTTCGAATTCTGTCAGCCGCTGTAGGAACTCGAAGTCCTTGATGTACTTCCTATCCCCAAGTGGCTCCTGTTCCTGTAACGGATGAGCCCGCTCCTTCGTCCATACTTCTAGCAGGTCGGGCTCGTTGTACCATAAGGCTAGGGAGAATACTCGGTCGGACACCTGTAATAACGCCCATGTTTTTATTTAAATCCCTTTGCAACCTTTATGCTTCTATTTCGAGGTGGGTACAGTACTATATTTTTTAGACAAATAACGAATTGATTTTTTTTTTGATTAATTCCCTACACAGCCTCGGAGAATATAGTCGTGAGCACATGCATACAATGTCCTTTACACAAGGCAGTTTGTAGTATCGTTTGAATAGTATTACACCTGCAAGTCCGCAATGCTAACGCGATAGTCACTTTGCCATTGCACACGTCATGCGTTCGGACGACGATGGACTTATCTTCACACTGTTCTGTTTACCACCAGTGCAGCAAAGCAGCTGGCAAAATCTTATAGCGAGGCCCTCGGTCTCCCTCAATCAAAGCAAAAATCAGCTAAGTGCGTGTAAAAAATCTTCGTAATAATAAAGGTAACGTTCTCGGGGCCTCTTCAGGACTATGGCCCATGGCATTTTGCCAATTCTGCTACCCAGGAGTCATAATAAATCAAGTTACAAATCTCAATAACGGTAATCATAGTAAATACCTCAAGCCCAGCATCAAGGAAGAGAGCGCCCATGAGTGCTTCGAAGCAGTTGGCCATGGCGTGCCGCATCACCACGTCGCGGCACAGGTCCGAGCCATGCGCGTATAACATGAACTGCTCCAGCTTTATGTTCTGGGGAATTTCGCAAAATTAGGAAGTTCGGATTTACAGAAAATGTATTTGTATTCGTCTCGTTTAGCTGGGACAAAAGAGAGTGGTTTATAAGAGTGCCGTAGCTTGAAGGGAAAAGACTACAATCTATGTAATGATGTTTTTTTACCGTTTCGAAATTTTCAAAATTCCGATTAAAATCAGTAGATTTGAGTCTAGAAAGAGTCTAGTATGGAAAGAATTTTTTTTTACGAATTTTGGTTTGCTTCCATAGTAAAAGTTGTTTATTTTGATGGTCTTAATCATCCCTGAAAATTTCGAACCGGTAAAAAAAATCATCCTTTGCCGCCTTGAGAAACGATAAAATGGGAATGTGCCTTCATCTTTGTTATTTTTCGCGTGCCAAAATGAGAGTTCAGGACGATTTCTCATTTTGTCGCTTTGTTGTGCGTGGCATGCTACCCCTACTGGCAATAGCTATCACACTAGAGAGCTTGGTCGGCAAGTTCACTCGCAGCCGCTGGAATGTTTTTAGGGGTTGGAAAAAATTTGACATACCTTAGCCAACTGCGCCAAATGTTGATTCTGCACTATAGACGCCCTGTAAGTCGCCAGACCGCCCTCAGCCAGTCCCGGGAACATTCTGAACAGATGTATAGAGGAGAGGAACTCCACCACTGCGTCCCCGAGGAATTCAAGACGCTCGTTGTGCTTTATCTCTGATTCTGTCTCGCTGTGCTTGCCGAATCGAGACATTATGTTTATTAGCGTTACGATACCTGTAAGAACAATTTATAAGAACTTATGTAGAAAAAATACGTAATATATTCGTAATAAATTCTATCTGGACAGTAACGGCGCATCTTCAGTTATAGTGACTTTTTTTTTCTGATGTCGCGGTGGTATAGCAGTTCGATAAGGTAATATAATAATAAGATAACAAATGAGCTAAGTTGGTCATTACAGTCGAGGCTGGATTTCAGCACGAGCCTCAGGCGAGGGCTGTAAACGTTGCGAGAAAAAAATAAATAATACAAAATAAATACAAATTAAATCCTTTTTTAATTTTGTCGCTTATATTTATATTGTACGTGATAAAAAGCCCTATCGCGAGCATCATGCTGCGGCCGCTGTATGTACTTCTTGCTCGGCACCTCTAAATATCCCTGAGGTGCGGTATCTAAAGTTAGCGAAGGGCAGGTAGCGGACATTCTGTACGTAGTACTATTATACATTCTGTGGCGCAAAATTCGGATTTATACAATTTTTATTGGTAAATATCGTCGGTCTAGACGTCATCATCATCCTGTTATTGTCTACTGTTAAACATAGGATAGATGTGACGACAAAATTATATGATAACTTGTACTAGCATAATATCCGAGATTTAACTTACCTTTCTTTCTAGTATAATGTATTCTCCGATCCCCATACTCCGGCTGTCTTATCCCGCAGTTCGTAAGACTGTTCCTAGCATGATCCGGGTTTGTTCCGAAGTTTTCTCTATAGGAAGGATGTGTCAACGCAGTTTGCAGCAGGAGACGTTGTTTGAAGATGTATCCTATCTTCTTCTCGAGGCTGTCTAGAGACTTGTGGAACCTTAGGTGACGGACTAGAACGGGGATGAGCATTGCGTGCTGGAAAAAAAGTCTTGTGTTTATATTTGAATGAAAACTTTTATAAGCATCATTGTTTCCTACATAATCAATATAAAACTTACGAATATCTTGATTAATTATAAAAATTATTAAATACACAATTTCTACTAGTGGCGCCATCTAGGGCTGGTTGCAGCCCTCATTAGTAACTCAAGGACGGTATTGGAAATGATCACCGAAGTTAAGCAACGCTCGTCAGGTCAGTTTTTGGATGGGTGGCCGTATTTTAAACTCTAGAGCCTTTGTACTACAGAATACACGTTAAGCAAGCAGTTAATAAGAGACCTACTGAGCTGGCTTGAAAATACTCTGTCTGGAAGTTGATCATTTATTTGCCTCCATTGGTGAAGATATATGCCCCCCCTCTCTGTAAACCTTATTCGTAGAGACTTTTGCCCAGCAGTGGGATCCTACAGGCTATAGCATCAACAAACTGCACTCTGGCTTAACATTTCTACCTCTTTCGAAAGAGATATTACAATAAGGATCAAAGTTTCATAGTAGAGCTGGTCAAAAGGATTCCAGAAACATACACAACTCCACACTGCCACAAAATACTTATAGGATTGATAAGCACGGCAACCTGGTTAACACTATCGCTGCTGACGACCTAGTGCGCAAGAACCCACGTAGCGAGTCAGTTCTATAGTATTTCGTCTAGGGGTGTCAATTTGCGAGTATCATTGATGCGCCCAAACGAGCCAAAGTATTAACTGGAGTTGGGGATGAGTTGCCCGATTTAAGGAAACCTACTTACTTGCACAACATCACACATAAGCCCAGTAGTATGGAACCCTTGAGACGAAATAGCCACAGTGACGTCTCTCTTCATTTTGCTTTGCGTTCTCATTTCTTGCAGTTTGGCCTCTTTAGCGGTTAGCTTCTGACGATCTTTGAACGACGGTTTGGCCATGTTGGCGATCAAGTGGCGGTACTTTACGTAATAACGCCATGCCTTTTGATACCTGAAGCAATTCGTTTAATTAATGAGGCGATGAGAAATCTTGTTACGTTTGAGCTTTGGTAATGGAAATGATCACCGAAGTTAAGCAATGTCAGGTCCGATCAGTCTTTGGATGGGTGACCGTTTTAATGGTATTGGTATTTCATCTCGAGAGCTTTCGTGCTTCGGAAGGAATGTTAGGCAGTTGATCACGGATAGTTTCGTCAGATGGCGGTGTAACTATTCGTTTAGCCAGGTCAGAGGCATATTAAGGCGGCTTGAAAACTATGACAGCAAGATGACTTCTCCTAACCAGAGACGGCGCAAAGCCTACATTTTATGTGGGCAAGGTGAGGTTCACGAGGCCCTATGGCCTGGGGTACTTTTGATGGTTTAGCATTAAAAAATTAGAATGCAGTATAATAACGATCCTACACTGAGCGAGCTCGACATTTTTAGCACTTTAATTCGCCTGTGGTCAGAACTGTGGCTGTGGCTAAATATTTTTCAAGAGTTTGAAGAAAGCTGCATAAAACTTTGAGGCCCGAGGCCCCTCGGACCGCGAGGCCGTGGGCGGTCGCCCCCACTGCCCTTCACGCCACGCCTTCCACCGTTTCTGCTTCTAACTGATGCCTCCTCCACTCTGGCCCATGTGGAGGAGTATGACCCACTCCTTCTCACCCTTATTCGTGAGTTCATACATCAACTTACGACGGTAATCGCTTTTAGGGTCAGAAACGTCTAAAAACTTATTCTTTAGTCGCCTCTTAGAAAACCCTCGATATAGAAATAGTACTGGTTTGTTTCGAGCCGAAAGGGAAACACGGCACAAAACAACAAAATCAATAAACTTACTCAGGGTTCCCAGCATAGCTCAGCTGAGGAGGTCGGATGCCAAAATGCACTATCTCCGGAAAGAAATTCTTCAAATCCTTTGGTTTCTTTCCGTCCTCAGTATTCGGAGGACTTCTGTCTAATTGATCCACTCTAACTGAGCACGGTTTTTTACCAGGGTATGTTACTATCATGCCTGAAAGAAGATACAATATTAAAATTGATGTTATGCTGAAGATAATAACGTAAATCTTAAGTTTTTGTTGCAATTTATTAAATCTTTATTTTGTCCACGACTTCCTTCGCGACGGCTCCCGGCATCGTAGTGAAATATTAAAGTTGATTTTGGGAAAAGTCATTTTTCTCAAAAATCTAAATTTTTGACTTGTGCCGTTGTTGTATTCAGTCAGCGATATACCAGTTTTTAAGTCCAATCATAAGCTTATAAACACAAAATTAAATTTCCATCAAAAGCAGTCCAGCAGTTTTTGCATGATGGTCAAACATACAAACAGACAGACAGACAGAAAATAATTGTTGATTTGATGTCAGGGAAAGGACTTTGTATATGAAAAGATGATAAAAACTTTTACGGACTTCACATTCTCTAACTTCAAATTACCTTTGATTCTATCAACGAATTTCTGCCAAGTGTAATGGTCCATTTCGTGAACATCTTCCAACTTTTCCGGCGGAATCAGCATACCGCTTTCGTCTATTAAATACTTTAGTACTTCACACATCGAAAGAACCTGTAAATTACAACATATTATTAGACTATCATATGCTCATTACTATTTTATCGAGGGATTGTCAGAAACATTCTAAGTATAATAGCGTATTTGACAGGTTTTTAAAAACTGTTCTACGTTATTCACTGATGTCTAAGGACTCTATAGAAAATTTATATTTTACGTTCCATGTTATTTTAGTGCAAGAAAAATCGAAAACAAAAAATGTTATCTAAATATCCCGCGAAAACGCTTTTCCGGACAATATACATCGCTACAAGCAGGGGCACGTTCAGAGCCTACGCCCAGAGTGCACTCTGGGTGCAACTTTTCGCACTAACGCCGTTCAGAGCCTCGGTGAAAAAACGCCCTTTGCAACTCGGTTGTCACAACTCAACCGTTCCGTACCTCTGACGGGTTGCAACTTTTAACCATCAAATTAGATGGTTAAAAAACACTCTGACGTTTGGATTATCTGTGGTTACTTGACTTTTTGCTCATTTTGAATAAAAGTTAGTTTTTTTCAATTTATTTTATTCACTCTTTGATTCTTTAGCATGGAAGATGAGTTTTTATTGTATTTGGAAATGATGGAAGCCCTGGAAGCCCTGGAAGCCCATATTACTGTCAATGTCAAAATTTGAGGTTATAAAACAACCGGGATCGTTCCGTACCTTTTGGCGAGTTGAAAAACAACTGTTCGTTCCGTACCTTAGAGTGAAAAACAACCAAACAACCGCACCCGAAGGTTCTGAACGCAGCCCAGGTGACGCCAAGAGGACATAAACTGTGTACATGTACAACACTCACACTACACGCAACTGTTTACAAGAAGTTGACGTCATCAACCATTCGGCCAATAACAGTCATTTACGATCTCGTGACTAAAGTAGACAAAAAAAATATTTTCTTAGTAGATTTTTCATATTCAATACGGATGCCATCAATAGATCTTATATTTTACATGCTGACAAATACCCTAATGATTGATTGATATACAATCCATTGATGTACCATATTAAAAATAGTGCCTAAACTCTGTCCACTGTGACAGGAAGTGAGACCGTTGGCATTTTTGATGGACAGTGGACATGCATGTTTTGGCCTCGAAATTGAAGAATGTCGGTTACTTTAAGATGTTTTCTTTCACCCCCAATCCTAAGTAACGTAGCGTTACAAATCAATAGCGTAATAAAACATCGTGAGGAAACCTACATACGCTGAAGAAGAAATTCCAATGCGTATGTCAAGTCCACTAATCCTTACGGCACACGTGATGGACTTATGTCCATACACCCTATGTAGGGTAGGCCTGTGTCCTGCCGTGGGTTCTTCTTAATATGCTGACACTTTTTTAAGGGGATGATCAGACCGTCAATCAGAACAACTTTCTCTATGGGACCAACAACGAAATATGGGACCAAAAAAAATCTGCTCTTCCATACAAAACTGGGAACCTAGTCGAGCCAATTGTATGGGACAGAAGATTTTTTTTTCGCGATATGGATTTTGGTCCCATAGAGAAAGTTGTTCAGTTTGATGGTCTGATCATCCCCTTAAAAAAGTGTCTGCATATTAAGAAGGACCCTGTATAGGCTGATGATGATGAAGATAAGATCTTCAGCTTTACGCATCCGCCACCGCCACGGCAACGACCTTTAGTAAAATAATTATTCAGCGGGGTTTTCACCTGGCCGCTGGCATGCTGGCCGTCCAACAGATTTGCGAGGCAGCGAGGGGGCGCGTGAGGAAATAATCCACCAATAGCACGCTCGCTCGATCACGTCATAACGAAGCTGAAGTGCTCCCATTGGTGGATTATGTCATCTTAGCCTACCTCGCATCCACCTTCTGGTAAAAATCGCACGAATCGCGGCATGAAGTGAAACTGAGAGCAGGAATCATCTGTCGCTTTACCCAAATCCAAGTCCACCAATTCAAGTAATTCCATAAATAGGTATTCCTCTGAAACAAAGCGAATAGTAAATAAATATATTTATGTTGAATTTTCTTTGTGTTCAACAGTATCTTTACTTTTATTAGTAAGTATCGATCAAGAATTTCATTTATTGTTTAGGTATTACGGTTTATTTTTGTATAACCATTTCTTTTATTTGATTTGATAATAAAAAAATCATACCAAAAAGATCCAGCTCTCTAATAGTAAAGTTCTGAGGGGCGGGTTCTTCCACATACAGGATCGTGTATTCGATATTGAACCTTATCACTTTACAAGTAGGTAGTTTGGCCAGTTTGTAGTGAGAGAACATGGAGAATCCAGAGAATAGGAACTCATGTTCATCATGACCGATGATTGTTGGAGATTTTATTAAGAAGTTTGTTGGTGGAGACACTGTGATGCTGAAATGAAATAGATTTAAGCTTTATTATCTTTAGATGTATATTGTGCATGTGTAATAAAAAGAATGCTTAACATTTTGACCTCTTCTAGGCTCTTTTATCTTATCTTTTATACAGGTATTGTTTAAAGAAACTTGGACCTCTTTTTTTCTATGACTCAATGCAAAAATATCATAAGAGCGAAGTTTTTTAACCATCAATCTTTCAGAGTCCTATAGTACAATAAATAATGTAAAAACCCTGCGAGTCAAATCAAAACTTCCTGATCATACATTTCGTTCAACAAAAGGTCATAACTCATTTTATGAAGATTCAGTCTTAAGACTTATGAAGATAAGGTTGAATTTAAATTATTTTTTTGGTCACGCTAGTTCTCGAACTAAATAGTCCTCTTGCTATTTCTACTGGTTCTCTTTTCTGTGAATTAGTCACGTAATTTATGGACTCTATCCACGTCTATCTTTCAAATAAGCTTTTAAGTTTATAATGTAATAGTTACTCACCGATAATGATATAGTTTGTCGATATTGCTCTGTGTGGGCACACACTTGGGGAATGACTGCTCGCCCGCGTACACGCCGTGCCGCATGCCGTGCCGCCGCGCCCGTGCGCTGCAGCGGCACAGCGGACCACCGTTCATCTCTCCTGTATTGTTAAACCTGAAAACCAAAACTTGTTTTACGATTAACTAGCGACCCGCTTCGGCTTCGCACATTTATCTGCGGCCGGACAAACCTTCCTCGTAAATCAGTCTATTAGTGAAAACCGTATCAAAAACAGTCGTTTCTGAGATTAGCTAGCAGACTGACATGGCTGGAATTTAAAATTATAAAGTGTAGTGTTTATGGGAGCCAATGACTAAGGCAGTAAGGCATAGTGTAATTAAACTAGTGGTCGCGGTGGATCTATGCTCGCTCGGTGTGCCTACCCCTGCAGTTTGGGTACGCGCGTAGGTAAATCGGTACCGGGAAACGCTCCCCCCGGCCCGCGCTCACCGCGCACGATAGACCTGTCGCAACCGCAGAGCGCTTTAATTACACTATGACTAAGTGCTACACAGCACTAATAATTCGCAGAGACGAGTTCTCTTAAAATACCCTGAAATTGGTTAAAGCTGATTTGGGATACTCGCCGTCGCCGGTTACAATGAAACCGCCGTTTAGGATACAATGAAAAAGTTATTTTCACAAACAGAAACTTTTAACATACTAAATAAAATATGTTCGTGTTATTTATGTTTTTCAACTACCTATAATTTATTTTTACTGTTTCGTCTGTAAATATCAAGAGACTTTTAATAATGAAGAGTTTCACTATCCACCTCTTGGCCCCATACCTTATCGGTCAGTTTCCTAATCTAGCTACATCATCTTCCTACCTGCAGGCGTCAGACCACCACGCGTGCCCAATGTGGATTGGTAGACTTCACTACGCTTCTGAATTTCTTCTTCAGCATATGCAGGTTATTGCAGGTATCCTTGCTACTTGGCCGAAATAAATTGGTAGCATATACAAAGCGGATGCAAGAAAACAATAAGGTGTGAATAGTTAAAACATACCACATCTCAGGATGTAGTCTTCTCGGGTGGCTCTGTTTCCTCTGCAGCTCCAGCATTATTCTATCCGTGTATCCTTGCAGACCATCCTCATCCAGGCACTCGTCATCGCTCTCTGATGATGACGAACTTTTCTCGTCCACTGTTAAGATAATGGTATAATTTCTGAGGGGCTACACTTTTGAGCCAAGAACAGCATTGTTCCAATTTGTTGTCCAAAATGTTCCATTCAGTGTCCATCATTCATCAGCGTCTATTGTTCCCACTGCTAGCACAAACCAACCCTCATTGTGTAGGCACAGTATAAGAAAAAGTATGGTACTGTGTACACACAGAATGGACACTCTCTAACCCCATAATTTTTTTTACCTCACGGGGCACGCACGACATTAAGCATGTGTATTTCTCTCTCACTCTTCACTCACCCTCTCATGGTCAGTGGAAACCCATTTGTATGAAGTGACAGTGAGGGGTTCAGGGTGTGCTGTAGGTGTACTGAAGCTGCATAACATAAGTTCCTCCAAATCATAAGTGAGAAAATGACAATCCATACATAATACAGGGTCCTTCTTAATATGCTGACACTTTTTAAGGGGATGATCAGACCGTCAAACTGAACAACTTTCTCTATAGGACCAACATCAAAATCGCGAAAAAAAAAACTGCTGTTTGATACTAAACTGCAATCCTACTCGACCCAAATGTAGTATATGGGGATGATCAGACCATCAAACTGAACAACTTTCTCTATGGGACCAATATCGAAATCGCGAAAAAAAAAGCTGTTGTTCCATACATTTGAGTCAAGTTATGTCTGCAGTTTTGTATGGGACAGCAGATTTTTTTTGCGATTTCGATATTAGTCCCATAGAGAAATTTGATCAGTTTGATGGTCTGATCATCCCCTTAAAATAGTTTCAGTTAATTTGCTTACACCTTATATTGAGGGCTAAAAATAAATCTACTCACATCTATGCTTGCACATTTTAGCTTTAGGTGCCTTCAATGGAGGCAGCTCATCAACTTGAGGTCTGGCTTTCCTCCCTCTATCAATGAGTCTTGCAAAGAACAAATCACACTGTTTCTCTAGTTTTGATGTTTGTTGGACTCCATTGTCTATTGATTTGTAGTATAATTCTGCTGGAGAACTTCTGTACCACATTTTTGTTGTCTGTTGATAGAAAAATAAAATGACAAAGAAATAATTTGAGACAGGTTAGTAACACAGGTTATGTATCCATATAGTTACGAAACTCGGCTGTTAAGACAGGTCAATCATGTGGTACGCGCTTAGACTATTATAATTATGGACAAGGTATGCAAGGTATGTAGCTCTACTAACAAACTTTTCTGCCATATTTTGCAGGGGAGAGGTAACATGAAATCTGCAACTTTGTCCCTAGTTATATTGTCTAAGGGTATGCGCGAGGGTAAATGGGGTATAAATGTCATTTTACCTCATTACCATACAACAATGAGGTAAACCATAGACATCTAATAGAATGCCCATACATTATGATCCTTATGGCCACCCCGTCGGCATTGCATGCAATTTCTTCATTCTCACTATTATGAATAATTTTGTTTGATTGTTATTGTTATCTTACCCCTTCCTCGTCAGAATTATGTTCTTTTGTCCACTGCTCCAACTTTTCAATGAAGTCTTCAGATGTTTTACAATAGTTCTTCCTGAAAATATCAATACCATACTGTAGATTTTTAAAGGAAAAATTTTTTCAAAAATTATTTTTAACAACTTATAGCCAGTAGGATCCTACTGCAGGGCAAAGGTCTCCTCTCACAAATAATGGTGAGAGAGATAGGGCCTTACTCTACCACATCGGCTTAGTGCAGTTTGTGGGAGGCAAGATTTACAACTTGCTATCAGCACGGAGACAAGATGATATACCACTTAATCGGTCAGATCACATCACACATCGAAGACTAGCTGGGCCCGATATATTGTAGTAGGTTACCTATATTATAGCTTGTACTGTCAACTTTGACTCTTTATGTGTGAACTGGTTACGCGTGTAATTCTACTAACAAACATTTCTGCCACTTTTTGCGGGGGGCGAGGTAACATGAAATCCACAACTTTCTAATTTTGAATGTTAAAAATCATGAAAAATAGTCTCGTGTGAACCCCAAATGTTCTAAGTTCAAAGTTATTATTTCGCAATCATAGGCTGTCTCGTTTAGTGATAAGGTGTAAAATTGAATGTAAATACACAAGATCAATTGTGCTTATACCGTGGCAGAGGGGAAATGCTACCGCAAGGCTAGTCCTTATAATAATTAGTCAAAGACTGTCAAACATTGTTCTGAATCAAACAAATCATGTAAAAATGATTCCATATACCTATTGTATTGTGTATTATAGTTGAACACATTGAACTGGGATTGAAATCAGACATACAGTATAATCAGACAATAATTTTAAATGAAAATGGAATATCTGATATTGATATAACACACCTGTATTCTTCTAAAATCTTTTCCCGATCCGTCAAAGGCTTTTGAGATTGATGTCTTGAATGAGATTCCCTAGCTCTACTGCGAGAATGAGAATCTCGACCTGGTGAATATCTTCGTCTACTTGGCGACCTGTGATACATCCTATCATCCCGAGGATCGTAACGACTATGACTTCTACGGTCTCTATGAGGACTCGGTTCTCTATGACGTCTTTCATATTCGTATTTTCTACGCTCATATTCTCTGCGCTCTTCCTTCTCTCTGTAATATCTTTCTCGATAATATCTCTCTTTTTCGCGTTCTCTTTCTATATCTCTACTGCTGAGACGTGAAGGGCTCCTGCTGCGATGACGGCTGTAGCTTGGGCTACGGCTACGGTGCGATGATTCTCTATAATGTCTTTCTCTTCTTTCCCTATCATAGCTTCGTTCCCTTCGTTCTCTCTCGTAACTCCGCTCCCTATCATAGCCTCGATCTCTATGAGGAGAATACCTATGTCTAGATTCTGACGATTCTCGTGGCCTGTACCTTTCCATCTCCTTGGAAGTTGAAGGACGGTCATGTTTAAGGCTGTAATAACTGCCCTCTGACACATTTGAGGAGATTTTATCAGATTTATCAGACTTTTCAGAGTTCCAACTTTGATATTTATCTTTTGGTATTGTGTAATCACGGTTAGCATAATCTGATCGGATTGGGGGTGGCGGGAACGGTGGAGGGACGGTATGAATATCAATTGGAGGAGGAACGTAAGTCAGTGTGGTTGGTGGTGGAACATTTAGAGGTAGGAACGGAGTCATGGGGATAAACGGAGGTGGTTGGTCTGGCGAAATGGGTACGGTAAACGGTGGAGGGTGGTCGTAGATCTGAGGAGGAGGTACATCAGTGGGTACCAGCGGCGCGGCCGGCGGCGGCATACTCAAGCTCGGCGGTGGAACACTGTAGTTTACCGGTGGAACGGACATGTCTGTAATTTCTAATTATTTTATAGTTTCCAAACTTGAATGCTCGGTCAGAGTGTCATCTTAGGGGCGGTTTAATCTTCAGTTACTGCGTTTGAATAGAGAAAATCTTAAGTAAATTCATAAAATCCATGTTTACAGGCAAATTGTAAATAAAACGAAATGGACCCGTAAGTTTCTTTGAAAATATTTTTGATTATAACTTCCGCTTTGAAGTCTTCGAATGTTATACCTACAATTTTATTGAGAAGTTGACTCCGGAAGCCGGGAGCAAAGAATTTTTTATTTCGATTTTCGATTCTTATAAAAATTATATCAATAATATTTTGACAGATGACAATGATAAATTTTTAAATATATTTATCCGTTCGGAAAGGCAATGGGAACTAGCCTTTACAGCCGTAATTAACCTAACCTATACCTATCTTTTGAAATGCAAGGGTGGTTCCCACATTCCAATGTTCAAGGGAGTTTTAAGTGCGGATCAATCCGACACAAACGGGAGCGCCTATCTTTATTTCTGTCTGTCTATGGTTATCTCAGTTGATGTTTTTAGATTTTTCTTTACGGAAGGGGAAGGGTACACAGGCCAGCCTGCGTAGCATGTTACATGTGATACGGCTGTATCACCTCTTTTATCTCGTTCGTTCGTACGCAAATAGAAAGACAGCGAAGGTGTGATAGCGCTATATCACGGTGCCATGTTAACTATGCAGGCAACCATGTGGCAATTTCATTAAAAAATGTTTAAAGAAGCGAAGGTAACGAGACCACACAGCCTAGTCATTACATTTCCCGAGCTATAATCCTTCAATCAAGTTCTTGGAATAGGTCATCATAAAGAGGTCCTATTCCAAGAACTATGTAGCGAGAAAACAAACAACTCGTTTGTCTTCTCGCTATTAGTTCTTCGAGTTACTCTGTCTCCATAAGGCTATATCACGCGTTTTATCTCGTTTTGAAAGAGAGCTAAAGCGTGATAGCGCTATATCACGCTGCCATACTACGGCCAGTTATTAGAGTTGCTTTGCATCTTTCTAATCAATCATCTTTCCAATGTAGGGTTCAAGCGCAGCGGTACAACGGATGTTTGGATTACTTTGCAATGGCAAATACAAGCAGAGCTTTGCTCCTTTTGGTAGTAAACAAACGTCGAAATTACATAACTAAATCTTTATTATAAATTAAATTTTGACAAATATCTCTCATTTTAGCACTACCAAGGCATTCACCATCTTTATACAATACACCAAATTGGCCCTCTGTAAGGGCTCTTAGATTATGATCTAACATAATAGTAAGACCCTCTGAATTTTTGACGACCCTACATGAAACTAAAGGTTTAGTATGTTGAAATCTAAAGGAACACTTTAAAACATCATTATTATTTAGTTCTTGTGGCTCGCTATGTATCCAGTGAGGGGGTCCCGTGAAACATAAGTTATTCCATAATGCTGGATGTTTAGTGCCCGCCACCTGAAACAATGTTGAAATTAACCAATTTTTATCTTGTTCATTCACGCGTAAATAGAAAGAGAGATAAGGCGCGATAGCGCTATATCCCGCTTCCATACAGCCAGCGCAAAATTGTAGGTTCATTACCAGAAAAATAAAATATCTCGCCATGTTGCGGAATTGATTCAATTCATTAAAATTAATTTATCTACTTGTAATATTAACATTAAAGGTAATAGTCATTCTCGTTGATTTAAGTTTTTTAATTTACTGGAGTGCAATTTTTGAAACTCATTTGTTGAACTCTGCAGTTGAAAATGTCATAATTACTATAAAGATATGCATCTTTCTACTGCCGATTTGACTTTTAAAAATCGCACTCCTGATTATGATTTTTGAAAATCAAATCACCAGTAAAAAGATGCATATCTCCATAGTAATTTTGACATTTTCAACTGCCAAGTTAAACAAATGAGTTTCAAAAATCGCATCCCTGGTCCTTTGTGAAAACAGCCACGATTTGACTGTTTCCAAAGTTATAAAATTAAAAGTAACTGCTCAACCTACCACATAAATATCGTTAGTATGCAAATCTTTTTTGAAGACAAAGTATGAATGTTTGAAATTGGCCAAGCAACATTTTTGTCCCACTGTCCATTTATGTAGCCCACCATGTTCACCTACTGCTTGTCCTGTATCTATATCAATGAATTGTCCCTTTCTTGTCTGGATGTACTGTAACAAGAATAAAAATAAAGAATATTTGTTATTAATCTACAATCAAATGTTGCCCTATAATTCGAATTTGAATCTTTGCTTTTTTGATATGTATTCCGAACTCAATCTAAAGTGGCTAGTATGGAACCCCGCGCCATACCATCGCTACAGTACCTACAACTTTTGTTAGTTCACAGAGTCATATACCAGCTTTTAACTATCCAAAATTTTATGGCTATTTTGCATTACAGAAACAGAGATTTGAAACACTTCCTCTCACTTATTCTTAGAACAGCTTTAGTAACATCCGAGATATGTCGGATAGTATATGTATCCAATAAATTAATTACATTTGGTAATTAGAATTGGCCAGAAAGCTAAATAGGAATCGGAAAATCTCGTCGTTCTTATTTGGAATGCTATGTAGTTGTGTAGATAAAGTATAACTTAGGCACATGCAATAGAAACTCCACAACAATAATGTACTCATATGTGTGTGTTGGTACTCATGCATGTTCCTATTATAGCATGTTTAAAAACAAAATTTAAACATCCTTACCTCTTCAATAAAGTCTTGAAATCTCCTCTTTCCTATAAAACATATTCCAGTGCTATCTTTCTTATTGGCTACGTTTATAAGACCTTCAGCTCTCGCTATTTCTCTCACTTTGGTTTTCAGAAGGTTTGCTATGGGAAACATACATTTTCTAAGTGAAAACTGTTTTACTTGAGATAAAAAGAATGTTTGGTCTTTGAATTTGTCTTCAGGCTGCAGTAATTTCACTCCTGAAAAGATTAACAGTTTTTATTAATTTTAAGTTAGTTATAGTCTCCATTCATGCTGATTAGTGATCAGTAGGGATCAAAATAAGGGAAAATTAGATATGAATTATTAATTTAGTACCAGGTAATTTTAATGTCATTCCATCCTGAAACTAATAAATATGAGCATTGCTACACCTAAATACAACAGAGAGTTTAAGTTGTAACAATGTTTCTGACCACACCAAAAAGAATTACGGTCATGTGTATAGTTAAGTATTTATGTAACTTCGAGGTCTAACATCTAAATATTTATTTTCTAATCTAAATAAAAGGCTTTCTCTTCGCATCCACTTCCACTAAACATAGTCTCTTTTCTGAGTGATTTTCTTGTGATATGGGTCACACTGGCTGGTATGAAAGAAGAAGACAAAACATATCCTTTGGAATTATTACGATATTGCAAGTTTTTTGTTACTTTAAAAAAAAGGTAAGTTTATCCCCCTCAGTTCCCTGAGTACAGGTAGCATTAAATTAATGCTAATTACTGCAGACTATGAGGAATATGGGAGGACCACACTAGTGACGACGAAGTGCCCTGGTAGGTCAACCAAATCTTCGCACATTTATGAAAAATAAAAGGCCTTTGTTCAGCAGTGGACAATAAAATAGCTGATGATGATGATGAAAACTAAAAAAATTTAAATAATTACCTTCATTTTCATTGTACCGTTCTAAAAATGGACCAAAAGACGTATTAGCGTAATGGCCAGTAGCAATTACATCAATACCTAAGTTGTTCCTGCAATGTTCAAAAAAGCTATCAAATTTAATATATCTGTTGCACAGTATGTCAGGGTTTGGCGTCAATCCTGTCTCGTATTCCTTAAGCAACACGGTGAATACCTCGTTCCAATATTCTTTTATAAAGTTCACTCTTCGCAACGGTATATCGAGCTTACGACAAACGTATGTTGCGTCTTCAAAATCTTTCTCGTCTGAACAGAAACCGGCTTCATAGTTATTGTCCCAGTTTCTCATGAATATACCTTCAACTTGGTATCCTGTAAAATATATCGTAAAGTCATAAAATAGCGACAAAGTTGTGAAATTATTTGGTAGTAGGTTGATGATAGTTACCAGCTCGTTTTAAAAGCAGTGCTGCAACCGCACTGTCTACTCCTCCGGAGATGCCTAGTGCTACTTTTTTAAACATTTCGAGGCTGAGGCGAGGCTTTTTGCATTTTTTGGAAATTATTTCATACTACTATAACCTCAACTTCACTTTTCAAAATCAGCTGAAATTGACATTTGAACGGGTGTTGCCAGAACAGAAAAAATTTCAAACCTTTTGTGGTTTGACAAAACACAAACATACCAGAAAAAACTTAGATTTTACCGGTTTTCTCTATGGTGAACCATTTATCATTGTGCGAAAGAGATAGCACTCTACAAATTTAGAAACTTTTTTCCGTTCTGCTCCAGCTATGGCTTCTTCGTGGAAGAAATAAAACAGCGATTCCAATTCCAAAGTGAGTTGACAGTTTTTCGCTTGTAGGTTATTCGTTAGCTTTGCGCTTTGAACAATTTTTCTGAAGAAAATATTTATCAAAGATGTCCAACATCAACTTACAATGTCTGCTAGGAATACAGTGCGACGATTTTGTCATGATTGCGGCTGATCAATCGAACAGCCACAGTATTATGGTCATGAAAGATGGTGAGTTAGCGGTTTCCGACATGACTTGTTTATTTTCTTCTTTCAAGTTTTCTAACACAATTCTCTCACTTTATAGATGAAGAAAAGATCTACAAAATATCTGAGAGGCTGGTGATGGGTGTGATCGGCGACTCTGGCGATACGAATCAGTTTGCTGAATACATTGCTAAGAATATTCAACTATATAAAATGCGTAATGGCTACGAGCTTGGACCGACGGCAGCCGCTAACTTTACTCGTAGAAATCTCGCCGAGTACCTGAGAAGCAGCGTAAGTTCCATTCCTAATAATTAGCAATATGTTTGAAGGTCCCGAACACACAGTTTCAGAGGGGGCCCAGGTCCCAATTGTTTGTTTTGCCCTCCTGTATGACTAACGTTTTGTCGCACGCCCTGACCACGACAGCATTGCGAATATTAAACAGCATCTCCAAAGACGTTGACTTATTTCATTGCTAACTGGCCAAGTTCACACAATTGACGATTAAACATGTGTACCTAAGTAAATATTTAAAAAATGTTGTAATGATACCTTTAGATATTAGGTAGAGAGGAGGTTAATGTCATAGAGTTAGGGAAAACCTGTAATGATGATATTGTAGTAAATGTAGAATAAAATAAAATAATTATCATACTTCTGTTGATGTGTTCAGTCATAGTTGGTATAGCCAAACAATGCTTTCATAAACTGATAAACGTAAGAGAGTTTTGAGTAACGTTGCACGTCTTCCTTTTTTCATGACATTAGTCCACCACGCGTGCCCAATGCATATTGGTAGACTTGCATGGCATTGGAATTTCTTATTCAGCATAATCAGGATGTCGATTGAGGGATTAATGAACATTAATATTTTGCAGACTCCATACTTTGTGAATCTCCTGATGGGTGGATACGACAAAGAGAATGGGCCGGAGCTATACTTCATGGACTACCTGGCTTCCAGTGTGAAGGTGCCATTCGCTGCTCATGGCTATGGTGGTTACCTTAGCTTGAGTATTATGGATCGCTATTACAAGAAAGGTGAGTGAAATACAGGGACCAACTAAAACTGACAGTTTTTTAAGAGGATGATCATTCCATCAAACTGAACAAAATTCTTTATCAACATTGAGAAAAAAAAATCTGCTTCCCTATACATTTTGGTCAAATAGGATTGCAGTTTTGTATGGAACAGCAGACTTTTTTTTTGTGATTTTGACCTTGGTACCATAGCAAAAGTTGTTCAGTGTCTGATCATCCCCTTAAAAACCGTCAGCATATTAAGTGAGATCTGAGTGAGTGAGTGAGTGAGGGAGATCTATAGTTTCTGGCTACCCCTCTTGGAAAAAGGTGTGAGTTTATGTATGTATGTGTATATTAAGAAGGACCCTATGTCCATAGGCATTGAATGCAATGGAACCACAAGTTGTAATCAGAGCTACTAATGGAGGCTACATTATATTATTTCATTATTGAGGATTGTCACAGCATGTCTCACTATGCACATGGATGTGGACTGACCAGTAAAGATCCGTTTCTTTATGAGCACTTACATGTTGGAGATCAAGACAAATTGTCCTGGGCAAAGTATTTATTTGTGGAAGCTTGTTCCAATATCAATAAGTCCATCCATGTAGACTAAAAACCAAAGTTAGTCTGTCTTTTTATATAATTGTATAAGTAGCTACCTACCTAACAGTTAAAACTATTAATAGTTTGCAAACAAACAAAATTAAGGTTAATTAGAAAAAACAAATCTTGTTTGTTTTGGATAGATCTATGGAATACATTGTAAACATAATTCTGTCGAAAAAAAAATGTTTTGTATTTTCAATGCAATGCTCAAATAACAACAAAACTTCAACAACAGAACCAAGATTCAGAACTGTTGTGTTGTCACAACAGTTCTGAATCTTGGAGTTAATTGAAAAGTGAATTTAAGTAAAATACAAATACATCACCAGTACTGCAATTAACAATTTGTAGTCAATTGGAAACTGAATTAGTACTTATTATATGCACAATTATTTCAGATGCAACTCAAGAAGAGGCGTATGAAATCCTGCAGCGCTGTGTAAAGGAAGTGCACAAGCGATTGTTTGTTAGTCTGCCAAATTTCCAAGTGACCGTCGTTAGCCGAGATGGCATCAAAGTACTGCCCGTCATCAAACCATCATCTGTGAATTAATTTGTATATTAAGAATAAAAGTATTTCTTTTTAATGTTCTTTAATTTTTATAATAATTTTTCTCTTTAGTCCCATAGTGATTGCTAATAAAATTGAGATTATTGGTAAAAAAACCACGATTAGGTCTAGATACACCTCATCGACCGTGATCGACAGTCCTTACAATAATTTCAGAGGCGAAAAACGCGCTCGCAACTTCGCTGCAAAATGCATCAGCCCATCGGCCATGCTTTTTGTTAAGACATACCGTCGATCGCTATTTCGATTAGTCTTTGCAATGACTTGTTTGTATAACGTACGCACAGCACGCACCAGTGTCGCTGGATAAGTTGCTGTGTATCAAATCTGATTTTGTAACTTACAAGCTTTGTCGGGGGACTTCGTCCTTATAAATTATACAGGATGTAAGTGATAGCCTAGAAAATACTGAAACGGTAAACTCAGACCATCAAACTGAACAACTTTCACTACGGAGCGTACCTCTGGAAAAGCGAAAAAAAATCTGCTATCCCAAACATTTGAGTCGTGTAGGTACAGCAGTTTTGTATGGGATAGCTGATTTTTTTTTTCAAGTTTCCAGAGGCTCCATAGTGAAAGTTGTTCAGTTTGATGGTCTGAGTTCACCGTTTCAGTATTTGCTAGGCTGTCACTTACACCCTGTATACCACATTTTAAGTCATCATAGCTGAAACAAAGTTTCATCAAAATCTGTTCAGTCGTTTATGCGTGATACTCAAACAAACAGACAAAACTTCTAAAAAAGGTTGATTTAGAGTCCTAAAACCATATCGTAATCTTTTTCTTGTAAATATATTAAATATACAGACACTTCTGTTAGTTTTTAATAGCTAAGATTGAGTTGGAGTATACATTCCAATAATTAATCTGTGGTAGTATAGTCAGCATCCGAGAAACCTGACCCCTCTATCTTAATCTTTATAATCGCAAGGGGGTTAGAATGCTCTAATGCTGACCGTACTATGTGCAATAAAATTATGCTTATGGGAATTTTTAGGTACACATTAAAATAAAATATTTAATTACTATTATTACGTTTATTAATACAATAAAGTAAATAAAAATTGTATACATATAGCTTAATCTCAATCATCATCACTTAGTTCTCAAGTTTTCACTCTCTCCGGACTTAATGGTGCAGCAGGATCTTGGTTCTCTGGTTGAGAATTATTCGCGTTCTCATTATCACCGTCACCTTCATTGTCTGATTGATCTGCGACACAAAATACAACATGGTAAATAGACTTCAAATAGGAAAGCTTGTTGATTTACCATTGTGAGCCATGCAAATTAGTGCTTTAAATAGATCACAATTTCAATGAAAACCGGAAGTGAGTAATATATTTAAAGTGGTAAAAATATTGGGAAAGCAGCCTATCATGTCCTAATGCGAGAAGAGCGTCGGTGGCGCGTTGTAGAGGTAGGGATATTTAATCACGAGGGCCATAGTTCGAATTCGTACAGACAACATGCCATGTACCAACAAGTTTTCCTAACTCTCAAACGGTGAAGGAAAACATCGTGAGGAAACTTGCATATGTTGAGTAAGAAATTATGATGCGTATGTAAAGTCTACCAATTCGCATTGGGTACGCGTGGCTGACTTACGCCCATACACTCTCCCTGAGGGCAGGCCTGCCAAAGTGGGACAAATAGGGTCTTTTTTAATATGCTGACACTTTTTTAAGAGGATTATCAGACCGTCAAACTGAACAACTTTCTCTATGGCACCAACAAAACAGCAAACCTACTCGAGCCAAATGTATGGGACAGAAGATTTTTTTTCGCGATTTCGATATTGGTCCCATAGAGAAAGTTGTTCAGTTTGATGGTCAGATCATTCTCTTAAAAAACTGTTAGCATATTAAGTTGGACCCTGTGTAGGCTAATAAATGATGATAGTTAATGTCCCTTTATGATTAGAGAACATGCCATAAGGCTCTCGTTTTGTCGCTTTGTCGTGTATGGCATGCTAGAAAACGTGCTGTCAGTCTTAACCAGAAAAATAAGTATTACCTTTCTTGTCTGCTGGCATATCTTCGGTCCTATTAGCAACTTGGAAATGGTATTCCAATTCCTCAAAGTCAAATACTTGGTCTGTTGGTAACAGGCATGGTAAGTACGCGGGGAATGTTGGCTTGCAGGCTATTACTGAAAAATAGTAAAAAAACACACATGAAAAAGATGAATCTCTTGAAACTATTCATGAAGCTAGATAGAATCTATAATTTAGCAAGCACTACACTCTCGGGAGAACTTCTCGGCAAGAATTATCTGCAAGAACATCCGAGGATAATTAATTACTATGGTTCACGACGCCGCGAGATCAATGTCCGTGGGACATTCTCATTCTAGGACTTTCTCGTCTGTTCCAGGCAACAATATAGTGTCTGCTTTAAAGTTTGCCCACTAAAAACGTTTCAGGACAATATTTTAATATAAATAACTACTTTTTATTTTATAATACAATCTTTATCACAGGCCTTTAAATAATTTAGAAAAAATGTTTAATCATACATGGAAATACTTGATTGTCCTCTGTGTTGAAAAGATTGTGCGTTTCACTGGTCTTTGCTAGGAATTTAGTGAGTGCTCTTTCTATATCTCTCTTCTGACTTGCAGCTTTTTCTCTGATCGCCTCATATTCCGTTACTGGTTGTTTGTGTGTCTGAAAAATTATGAATACATTATATTTCTTAATTCTCATACATGTTATTTGATCCAGAAAGATAAATAAAAAATATATAAATATTCCAAAAACGTCTACAGTAAAAGCTTAAAAAGAATACAGCTAGAAATCAAATGCCAGAGATAGGCATAGGCTGAGGTGTTAGACAAGGGGATCCCCCTCAAATATTATTTATAAATGTTTTAGAAATACCTAGTATTCCAAGAACTTAATTAGAACAAAAAGGGACTCTAAATTGGAAGTGTTTGAGTCATTTAATATTCGCCGGCGATATTGCTTGCTTTTCCGAAACAATAACATACCTATACTTCATTCCAAATAAGGACGAGATTTTCCGATTCCTACTTAGCTTTCTGGCCAATTCTGATTACCAAATGTAATTAATTTATTGGATACATATACTATCCGGCAGATCTTCGACGTTACTAAAGCTGTTCTAAGAATAAGTGAGAGGAAGTGTTTCAAATCTCTGTTTCTGTAATGCAAAATGGCCTTCAAATTTCGTTGCTATTTTGAATGGAGTATAGATGAAAGATATAAACCCTAAACCAAGAGAGTGAGAAATGGGTCTATTGGTTTATATTAGCAAACCAAAAAATAATGACAAATAGCCACTGGGAACCCATAACTATTGATGGAAATGTAATAGAGCATGTCAATGAATATAAATACCTTGGAAAACAATTATTATTCCACCCAAATAACAACAAAGTGGAAGTAGGCAAAAGAGTAAATTGTGAATGGAACAAATTGCCTATCAATCAGTAAAAATTGAGATTGCTGACTTTGATTTGATATAAACAAAAGAATAGCCTCATTTTTAAAGAAAAAAGACCAAACACAGACTAGGAAATATTACTAAGAAACAACCTGCATGCTTCAATTTCGATGCATGTATTGTACCCACTGTCCATTATAAGCGGCGACGGGCTCACTTCGCATCACACTGGATAGTTTCGGTACCACTGGTGAAATATGGATGTTCAGAGTTTTCAGAATATCTCTGATTACTTGGGGATATAGTCGTGAGCATGTGCATGCATGCACTACGAAACAAAATCATACTTACTGGTGTCCTGATATATGCATGAGGGTCTGGCAGTGGAGGTAAATGGAAGGGTATATGTGGAGCAGGCTTGGCTTTAGAGCCGGCTGAGAGCATAGCCGGAGTCCGGGGGGCCGGGGCCTGTTGGGGCTGCTGAATAACATGCCTGTTCGGCCTAGCTGCATATTGTTCTAAGCTGTTTAGACTTATTCCTGGAAAAAGAGGAGAATCATGTGAGATAAAGTGAACATTATACTATGTTCTGAAATACAAGAGGTGGAGATCGAAAATGGTAATAAATACTTTTTAAAAAAAACAACATTTTAAAAATTACATTAATTTTATCAATAAAATGTAGTATTTCGACAGAAGTGCATGAAAAGATGTATGAAAGTGAATGGATCGAGAACAGAATCCAGAGGCCATAGTATCTGCCTACCAACTCCATTCACGGGGCAATGGCATGAGGTTTTTTATTCATACATATTCATCCTCACAAGCTACCTCTCCTTTCTTTTTCACTGAAATCAGTACAGTAGTTTTGTAGTCATAACAAACACTTTTGGATTTATGATACCTATTAGGAGGATACCACAGGAGAGATAGAGGTAGACCACATAGACCACTGAGACGATGGGATCACAACATAAGTCAGGTTGCCAGAAACACATGGCACAGAATGGCAGGCGATAGACGAGAATGGAAAAGGTTGGAGGAGGTTTTTGCCGATTGGCAAACAGACCTACAAAAGACAAGCAAAGCACAACTACTAGAATAAAATTAAAACAGATGTCTGAACAAAGGCTTATATAAAATTATTAGGACACACAGTACTTCTCGAGACCAGCAGGCATGTATGAGAAGATCTATGGATGTGAATGAGGTAAAAGGTGTGTGAAAGATTGAAGTCAATGTCACACTCTAGTCTCTGCCCACCCCACTGGGAAAGAGGTGTGACATTGTAGATATCATATTTTTTACATCAGTAGCTTTGTAGCATTACAATAACCTGCAATTTTAACACTTTGGCTGCTAAGCTCAAATCAATGATACTCGTGCAGTGCTGAAATTAACGCCCCTAGGCGAAATGCTATAGAACTGACTCGCTATGTGGGTTCTTGCGCACTGAAGCCCATTTGTTGCTGACCTACGACATAGGTTGTTAGCAACTAAACTGTTAAGTGAAACATGTATTATTTTACTTAGTTTATTTTATCTAAGCAACAAAAAAAATCGCACATACCCATATTAATGAGAGCCATAACAACATCACCTAGAACTGGTTCCACTCTTCCAGACAATTCACAATATCCTTTGGCAGAGTTGCCAACTTCTGTGTAGACTGTAAATAAAGGATGGAAATTATTGTTCCTCAAAAGCTGTCTAACATTGTAAATGCAAGACCTGATAAGGTCCCTGGCTAATTTAACTTTTTTGAGTACCTATAATCTGCATAAAAATTATCTAAACTATTATAAAACCGTAACAGAAATGTGTCTGTACATTGAAATAATGTACGCCTGGTCTAGTACAAAATTCTCGAAAAAAGTGTCAGAGACTAACCTACATAAACTTAAGTATGTGTAGTAATATAAACATTGAAAATGCTGAAATTCTTGTTCATTTTGCTTGCATAGTTTTTACCCCATCGCGGTACGGCGCGCGTGCTTGTAGTCAGCTGGTCAAACGAAGACTGTCACGAAATTTATTCTCTTTATACGTTTTGGTGCTCTTTTGGTTCGGACATTTTTTTTTAGATGTAGTGGTAAAAGTAGAGAAGGGAATGCTTCGATGGTTTGGACATATTGAAAGGATGAATGAAAGTCGACTTACGAAACAGATATACATATATGGCGTGTGTGGAAGGAAACATTGGTAGAGGCAGACCTAGGAGAGGATACCTAGACCAGATCAGGGACGTAATTAAAAAATGTCAGGTTAAAAGTAGCCGAAATCGAAGGGAATGTATGAAAAGATGTATGGACTTGGAGTAAGCAAGAGAGGTGTGTCAGAACCGCCCAAAGTGGAGATCTATAGTTTCTGCCTACCCCTCTGGGAAAAAGGCGTGAGTTTATGTATGTATGTATTTTTGACCGCGGCCCTACGTCCAGTAGTTGGTAGGAAGTAAATGAGTATAGTGTCGATTCTTCGAGACAAAATAACTTACAACATTGCAGAATTTCAGTGAGAGTTTCTAGGGCCATCTTGTCTGCTGCATCAAAGCCAGTTTCCAGCAAAACTGTGGATACAGCTATGTTCAATATCCTCCGTCTGGCGTCCGAAGAACTTTCTATCTTCTCTGAATTTTCTGACATTGTTTCTTTTATGATCACTGGCTGAAATAAAGAGCAGCGAGAAGGACAGAAAAATTACAGACTGTCTTCCTGTGAATCAATAAAGGGAAATGGTATTTGGGTAGCACCTAGTTAGGTACGTACGTTTTATAAACAAATAAAAGCTGAAGCAAGCCAAGCAAAGCAAGGCAGATAGAAGATAGAATAAAAAAATATTACACCAGTGACAGCATTGACTATAGTTTTGTTGTTTCATTTTTCCTTACGGACAGGCAAAGGGTACATAGCCCATGCAGCCGTGTCTGTTTTTGTCTTTTCTTATTAAATCCATTATAAAAGGCACTATGTGCCGGTTCTGTGTTATATTTGTTACAATTTTTCCGAGTCTTAATAAAATCTTAAGGAAATTGATATTTTTCTGGAGTAATGTCATTTCTGTGGTTTTTGTCATTTCCATGTGTTAGTATATCCGAGATCGTGTTTCTAGTGGCCGATCGATGTTTTCAATATTTTTTTTTCAAATTGACAGGAATCCGTTGTCTTCAGCATTTTTTCGTTTTATCGTAACTTAACCTACTTATTCCCTTAAACCTAACCCATTGAAATGCGAGGGTGGTTCCACATTTTAATGTTCAAGAGAATCAAACAGTGCCCACATGCAATGCTTTGTGTAAATAAAAAGTGTTCGATTTTATAAGCACGGTCGTCGCCGCCAATATCACCATGTACCTACACAGGATGACACAGCAAGTAACACAAAACCAACATAAGCTAGTCACGCAAAACTATACGTTATTCAACCTACGCGACGCCAACTTATTTTGGTTTTGTATAGCTTGATGTGTCGCCGTGTGTGCGAGTAAACTTGAACCAAAACTTATGTTCTGTTTCGTGAGGATTGTGTACTAAAAAGTTGCGCAAATCGATTAACACAACGGGAATCTGAAATAAATTAAAAATAAAATAAAAGTTTTGGTCGATTTTCGCAATTCCGGTGATTTTGGCGGCAACACGACGATAATCGAAAGAAAAAATTCACACAGGCTCAAAAAGACCAGTATCCAGAGCCGTTATAAAATATTTAAAAAAAAATGGTGTGTGTTGCCAGGTTCATCTTGAACAAACTCTTTATTTGTTAACGTATGGGTGTGTGTATCCGAACACAACATTATTTTTGACATTTGGTTTGACGTACGACATCACGGTGACGACGGTGACGTCACTTCACTTTGACGTTTTGTTGTGTGAATTGAACGAAATTGTGGTAGAAGGAACTCTTAGTTTTTGATAAAAATATCCCTTTGAAAAACATTAACATTATAATTTCAGTGCTAGATTTTGAATTATAAGTAGAAAAGTGCAAAACTTGTAACATACTATCAACGCAAACCAAGGATATCTCGATAAAACAGGAATCTGGTAAGTTAACTTTCACAAAAAATTTTGTTTCCTCAATAATGCAGCATTTTCTGCAACTAAACTTTGATTAAACTATTTGTGTAGAAGTATAAATATTGGGAAAAGGAAAAGGTACAGAAAAATTCTAACACATTTCTTTTTATTTCAGTTCTAAAACCTGTGAAAAACATATTGAAATCACGATGGTACGATTATACTCGCTGCAAGTACACTACAAAGGCGTAAACAGTGCCACAACCCTTAAGGCAGCATTCGACTTGCAGAGCTTTAGTTTCTTTCAACGAGGATCTGTCCAAGAATTCATGACATTTGTCAGCAAGACCATGGTTGAGCGGACACAGCCTGCGTCCAGGCAGTCCGTCAAAGAAGGAGAGTACATGCTACAGGTATACGTCAGGGCTGACAACTTGGCAGGAATATTGATTTCTGATCACGAGTACCCCAGTAGGGTAGCTCATACATTAATCACAAAAATACTCGACGAATTCTCGGCCAGCGTGCCGGCCAGTTCGTGGCCCATGGCAAATGAAACCACAGTTGATTTCCCAATATTGCCAGAGTACTTGGCCAGATACCAAAACCCTAAAGAGGCTGACGCTTTGACAAAGATCCAGACCGATTTGGACGAAACTAAGATTATTCTTCATGATACTATAAAAGCAGTTTTAGAAAGGGGTGAAAAGTTGGATGACTTAGTCGCCAAGTCTGACAGCTTGTCCATGCATAGTAAAACATTTTACAAGACTGCTCGCAAGACCAACAGCTGCTGTAACTTTTGAAGCCTTTCACTATGCTCTTTCAAACTGGCCATACTTGTTGTTTCTGAAAGTGGGTTTTTGAATGTTGTACATCTATACTTAAACTGTTAAATAACTTTGACAGGACACATTGTGTATGCTCTGCGATTATTATTGATTTTTTTAGTGTAGCGACACGTATGGCGTATGGCGCCGTATGTTCGGTTGAATATGCGTCTACTAGGACAAATGGTGCATAATGGCTTTTTCTGTGTTGCCAGTAAAGAGAAAAATACTGCGAGCGTATTCAACCAAACGTTCAGTGCCTTACGTTCCGCAGGTATGTCGCTACACTAAATATGAATGTGGACAAAATATGGCATTATTACCATAGCTATGTAGAGGGAGTGTTTGAGCTGAGCATTTCCTGTGTGCCAATCAGAATAGTTTAAATAAAGGCCCTGTGCCGCATCATTATGACATTCTGTTGCCAGCTTTTTAGTCTGTGAATAGAACCGTATACACCATGTTCCTAAGGATATGCAATAACTTTGGCCTATTGTTCAGACCATTAAATTGGGCATTTTTCACTGTTGGACCAACATTGAAGTAACGAGAAAAATATATATTTTAGGGTCTTTTATATCCTGACGGTTTTTGAAAAGGATGATCAGACCATCAAACTGAACAACTTTCTGTATGGGACCAAAATCGAAATCGCAAAAAAAAATCTGCTGCCATACATTTGTGTTGATTACCTAGGTTTGGAGATTAGTATGGAGATGCAGATATTTTTTTTGCGATTTCTATTTTGGTCTCATGAAGAAAGTTGTTTAGTCTGATGGTCTGATCATCCTCTTCCAAAACCGTAAGCATATTAAGAAGGTATAATTTTTTTTTTGTGTTTTCAATGTTGGTCCCATAATGAAAAATGACCAATTTAATAGTCTGAACCACAGGCCAAAGTTAATGTATATCCTCAGGAACACGGTGTATAGGGTTTAACAAAACACGCTATTAATACTTAAAGGGGTGTTTAGACTATCAAAATCAACTTCACTCATTTTGTACATTCATCTTGATGCAGTCTAGAAAGTCACTCACAGAATTTACTCAGGGCCAAAGACTCTAAGAATTTAATTGGTGGCCTTTTGAAGTTTCCTTCACATTGAAAATGACAGTGATCTTGCACTGTGGCTGTAGCTACATGAGTAACTATCCCTATAGAGAACAAGCTTTATACAAGCAGCCGTTGCACTCACATATAGCAGGGGTTGGATGACATAGGAACATGTGTACACACTCAGGCTCGTTCGTATGCCCAAAGCACGCTATGTGTGAGTGCACCGACGACGGCGGCCGTTTATATGTAACTTGTTCTCTGTAGAAATATTTACTCATGGGCTCTAAGTATACAGGCTTTCAATACATTTCTCACTAGATATCCATACATGTCTGTCTGCTACATACATCAAGCTACAGCAGACTTTACATGGGCCAGCAATTAAATTCTGTTTCTGTAACTTAATGTTTCATGTATAGAATGTATTGTTATAGTTAAATACTAAATGTGACTTGAAATGTAAACATTATATTACATTCATTATATTCACAACTTTCCTGTCACAATATTTTTTTTCTCTACAAATATTCAAACTTTATGAAATAATGTGTGAATCCAGCCCTGCTTTGTGTAATTTGTTGATCATCAAACGACACTAGTTCTGTGTGTTTATTATTGTTCTTCTGTAGATCTTCCACTAGCATTCACATAATTGGGAATTGATAAATCAATTTAAGAATCACCAAGAACTGCCAAAAAACACAAATCGATTTGATTTTGAATTGAATTATAGCATGTTACACAATTCTTTTATGTTATTTATTTCAACAAGAGATTTATGTTATTTTTAAATAAATAGCTTGCACGAAAATCTCAACAGGAAAGTTGTTAATTACTTTAATAATAAAAAGGACAAAGATTATTTTCATTAGTTGAATTCACCATTTTATTATATTTATAAGTTAGTTACAATATGTAATCAAATTGTATAATAAATTACTTAAGTTTATGATTCTTCTATTTGAATTCTGAACGAATACAGTTTTTCCTATTTATAGCGAATATAGTGAACGCTGACAAAATATGTCTACTAAAAATAATGGACTGATAGTATTCAAAAAGGGTATTACCGTATTATCTATTTAATGAAATTATTGGCCTAAAAGAGTGGTTGTTAAACTGTAGATGGATTCTATAATACTTTGTTACTTTGGCAGTGCATTGGATTGTAATTATTATAATTATACTATTTATATAATGCATTTGAGATTGTCAGTTGTCAATAATGAGGAATTTTGAACAGGGTTCAACTTAATATGTTGACAGTTTTTTAAGAGGATGATTAGACTATCAAACTGAACAACTTTCTTTATGAGACCAACATCGAAATCGCGAAAAAAACAGCTATCCCGTAGGTACATTATGGGTCGAGTAAGATTGCAGACTTGTATGGAACAGGTGCTTTTTTTCTCGCGATTTCGACATTGGACCTGGTGAGAAAGTTGTTCATTTTAATGGTCTGATCATCCTCTTAAAACTGGTCAGCATATTAAGAAGGTCCCTTTATGTATTTAGTCAGACCAAGTTATCTTTTGAGCAAAAACTTTACTTGCTAATTAACAAGAAGTGGTTAGACTGGTTAACAGAAACTGTAGTCGACAACGCGGCTACATCGTGGTTGGTTGACAGTTGTATGGTATAAATTGTTTCTCCACTGTGCCCTCTGATAGTCGGAGGAACACGTGTAGAAACATCCGTGTCAGGTTATTTGATGTAAGCCAGAAAGATTCCACAACGAGAAACTTACAAACGCCCAGGGTGCACTGGCCCATACTCACTAACTGTTCCCTCCGGACTTATCCAGAGAGACCAGAAGTGGGTACACGTGGAAGTTACTTGACCTAGCACCTCCACGTCAACTCTTACCTATAGTACAGGAGATAAGAAGGTGGCAAAGTCCAGAGAGATAGGCTTGAGGGGCTTTCCACTGTATCAATTACAATCATGTTTCTTAAGAGGATGGGGGTTTTGGTAATGATATACGGCAAACATTAAATAGATTTAAGACAATGTTGCTGTCAACATGATTGTCGTCCGTGTGCTTTGATAATTCATATATAACCATTCGTTATTTAAAGGTGTTATTAGATACTGTAAAGTAAATGCTATAGCAGTTTTATTTGAATGCCCGTGTTATTCATTGTCTTACATAAACTCACATAACAACCATAATCCCTTTCTGAAACTATTCTGGTTATTAATTATTTTATTTCAACCTTGTTAGATTGACCGCACAAAAAAGTGGTTTAACTTTAAGTAATTAGTTTTCTTTGAATCTAAAGCCAAAAGGGGGACAATTGACTTCTACGAAACATCTACTAGAAAATCACTTCACAGATACCTTTGCAACGGGTGCGGGGAGAAAGGGAGAACATTTGTTGTTTCACGTGAATGTCATAAATGTTCTTTGTTCTACTAGATTTATTACTAACGTTCCTATGTAATAGTTTTATCTGCGGACCGTATTCGTGACATACAAAGCTATCTTTATAATAAACCTTATGACAATACAAATATGAGCGGTATGGTAAACATAGCATGAATGTTTTGGACATGTTCTTAACTTATTTTATGTAACGGTAGCTCAAAGTAAACAGTATAAATAGTACCTAGTATACATGTTAATTGTATGTTAGCTGTCATACCGGTGCATTTTATTATGAAGTCATTGGGGTAGTTCAAACAAAAGAACTGATTTTGTTATAGGACTTCTCAGGTATGTTGATGAGATAAGTTATCCGGTAATTATAGGTGTAATAAAGTGTTGTCACTTGATGTTTAGATAATAATGATAAAAATAACAGAAATATTTGTCGCATTGGTAGGTTCGCTTTGAAACACTGTTCCTAAACCTATGTAAAACTATTCATAAAAATGGATATGATTATCGGAGAAACAATATTAATTAGAAAATGTCCTGTAGGCAAAGTCATAATATACATTATCGATATAACTTATACAATAGTAGTATTGAATGAATAATAAAAACCGTTTAAAAACTCCGCCATGTTGCGGAAAAAATAAGAAGTAATTGCGCTCGTGAAGATCAGCATATGCAAGAATGAGATAACTACATAAATGAAAAATTAGGACATTTGAAGATTTTTATTAATACATATTTGAGTTTGCATAGACTACGTATAATTGTTAGTTACAGCCCAACCCGAAAAATAAAAAACCTGATTTCGATCATGACTTTGTTTCTGTTTGACTTTGTTTTAACCAATGATTTTCCGCAACATGGCGAGGTTTTCTATTATTCTGGTCAGCCTACGCAATAGTCAAGTTAGATGGGTACACAAGAGCTCTTTTTGTGTGTATCTTGCCTATCATTAATCGATATCCATTCGACAAGTGTTTTAACTTCTAGGCGATTCTTATGGTATATAGAGTTGAATTTCATCTAAAACGCAAACTGCATACCGATTGCATTTGCCTATACCCTCTCATTTGCAGTTGAAATGCAGGTCAATGACTATGCGCTTCGTGGGTAGGCAAGGACTGACGACCTGGTGAAGGCGGCGGGAACCCGTTGGATGAGGGCAGCGCAGGACCGGTCGTTGTGGCGATCCTTGGGGGAGGCAAATGTCCGGCAGTGGACGTGGTCGTGATGCGCTTAAGTGATTTCTGAATTTTCCCGGTCATCATCTCCATCTTTCGCAAGCCTACTTATCACAATATCTACTAGAACTTAGACAGCTATCTTACTCAAATACTCATTAAAAACCTCACTTTTTAAATTTCATCAACTTTTCAGTTGATTTTTTCTTCAAGGAACTATACGTTAACATTTTAATTTTTTTATCAGTGCTAACATATTGCTTATTGAAGTTTAACGAATCAAATTAAGAATTTTAATCCAAATCAGGGCATAATCGCCACAACATGCGGGAGGATGTAGGTATGTACTCTAACTCTTTATCATACTGTGGTATAGTTCAGTAAGTTGCCTACTGGGACGGTAATTATTTGTTCATCTACTTTTTGAGTATAAAGCGATTATACGTGGTTAATATAACTAATTTTGCGGGCGATTGGGTTATTATGTCCATCCAGTATGTAGACACTTAGTTATTTTACTGCGGTTTTGTATGAATCTTTTTAGATTAGGTTGATACTGATTATTAAAACTTTAAACCATAAACTGTATTGTACCTACCTACCTTAAATGCTTCGCTATGTGTTAGTAAATAAATGTTGGATATTAACTGTTAATTTTCTTTGATGTTTATTTTCGTACCAAATACCTACCTGCCTAGATATTTCTCGGACATCGGCTAGCACTGCCGTTCTAAATCCTATTTGGATTGTAGTAGGTTCATTGCAATAAAACACAGTTAGAAATAAAAATACATATATTAATTACATCAATATTAAATTACAGCCAACATAACTATGTAGGTTACAATAATAAAAATATACCTATATAATTTTCATTGAAACAAATAAATTAAATAATAAAAACAAGGTATTTTTTTTTCTTATTAGTAAACCTAATTCTATAAATCATTGACTATAAGAAACTTGCAACTGCGGAATACCAGGTAACATTCGTCAAAACAATCCACCTACAAGCAAGGGAGAGCTCACTTATAGTAAATAGTATTATTATGGAATTTACTCATTAATTCTATAATTAATTAATAATGAGTAACGATGCCAGTGGTATCGGCACATAATTAATGTTTCTTTTATCTTTTCACAATATAACTATCTTACCTTTTCAAACATAACTTCCACGACAAGGATTTCTCTTGAGGTCTCTATCTTTTTTGTATTACTTGGAAAGTTATACAGAAACCTGAAAACCCGTCGGGAATACATATAGTCGTAAGCATATGTTATGCTATTTTCTCCGCGACCTAAGTCCAGTTTAATTTTGCACCTCATAAAGCAGACAATACCTAACGCTCAGAGGCCTCGTTAATCTAGACGGTGGTCATCTTAGCGGTGATGTTGAATCTTTTTTTCCCATCACAATGATCCACTTGACACGTACATTCTTAAATGAAAACGTTACGATAAAATGAGTCATCAAAATATGTGCAGATACCACAGTCATCCATTAAACCTAAATAGAAGGGGGTGGTAGTACACATTAAAGTACAGAATAATAGAATTGTTGCAGCTAAATTTTTGGCATCAAACAATGGAAAAGATAGAACAGATAACTTATATAATAGAAAGCTTTGGAATAGATAACCAGTGAGATTATAATGGTAAGACGTTTTCAATAGTCACAATTACGCGACTGCTGTCAACCAATTTGAAATGTATGCTATCGTAGAACTTTGTCACAATCACCTGTATTGATGGTGATCTAACGTCATTAAGCTTCTGTGAAACATAAAAACTGCAAATAGTTTGCTGTGACAAGGTTGTAAGGTTGCCTACATTTTAAATTAGTTGACTTACATGTGACTAAAACGGTAGATATCTGTTATTTGACACTGTTTGTTTTCGAGGTACTATTTTTATTCAGATTAATTTGCAAGGAAATGTATCAAAGTACATAATTATAAGTACCTGTATAGGTATTCTAAAAGGCCTGCCTTCAAAAACTACGGCCAATAATAAGTTGGTACCTTGGTGTTGGAAGATCAGTGTTTTCAATATCTCATTTTCTTTAGTTTCGTATTATCTACCTACCTATCTAATGATCTAAATCTGCGATAGGACAATTTAAAGAGTGTTTTGTTTTATGAAGTTAGATAAGTAGGTAGGTGCATAAGAATAGTTAATAATAGTGTAATTGTTAACTATTCTTATGGTAGGTGTTCGATTTGTGAAGAAATTCCTATATTGAATTACTTATATGTAAGGTTTCTGTCTTAGACAATCGTACAAAGTAATATAGTAAAGGTATACAATACTTAAGCTGTTTTTGTATTAAGTTTATCAATTTGTAAAATTGTTATAATATTTTCTACTTAAATTTCTGCATGTTGTAAATCGGTTAGGTACATACCTACCTAGTTACCTACTCGTTGGGAAAACTGTAGCCAGATCGACTTTCCTTTACCATACATGTAATCTCACTGGAAAGACAACAAATTTTGTAAGTTCTACAAACAAAATATGAATAAGTAATAAGTAAGTACAACAAAACAAATCGAAGAATAGTGAACATAGTCATAACAGAGATACATTAGTCCTCCTATTGTACAATTTGTGCAATAAAAATAAGTCTTTAGGTAATCATAAATAATAAAGTCGAAAATAGCGAAGACAGAAAGTTGGTACACAAATTGCAAACGTATAAATGCCCTTTACAATCTTCCACGCAGGAATTATAACGTTTAAATATAATCTTTATTTCATTATCCCGCGCTACTTAAAAATTATGTCTCTAATGATAAAGAGATTTCACTATTAAAGTCGTACAATATATCTCTTTTCATCCAACACACATTATGTGTTTTTGTTGTTACATCTATGCACTAAAATTACGTTTAAAATATGTTACAATGTTCCCATTTGTTATTTTTCAATAAGTGTAATGTTGACTGACGTGTTTTGTGATATAATTATTATGAAAATGTTTTGAATTTTGGCAAAATTAACACGATTATTGTTTTTAAAACATTGTTCCACCTTCGTTACACCAGTCTTTCTGGACCAGCCTGGCCTTTACAAATCAATTGAAAAGACCGAAATGCGTTATTAAAAATTAAAATCAATTCCTTTGAAGGCAGGGTTTAAGTTTTATTATCTTCATTACACAGTATACTCGACAAATACATATAAATATTCAAAAGTACTACTGATATTATAGATGAAACCTACTTGTATGAAATTACGAATTCCAAATGGGTATTTTTTTCTCTATTGAGACTATTTTGACCTGTAATGCGCGTAATGTTGATATACTTAGGTATATAAGTAATTAAACTTATATATTTCTAATAATTTTCTGATGTCTTGTCCATATTTGATTGTAGAAATAGTAAATACTAACATAAATATGATTACTAAAAATGAGGCATAATAGGTGATGTTGATTTTATTCGACTTCATACCTAACTCACGCTAGTTTCACAGAGGAGTCAGCTGAGATAGCTACAGACATGATACAGCTTTAAGAGTACACTCTGCACTTAAACAATAAATTAATAATTTAATATAGACTCTACTTTGACAACAATGTAACAATTAATTAAAAATAATTGTAATTATAAATGCCTTTTCATTTCCATGTAGCCAAATAGAAACTTAATGTAAATACAAGAAATTAGATAGTCAGAACGTCAGCACACACGTTGTCACTGCTTCTACAGAAGTGAGACGAAATATCCACGCTGGTGGGATTAGACCCGAAGCTAAAAGAAAATATATAGCTATACATATAATTATGCATCTTCATCAATGATGATTTCTTACATCTACTTACACTTTATAAAAGGCATCCTTTGATACAAATTATTTCGTCTTCAAAATAAAGGCAATACAGCAAATCACTTCAAAATTTTTACGAAACAAATCATCTACGACAAATCACGACTTATTAAGCGACCTATCAATCGGCGACTACTAAACACAATAATTAGTTTACTTCATATAAAATTGGAGTTCACACACTCTACGATTTGCACCCGGGAACGCGATTCTTTGTACTAGTTTAAGGGTTTGGGAGAAGAAACACTACAATTTGGGGGGACTCGCCCCACATAATGTTATTCCGGCAAACTTGACGATTCAATAGTCTTTTACCGAGTATCATGAAGTACCGCCGAGAAAAAAAATCGTAAACGTAACTTTGGTGTTAACTCCTTCTAAAAATACTTATAAATGTAACGAATCCGATCACGACTTCACTAACTCGGGTCCAGAATCTATCGGCACAGATCTTGTAATTGTATCCAAACGTGTGTTTGTTAATGTTCATTTGTTGGGGACCTGTATCTTCTTGGATCTGAAGTCGTAGATCTTGCGACAGAAGAGGACCAGCTCAGGTGATACTGAAGGCGGTAGCTTGGAGTCGTTGGGCGCTACCGCGGGGGTGACCTCGCTGGCGGGCAGCGGTGGCACGATCGATGGTGTTAAGTTGATGCCTTCCTCTACTGCTTTTAGCCGTTTTCTGTACCTGTACGTAAAAATATTGGTACCGTTTAATTATAGTCTCTTCTAATTTTAGTGCAAAGTCAAAAGGTTCTTGAGTTCGTGATATGACCCACCAAAGATCAAGAAACATGAACTTGTAAGGGTAATTGAGGTAATCTCCGCTTAAAACGTAGATTAATTTGATGGACGAGGCTGCTAAATGATAATTATCCAATAAGAATTTTACAATGGTGCTAGTGATATTGAAACATGGATTCAAGTATCATCATCATGACCGTTATCGGCGGATGTACCCGATTTTCGCTGTAAATGTGCGCTCACATTATCTGCACGTCAGCACCCCTCCAACTAGATTATAATGGATGGCAGCAGGTGGACGGGCCTTCAGCTCGTCACGTTTCGCATCAAGGTCGCGTTAGTTTTCACAGTATGCCTCCAATGTGGTCGGTCTTTAACCAGTGTCTCCCAGCTTGACAACTTACCGGCAATATTCATTAAACGTCAGCACATAGCACTTGTCCTCAATACAGGCGACGGAGTTGGCATCGCGGTGTCGTGACGCGAAGACTTCGTCTGGCGCGTCGGTGGGTTCCCGCCCACGCTCCGTGTGCTCCGGCCGGTAGTACCACACTAGCGATACCATCATTTCACCTGGAAGACAAATGTTTTGAGCATTCCTCTTACAGATCCCATGTTCTAACCAGGAAGACAGCAGTAACTAAGCTGTTTCAGCAGTAAAAGACCCTTACTGGACAATTGCATACGGTCATTGATTGCATAGTTCGTAATATTAGTTAAAAAGAATGGGGAACTTGTTAAAGCGCAGATAATCTTGATGCTCAATGAGTGACGGATTGATGGATTCCTAGTTGATTTCGACTAAGGCGACAGTTTATATTTACAGAAAAGTAGTGAGGTACGCAGGATCTTTCGAAGTGCATAAGTGTACGCGCTAAACACAAATGCACTCTCTCGTCCTTATCCTCCTATGTCTGATGGAATGGGAAACCGATACGATCAGCGGTTGGTTCAGATGCAGTGGCTATAACCGGCAGCCACACGGCTTGGCCTCAAAGTGCTAAAGGCCTAATGAGTTGGTTGTTACATAACTGGTCAAGGCTCAATAGTTTGGAATATCAACATTCTGCATATAAGTCGGTTTTTCTCTTTGGCAGAAACTGACCATCTTCAGGATTCTCCCAAAGGCTAGCGACTCTCGCGACGAAGGGTTGTGCTCTGGCCGTTGAAGCTCGCAGTAGCACGCAGTCGCCACGTGCCACAGTGTCGCCGCTCGCATGCGCCATTCTAGAGTAACACCGAGCGGTGCGGTCTAGGCGAGAATCGTTCTGGAACAAATAAGCTTAAAGTAAATATTTGGAGTAATCTTTGTACGTTTTTTAGCCCGGAAAAGTATTGTTTAACATGAATTTATGAATGTGGATTAAGGCAGTAAGGGCATTGAAGTTTGTCCTTCTCCAATATGAGATATGTTATGGATTAGGTAAAGTAGTAATTAGTTGGCATGTAAAGTGATGAGCGGATCAGCGGATCAGATACCTAATAAGTATGGATACCTATATATTAGTAGGGTAGAGTTGACCTGCGACTTCGTCCGCATGGGGTCCCGTTATCGTAGCGAGATAAATTATATTCTTACCAGATTTTAAGTCTAATCATAAGCTTTCAAACAAAAAAAGTTTTATCGAAATCGGTTCAGTAGGTTTCGCGTTATTTATGCGCGAACCAATAAACAAACAAACAGACATACAAAAAATCCAAAAATTTGTGAACCAGGGTCAACCTTTTTTTTTATACAATTCAATGTACAGACCCACTTCTGTTATAGTTTTATAATAGTAGAGTCGACTTACATTGAGGTAGACTTTGGAAATGTAATGTTCGCTGTCCCAGTTCCATCCGTTGCTCCATCGCGGAGGTGTGCGTGGCTCGAACGTCGGAGGTGCAAGAGGCGCAGGCGGTCGTCGCACGCGCCGGGTTCCTGTCCCGCTGCGCCGGCGCCGCGCTCTCCTTCCTACGCTAGGTATAGGCGAGGCACAAGCATCTTCTATCACAAGAGTAGCTTCATCCGTCTTTATTGCTGGCTTCTTAGAAACCAAGAGTTTTACTACTTTTTCAACGCTCTTTCCTTTCAATTCGCCGTTGGTAAGCTTGCACCGTTTCGGCATAATTTTTTCAGGAATTGTTTTCTCTGATGTTACATTGATTGCATTTTCGAGCGTTCGGCTCTCGATTTCTGCAACTGAGGTGATTTCTTCTGATTCGCTGATCAACTTCTGTGACAGCAGTTTAGCAACTTGATCTATTGATTTGGTCTTCAGTTCACCACTAGCTTCATCGCCAAGTAGCCTGCATCGTTTAGCTACTGTTTTCTCAGACTTATCCTTTTCTGTAACTTTATCGGCAGAGTTCTGTGAATTTGATAAACTGATTTCTTCTAAAGCAACATCGCTTTCATTGGCATCAGTCACTGGTTTCTTTTGAAGTAACTTAGCAACTTTTTCAATACTCTTTATCTTTTGACCGTTTGGTTTATTCGTTGATAATTTAGAGCGCTTTGCTTTTTCTGCAGTTACATCCTCAGCAATATCTCTCGATCGGTCTGTAGCTGCAGATTCCAAATCAGGAACCTTGTTTGATACACTATGAGATTCTTCTGCGAGCGTCGCACTGGTTTCTACTTTATCTTGACTCGCTTTAGGTTTGGGCGCTTTAGAAACCTTGAGAGGGTTAATTGTGTCTTCAATCATACTGTTCTTATCACTAACACTGTCAACTTCATACTTGTCTTTTAGGGAATCACTTTTGTCCTTAGGAGCATCGAAAGATTTTATATCACTGCTTATCTCTATATTTGATTTGCACTTAATACTAGTTGGTAGCAGAGGTTTCTCATTTTTCAGCTTATCTGATGTTTTTAATACTGACTTCAAGCTGTGCGTGATTTTAGAATCTACTTTTTCTAATTTGCAAGCATTTTTGTAAGCTAATTTATTTTCTATGAGCTGACTAACGGCTGCAATAGTGTTTGGTCGAACGCCACTAACCGGTGCGTTGTTGTCCACTACATTGTTGTTGATGTTCAGGATTTTCTTATTGCTGCTTTGTGATTCGTTTTCACCAGGAGGTAGAAATAGTTCGGCGGGATTTAATTCTTTATCCGAAGTATATCCCTTAGCATCAATTCTATCAATACTATTTTTTCTTAGAAGATTATCGAGCAGAAGTGCACTTTTAGTTTTAGGCTTCACTGCTGCTGGTTCATCGGCAATCGCAGCTACATTTTTGAGTCTTGGATCTTCATCAATGGACGATTCAGTGAGCATTTTCTTGGCTTTAGGTGAGTTTGTAGCATTTTCCAACTTTCTCTTGACAGTTTTCTTTTCGGTAGTTGGTGTTTTTGGTGTTCTCTTAGTGTTTTGTGGAGCACGTTTCTTTGGTTCCCTGGTGATTGTCTCAGTCTGTGTAACTTTGGTCTGATCACCCGAAACTTTTCGGCGTTTTTGTAACTTTACATGCTCCCCTATTCCATTAGTTTTACACCCGTCTTCAAGTTGAATATCTTTCATGTCAATTTCTAGCTTCGGCCTTGAATATCGCCTCTTGACTGGTTTTGCTGCGTCAGAATTTTCAGTCGCCTCTGACAGTGCTGTTGTAGAATTATGCTCCCTTAAAGCTTGTGCGTCAGTTTTTCTGGAAGACGCATTCGTTGGACCCTCGTTTTCTTTTTTGACGTCGACGAGTGGAGTAGACCTTTCGTCGGATGAGGACAGGTCAATGGGTGCGCAGATAGGGGGTGATATTGCCATGACGTCATCATCAGCGTCACTGTGTTGCGAAGGAGGATGCGGAGCAGATATGAGGAGACCAGTATCATCTCCCGCCAGGGACCGTCTCGCCATCGCTTTGCCTAGTCGTGCTCTTCGTGGAGCCACCGGTGGAGGTTGTGGAGCGCAGGCACCTGCCGAGCCCCGAGCGGGTGATGGAGGACCCAGAGCTTCGGCTGGACCAGGCGTGTCGCCAGCCAGACGCATGTTGTCGCGAACATCAAACATTTCGCGTTTTGGCGAGGCACCCCCTATTGCTGGTAAAGGGCAAGGATGTGGAGCGTCTGCTCCTGCAGGTGGTTCTTGTTCTAATGGTGGATCCTGGGACGAAAAATATACATTATTATTTTGTGTTCTTATTTTTAGTCGTTTATATGATTGTATTTAGTCTTCGAGGTGGTCGTACCTTGCCGCTGCCGTGCGTGTCGGCGCCTGCGTCGAGAGCGCACGCCCGCACCTTCGATCGGAAGGCGCCCCCGGGCGGTGCAAGTGCTGAGAGAACGTCCGCTGGGCCGCCACCGGTAGGGGCCTTACCAGTAGCGGGCCCAATAAGGACGTTTTTTGGACACGCGTTTAATGGGCACGGGCATCCGCGGTATTCTGAAATAAATTAAAATGTAATAGATAAGTACCTAGGTAAATTCATTGGAAAAATTAAATCCAGATTATCAGTTTTTAAATAGATAGGTACTAAAATCACTAAATTTACTTGCTGATAAATACAATTAAGGGTGATTATTTAATTGTACCTACTTACATGGACTGCAATGCAAAATAGGAATTAAATTGTTGTTTTAGACCTATAGCATCGATTAGCGAGTAGGCAGACGTGGTGGGTCTGTTCTGTATTGTAAAAACGCAGAGTGAAATCCTGACTTCTTATAATAATGTAGAATGTAGGTACGCAGGTAGTAATAAGTTTGTATCGTATCTCCTTCTACATATCGAAATATTGTTTTTATGTGATACTGACCTACGTATGGTATTCTTTGTGGTGAATGTTGGTAACAGGGTGGCGTACCATAGTACTGTGGCGGTGGGTACTCGCTGCCGACGCCTACCATCTGTAATTGAAACGTTTTCATTGTAAATAACATTGTACTTCTAGATCGCATGGCCAAATTATCAAATTAAAATACTACCGCATACGATCATATCGGAAGTTGCGGTAGTCATTCAAACAAAGGGACACCGATTGAGAATTTGGTGTGCTATTGCGATGATTAATCGTTTGTGGTTTTTGATTGACAAATCAAATTAAAAATTGAAAAATTTTTCTCGGGCGGGACTGCCCTTACTCTTCCAAACCGGGAAGTGCGTTATCCAATTTCGCTACCGGGTCCGGGTGGGACGAGTGCGGGTTCAAGTCCCGCCCGAGACAATTTTTTCAATCTTTAATTTGATTCGAAATAGCACAACATGGTTGTAACATGTTTATAATCAGTAATAGTTGAAATTTTGATTGACAGTTAGTTCTATGTGCTTAAAATTCCAGGCGTTCTAAATATTTGGTCGTTAATTTCGACGATGGAAAAAAAGGGTTTGACTTGGTGACAGGTGCAACTAATTATTTTAGTACACAATTTTGGATGGAAAGTGGCGCCCTCTTTTTTTTCAAGCTCTTTTTTTGCCAAGGTATACCAACCTACTTAAGAATTGTCTACAATCATCGAAGAGAGAACCCGGCCTAAACCTACAACTATTCGTATTGATCTTATCTTATGAATGTTCAATTCTATCAATTGGCAAGTTCAACAATAATTGACTTAATTGTCTTCTTTAAAGGCTTTACATTTGGAATACTTATTTGTGAAGGACTGACCTGTGGGTCCGCCTGTGGCGACATGTGGTAAGAACCAGGTGGCCTGTAATAACGACCGTAGCACAATTCGGCGGGGTAGTATGGCGGGCCGTATTGCTGCAGAACCTGTAATAAATTGTGAATATATTGTTAGTAATGTACGAGTATATTTTAAGGAAAATCTGACACGATACAAGCATAGAGATTTGTTTCTAGATTGTTTCTGCAAAATTTCATTGAGTTTAATCGGTTAGTATTGAAAATATCACCAGACTTCGTTTGTATGGAGCGCGCCAACAGTAATATACCCTTAAGTGTATGTGTGTCTACTTTAGGTACTTAAATAAAATACTTATAAGGAATGCTTACAGGTGGATGTGGCGCGTGATAATGTGGTGGGTGATACCTCGCGAGCGCGCGCTCTGCGTCTGCGCTGTTCTCCTTTATCAATGGTCCGGCCGGCTGGTAATATCCTGGAACAATAGAAATGATTATATTAGTCACATGTCTCCAATCAAAGAATAAAGGGGTAAGTCATCGTCGTCTCCGTTAATTTTAGCGACAATGCTCAGTTTGTTGCTAATCCTCACCGACCAGGCCCTGAGTCTAGTGTTGGGATCACAGCTTAAAGCTTTGCCTGTAAAAGTATGTTATCTATCCAATGTGTTATGCATAGGCATAGGTAATATAATGTTGTTTGCGTAGTCAATCATAATATGCATGAAACATTCTCTCCTGAAAATCTATATCACACATTGTGCCAATAAATATTTTTGATCTATTTGTATTTGCTGACTTTGTACCCACAAAGTGGTCTGAAGTTTTTAGTCCGAGGTACCGGTATAGAGTTCTTCTTAATATGCTGACGGTTTTTAAGGGGATGATCAGACCATCGAACTAAACAACTGTCAATATGGGATCAACGTCGAAATCCTTTTTGACCAAACGTATGGGACAGCAGATTTTTTTCGCAATTTCTATGTTAGTCCCGTTGAGGAAGTTGTTCAGTGTGATAGTCTGATTATCCTCTAGAAAAACAGACAGCATATTAAGTTGGATACTGTATAATATAATGTCGAAGTGACTGAACTGATGATGTTCTGATGAATTGTAACAAAAGCATGGAAAAGGTTTGAAAGACAGATTGTTGTTAATCGTCACTTGCTGAAGACAATCCGGAAGGGATCCTTTTTGTTTGTAGGTATTTATTTATTTCTTTTTTGTAGAACTTACAGCTAAATAACAGTTTGATTTCAACAAAGACAAATTGATGGTCAGATGCTGACAACAAGTTCCCACATATAAAACATTACAGTATAAAACAATATAGGTAGTAGGTAATAATCATAATTATAAATTCATTATTGTGATACACAGGTTCATAGGTTGTTACATGGTGTTTTATATCAGGTATATGTTCACAGTGATCCGCCAAAAGGCATACAATAGGTATTAGGATTCGTCATCCGTCAACAAGAATAAAATTGTGTCAAAATTTGTCTAATAATTATGTTCCATTTTGATAGAACCCACATCAAAGCAGAAAATCACTTTAAAAAGGATTTGGTAGCCTTTTTTTTTTTAGAGATAAGTAGGTAGGTAATAGTTTCGCATTTTGATAAGGGTAGGTATAAGTTTGCGGTTTTGGCCACTTCCGTTTGAGTTGCATGAAATTGATATTTTTGACACAAAAATGTTTCATTAGGTAGAAGTAGGTAGGTAATTATTATTCAATAAGCCATTAGATAATTATCATTTATACTTAGGTTTGCAAAGTGCGAGGTAGGTAGGTATAGGTACCTACTACAATTATAATATATCTACCTGTTAGTAGGTATGTAGGTACTTAATAAAAAACCGGCCTAGTGTAAGTCGGACTCGTGCACCGAGGCTTCCGTACCAAAATAAAGTTTTTCCTCCGGGATCCTTAGCCTGACCCCGATACACACTTGGCCGGTTTTTGTTATTTGATGTTTTACTTTAGAGTATGCTCTATAATCACACAAAGTTTGACGTGTGTATGTATTGCCGTTTTCACGGTCAGGCAATAACAAAAAACGCTTCTTGTATGGGGACCCGATTAATTTTTATTATTTGTTAGAAAATCCAAAATAATAACACATATTTCCGTGAAAATGTTAACTCTCTACCTACTAATAGGTAGGGCTAACAAGTTCTGAAAAGAGATTAGGTATACCTACTTAATTATACGGTTCAATAAATACAGCCCTTTAGGTGCCTAAAGCTAGGACGGACGGACAGCGTAGGCTTATGAAAGGGCCCCGTTGGCACCCTTTGGGTACGGAACCCTAAAAATTACATTTTACTCATAGTACGGGAATTGTCCGCATGGCGCCAGTGCGTTCATACATATACCGTTATCGTAAATGCTGTCTCTATTCGTCGAGCTTTCGAGCGAGCGAGGGCGGAGAGGCGGCATAAAACTGGAGCGCAAATCCAACTTGCCGCCTTCCGATTCACTTATTTTATTCAACGTTCAGAGTTGGTTTTCATGTACCTAGTGTTTTGTTTAAGTGTTAGGTGCTGAATATGTTTCTTGTTTATTTTCACATCTTGTTAGCTATGGAAAAAAAACGTTATTTAATGCGCTACATAATGACGAATTGTCTGGAGCAAATTGCAGCAGAAATGATAAAATCACTTTTGGCGCTATTCCAAAGGCGAAAAGTAAAGAAATGATTCTGTTTTTCTTATTACAATTTTAAAATAAGAAAGTACGTACCTATTCGAAGGACAAATCTAAGGTAAGTGTTCATCTTTGTGTAATAAAGTTGTAAGGCTTGGCCGACATTCCTTATCCCTTGTAAATTTAATGCCTATAAGTCAGTAGGTATTACATCTTCGTCTTTATTAGGTATGTAATTTAGATTGACTCTACATTGTCATCCCATGTATCTAAAATGGGATGACTATGTCGGCCAAGCCTTACAACTTATTACTCCGAGATGAACACTTAGGTACCCAAGACTTGGCTTGAAATGAGATCTCATAAATTTTTAAGAGTAAAAGCATTCTGAGTCTTGGCTACATTTTTACATGAAATGTTTTTGATGGAATTCGTTCTTTCCAATTATAATTGGTACCAACGGCTTACAGTGCCATCCTAAGCACAAAATCATCTACGTTATTAGTAAGTAGGTATATGGTTTGGATGAAGGAAGGAATTTTTATTTGAAACCCAGTTCTTCCGCAATACCTACCGAGGTTAGCTAGAAACCTATAACATTTAGAATATTAACAAAGTTTATAGGTACTTGACTGACTAATAAAAACTTGGATACTTATTCTTAGGAATAGTTATTATTAGAAAATGGAGATCATTATTTCTTACTTATAAACTCATAACTACGTTGTTGGTGGCAACGTCGCGGTTCATAGATAAACTTAAGAAAAATACTGAAATTTGTTTATGATACAGAACAGTTACGCCGAGTTTAAGTTATTCCGGGTTTATTAGTAGACATTTTGCTTATTCTTAGTTTATTCTCGGTATAACATTTTATACCCCGTTTAGTTGTTCCCACCGTGTTGTGTAGATACCCCTATAAAATTTACAACCAAATAATTTCAGCGACACAAGCGCGCTAATAAATTTTACACTCCATAAACTTAACTTCCATTAAAAACTTCATGCTCAGTCTAGCCACCTTAAAAAAAAACTTTAAAAAAAAAACAATTTGCGATGCAGAACTGGGCCTAAAAGAAGCGGGCGGTTTGCCTTGAGCCACAGGCAGCTGCATCGATATCAAGAGACGTTATTTCTTAAACCACTTTTTGCGTTTATGCGTATTTATTTACCGGTTTCATTGTTGAATGTGTTGCCGTGCAGAGATCTTTATACATACGTTACTTTATTGAGATCTATTTGTAATTTTCAGGATTGTTGTGACCGAAAATTGATTGCGTTCCGCCTTCCGTCATAAAGGCAATTTGGATTAGGGTTAGCCAGGGCCCAGCTTAGCAATAACAATACCTAAGTAGGTACCTGATTTACTTGAATGCACTTTACAAAAGAAGACTCTGTTTAATTTTAATTCAGTGTCTTTGTTTTAGTATGTTACCAGAGTTAACCCGCGACTTCGTCCGCAAAAATTATATACCAGATTTTAAGTCAGATCATTAGCTATCAAACAAAAAAAGTTTCATCAAAATCGGTTCAATAGTTTTTGCGTGATGCTCGCACAAACAAACACACAGACAGACAAAAATTCTAAAAAAGGTTGATTTGGTGTCAGGGACACCTAAAAACCATATTGTAGACAATCTGTTTTTGGAAACATCTTCAATGAACAGACACACTTCTGTTACAGTTTTATAATAGTTAAGATGAATTTTTCTAATCGTCAAAATGTTGAACTAGAAGAAGATCTGCTCTTTGTACTTATCTACACTAGGTTAGTTTAATAGCTTATGATCTGACTTTAAATCTGGTATATAATTTGTGCGGACGAAGTCGCGGGTTAACTCTAGTAATAGATAGAACACTGGACATACCTATTCTAAATTTTGAGGACACCCTAGAATCTTTGGATCAAATAGATGATGAAATGAAGATCTAAGGCTTAGATCCTTCTTTCAACATGTTATTTGATCCGGGAACACGAAACTAAATAAATGTACCTACTAAAAGTGATCCCTGCTTAATAACTTAAATCTTGTAGTAAAGTTTCAGAATATGTCTAAAAATTACGTAGGTATAATGTTATGAACCCGGAGTGCGATTTTTGAAACTCATACTTTGAACTCAGCAGTTGAAAATGTCAATATTACTATGCATCTTTCTACTGCTGATTTGACTTTCGAAAATCATACTTCAGGAGTGAAATTTTTGAAAGTCAAAGTAGCAATAGCAAGATGTATAATCTCCATAGTAATTTTGACATTTTCAAGTGCTGAGTTCAACGAATGAGTTTCAAAAATCGCACTCCAGGGTCTTTAAAAAATGGTAGGTATATAAAACAACTGGCTAAGTATTTGTCCTCGGCCTTCCTTGTCTACAAGAGTACTGTAGCTAAATATTTGCTAATTCCATTCGTCAGTTTTCCAAGGTTAGGTTAAGGTTTGCATTCATGAATTTAATAATGTCATACAAAAGTAGGTAACAAAATTTCCAGTAACTAAAAACTTTTGTTTCTTTGACGAAACTATACTTCATTCCAAATAAGGACCACGAGATTTACCGATTCCTATTTAGATTTCTGGCCAATTCTGATTAGCAAATGTAATTAATTTATTGGATACATATACTATCCGACATATCTTGGATGCTACTAAAGCTATTCTAAGAATAATTGAAAGGAAGTGATTCAAATATCTGTTTCTGTAATTCAAAATAGCCCTAAAATTTTGTTGCTATTTGAAATGGGGTAAAGGTACCTAAGCAGATACCTACCTACTTACACGAAATTACCTTCGTGCTAATAGCTAGTCAAAGAAAATTGTTTAAAGTTTTCTCTAAGTCATTTGTCTTTTCTGTAAGTTATAATTTCATATGAACCGAATAAGATACTAGTTGAGTTATGTAGCCAGAATGGTTTTTGGAGATTAAGTATTTATTTTTCTGTTGCATGGTCCGGAATGAATCCTGCACATCCGAATCGGCGCCGGACAGCCGGATACGGCCCTGATCGTCATTTTATTTTGATAAAATGTATGAGTTTGTATTGCATTGTGCCGTTTGCAGTAGTTGGTCTTCCAAACATTAAAAACAAAACAAAAGATAAATAAAATACAAAATTGTAACGCTGCTAATACCTAGGTATCTAACCTAGAGTTATTCTCTAGGAATTCATAGCGACAATTAAAACTTTTAATTTAAATAAAGATCAAAATACAAAGTTTTATTCGCTCAAGAAACACCTTTATTGGACAGTAAGTATAAGTGCAGATATTATAACCGCATAATCGTTTAACAAACACGGCATACGGCCACGGACCGGTTAGGCTAACCGTTCAATTAGCGACACCGAGCGTGCAATTAGGCTCGCCGCACACCGCCGCAAAAAGCGCGCCGAGCGCCGGTATCGCACTAGAGATAATCGCTTTAGAGAATACAGATTGCTATTTACGTTATTCAAGATTGAGATTTATTTATTCAGGTGTAAGGGCGTTTTTTTTAAAGCGAGGGCATTCAAAGAAAGAAACAAGAGCTAAACAAAATGTTTTGAACTCGCCGTTTAACTTTCTCTTTGCTTCGTGTGCAATGAAAAGTTTTGGGACTCAATGATTTGTGGATCAGAATAACAGAATGAGAATGCTGAAAATGTTTTCGAACAAACCTTATTGCTTCTTTGTTTAAGGATTTTTTGTTATTGTGGCAATTTAATAGACAATGAAGAATTGATTAAAAAGGCACGAACGTCTTTAAAATTCTAAGTAGTAAGAATTAACATGTCTATTGTTTAAGTAGTCCGGAAATTAATCAGGTACCTTTAAGTATTTAACTTCAGAGTTACAACATTGTACCTATAAAGTTACTTCTGCGTTCATTAATATCAGCAGAAGACTATAACTCTTTCTACAAACTAGGCAGCTAAAAATTAAAAAAAGCTTTCCGAGAAATTCTTGTTTAAACCCAAGACAGTAGCAAAGCATTCGAATTGCAACCTGCAACCGGCGTTTTCGAGAAAATGAGCCTAGCTTGGGGCATAATTTTTCGAGCGCGCAATTCGTAACGGTAGCTCTCTACGGACCACCGAGGTTGATGATACTGTGACCAATTTGATGACCCTTTTGTGTATTCACCTTTATGTTGAATTTTTATCGGTTTTGTGAGGTTTATTATGGACTACATCATAAAATGTTTTGTATTTTGAAAAGCTTTTTCCTAACATTATTGTTAAGCCTTAGCCCACGGAAGAAATTAAAAATTGTAATCAAACGCATTAATCACTATATAGAGTCCTTCTTAATATGCTGACACTTTTTTAAGGGGATGATCAGACCGTCAAACTGAACAACTTTCTCTATGGCACCAACATCGAAACCCCGAAAAAAAAATCTCCTGTCCCATACAAAAGTGCAAACCTACTCGAGCCAAATTATGGGACAGCTGACTTTTTTTTCTCGATTTAGATGTTGGTCCCATAGAGAAAGTTGTTCATTTTTATGGTCTGAATATCCTCTTAAAACTGTCAGCATATTAAGTTGGACCCTGTATATGTAAGCAGTTTCTCTCTTAAAATGCCGCTAATTCGCGTGATTTGTTAAAAATAGAAGGTCCACCTTAAAAAGTGGCATCTGATGCAATTTGTGTGGAGATTGGCTCACTACCTTCAACCCAATTTCAGGAAGGAAGCTTTTGCCGAAAACAATTCCTTTTCGTTAAGTATACCTACTAAAAAGACAGTCATAACTCCGAAAAGCTCCGATTGATGTTGAAATTCATGAATCGATATGGTTTGAATGCGATTTGAATTTAAAATCATACCGTAGAGTTTATTCACACTATGATTGACCGCGGGTAAACGATAAAGATCACCAATTTCAATTTGATGTTGCGAATTTTTAAACACATCGCTTCACACCTTGCTATGAAAAATCCTAGATTTTTTTTAGAAGAGCTAAAAAGTTACTTCCCTATGTAAAACAGGCATGACGAAAATAAATCTTCAATTTTATTTATAATACCTATTGTATAACCATGAACTTGCTATCGTAGTACTTAGGTTGCATGAAAACAATTTGTTCATCGCCTTTTTCTATGAGTAAAATTTAATAGGAGAGATAAGGTATACAGGATGTAAGTAACAGCCTAGCAAATACCGAAAAGGTGATCTCAGACCATCAAACTGAACAACTTTCACTATGGAGCCTACCTCAAGAAACGCAAAAAAAATCTGCTGTCCCATACAAAACTGCTGTACCTACCCGACTGAAATCTGATTTTTTTCGCTCAATAGTGAAAGTTGTTCAGTTTGATGGTCTGAGTTTACCGTTTCAGTATTTGCTAGGCTGTCACTGACACCGTGTATAAACAGTCAATTGTTTTGATATGATACAGTTATTTTATGTAAGACCTTACATGTTGCTATAATTACCTAATTGTAATATTTCCCTATCTTACAACTCGGTTGTGTCAACTACATTTCAATTATACCTAGCACCTTTGACTATTTATATGTGGACTGGTTACGCATGTAATTCTACTAGCAAACATTTCTGCCACTTTTTGCGGGGGACGAGGTAACATGAAATCCGCAACTTTGGATTTTATTCCCCATAACTTTAGATTCTAATTTTGAATGTTAAAAATCATGAAAAGTAGTCTCGTGTGAACATCAAACGTTCTAAGTTCGAAGTTATTATTTCGCAATTATAGGCTGTCTCGTTTAGTGATAAGGTGTAAAATTGAATGTAAATGCACAAGATCAATTGTGCTTATACCGTGGCAGAGGGGAAATGCTACCGCAAGGCTAGTCCTTATAATAATTAGTCAAAGCCTAGCACATTTGGGCACATGTTAATAAGTTTTTCCTTATATTCTATACTTTAATTTTGCACCAAATAAATGTGAAACTTCTAAATCCCTATAACAATCTACTTACTTACACAATGATGAAAAGGACAGTGGGCAGGAGTGGTCCAAGAGCCCCCAACTAAGTCGTATACTACGTTTTAAAGGGGGTTTAGTATAGAACTTTTTTTTTATGTGCCACCAATATCTTTTCGAGAGAAAAAAAGATACAGGGTGTTTTGTTTAGCGGCTTTTCATACTAATTTTTGCATTTCACCGCTATTTTATCTGCTGGTTGAATTTCTTGCTTCATATGGTTAGGTTAGGTTAGGTTTTTAATAACATTAATGCAAAAGAATCTTTAAAGTTTAAACTTTTCGTTGAATATCTCACTTTATCAATAAAAGATTTCTATAAATGAATGAATGAACTAAATACAGTGAATGTAACATCGGTTATTCGTTCGGTTACTTTTGTGAGAGGTAATTGGTTTTTTCTAACGGACGTGTCTGCCGCTGGATGGTAATTCCCACGGGCTCTCGACCGAGACTTTAACCCTCGCATTGTTGTTCAAATGCGACGTCTACTTTATAACATTTAGCGACACTTTATTCACTTCACTTGATGAAATGAATGAATGAATGAAACATAATATAATGAATTAATTAATAACATATAGGGTCCAACTTAATATCCTGACACTTTTTTAAGGGTATGATCAGACCGTCAAACTGAACAACTTTCTCTATGGGACCAACATCGAAATCGCGAAAAAAGAAATCTGCTCAAGTAGGTTTGCATTTTTGTATGGAAGAGCTGTTTTTTTTTCGCGATTTCGATGTTGGTGCCATAGGGAAAGTTGTTCAGTTGGATGGTCAGATCATCCCCTTAAAAAATTATCAGCATATTAAAAAGGACCCTGTATAATGAATTGTAATAAACACTTATGGCCTAGCTCGCATCGGAGCTGAGATATTTGACTCTAAGGCCGAAATTCAGAGACGATTTTTAAGTCATATTTCAAACTCCCGTATCGTATGTCAAAATTCAAAAATTTTGCCCTACTTACCTCGAATTAAGACTAAAAAAATCGTCTCTGAATCTCGGCCTAAAGTTCCATCAAAAAGTAACTAAAGCCTTTAGAATAAACTCATTTTCAATCAATCAATCGAATCATATTACATACTCAGCAAAATATAGCGCAAATACAGAAGATATAAAACAAGGCGGTCTTAGCGCTAAAAAGCGATTTCTCCCATACAACCTTAGAAGTTATTTGTACCTTAATACTACAGCTCCGATGCAGACTAGCAACGAACGTGATGTTTTTTAATGTATTTTCAAAAGGTCCTCTAAAAACCTATGTAAGTTTTATTACTGGCCGATCAACAAAAACCTTACTCATACCCATTTTTACAAAAAGTACACGATGTGATTTTATCCCTAATGCCTATATTATTATATAAATACTTAACACCTAAATTAGAACGAACAATTTGATGGCGTTCAAATATTTAGTTTGAAAAGAAGAATTGAGCAATGAAGTAAAATCTTTGGAAATAAGTATTTTAAAGAATTCTATATTCTTTAAAATTTCTCCAAAGATTTTATGTGTCTATCAGTTATTTCTGCTTTTATTTCTTGACTTACATAACGCCATCAAGACTTGATATATGAGTAGGTACTTATAGTTTTAAGAAAACATCTTATTGTGTCTAATTTCTCGCATGAAATTCATGAAAAAGTCAAAAGTCCAAGTTGTCGCTTTTAAACAGTGTCGTGTTTAAAACAAATTTAATAATTGCTAAACAACAGACACCGGTCGTCCATCAGTCTGTCACTGCCTTCTATCTCTCGAGCTATAAAAGTAAGTGGAATACCAATGATGGGTCACGTTCCGAACCGAACGTTTGCGGTATACTAAATTGATTTCCTCTGAAAAAATACAAAGAAAATATGTAATGAACTGTATTTTACGATACGTAGCTATTTATCTATGATTAGGTTTATTCATTTATTCCGACATAATCTCAATCTGCAGATTGAGGTCGGAAGAGGTCGATGACCGAAATCTCTTATTTCGCTTAACGCTTAACTTATTTACGATCTCGGCTTTCAGCATTATAATTTCAGGTCATGTACGAGATTCATGAATTAGAAGGAATAAGGAAAACGTCGTCTGTTTTGTTTGAATAATCACAATCTTAGTACGGGTTAGACAAGTTTTTCTTTAGTCTATTACAGTGTGATTTTCAGCGGCAAATAAAAAGACGCAGTTGTGTAAGCACAACTCTCTTATTCAGTTGTTTCTGTAACAAGTCGAGTTTCCGCCATTTCGCAATGCCTCTGCGAACCTTGCAAGGTGATAAGTATACCTACATCGTGTAAAGATCGACTTTTTCGTTCAGGAGTGTGAGTTTAGAAATTCATACGTTCAAAATAATAATCGAACGATGCATAATCTCCATAGTAATTTTGTCATTTTCTACTGCCAATTTGAACGTGTGGCTTTCAAAAATCGCTCTTCATCGCTGAACATTTACTCGGTAAATTCGAACGCAGAGCAGCGTCTAGTAGAAAAAATTGGTACACGGATTCGCGAGGTCGATGTCCTCGTATTGGTTAGACACGGCGGCTGGAGGCATGTTTTTATCGCGGCTTTTTGTCGCTTTTGCGTGCGTTACCCCCAATTCTTTGTTTGAGCTAGTCACTTATTTATACTTGCCGAGTGAAGTATCACTCTACACTAAATTATTATGAAGTCAGCACTATTAATAAATCATTTGGCACTCGGCCAATTAGTAAACATGTGTAATGAGTCTCGATAAGAAAATCTGTGTACTTATTAACTTTATGTAATTAATTTGTTTCTTGTTAATAAAGTGTTATAAATGGTTAGTAGGCAGTTGTTTTAAGAACAAGGAAATAAAGTTAGGACCTACATATATATACTTATCCACTAGTTAAGACATGAGTAAACCGTACCTACCTATGCTTAGCAAAAAATATAAATTTTATAAATTTTTTACTTTAGAAGCGCTCGTTGGCGTAGTGTAGCTTCGGTATTGGAAACGATCACCGAAGTTAAAGTCAGGTCCGGTCAGTCTTTGCATGGGTGACCGTTTAGTGGTATTTCATCTCGAGCGTTTCCGTGCTTCGGAAGGCACGTTAAGCAGTTGGTCTCGGATAGTTCCGTCAGATGGCGTTGTAACTATTCATTACGCCAGGTTGAAAATTATCTGCAAGTTCTAAGCAAGTTGACCACTAACTTGCCTCCACCAATACGCACTGGGCACGCGTGGTCGAGTATGGCCCACTCCTTCTTACCTTTATTCGTGAGAGGAGGCCTTTGCCCTGCAGTGGGATTCTACAGGCTATCATTTCTTTTTACTTTAGTACCTACCTATAGGTACGTATCTTGAATCGGATAAAATTGGTACCTTCCTAAGGGAAAGTAGGTTTAAAATTCAAGTAAATTTCAGCGTAGTGCAATTTCATATAGAGATTCTTTTCGTTATTCGAGAGAGCTGATCTGAATCACAATGTAACTGGCATTTTAAATTTCAAATAGCTGTGTTGACGTCCTAGATATAACCCAGATTTACAAGCTAATAGAAAATTGACAAATGGTTTACATATTTTATTTTAGTAGACTTTACAAGAAAATATAAGACTTTACTAGCAAATTTTGTTTTTAAATCGAAATCTGGTAGATTTAACTAAAATATACTGATAGCAACAAATTTTCTAGTAGTCTACTAAAATAAATAATTGTCACATATTCATATATATCTACAAATAGGTACTGCTACAAAATTTGTTGCTATTAAAGCGTGTACATATAGGATCCTTCTTAATATGCTGACACTTTTTTAAGGGAATGATCAGTCCATCAAACTGAACAACTTTCTCTATGGGACCAACATCGAAATCGCGAAAAAAAATCAACTGCTCCATACAAAACTGCAAACCTACTTTAGCCAATTGTATAGGACAGCAGATTTTTTTTTCGCGATTTCGATGTTGGTCCCATAGTGAAAGTTGTTCAGTTTGATGGTCTGATCATCCCCTTAAAAAAGTGTCAGCATATTAAGTTGGACCCTGTATATCTACAAATATGTGACAATTACCTATTTTTTTTATTTATAATAATGGACTTTTTGCTTGTCCGCCAATGTCAAGTAGTTTGTGGGAGGGGAGTATCTATCCCAATCTCAGGGATTGTTTTTGATAAAGAACAAGAAGAGATTAAGGAATGCGGAGCCTCGTGGCAGGCAAAGACGCGACGCGCGGACAACACGCGAGACAAGTTCTCGGGTCAGAACCTGCAACGTGACTCCTATTTATTTTAGTAGACTTTACTAGAAAATTTGTTGCTATTAAAGTGTATTTATTACCTACATATATAATAGCGTATTGTTAGTATTAATTATTTTACATCGAAATACCTCTGTAAAATGGTAAGCATATTAAACTTTAATTTACAATTAGGTACTTATCACCGTTTTACAATTATACATATTTTTACCATGTTTTTCTTGATATTCTATAATTAAATTAGGTATAGCATTATTTCCCTATCTTACGCCCCTGTTGTCAACTACCTACACTTCAGTTATACTTACCTACATGTTTTTTACTATGTCTTTCCTTATTATTCTAGGTATAATTTACTTTCGCACTAAAATAAATGTGAAAATACGATATATACCTACTTACTACAGATAGGTGGTGGTACCTAATGAGAAAATCCACGATATTTTTATTTTTGACATAATTCCTAGGACTCACTGAAAAAGATTAGTCGAACCTACAAAGGAACTCATCAGCAGCAGGAATCTTGCATTAACTAAACTAAATATTCAAAGCTTTAAAAACTAACTGATAGGAATGATAATGCCATTCCGAAGGACATTATAAAGGTAATGAAATCAGCGAGAAACTGCGAAATTTCAATGACTGTTCGCGGAAAACGGTAATAAAATTCATTCGCTGAAGCGAGAATTATGTGTTCGTAGTTTCAAGTTTCAACCGTATTTCGATTAGCTTCAAGACTCATGAGAGTCGACTGAAAAGTAGAGTCGATTCAGAGGCGGACTTAACTTGGACCACCAACCTAGTGCGTCCGACAGTATGTTTGTAGGATTGAATTTACTATTTGATGAGCGTGAAACGATATTATTTAAAGTGGATATGGAAATTGTTTTGGAAAGAGCTATCGTAAAATATAGTAAGGTACTTTAAGATTTATGAAACCACGTGCGGAAAAACATTGTAGGACATATACTTATAGAAAAGTTTGCAATTGGCATTTAGACATTTTGGGACTAGGGCTAACTTTGTTTCGAAGTCAATCGATAGCAAAGTCTTTGTTTAGTGGGTAAGTATACCTACCTAAATGGTCGATTAAAAAGTGTTAACATTATGCAATTTTATAAGTACCTACCTATAGGTAAATATAGGTGAAAATAAGGTCCCAAGTCATACACAGGTTCTAACTTCATAAGCAGTTTTTTAGGAGGATGATCAGTCCATCAAACTGAACAACTTTCTCTATAGGGCCAGCGTCGGTATCGCGAGAAAAAATCTGCTGTACCATACATTTGGGTCGAGTAGGATTGCAGATTTGTATAGAACGGTAGATTTTTTTTCGCGATTTCGTTGTCGGTCCCGTAGAGAAAGTTGTCCAGTTTAACGGTCTGATCATCTCCTTAAAAACCGTCAGCATATAAAGAAGGACCCTATACACCCTGTAAGGAAAAGTATCATTTAACCTTTAAACTACATACTGTACCTACCAATCAAACTAAACAACTTTTATTATGGGAACAAACCTACGGGAGGTTGTCATTTTATTGAACGGTGCAAAATGATTTAATCAAAATCATTAATTTGCCACTTAGTAAATCAATGCTTAACTTTAACTATTTCTGTAAAGGACTATTAATGGTAACAAAACCAAATTTAAAATGGAAGTTTGAAATGCAAGGGCATACATAAATAAAACAAGAATCGTATCGGCTCACCCTATGACCTTGAACAAAGAGGGTAGGTCCCCCTCGCTCGGTATTCTCGAACCATGGACTACCTAACATATCGACTACTAATGTAATTCAAGGAAGTTGTGGAATATATCGCGTCGCGTCGACAACGCAAAAAACATAAACAAGTCCTGAAAGGCCCTATTAATAAAAAGACTACGTTACGTATTCAATTCATTTCCTCCATTTCCATTTTTCAAGTTCAACTTTTATAAGCTATTTTTTAAGAGACTTTTGATCCATTCTACATGCCGTCATCTGAACCTCAAACAATTAGTTTCCCTTACGCCCAACTACTTAAATACTATTTTGTAATAGTTTCAGCTTTCCAATGTTGTTGTAAATTTTGTATTTTTACTTTTTAAAGTCCGAGTTTTGAGGTTATTTCACTGCTTACTTCTTTAAGAGATGGAGTAATGGATTATCCCAATATAAATTGTACTCTAAAAATATCTATTTGTTACGTACCTATTTGATTACCGTAATAAAATAAAAATTTTAAATCTAACAATGAATCATGTATGAGTCTGATGCCTTTTTCCGCAGCACTTCAGGTTTTCTCTACTAAATTATTAAATGCGCAGTAAAGTTGGCATTATGAAGTCTATAGGGTAGGTAGTCTACGTAGCAGATTCAACGAGCGTTATGGTGCAGTAAACACCATGCATTATAGAACGAAGCTTTTTATAGTCGCATTGTCGAAGATATGAGTGGTGTGAAAGTATCAATTTGTTTTAGATCTTTACGACGCGATGAAGCGACGTCTGCTTTTTTTAGGGAAAAATCGCGTTAAATGTTGGCATTCTTTTGTTTTTATAAGACAGCAAAAAATTTGGTTGATTTTACGAAAGAAACCTAGGTAAATCCCACCTTTCCACCCCCCTGGATACGTGCCTGATACATGACAAAATAAAATACATTAAAAGAACGTTATGCCATATAAAGATATTATAACTATTGAACAATAAAAAAAAGGTTAAAGAAATGCAGACCAAATAAGGAACAGTATCTGTGTCCAAACTCTTGTACTGACAATAGACTATATAGTCCACCCATACATAGACATGTCACTTGTAAAAGTTCTTATGCCGACGTAATAAATACTAAAATGGTTCGATTCTAGAGACTTCTTGGACGTTAAGCCTCTCAACAGCGACGGCCAGTCGCGACTGTGTTCGCGAAATGAGGTCCCCAGGCGTTGCCAGCAGGGTTATTCTTAAATACTTCACTTTCCATAATACATTATACAGGTTGAGGATGCTAATGATATTAATTTCACCCTGTATACAGAGTCCTTCTCAATATGCTGACAGTTTTTTAAGGGGATGACTAGACCATCAAACTGAACAACTTTCTCCATGGGACCAACAACGACATCGCGAAAAAAAATCTGCTGTCACATACATTTTTGGCTCGAGTAGATTTGCAGTTTTGTATGGAACAGCAGATGTTTTTTCTATTATTTAGAAAATTCTACAGACCAAAAAACTAATTATCGTTATTGTAGTAAAAACTTTTATCGGTTATATATATTTTTCCAATTCGGTTTCTCAGACTTTCATATATCTGAATAGAAAAAAACTGTTTGCACAATGATTTAAATTAAAAGTGTTAAATCGTAAAACTCGTAGACATTTTCTAAATTAAAATGGTCATGAAAATTTATTACACCTCGACCACAAATATTTCATCATTCGTTTATTAGGCTGTAGCGTGGAATGGTTCTGATAGGTATGAACCTAGATCTTAACAATTACGTCGGAAGTTAATCTTTGCAGAAAACAAATTAAAAGATGTAGGTATTATTTCCACAAAATGTAGTTACATTTGTATTTTCCACTTAAAAGAAATCAAATTTACCTAATGTCTTTCAAGCTAGGAAGTCGAAACCCTTGAAGACAGATTGATGTTCTAGTCTGCCGACTAAACTAAAAACTAACGTTTTTGTTGGCACCAGTTTTAGAATTCAGATCGAAATAGTAGTGAATGAGACTAGCCCATGCTTGTCCTACATATTGCAGACTGAGTGATCAGGTCGGCTGCCGTCTGAGTCTGAGCAATATTGTCACTAAATCACTTCATTTTAGGCAATGTGACTACGGACATAAGGAATATATCTATTATTTTCTTCTTTCATTATCTTATATCTATGACAGTGCCTGCCATTTCGTTCGCGTGGTCTTAGATATATTAGATATACAACGTGTTAATGAATTAACGCAAAACTAGAAAGTAGTTTGTTTAGAATCGAGAGCAGAATCAAATTATCATGCTTTCAACATAGGTAATTTTTTTCAAAATATTAATTATTTGGTTTGTAAAATTTTAAATTTTTGATCTCGATCTCAACCCACCGCACGGGCACACTCACCCTACTTAGTACCAAAACAAGACTCTACAAATGTGTCCACGGGCACGCTAGCGCTTTCATTCATTGCTGAAATGATAACAAATCATTTTTGCCTGAAAACTTAAAATGCGAATAACTTTAAATTTTAACTATAAAAATAATGAAATTATTTTTTCAATCTAATTATTTTGTTTTAAATCAGTTGGGGTGTATGAGGTTTTGCGCTTATTCATTAACACGTTGTATTTGCATGAAAGTATATCAGTTTGAATTATCTCGATTAGGTATAATAAGCATAAGCATAGCATATGCTCACGACTATATTCCCCGACGGGGTAGTCAGAGACATTCTGAAACCTCAGAACATCCATGTTTCACTAGTACCGAAACTCTGTCCAGCAGTGTGACGGAGAGTGAGCCCGTCGCCACTGGTAATATACAGTGGGTACAATACATGCCTCGAAATTGAAGCATGCAGGTTTCCTCACGATGTTTTCCTTCACCGAAAAGCCAGTGGTGTTCCAAATCGTAGGTACATAAATTCCGAAATACTCATTGGTACGACGGTACGAGTCGGCTTGGACGGGGATCGAACCATCGCCTCCTGCACGGCAGGCAAGGTTACTCTCTACTGGACCACCACGGCTTTTTTTAGGTCTAATAGGTTAGGTACGAGTAAAATGCCTTTCTTTATTAAGATTTTTCATCAACCACTCCTAAAAATTCTAGGTACTTCAATTATCCTATGTTTTTATTCGATTATGATGAAGATACGTTTAAATTAACTATACCAAGTACGTAGTTACTTATATAATTACTTCATTGCGTATGAATTTATAATGTTAATTGTCTTTAAGGGTTGCTGTAGCTACGGAGTAAATACCATGCTATAGCTTATGTATTGATTCTAGTATAATTATAAAAGTAGGTAATGTAGTCTTTCTTTTGCACCCTGTTTAGTGACAGGAGGCATTTGTATTGGATATCAAATATACAGTCACGCCAGTCATTTTCGAAGTACCTACTTAAGAATAGTATTTTCTGAACAGCCCCATTTCACTAACAGTGCTTGAACTCTGCCCATTGTGACAGGTAATGATCCCTCCACTACTTTTAAAATAATTGTAAGCTTTGATACAGGATTCCCCGTTGTTTACCTACACCTATAAGAGTTTCTAGTCGCATCTTCTCTACAACGGAACACCTTCCGACGCGGTGGTAGAGTTAAAAATGACGTCCATGTGATATTATTTTGAATAAATCATTTTGAGTTTTTCGTTTTTACCGATATGCCAGTCATAATAGGTATGTCTTTAAAAACTTATATAAGAAATATAGTGAGCAACTTATGGATAAATCATGTACTATCTATATATACTATATTTTTATATGAACAATGAAGACTTTTGTTTAATATTCAAAATAAAGCAACAAATACAAGGTTAACGTATGAAATTACATCTGAATAAATATGGGCGACATTTTTTGTATATGCCAAATCATGGCGACTTTGTGCTTAGGTATACTTACTTAATAGAAAATGGCCTCTCTACTTTATGATAAGTAACTGATAGCTGGGTATTAGGCTACGTATTATGGGTATTCTATATACAACGTGTTAATGAATAAGCGCAAAACTTCAAACACCCCAACTGATTTACAATAAAATAATTAGATTGAAACAATAACTTCATTATTTTCTTTTTGAGTTTTAGTTATTCTCATTTTAAGTTTTGAGGCAAAAATGGTTTGTTATAATTTCAGCAATTTAAAAAAGAGCTAACGTGCTCATGGATACATTTTAAGAATCTCGTTTTGGTAGTAAGTAGAGTGAGTGTGCCCTTGCGGTGCGTAGAGATCGAGCTCAGTAAATTTTTAATTTTGCAAACTAATAATTTAGTATAATATTTTATTATGTTGAAACCATGATAATTCGATTCTGCTCTCGATTCTTAACAAACTACTTTCTAGTTTTGCGTTAATTCATTAACACGTTGAATAAAGCTTACAGAAACCGTGAAAAAGTGTGAAATTTGAACAAAAATCTGTCCTCGTTTTGGTTACACTACATGAATAGATACGTGTATTAATAAATTCACAAACTAAAAATGGTAAAATGGTACTCAAATAAAACATTTTAACTAAACTATGTAGATAAACTTTCAAGTAAATCTTCCAAGTAAAAACGAATAAAATGAGTTCTTCTGAATTTTTCCGTTACATAACAGCAAATACTTATTTGCTCACCCTTTTCCTTTGAACTGTAATTCAGATATGCATGAATTGTAAACAAAAGTATGATGCAATGCAATACAAAATTGTATGCTTGAATAAACAAATAGATTCAACCACAATGACGTAGAACGATTTTTGCTTAAAGTTTTACCAACATTCCAAAATTAAATGTTATATAACTTGAAGATAAACTCACATCTTTCAACAATTTTGTTAATAAAACAAGATCTTAATCGGTTAGTTAGCAACTCTAATTATTGGTCATAAGATTTAAAATGTAAATAACTCTAATAAGGCCGTGTTCCAGTTGTTTTATCTATAGGTACTCCGTCAAAATTCAATTAGGTACTCATATACGTTTCGCCACTTTTGAAGTCGATTCAAATAATGCTAAAAAACTTTACGAGCATATTGCGGAATGATATGAATAAAATGATAGATTTAGATATTCAATACGTTTTTATTGATTATGAGCATTCGTTGTGTGACCAGTTTTATGTTCGCGTCCTATCCAGAACTTAGATGTAGGTATTCTGTAGGTAAAGTCTCGAGTGACGTATTACAATACCTGTAGGGTTCTTATTTTACTGTCGGTTTTTAAAGGGGATGGATCAGACCACCGAACTAAACAACTTTCTCCATGGAACCAAAGTTGAAATCGCGAAAAAGAATCTCCCACATAGACAGTTGTTCAGTTTGATGGTTCAATCATCCCCTTAAAAACCGATAGTATATTAAGAAGGACCACGTTTACGTGAAACTTAACATAAACTCAAAATCATTTATAGGGTCCTTCTTAATATGCTGACTCTTTTTAAAGGGGATGATCAGACAGTCAAACTGAACAACTTTATCTATGGATCCAACATCTTAAACGCGAAAAAAAACTGCAAACTTACTTGAGTACAGCAACTTGCTTGAGTATAGGACAGCAGATTTTTTTTTCGCGATTTCAATGTTGTTGCCCTAGAGAAAGTTGTTCAGTTTGATGGTCTGATCATCCCCTTAAAAAAGGGTCAGCATATTATTACAAAAGAACAAAAATACAATCGAAACCAATATACCGAGTGAGCTTACATATAATATCATTGCATATACCATAATATCAGATTCATCGAAACCAAGAAGGATGCAATAAAAATATAATGAATTCCGATCTCGCACTGAAGTGCCAAATCTTTGACGGGACACGAATTTTAAATGACATCAGGTTATTGATAGTTCGACGTTGTGCTTATGTCGCGTTTTATTTGACATTTTGTCGAGGCAAAATCGACAAGGTTATGATAATAACGATGACTATTTTAAAGCTAATTGTGGGTTTACTACCTACAATCAGTTTGAAAATTCGGCATTTGCTCTACAGTTAATAATTAAATAGCGATAAAACCGCGTAACGTATTTCGTACCCTTATTGCAAAAACCAATTATCTGCACCAAAATTTTACAAAAATGTTGTTTGAGATGCACGCTTCAATTTCGAGGCATGTATTGTACCCACTGTACATTATAAGTGGCGACGGACTAACCCCCTTTCACACTGGACGGAGTTTCGGTACTACTGCTGAAACGTGGATGTTCTGAGGTTTCATAATATCTCTGACTACCCCCCGGGGAATATAGTCGTGAGCTATGCTGTTTTTTGAGATTTAAGCACTTGCAAGTTTGACGACACAAAAATATATTATAATAACGTTTATTTTATATATTAATGGTTATTTATAAATAAGCAATTATTCTAGTTTCATTAAGTATGATGATAAGTGAAGAAAACTGACTAGATTTTATAGAAGAATCAGGATAGTTGGTTGCAGATAGTTGGTTTTTGCAATAAGGGTACGATTTGTTCGATTCCAAATTCTAAGAAACGTTCTTTACAGAAAATTCTTTATTCTGTATGCCTATTACCAGGCTATACAGGGTCCGTCTTTATTGGAATTGGCAATTGGTTTTGCGGGATTCATTGTTATAAGTGTTCACTGTAACCTATGTAATAATAATAAATAAATAAAATAAATAATAATTTCTTTTTTGCGATTTCCTTGTTAGTCCTATAGATATAGTTGTTAAGTTTGATGGTCTGATCATCCTCATTAAAAACCGTCATTACATTAAGATGGGGCCCATACATAAAATCGGACTTATTTATACTTTTAAAGCGAACTTATTTTACACTTGATCTTAATATACCTTCTTATATACAGGGTGTAAGTGACAGCCTAGCAAATACAGAAACGGTCAACTCAGACCATCAAACTGAACAACTTTCACTTGACTCAAATGTGACAGCTGATTTTTTTTCGCTTTTCCTAAGGTAGGCTCCATAGTGAAAGTTGTTCAGTTTGAAGGTCTGAGTTCACCGTTTCAGTATTTGTTAGGCTGTCACTTACTCATTTTATTGGAACTGAAAACATATGTTTTAAATCAAATTGCAATACACTCAAAGGTTAACAGATTTCGAGGCAACTGTAAGAGGCAATGGCAGTGTGCGACCTTACCATTATATTTGTACTCAATTCATTCCCCAAGAACAAATGCCATCAGAAAGTGAGTTGAACATGTAGATGACATTTACAAAGTTTGCTGGCTTGTATAAATAGTGGATCAGGATATGTTAAACAAGTTTTATTCCTTCCCAATTGACAACATGAAATTTTTAACCACCTGTTTTAATAAAAAATAGGTTAAAAAATAAGAGATACGTATTTTTCCGATTTTATTTTTGCCCGATATTTCTATGTTTAATTTACTTATGAATTGTCTGAAAACGTAGGATTTATGGATAAGATACCTTGGCCGCAATAAAATTAAAAATAAAAACTGTGAAATACAATAGAAAAGCCAAGTAGGCAAAGGAATAAAATCTCATTCAACCTCTATTATATTTTTCAGTATTTTTCAAATAACTCATGAAATAATGGATAGAAAAATGGGATAATTTTGATATAAGCTTTGAATCACATAATCTCCAAATGGTTTTCTTATTTTGGTACCTTTCTTAAAATGAAATGATGTCAATTACAAACAAACTTAAAGAAGCAAAGAAAAACTACAAGCTATGGAATCGACTGATGTCGTGACAACTTTATCTTAAAATTGTTCATACTTTGAAGCGTTCATTTGAGAAATAAATCAATATCTTGAACATTGTCATACAAAATATCTAGCCACATTTAGTGTACCAGAATCTAGACTGGACTTGTGTTATGAGGACTAGACAATGATTTAGGGTCCAACTTAATATGCTGACACTTTTTTAAGAGGATGATCAGACCGTAAAACTGAACAACTTTCTCTATGGGACCAACATCGAAATCGCGAAAAAAAAACAACTGCTCCATCCGGTCAACCAAAAACAAATATCAACTGTCCCATACGTTTGAATCGAGTAGGTATTGCAGTTTAATATGGGACAGCAGATACTTTTTTGTTCTGACAGGTTTGCTCCCATAGTAAAAGATGTTCAGTTTGATGGGTAGAGTATGTGGTTTAAAGGTTAATGATACTTTTTTTTACATCCTGTATAGTTTATAAGTAGATACTAATTAAAATCATCACAAAAAATAAAATTAAAAACTTACGTTCAAATATCTCCTTCCATTTAATATTCATAATTATCAAACTAATAATAATAAAACTATTAATTAAAAAAATAACGATTAATACATCTAATGCGTCTTGTCGGATAATATGTAGGCACAGAAGTAAAAGTATTAAAAGGCAGTTATTGCGCATATCGTATAATAATATCACGGAACGACAATGATAAAAACAAGGTCGCATCTTTTTTGCGATTCTCATGTTGACCTTCGTAAAATTAGCATGATTTACATACCGCAAAATGTATTTACATTATCTTCAGCGCGGATATTGATAAGGTTGAGATAACAGCCGTGAGATCACTCCCAGCTAAATCAGGAAGTTACCGACAAAGGATAACCTCTACGTATAATTTATAACTGAACACGTCAACAATGTTCCTTCCTATAAGGCGACGCGAATTGTACAATGAAATGATTCTATAAAAACACGACTAAAATCCTTCTCGGTGTCGTCAGAAACCCCGCTATAACTACCTCACTTGTGGTGTGGTTAGATTACAGAATGAAATGACGTGTTATAGTTCCACCCACAGACATAGCACTGTTTCCCTTAGTTGCCTCGTATGTCACTGATAAAGAAATGGAACGATGAATGACGTGACGAAAATATAATATTCTATCAATCTGCTTTATTATATATATTTAAAGAATTATGATCGACGAATAAGGCCATCGCTAAAATAGAAGCAATTACCCAATCAGTGTCGTCCGCTCATTTCCGTATCAAAACAAAACACATTTTTAAAAGCTTTTGCGTAAATAAAAACTTACATATTAAAAATGTTCTCTTCAACTGCGCGGCTTATCTTGATCTGTAGATAAGCGGCAATGACGCAGTTTAATATCAATAGCTAACGGTAATAAAACTGAAATAGACTGTTTACTATATTTAGGTACTTCCAGATGAACGTTAAAAAACATGTAGTATAAAATTTTTGCGTACACAAACAGACAAGTCGAATTTACTAAGGACGGTGGCGTGGGTGGTGATTAACTCAAGAATAGAGGTGAGAAGCTTCTCTACATCTAATTATATCGACAATCAATCGAGAAAGTGTCGCCTGGGACATGAATAGCCCGTTATTAACGTACTCAGTTAATATAGAATTAAACTGAGGTAGATCTTGCTTGACTCGAGTTATTTATGTACGCTGTGCGGGCCACACAATATCACTAATTAATTATTTGATGAAGCGAAATGGCGTACAGCTTGCTTTATGAAGATAGTTTAGTTAACCGAGGGTGGTTAACGGTGCGTAATTCCCTATAAACCCTTGTTTGAAACTGTTGTTGCACCAACTAGTCGGCCAGTTGCAGTGACGAAATTTAATTAACAAGAGCATTTGAAGCCGAGCTATTGAGAACCTATTATTAATGCAAGGCAGATACTGATTAAGATGTAGAGAAACGTGATAGGTAACGTACAATATTAGAAGGTCGTTTCATTAAGTTTACATTGAAACGTGAAAGGTTTTAATCGATTTTGTTGTTAATGTCGTAGAGTGGTAATTCGATTGTAGGTGTCAAATGAAAAAGATTTGTTGGCTTGTAGACGGAGGTCGACACAAACTTAAATTAGTCGGTTGTCACAATATTTCTTTGTTGCAAATCGTAATTCTGGCAATTTATTTTACTATTCATTTGTAGTTTAATGGTAAGTGGATTTATCAATATAACAGTCATATAAATATAAACGTATTATAATATTTTAGATGTTATCATGAATTCTGACCCAATTTAGCGCAGTGTCACAGATTTTGTGTCCAATAAAACACGATTCTTTCAAGGCTAGTAAAAGTGGTACAGAGCAGATTATTTCGTTTTTATCATGCATGACTTGACGTTAGAGATATCGTAAAAAAGCTATCATTTCCCTGAACAGAACGATATGGTTAATTGCAACATTGCGGTCGCAGGAATAGGATAATATTATATTTAGACGATGTTTAGAAGACACAAAATCTGACTTATTTCACCTTAACAATTTCATGAAGCACGAATTTACTATCGAATGCAACAAGTACTTCGGTTTTACGTCATCATCATTATCATCATATCAGCAGATAGACGTCCACTGCTGGACATAGGAAATAGACATAGGCAGTTTTACGTAAATGGAAGTAAATATTATTATAGAATCAGTTAATTTCTTTTAATAAAATGTCAGTTTTGCTGGAAAACTCGTACCCCAGATAGTAATAGACATTTGACTAAACATTTAAGAGGATATTATTCTGAGCGCGCTCCATACAAACGTACTATGGTGATATTTTCAATACTAACCAATTTAAGTCAATGAAATTTTGCTGAAACAATCTTGATACAAATATCTATGCTTGTATGGAGTCAGATTTTCGTTAAAATATACAGTTTCAATGCTAGGATTAATTTAAGATTTGTATGGAAATCTTTGAGGCACTATAACTTTAAAACTATACGTTTTAACGAAAATTTGACACGATACAAGCATAGAGATTACTTTCTAGATTGTTTATGAAAAATTTCACTGACTTTAATTGGTTAGTATTGAAAATATAACCAGAGTACGTTTGTATGGAGCGTGCCAACAGTAATATACCCTTAAAACGAAAATAGTCGATGAACCGACGAGGGAACAAGCCAAATTTTGTATGTTAAAATCGTGTGGTGACTTGTGTCCGACCAATAGGGGTTGAAATATTTATTGGTTGTGTTTTATTGTCAGCTGTTGTGAATAATGTAGTGGTAGGATGGGAATGGGCGGGCTATGCGGGTCGCCCGCACCGGCACCGGCTTGGAACGACCCGCTGACCCACTCCGGTTCTTGATTACTTGCACTGAAGACTCAATTGGACAAAGGACTGAAAACACGGTTAATGCGATTATACTCTTGTCAAGTTCCGTTACTGTAATTGAAGAGGTAACAAACATTTTTGTGTTTTTTTTTATCTTTGTTCTACCTATGTATCCAACTTAATATGCTGACACTTTTTTAAGAGGATGATCAGACCATCAAACTGAACAACTTTCTCTATCGGACCAACAATGAAATCGCGAAATAAAAAATCTGCTGTCCCATACATTTGGCTCAAGTAGGTTTGCAGTTTTGTATGGAAGACCTGATTTTTTTTCGCGATTTCGATGTTGGTGCCATAGTGAAAGTTGTTCAGTTTGACGGTCCGATCATCCTCTTAAAAAATTTTCTGCATATTAAGAAGGACCTGTATTATTATCCGTTGTGGTTTCACGTATCTACAAGCTTTTCCATGGTTTATGGACAAGCTTTTGTTCGCGAATTTACGCACGTATAGAATGTTTTCATTACGGGATAAAAACGTAGCCTATATCTATTCATTCTCTCTCACACAATGGGTTCCATTCTACTCGTGATTTTTTTTAAATCGGTTTCAATAGTTTAGATGTGAAAATGCTGATTCATATTTTTAGTGAGGCATATCTACTTCGGAACCCACCCATTAAAATTTTCAAATAAATCGGAAATCATGCGATATGCACTAACCAAAATACTCAGAATATGGTTAAATGCAATATTTGAACACTAGTTTTTAATTACAATCAAAATTTTAAGGGTGTTATTATTGGACCTGCTCCCGCTCTCCTCTGCTCCTGTACAAAAGTGCGGATCAGCCGATCAATTTCCTATGGGAGATCAATTTTTTTTCTTTTTTCGACCCATATTCCTTAGGAAGAGTTGTTTAGTTTCATCGTCTGAATACACCCTTAAAATTTAAAAACTAGTGGTGTATAATTAAAACAGAATAGGCATTTAAAAAACTTTACGAGAAAAAAAAACATTATTAATTGATCATTATTAAGTCAACAACGCATAGAGTACCTAACATTGATCGTAGAAAAGATTCTCATTCGACATTATTAAATGTAGAATTCAAATGGACTCACCATGCGATGAGAAACGAGTTGACACGTCACATAAACTGCAGGCGGTTGGCTTACCTAAAACAAAAAGTAAAATTTATTAAAACAACTAAATAAATTATGAGGCAGTAAATAATTCGAGCAGTCTTTTACATAGCAGTTAAAGCTGAACGGAATGGTTGTTAAACAATGCGGCAATATGCTTTAATTAGTGTCGAGTATGTTTTTGATATTTTAGCATGAATCGGTTTTACGCATTTTTTGTAGTCTGAAGTTATTTTTGTCTCACAAAGATTTGTATAAAAGAGTGGTCTTGTCACAATCATATAAGTACAATTTAATTAAGACTTAGAGCCGATTAAGAAAACGATCATAATTTATCGCTTAAGTACCTACTCATGAGTATATTTGGATCACGAATGATTCATTGTTTCCCAAAATAATTTAGGATGCTCGAAAAAAGCTTTCTATATAAATAATATCACAGGTTTGCCTCTTATTAACAACGCATACAATACAATGCGTTTCCGATATAAATGATAGTAAACTCGTGTTTCCCCGTTTGTAGTAGATTGCTTACAAGAACAATGCGATACGATAAGTACGCGTAGGTATCATGAATGCGATGCGCACGATCGCAAATGTCGCCGTTGTCGATAAAATAAATAATTCATCGATCAACCTATCAGCCTTTATTGTACCACCTGTGAATGAAGGACTGTGCAAACATATTTTTACCTTATTTGTAGTTAATTTAATTCTCAATTTTATTTAATCAGTTCCTAGCAATTAAATGACATTAGGAAGATAATCTGTTAGATACATGAGTAAAATTGTTACAGCGTAAAACTTACTTCGATTCGTACGATGTTTGTTTTAAAAGCAGGAATAGTAACTATAATCCGTCTATTTATTAATGCAAGTAGCATCGCCCGTATAAATGCTAATTTATCGTTCGATATAAATACTTTTGACACAATAACGGGCGAGAATTGAATTAATTCTCACTCATAGAATGAAACAGGACCCCGATTTGGAATAGAGACGGGTACGAAATAGGACGACCGTAAGTTTTGAACTTTTAATATGCTACGAAGTAGGTACGCTTAACTATGTAACTAGGATAATTTGGTAGTTTAAATTTAAAAGGTCAATTTGTAATAACGTCCTTTCGATAATTTATGAGCTAGACGCTCAGCGCGTATCTAGATTAAAGTTCTCAGGTACTTACTATCTAAAAATCTTTTCATCTTTGGTCTTTGGGTTCTTAAGATTGTAAAATTTTTCTGTACAGATAGTTAAGTAGGTCATTCTGTTGGGTTTATGGTGTGCCAACTATGTGTAAAATCGAATAATATCACCTCTTGTTAAGAATACCCGAACGTATTTGCTTCAAACAATCTAAAATTAATTTGGAGACGTCTTCTTATGCTTTTAAAATGTCAACATTTTAGAGAACTTTGTTGCTCTTCATTTATTTTTACAACCCAAAGAAACCATTAAAAGCAACAGTTTAAATAAACATTAAAAGAGGGGAGTCGAAAGAGCCGCTCTACTGATTATTGTTTAAGTTTTTATAGCGTCGCCTCGCCACCAACGCAACGCCCATCGCATGCTTCCAAGGGTTACTTTGTTTTACTGTGCGGCCGTTTAGAGAAGAACTTTCATTATGTTAAGTTTAAAAAGTTGTGATCAACAACTTGTATAACTACGGAAAACTATTTATTTACAGATTTTATAAATAAGGCGAAAATAAAAATCTCTAATACCCAATCAAAACGCTCGACGCTCACGCATCTCGAAGGATTGGATATGGATATTATATTTTTTTTTAGTTTTAGTAGTAACTTAGGTAATCTGGGATATTGTTTAAATTAAATAAAATCTGTAAGATGTAAAGTTTTTTAATAGGTAGATGACACGATTGTATCGAGACTTCTGCTTCTAAATACCTAGTAGACAAAGTTGTATTACGTTGTGCAATAAAACCTGCCCAACAAATAATGTCTACTCTACACGTGTTTCGCCCCACCAAGAGCATCCTCAGGAGTTAGACCGACGAACGTTCGAAACAGAGTTGTTACACCGCCGAGCGTTCGATACCGAGACGTAATGTTTTTTAATAGATTTAATAGGTATCATACTAAAAATAAATTGTTTGTTAGGTATCTAATTAGCAACAATAGTAGGTAGGTAAGGGAATGAATAATTTGTGGTACCATGCATTTTAGCCCCACTATACCTTTCGTTATCTAAATTCTGTCGAAAAACGGATTTAGAAAAACCATGTAATAAAATTAGTGACGTAAAAGGTGTTTGCTTTCCTAGTCACAATCTCAACCCACGCTCCTCGCATTCATCGAAGCGAAACCAGCGGAGAGACGAGATTCGAGTTCCACAGAGGCGGCCTTAGCTTGGAGCCTACGAACGAAGCTCTTCTATATTGATTATTGAATGTTTTCCTTTTCCAAGTAAATCGAACAACTTCACACTGAAGTTTTAGCTCTTTTATTTGTCTACTCAGAACAATCTGTTATTTTAGTCTCGAGATAACATAATGAGAAAGTTAAGAGTTTTATGTTATTATTTTATTACAAACGTCATACTTCAAAAGTTTGCACATAAATCTTGGGATAATAAATGGACCTACTTCTCATTTGCGTTGAAACAATTTTTCAGACGTTTCTAGAGACTCAATTGAATCGTCGAGCCGAATTTCCCGCCCTCCGTTCCCGGATGGCCACAAAAACTGACATAATGAGATTTCGTGAGTCATTCTGGGAGTACCCAGTTCCTGTGACTTGCCCATGACGTCATCTTGCGCAAACAATTTCGAGCAAGTACCTAACTTTGTTACAAAATAAACGGATAAGAGATAAACTATTTAATGCGTATACAGTAGGTACCTATATACAGAGGTAATTAGCAAAGTTATGTTAGTTAGTTTAGCTAAATATGTTTTTACTGTTTTTTTTCCATTGTTATCAAATAAAATGTTAAATTATGTTTTGATAAGAAACATACCTACCTATTAAGTTTCAATTGAATATGCTAATTATAATTTGTTTTTCACTTCATAAACACTAAAGCCTCAATTCAATTCAATTAAAACAAATTATTCACTATAATAATCACATAGCTTTCTGACATATTTTTTTTGATTCTACCATAGCGTACGCGTGTTGCGTAGTAGAGAAGATGTGGCCAGCCATAGTGTCTTTCCAGGTCAATGGAATAACATTGTTTTCCCAATAAATACCTTCCTATATTGTAGATATGCTGACGATGAAATAAATTTATCGTTAATCTACCTATTGATTTCCGTAAGCATGGGTTTTTCGTCTAACATTTATTAATTTGCAAAAATATAGCAGTCAGCACAAGCGTCGTCAAACAAGAATACACAAACAGGCATAAATCAGAAACGAGCTTCGTCATAACAATGAAATACAGGCAGATAGATGTCTGCTACAAGCATCGTCAGTCAAAAATCGCATCAAAAAATGCATCTTAAATCTCAAACGCGACACTTTTATATGACAATTTGAGCAAATGGGTTTACAAATGTTTACAACTAGAATCAGTCAAGTTCTGAAGTAATTTGTCACGTTGACGTTTGGAAACTTGTGCCTAGATTTATCCTTGATCGAAGAACCTTTACGACTTTACGAGACTATTCTTTCAGTCTAATGTTTTTCTATTCATTTCCCTCTAGATACCTATTTAATAAGTATTTCTAGTATTTCTTGTTCAAGTTTAAATAGTTTTAACCCCTGTTTAGCTGAGTATGTTCTGTATTGTCGATGTGTAGAATAGAGACATCAAAGGGACACTTTATAATGCATGGATACGGATTCGCAAACGGATCTGCCCGAGGTCGCTTACATCGTGTCTAGTTGATATCTTTGAATATTTATTACTAAGTACTATGTTACCGTTTAAAATAAATTACACAAAATCTGTCTTTTTTGAATAGATGGATGACTGGCATCTTTCAGGTAATCTGTACTATCTAGCTAGATGTTTCCTAACGAGAGGTATGAGGAGAAATCCCATTAAATACCTATTTAATCTTTTAATTTATAAGGAAATACTTTACTTGTAATGCTTTGGGCCTATTCATCCATATTACTTTGATCTAAGCTTGTAACAATAGGCTATACAGGGTCCTTCTTAATATGCTGACACTTATGCTTGACACTGCTAGGTTTGCAGTTTTGTATGGTTTTGCGATTTTGATGTTGGCGCGATATAGTTTGTCGGTATGATCATCCCCTTAAAAAAGTGTCAGCATATTAAAAAGGACCCTGTATACATGTATACCTAATTATAAAAGCATATAGCATAGCATATACTCACGACTATATTCCCCGAGGGGGTAGTCAGAGATATTCTGAAACCTCAGAACATCCACATTTCACCAGTAGTACCGAAACTCTGTCAGTGTGACGGGGGGTGAGCCCGTCGCCACTTATAATGGACAGTGGGTACAATACATGCCTCGAAATTGAAGCATGCAGGTCCTAATTATAAAACCCATATAAATATCAGTTGTATTTTAATCTTGATCACTTCAAGATTTAAGTGCTTAGAAGTGATAAAATGCAGATCGTATACAGTTTATCCGTTACGTTATTGTGCTAATTACCTACGTAGGCCATCTTAGGTAATCATACCAAGGTATCGCAATCATTGATTTCAAGATGTTGCGAATCGTCAATTTTAGAAATTTAATTTACCAAAAATAGTAAGTATGCGATGTTTTAAGACATCAATATATTTATTGGAACTGTTTATTTATTTGTATATAATCATATATGACCAAAGAGAACGAAACAAAGAAGCATTGACGTAAAATGTGCCACGCACAATCATCACCGTCATTACCTGTTATACCTAATTATAGTTAGGTACATCAGCATTTAAATAAGTAAGTACATGCGATTTACTCCAAATACAAAAGTGCAATATAAGCATTGTGAAGAAGTCATTGACTTATTGTTCCAAGTATTGTTTTGTTATAATAAAACGGAAGTTAACGAACTTTATTCATTAGTGGAAATGAAGCGATTGAAAATTTTGTACAAGTGACATTCTAAGTATGTACATACTAAGTATGTACATACTTAGAATGCTAAAAAAGTTTTAGGTACCTAACCTACTTCCTAGGTAGTCCTAATCTACCTAATCTACTATAGGTACCTACTTACTTAGTACAAATTGTAAATAAATAAAATTAATATTATCGTAAGAATGATAAGTACTAATCGAGCAGTGTTAGTTGCAGCTAATTATTAACATGCAAGGAAAATTGTTTAACTATTATTGAAAATTTAATTTAAAAATATTACAAGTACTTAGTTATATCTACCGGTTACCTATATCCAGCCACCAGTCGTTAACTTATCTCCTTAATGGAGTCTATAAAATGTTAAATCTTGTAAGGTACGTTTATGTGTTTTATATTGGATTTATATAATTATGTTATCGAATGTAAAGTGTTACTAGTATATACTACATTACTTACAAACCAGAGGCCGTAGTATGATGCGCGTGATAAGGATACATCACGCCTTTTATCTCGTTCGTTTGCGCGAACATAAAATGAAAGCGAAGGCGTGATAGTTCTGTATCCCATGATATCACGCCGCCATGCTACGGCCGCAGGTCTTGTAAAGGGAATATAATTCATAGCGTGCTCCATACAAACGAATTCTGGTGATATTTTCAATACTAACCAATTAAAGTCAATGAAATTTTTCAGAAACTATCTAGAAACTAATCTCTATGTTTATATGAAGTCAGGTTTTCGTTAAAATGTAGGTATAGTTTTAAAGTTACAGTGCCTCAAAGATTTCCAGTTGCATGTACGTTCATTAGAGTTAATCCACCATTAAATCTCTTGCTGTCACTTTTTGTTTTGTTGACGTAGTAAAAGCTAGCAAGAGATTTAATGGAGTATTTACTTTAATGAACGTACGTGCAACTGACTGTTAAAGTGTTAGTTCTAAGAGGTGTTAACTCAAGGTGCGATTCTAAAGCTCCGTGCACGATACTTACCCAGGCTGGCGTAGTAATCGTGTAGCGTATACAATGGATAGTCACCTAGTTTGAACAGGTACGCGGAGAGCAGCACCGCGTCCTGCCTCGGATCCATCTGGCTGTTAGCTTGGTGCACCGCCGGCCTCATCAGCGACGATATCGAAAAATCCGTCGTCTGCGCAGGGTTCACACTACACCAACCGTTCACACTGCACAACTTGCACTCCTCTTTCATTGTTCCAATAACACTAATAAAAATATTCTATACAATTTATCCGTTTTTTTTTGTACTCGGTTTGTACTGGGTACTAGTAAATCACATATAAAAATATCCGTAGACAGATTCGCACATCACAGGAGATATCACAGCAACGTTCGGCGGCGACAGTATAATCCGTTGGCTTCTGTCTTCAAGACTTGCTCTATTAGAGATTTGAAAACATTATTAAATTTAACTCCGCGTAACTAAGATGTTCGCAAACACCGTAGAAATGCGAGTTAGATAGCGAAATCAATCGCTAGTTAACTCTTTGTTTACCGCTAGCATGCATATCGCCTGTCATACTATTTTACTTGTATATCCTTCTTGCATATGCATCGAGAACAGTTCTAGAACAATATCTATTTCGCTACACTTCAAGTATACGTTATAGATATGTCTCATGTTGTTCAGCCATTGGCCATAATCAATCTATCCCGTCGCTTTTGACCTTTGCATTATTTATTGTCGATTCACAAAACCGAATCTATAATTTAGTATTGCGTCACCGAATGTCATACATGTATCCGAATTTCAATCTACCCGCTTTACGTTTGAAAAACCAATAAACAAATGACGTAACGTTTCAGGGGAATAGAGGAAGTATGTTTATAAAAGAGATAGACGATTATGCATGCGATGGTAAACAAACGTAAGTAAAATGTAGTTCGGTGTGGTGTCGGCGAGCGGTGCCGGTGCTGCATTGCGGCTTTACCAGGTCAGAGGTGCATTGCTGTCGTATTATTAGTGTCCCAATTTCAGCTCTTTTGTTTTTAAATCCATAATTCACTTAAGGTTAATTTTAGTCTTCGAACTCGATATTAACGACAATGTTTGCACTACAAATTGTTTTATCGCATGTACGTGGTTTTAACAGTGACGTATTTTGTGGAGGCCTTGAACGCTGTGACGATGGAGTTATTGGTTTTAAACAACAACGTTTATAATATATGGAATATTATGTACTTCGATTTGAAAGCCGCATTGTGAAGGTGATCTGGATCATCGATCAAATTAAAAACCACCATGAAAATGTTCGGAGCAGTCCGTTAGTTCCGAGACTAACTGGATTACCGCTCAGTTCTGAGAATGGTGATTCACTGTTTGTTTACAATAAACAAGGCTTGTTGTGACTTTAATTTCGGTATAAACTAGAGCGGCCTTTGAATATTATTACGTCGAACTTATTTGTTAAGAAGAGACTAATCCTGTTAAAAGCTGATACACTTTTAAGTCTTTGAACCATATATTTAGGTTAGCTTCACTTCGTTATTAATTATTTTTCATAATTAAGTAGGTGGGTTATTAAAATAATTTTTCCGCTTAACAAACTTTCATCAAAACAAAACAAATCCTATGTTATCTCTATCAGAATATTATCATCGTAGTCATTGCAGATATCTTCATAATTATTTTATTATATTAAATTACATAAAAGTTCACGTGTTTTTGATTTCCGCTGAGCGAATGGTTTACGTGCACTGAATAACGTCGCAATATGCATTCGGCCTTGAGTCGGTCCGTAAACAGCGTCACGTGTTCAAACTGCCTGTAAACTGATGCCCGATCGCCACATCGCTGATTCTCTCCACACTAGGGACTGCAGTAGATACAGGTACTATTTAGGGTCTATGCTCTGTGGATTCCAGGTACCAAGTTCGGGAAAACCTGAAAACTCGTTGCTGACTTTGATTTTGTTTTAACTTTATCAGGATTGCCCTGGGTTCTGTCTTTGCAAAGGTCTAAAAGCAATATTTTGGAGGAAGCCCATGAAGTTATATTTTCGGACATACGATTGTGATGTTGCGATCGCAAGAAAAGAAGCATAGGCGTCTTCTGTATATCCGAGTTTCAACAGTCTCATCATCACTTCTCATTTTCATTAGATGAGACTATAATATCTGTATTGATGAATTTTATGATCGTAGTAAGAATTTATACATGAATGGTCAGAGCGTCTTTCAATCCGAAATTCCCAGTCTATGCAAAAAATGGAAATGTTTTCTTTTAGGTAGGTATTTATTGAGTGCTTGTCTTTCAATAAATTGCAGTAAGGGAATTTTCGGAACCGATAAATATTCAATTGCAAATAAACAATAATAAACAGGATAATCCTCTTATCTGGAACCCGTTGACTGTAATGAAAAGTAAGTAGCAAGTAATATTAAATTCAGCATTCTTCTAAAACACTTCCAAGCATTTTCTAGAAAAAATGAGAACTTCAATAATAGGTGTAGTCGCACGTGCGATCGCGGAGCGAGCAGCTGTCCTGACAGCTGTTGTCGGCGGAAGAAACCCGACCCCGCCTCCCTGCAACCCCTCACACCCCGCCTTCCTACCTGCCTCACAACCTGACAGTTCTCGATTCAATTTATATTAAACACACACCAACATTCACCGCCATCGCATAAATCGACCCTTTAATTGGTCAGTATCATAATTGCACCAATTACGGGATATAACAATAAACCATGGAGGTGATTCGATTCAAAGGCAAATATAATGCTTTGTAAAGGAATACAATTAACTTGGTTTATATTATACAGATAAAGTAAAGATAAGGTAAAGTAAGGTAACTGCATTATAATAATGTTGATTTCCGTCCTATAAATACTAAGTTGTGAATGTCAATCAAAACAATTAAATAATTTATAGCAAATATATTTTCATAATTTATGTACAAAACAACATCTAAAAAGAACCTAGCATGAGCGAATGGCGACAATGCAGCAAATATTTGGCAATGGTTTTTGGCGTTCACCCAGTAAGCATAGTGTTTAATATGGTTTATAAACATCAAGTAACCCTTAGTACAACTCGTTCAACTTGCACAGAGTTTAAGTACTTTTGAATTGTATGGAGTACAAGGATGTTTCAGCATGAAAAATGACGGCACTGAGCTCGTTGCTCTATAAAGATAACTCTCATAGTTAAAAGTCTTCTGGCAACGATTGCTGGCGCCCACCCAGGGGCATCATCACCAATCTCTAATGCAGTTTTATTGTCCCTTTCCGGGCCGTCTGAGTGCAATTCAATAACATTTATTTGTTTCTAATAATGTTCAAAAATGGTACTTGTCAATTGTTTGCAAAGGGCAGTTCCCTTCGATGCAGTTGGCAACGGACGCTGGCGAGAACCCAATGTGTGCCAACTATGGCTCTAGACTAACATCGGCCGATACTAGATAATATTATGATGGATTGTCTATTAACTGCGGTTTGAGCCATGCTAATGGAAACTAATAGCTATTCGGTCACGATGCTCTGTTGGTATTTCGAATTTCAGAGGTATATTGAGTTAAATTCACACGTGAACTTCTAATATGTCATAAATGTCGTTAATATTTTAAACATTGAAATGATGTGAGAGTTGCCTTATCTGAGTGTCGGATTATCAGTATTGATTACCATTATCTGTGTTATTTCCCGAGACTATAAAACGTTACTTTCCTTTTATTTAAAAACGTCTAATTAGTTTGTTTTATTGAAGGTTAGAATAAATCAATCTTCGAATCGTTCTATAGAGAAAGAATTTTGGTTGCTGTAAAATGTTGTCTTAATCGTAATGTCTTTCGTCAAAAGAAAATCATGAGTGCGATTTTTGAAACTTATTCGCCGAGCTCAGCAGTTGAAAATGTCAAAATTACTATGGAGATATGCATCTTTCTACTGCTGATTTGACTTTTTGAAAGTCAAATCAGCAGTAGAAAGATGCATATCTCCATAGTAATTTTGACATTTTCAACTGCGAGATTCAAAAATCGCTCTCCTGGCCCTCATTAAATTAGCAATTTGTCGATGGCCGGCTAAGACCATGTAACATGAGTAACGAAAGCACGCGGCACCGTTTCACAAGAATCAGAAACAGCTTACATAAGGCAGCTTGCGTAAACCACTTAGGTGCAGAGCTCGATCGCAAGTTAGCTTTAAGTTCACATATAGGGCCGTGCGAAATAACAAATCCATTATATCGATTAACAATCTAATACTCAATTAATCTTCTTATGGAGTCTATGAAATAAAATCCTTTTGAAACCGAGTCTACTAAATACAAAGACAACAAAGAAGTAGGTAGTTAAGGAAGTAACAGAAAGTGATATAAATCAAATCAAAATGGAAACCAACATAGATTCGGGCCGAATAACGCCGCTGTCGACCCACATACATCAATCGTGAGTAAGAGGAGCTAGTCCATGAGTGTTTGTAGAGAAATGTCTTGGTCACGTTTTAATGCCATGGTAAAGATTGTTAAATTATCTAGAATAATTATATAGAAGGAAATTGATAAATTATCATCATGTAGGTATTTTTTGTTGCTAAATATGTTTACTAATAACATTAGCAAAAAGAAAAATATATCTTATCGAATTATCGATCCTGAATTCCTGATCCAGTTTTGAGCGACAGTTTAAAGTTTCAAAAAGTTTTCAATAGACAACGAGCATTTCATTTGCAGAGTTACACAACAAATATCTGTAAGTTTGTAACACTGCAGAACTTATATTACTCTTATGTACAGTTTCTGTAGTTTCCTTTAAACTTGTATCATTCTCGAAAGTAAAGTATAAGAGTTTGCTACAGTTTCTAAAGTCATTTATCTGCTTAATTGATAGCTATCGGTGGATAAGAGTGTGAAATTTTGCAATAGAGAAACATCGTATAGAGGGCCGGAGGGCTGGAGAAAGTAAGCCTTTCACTCTAGCCATGGTACTAGTGCGCCACTAATATAAACAATCATACTCAATTGTTTCTATTGTTATATCCGAAATGTTCCAAATATTTCGGAAGGCATCAAGAAATGAAGTCAAAAGGAAGAAAATCATAGCTTTTTTGGGAAATCCGATCAATCTTATCGTATTCTTAGGTCTAATAAAAAACTTGACGTAAATCCAAGATTATGGGTTTAACGGCTTTTTATAAAAGCAATCAATGTTTTCTTGTAATTAATGGCGCAGTTTATTATTCATTTTGTAACAGCTCCAATCCGCTTATGCAAATAATATTATAGTTGTAAAATAGACGATTTATAAAATTAGTTTGTGTTTGCACTGAATCAGAATCTTAAGCTCAACAGGTCGAAGCTCAAACTATTAAAACGTGTGTAGAAGATTAACTTGAAAGTGGTTATGTTAAGGTAAAGTTTAAAGACTACAAAGGTGTAAGTTTTAGTGCATCCTGCTGTAACAGACCGCAAACTTACAAGAGACTACAAAGGCTCAGATAATGAATTATCATACTATGTACGTAGTGCTAACTAGTAGTAAGTTATGAACTAACTAAAGTCAAAGCATTATATTGTGCTTGGTTATTTTGCTGCGGTTAAAGCGCTGGTTACAGGTTAAAGTTCTGAATAGTTTTTAGGCTGATATTTCTTATTTCAGTTGTTTTTTTTGAATAATTTAAATTAATATCTATTCTGTCTGTAAAGTTTTGATAAATCGATCATTTGTCTCTCTTCCTGAGTTGTTTGTCTTAGTTTGTTAGTCCAGTATCAGCATTATGTTCTCTGGCTTGTTTTTTCCTTTCCATAATAGTCTGTTATTGGTTCTAAATATTATCAACTAATCATAAATAATTCACCCTAAGATATATTTGTATGGTAGTAACATGTTTCACTTCGTATATGCTTCTGCTTCTATCAGTAAAGCCATTAACCACGTTCCAAATTACTCCTGTATGGTCACCAGGCTCAGCCGTAATAGCTTATTTGCCGTCTTTTGTCTAACTAGGGCAGTACCTCGATGGCATTAATTGATAGCATTGACAAGCGTGGCTTACAAGCTTACAGTTGAGGTTTATTCTGAATGCAGATCGCAAACTTTGGCAGCCACAAGCCTTGGGGTTCATCACGTTTCATGACAAGACTAACCGCTGTGAAGTTTGTATATCATAGCAAGATGTTTGTATTATACATTAGATTCAGATATATTTTGTTCCGTAATTATCTTCTCTTTTAGTTTTAATGTTTTGTTTTCAGACTTGTGATTTATTTCTTCTATGATATGAAAGGTATAGAATTAGGTGTTTTGACAGTTTGAAACTCATCAGATTTTATATCTTTAACTTGGATACGAAATACAATCCATAACAGTACCTACCTAGATAGGTAAATTGAACACAGATAACACTGAATGTGACCAAATGAATTAAGTAGGTAATTAACCAGTCGTGTGGACGTTCTGTGAAAATGGTAATGTGACACCCGCCAGTTGTCTCTACCTACGTCACAGTCAGACTGCCTATTTGATAATTCCGGTACGATAGCGATCGTAGTCGCGACGAAAGCCGGCCGGCCGGCAACCGACATCCAGTAGCTGTATGTGGATTCGGTAGCTTTGCGACCTCGCAACCAGACAGAACCCGTTTCGCACAATACCACAATGTTCACAATTTCTTTACCGCGATCTGATCAACGGCACTCGCCGGCAGACATCACACCGGTACATACGTGTGACACTAACGACATTTATTTACATGTAAAGGAAGTTCAGTTGCACTTCTCGTTCCACACGAATGATCCACAGGTTTGGCACATCACTACACTAGGTATAGGTGCAAAGCGTATACTGAATTCAGGTTAAGTTGAGAACGGAAGCGCTGCACAGATAGTGCGTCGTGTTTACAATTCGCGCGGCGTTTTTAATAATATAGCGTGCGAAGCGACCGCTCGCCTCCGTGGTTGGTAGTCGACTGGCGAAAGAAAGCTGCTGCGTCGTAGTCACCGCGCGGGGAGACGGGGGCAGCGGTATGGCGCGCGGGGCGCGGTACACCTGCGGCGGGAGCGCCTCTGGCGAGCGCGGCGAAGCTTCCCGCTGAACTACGCAATAAACGCTCGATAAACTTTCTCATTAGGCGCGCCTAACCGTGTGACCGTAAGCTCGTTTCTGCGTGCATTTAAAAGCAATGCAATACGGCAACATACACATGTTGCAGGCAATTCACACTCATGCACTGAGAGCCAAAGCTATCGCCTCGCGCGCAAACCACGAGCTTTCCGAGTGGCTGCGTCTGCGCATCGAACACTTACTAAAGAGTTATGTTAATTTTAAGGCAAGTAACTTGTTGTTTAATCGAGGTTGCGATGTATAGTCAATTGAATATGCAGTTTTACATCGTAAGCACACCAATAGACAAGAGATAATTTAATTTGAGTGAGTTGTTGAGGACATTAAGTAGCTCTACCTATTAATCAGTTGCTCTATCACGTATCGAGATCGAGAGCTAGAATTAAAACTTATTACTCAACTTTATGATGTTCAATTACTGTTTAATTGTCGCTTGACATAAATAGAGTGAAGTAAAAAGTAGCCTGCCTACAGTACCTAAGTTCAAAGTCATCAACAAGGATGTCCATTAATTGAAAGGTCATCCGCTGACAAGAGATGCTTTTAGTAGCAGCTAAAGAAGCTGCAGCTGAAGCTGCTGCTAATTTTCATACCGTAATCATGTGCTGCCGAAAACTACAATAAACCCTGACATAATAAAATTATAGCTACGAAAATGTAATGATAAAATAAAATACTGAGTATTCACCTAATAGGTAAATTTTGATCTCAGCAAAAATCTGTGCATCTTTGATAAAATAAACAGGATTCCCCAAAATCTTCTGTGTTATTTTGTAAATGAGAATAACTTTTTTGGACATGTCCAAAGAGATGTCAGCTCATTCGTTGATCTTCAAATCGTTAAAAACGACATCAAGTACAAGTAGAAAAAGACTGACAAGAAGAAGAAAAATAAGGTACCCGTGGACCCTGTCGGATTGATAATAGTGGAGTGGGAACTACTGGGGGAAAACATTACATGTGGTCCCACCAGTGGGGCATAGAAGTGGGACCACGGTTAACACCTAGAAAACTTTGACCAAGAATTTTCGCTTACGCGGTGTGAAGAATGTTTCAACCAGTAGAAATGGTTCCCCCACACGGCTAATTATAATATAATGTTGGATCGATATGTCGATATAACGTTTAATATTAGTGGATATGTTATACCGTTCTTCTATGTCGTAATATGGCTGAGGGATCGCTTCACGCTGTCGGAGGTGACCATCGTGGGCTGTTTGTCTCCCCACAGTTCTCCAGGCCGCTCGAGCCTGGTATCAAGCCTATTAATTTCTCATATGGATCTCAAGGATCTCAAGGAATTCTCAAGGATCCATGAAAAATTATAAAACGTAGCACATCTATGTTTACGTCTGGAATGGCATACAGGGTTCTTCTTAATATGCAGACACTTTTTTTAAGGGGATGACCAGACCATCAATCTGAACAACTTTCTCTATGAGACCAACATCGGAATCGCGAAAAAAAAAACATTTGTCCCATACATTTGGTTCGAGTAAGTTTGCAGTTTTGTATGGGACAGCAGATTTTTTTTCGCGATTTCGATGTTGGTGCCATAGAGATAGTTGTTCAGTTTGACGGTCTGATCATGCGCTTAAAAAAGTGTCATCATATTAAGAAGGACCCTGTATAACGAAATGTAAATAACGACAATAACACATTCGCGGAGACATTTCTTGTTTAAATTGTCTTTCGCGAAAGCATAACAGCGTCCACAATTATGTTAAACATAAGGATAATTTAGTGAAACGAGAAAACTGTTGCAACATTGTTCGAGCACCTACTTACATTAGTCATCCAACATTCGATCCCGGTAACAACACGCTTGCCACGTGTGGATCACACGTGATACACTATTACCGGTACGTACCTACCATACTATAGTATAAGTTATAAACATAAAACTGCTAATAGGCGATGAGCCTAGAATATACACAAACTTGTAACAATACTGTAACATAAATTCAGTTACATTGTATGTTTTACGTTACAAACAAAACTGGAGCGAAACTGAACGAAATTAAATTTTGTGAAGCATCGGTCGTGGAGTGCATTTTGTTGAGTAAAGTGACTTTTTTCGGTCAATTTTGTATTAATTGGATTAAAGTCCATAATTTAATGGTTCGTAATGTAAATAATATATTCATAGGCTCAAATTAACGACACACACAGTTTGTCTTATGTCTCTTCTTCCTGCCCTTATCCCATTATTTGGGGTCGGCGCAATATGTCGTCTTCCTCCATTCATCTCTTCTAGCCGTCATTTCAGCGCACACACCTTTTTTTTACACATGTCATCTTTCACACAATCCATCCATCTTTTCTTTGGTCGTCCTCTCTTCATGCAGCCACCCACATTCATATTTTACATTCGTCTTGTAATATGCCACTCATCTCTTCTCATCACATGTCCATGCCACATCACATGTACATACAGTACAGTTTGTCTTAAGTCTCACAGGAAATAATTTTTTTAATGTGATGTCCTGTGATATTCTGATGATTTCCTGTACCTAATTATCCTCAAAAAGGATAGGTACAGGAAATCATTAGAACATAAAATAATTCTTCAATGTGTTTTCCAATGAAAGCCCATTGATCCCTGGACATCCGATTGGGGTGTTTCACGTTTTTCACAGCTATTTTTGGATTTTGACAGTGGTCAGAGTTGGTGACAGTACTGGAAACAGTTTTTTATGGTTGGTCGATATAATTATGGTCGATGTTGAGGTCCGGTAAGTATACCTACATGTTGATTACGATACTTTGAATTCTTTTAGATTATGAACCGAGTTAAACAGCCAGCGAGATAAAATCAACAACAACAAAATGAGAACATGAGAAAAAACAAAAAAAAAAATTTGTTCCTGTGGTTTTAACAGACCTCTAGGTAAAACGAGAATTTTCTGCGTCCATAGAGGATTGGGCCTCTTAGAAAACCCATGGTTTCCACTATCGCGCATAAAATGACCCTTTCTTATGAGTTATGTTCTGTTGTACACTTGTTGGACTCGGTGGTTCGTCTCCACCACTGGAACTTTTAAAACGATTCTGCTTTCTTCGGAGTACGAGTAAGCTAGTACCCTATTATGTTTTTGTCAATGCGTTTAAAAGTCTTCTTCTCTAATATTCACTTTTAAAGAATTCTTATCAAAACTTTACAGGACTTTGTGTGGGTTTTCTTTGGAATGCAAAATTAATATAGCGTAATGTCTTGTTTTTTATTTTTACCTGAAAAGTTAGTGAAATAAAAGACAAAATCACTTCGAATTTTTATTGGAAGCAAGTAAACATAATGTAATTCAGATAGATAAGATGATTAGTATTGGAATTCAAATATTTTCTACTGTATCTACTGGTCTAATACGAATTAACTCTTGAAGCAAAAATGTGCACTACAATGCAAATGTTACTTTGATCCGTGTTTAAAATTGTTGAATTACCTTCAATTTGGATGTATGTTTTGCACTGTACCATACTGCTTTTAAGAGTAGATTTTAAGTTTCTCATATAAGTGATTTTGTAATCTTATGGGAAATAAATTTCTTAAACATAAACAAAAATGTGTATATGGGATGCCTACTTAACAAATCCCTATTCAACTCAAAATCGTAGATACCTAAGTGCACATTTAGTTGATACGGCAGCACTATTAAGAAAATGCGCACGACCAATCCAGTTCTCGGTTTACATTTCTACCGTAAACACTTAGAATTTGTCGCAGAATCAATTACAATATTTCCCCAGCTAACTAGTGCCTTGGGCTAAATGTGGGTCTGGGTGACAGCGCAGCGCCACCTTCTCTAGCCACTTAACAGGAATTTAACGCCACCGGCTACGATCTCCCCCTTAATGTTTTCATTATCTAACAGATGTTTGAGTGTCAATATTGAGGGATGACATGCTTTATTGATTCTAATGACTTTTGTTATATAGGGTTGGAAATTTATTTATATGATGTCGTCAGTCAGTCACATTTTATTGGCTAAGGGTTGAGACACATTACCCGACAACGACCGACGGCGGGCCCAGACAAAAATGGCATTTAGTATGGGCCCGCCATCGGTCACCGTCGGGTAATGTGTCTCAACCCTAAATGGGTGTACCATTGCTGATTGTAGTTTTGAAAATTGTATTGTAAAAAGGTTTAAGATGTTTACAGTGAAATAGTGCCTACTTAACTAATGACTTGTTTAAAATTCATGACCCATTTAATGACATCGTGCGTTAACTCGAAATTGATATTTAGAATAATTAATTGCCAGTGTCCAAACCATTACGCCTATAAATTATAGGGCGACGATGATACAAGCATATAATTTGACGCGTTCTCTTCATCATTAGTATTTTCCGTTCCCATTACGGAAACAGGCGCTGGTTGCTCGAAGTTAAACCGCGCGAAACGAACCTTCTTTTTTGTCTGTGAAGAAAAAAAAAGAAAAAGAACAAAAACACAAAAGTTCCAGCCAGCTGCGCCCGGGCATCCTGTCGACGTCACTACACCTTTATACGTCCATTGATCACGGCGACATGAGGCTATCCTTTTCGCTCTAATTTAGCTCGCCCATGAGAGAGAAGGATGACGGTAGCTGAGCTAAGCTTCTGCATCAAGATAACGGCAATCTTCCGCAAAGCGCCGTGTTCTTTGATAATGTGTTTTGTTAGAGAGCTTGTTGATTTTTATTCGGGTGTAAACGGGTCTCGGGTGGGCGCCGGGATGTGACAAAGGGCGGTCGATTGACAATAAATTTTGATTGTTATGCCACAATAACTTAACGCTTGGGTTTCCGAACGGCTTATAACATAATTTGCAACGGACTACCTTTTCTATTATAATTGCATAACTCTGTCTCGTCTAGGCTCTTTGTTCTGTGAGCATGTAACGTCGTGCTCAATATTAAATTAGACGGTAGAGGGTACAATCTCTTGTAAAATGTTTCATAGATGATAATGGGTTAGGGTGGACTGGCTGTGATGGACGTAGTCCATTTTGTTTAATAACTCTCATTGAAGTATTCCGCCTGCAGAAGATAAGCTATTACTGACTTAGGTGATATCTATTTCACAAGCAAAGTATAGGTGAAACAAAACATCGATATAGGAAATCATAGAGGTTGCTTAACTTCTAGTAACCTGTGATAGTTTCCATAATCTTGAAAATAGTTTCCGATATAAAATTAAATCTTAGATATAGACGTCAGAATTTCTTTTAGCGTTAATAATAAAAGAAAATATTGACCTATTTAGTAGCACCCGGGACTTTTTAATTACCGAAAAGATTACCTATTGCCGTTTAGATTTCGTTGTAAGTTACGAAATTACTAATATAAAAACCTAAGTCTTACAGACCACAATCCACTATTAAAAAAAAATGTCTAAAATTTTTAAATTTCGAGGTTACTGTTTTTTTCTATACAGTCATGTTCTTCACCTAAGTTCAATACCCATAGGTCTAAAGTTGCCATACAAAGCTATAAGACCAGATGAAAAAGTCAATTTGATCGGATCGGATCGGACTTAGGTTTTATATTAGTCATTCCGTACCTTACAACAATTACTAAACCGCAAACGGTAATCTTTTTGATAATTAAAAAGTCCCGGGGCTACAGAACTATAGGTACCTACAGGTGAAAAATTGTCAGCCAATCCCACCCCACTCCCTTCATGTTCTCACCCTCTTTCATTTTTGCAGCTCATGCTTTCTTTGTAAACAAATTGACGTAAGCAGTATTCATCGTTCCGCTGATCTACTCTATTCTGATGTATGTATCGTTTAAATACTAAATAATAAAGTTTATCTCACGCATCGTATTATTATCTGTCACTTGTCAACACATTTGATAATGGACTTCGGAGGTTTCACTTATATTACGTTACGGCGCGGCGCGGCGCGGCGGCTGTCTTGTTACAAAATACTGATAAAAGAAATATATGTATTACGTTTTTTATATTATACGATTCGACTCTACTATAAACTATTCGTATAAGTGAGGTCGAGTTAGTAGGTAAATAGGTATTCAGGCTATTACTATTACAGCTGTCATGCAGTCGATCCTTCGAATGAAATCGTTCTATTCTGGTCTGATGTTGTAAAGAAGGAAATGGAAAGCTGCGAGCTCTCCATCGACGATGTTCAGGATAGAACGAAGTGGAAGAAACAGAGTAGGAAAGCAGGCCCCGCTACCCAGCGGGACACCAGCTAGGAAGATGATGAATGTTACATTTGTTGTTGCCGTTTCTGTTTCCAGCATAGAGTTAGAAAGAGAACGAATGATTTTTTTTATAAAGCAGTAGTTTTTCTCCATGGAGTTCGAATAATTTTCTCTCCACCATTTTCGCATTTACAGATTGATTACAGATCAATGTAATTTAAAAATTAAATTCATATTGATAGACTCGATGAATCGCAATAAAAATTGAATTAGTTTCTTAAAATTATGTCTTCTATCCGTAAAAATTTTAAATTCAGACCAAAAAATAAACATGACACACCCAATTGCGTGAACGTTTTCATTCCACTCTATTACAATGGACTTCGGACCGAAACGGTTTCGATATATCGAAAATCCAAAGTCCGGGTTCAGGGCCATCATACAGTCTTCATCATTGCCATTGGTTGTATTGAAATCCATTATACAACGACTAAAAAACCCAAGAATACGAGTAGGGTATTGTTGTTCGTGGAAACTAATATTTTTGAATACTTATTTTCCTGTTTATTTCTATCTTCTATTTTGTTTGATACAAAATTTGATAAGCGGATTTTGATTTCCGGGTACTGGTAAAATAAATTATACTTAATTGGGAATTCGCATTTGACAAAACATTCACAATAACTGTGGTTAATAAAACAAACAACAACACATACATATATGTTATTAGTGTTAGTGTGAGTGATACACCGGTTAAGGTCACGTTATCATACGTGCTACTGTGTCAAACATAGATGCCGACCGACGCTAGAGTCAGGAAACAAATAGATATGGCTTAAACTTTAGCTTTTATTAGCTTTAGCTAATAAAACATTTTAATGACTTTCTACCGCTTTTATAATATTTGGGTGCCCACTAAATAAGTCGTAGAAGTAAGACGCATTTCAGATTGCTATGATCTCAATGCAGGGTCCTTCTTAATATGCTGACACTTTTTTAAGGGGTTGATCAGACCGCCAAATAGAACAAGTAACTCAAGTAGGTTTGCAGTTTTGTATGGAAGAGATGATTATTTTTTCCCGATTTCGATGTTGGTGCCATAGAGAAAGTTCTTCAGTTTGACGGTCTGATCATATCCTTAAAAAAGTGTCAGCATATTAAGAAGGAGCCTGTATATCTACTCATACCTCAAATTCTTGACTTTAAAAAAAAGGAAGGACTATTCCGATAAATCTCTTTCGCTTCTATAAAATTTACGAGTTAAATACACCACATAATAAAAAACTGTCGTATTCTCAGTTCTTAGTATCTTATTGAAAAAGGTATTATAATATTATCGTAAATTATTAACTGTGCGTAGCAACTTGTATTATAATCTGCGGCTCTAGTGCTGTTATCTTTTGCAAATAACTACTTACCAAGGCTTATCTATTGTTTTCTCATATCGACGTAGTCAAACAACTAAGGAATTCGTCTGAGTTTAGTGGAATGTGACTAGCAATAGGAAGGAAGTATGTCAATCCTGACTCTTGTGCAAGGCGAAGCCAAGTATGATTTATGTATACCGTTTAACTTCATCCACACACCTCATATGGGTTTCCGTTTGCAATTAAACATTAATTTATTGGACGTTTAATATGTTAAACAGATATTAGTAATGATTAGATTATAATATTATTACAATTTTCAAATATTATAGAGCTCAGGAAAAGGAAATGGTCAATTAATATTATATGTAAGTAGATAATGTAATATGTAGGATGTGTGTATGTCTATATGTTTAAGTTGGTTATTGGCTAATCGGGCTAATCAAATAATTTAACTTTGACGTAAAATATGAGTAACAAAATATCAACACGTAGGTATCTAATTGAAAAATTCAGATTTTTTCGTAGGTATTACTGCGTTTTTGTCAAAAGCTTAAAGGATCAATAAATAATACAAGGTGTTAGGGTAAACAGTTACATTACTTTAAGGGGTTATTTACCCATGATACTGAACAACTTTCCCAAAGGAACCTATTGGAAATTCTCAAAAAAATTTACTTTCCATACTAAATGCAATCAGCTGATCGAACGTTGAAAGCCCTTATTGCGAATTTCCAATATGTTTTTTAGGGAAAGCTGTTCAGTATCATGGGCACTATCAACACCCCTTAAAGTAATGCAACTGTTTACCCTAACGCCCTGTACACATACGTTACCTATGTTATGTACACAAGTATATTGTGATCTCCCAAAGGTAATAATCTGAATTGCCCACGACCATACCTACGGGTATTTTAGTAAACTTACTTGGGCAGTATTCAGTCAGAATCCAGAGTTATCCCGTGGGAAAACTTGTAGGTCAAACTAATAAACGGGAAAAGGTGGAAATGTAATGAAAGTTTTACCTGGGTGTATGCGTGGACCTAAAGTTAATGGTCTAATGCCGAATAAACTTTAGCGAATTGGAATCTGAAATTTAATTAAACCGAAAAAGAAAGGTCGAATTAATATACAGTGAAATATAATTCAATCAATTCAATTCGATTCAATCAATTTATTGCCACAAAATCATAAAAAGAAAAATACATACATACATAGAAAACATTCAAGAAACTTTTAGGTGTCATCCACTTATTTTATATGTAATAAAATGTACTGTATGTAATGTAAATGTAGTTAAATTTTATATGTAATGTAATGCAAATGAAAATTTTACTTCATAAAAACACAGAGATTAGTATCTAATTTGTTTCAGAAAAAATGCATTATCTTTAACTGGTTAGTATTAAAAATATCACCAGACTTCGTGTACGAGTATATTATGCAGCGCGCATTTACGCATTCGGAATAAACTCGTAAAAGTTTGTCGAATAACTTAAATTCCACCCTGTAGCTGGATTATGTTTTATTATCTTTATAAGTAGGTACATAATATAATCCTACGAGTAAATTCTACTTTGATATTATTTATAAATACGATTGTTTTGATGTTGGAATTAAACTCAATTACGCTGGAGGCTGGAGCGACGGATGAAAATTGGTATAGACATAACAGGTTATGACTTAAATATGGACTATGGACTAGGCAGGTATATTGTGCCTAAAATAAACCGATTTTATTATAAGTACTCACAAAGACCTACTTTAGTCGTTTATTCTCATAATTATGATAAACGTCAGTACCGAAGCTTTAAACTAAGATTCTAAGTAGTGTACACACGGCGACACATCAAGCTATACAAAACCAAAATAAGCTGGCCGCTCGTAGGTAGAGTAATGTATACAACGTGTTAATGAATTAACGCAAAATTAGAAAGTAGTTTGATTAGAATCGAGAGCAGAATCGAATTATCATGTTTTCAACACAGGTAATTTTTTTTCAAAATATTAAATAATTTGTTTGTAAAATTTAAAATTTACTGAACTCGATCTCAACCCACCGCACAGGTACACTCATTCTACTTACTACCAAAACAAGATTCTTAAAATGTATCCAAGAGCACGCTAGCGCTTTCATTCATTGCTGAAATGATAACAAATCATTTTTGCCTGAAAACTTAAAATGTGAATAACTTTAAATATTAACTATTTAAATAATGAAATTATTGTTTCAATCTAATTATTTTGTTATAAATCAGTTGGGGTGTATGAGGTTTTGCGCTTATTCATTAACACGTTATATTGGTTTTACGTAGCTTGATGTGTCGCCGTGTGTACATAATAGTGTTATTACTTGAGATTTGAGATGTCAAACAGATAATACGGCGTGTAATATTGAATGGGTTATATTTTGAACATGGTGCTGCAGACCATCAAACTAAACAACTTTAATGGAGACATCATCGAAATCGCGAAAAACCATTTGCAGTCCATACATTTGAGTCGAGTAGCCCAATGACTACTTTATTTAAGTTTTCTATGGAACAGCAGATTTTTAGTTCGCGATTTCGATGATGGCTCCATATTGAAAATTGTTCAGTTTGATATAACACATATAAACACTTTTTAAGGGGATGAGCAGACCGTCAAACTAAAAACTTTCTCTATAGGACCAACATCGAAATCGCGAACAAAAAAATCTGCTGTTCCATACAAAACTGCAAACCTACTCGAGCCAAATGTATGGGACAGCTGATATTTTTTTTGGCGAAATTGATGTGTGTCCCATAGAGAAAGTTGTTCAGTGTGATGGTCTGATCATCTCCTTAAAAAACCTGTAAACAGAAATTCAAAATAAAAATGAATACAAAAAAGGAAGTAACAGTGAAATACTCATCAAAATCGGTCAAAATAATAATATCCGCTTTTCTGAAATCTATAATTAATTTGAAACAATCGACCGATTTTAAATTGTTCTGATTGTGTAGCTGCCTTTGTTTCAAATGTTCGGCGTTAATCGTGGATAGTTGAGGTAATTGAGAGAATTTTCATTACATGCTAGTGGCCATTTTGTGGATTGGGCATTCTAATGGACAATCTGTATATTGGACTTTGAAATGAAATTTCGTAATTGACACTTTTGTGTGGTTATTGTCCACTACGTTATGGATACTATATTCCCTATACATTTAAATATGAAATATTATTTGGAACATAATACTAGCCCAGTTGAGTCTTCTCTATACACGGTCCTTCTTTATACGCTGACACTTTTTTAAGGGGACGATCAGACCATCAAACTGAACAACTTTCTCTATTGGACCAACTACGGATCGCGAAAAAAAAAATCAGCTGTCCCATACATTTGGCTCGAGTAAGTTCGCATGTATTTTGTATGGACGAGCAGATTTTTTTTCGTGATTTCGATGTTTGTGCCACAGAGAAAGTTGTTCAGTTTCACGGTCTGATCATGCCCATAAAAAAGTGTCTGCATATTAAGAAGGACCCTGCATGTACATGGGGAAGGTACCCAAGAGAATCAGGTAGAGGATTTTAGCATGACCATAAATATTAAACCATAAATATTCTTTATTTCAACACCAAAATACACAAAAAGCAACATTCATTTCAGTTTCAGGGTGGAATGATGTGTCATGTTCATGAGTTCAGTAAGTACCAGTCAGCACTTGACATGTACCCCGACCAAATAATATATTTTACAAATACAAGTAACGTTATAAGGAAAGACATCAATGATTAATTATTCAAAATAATATCACATGATAACTTTCTGACGTCATTTTTGACTCTACCACCGTGTCGGAAAGTGTTCCGTTGCAGAGAAGATGCGGCCGGAAACTCTATAAAACACATCTTTTAATAAAAACAAAATATACATAGTATAATTACAAATACAATATTGAATTACATAGTGTAACATTATCAAGACCAGACATTTTGGTCATTCATATAATCATCGAGTTTATAGTAACCTTTTTTACAGAGGACTTGCTTAAGAGAAGTTTATTCAGAATGTGTATTATCAATTTGGGTGTAAACCTGTAAAGATAATGCATTTGTTTTTGTAGTATAAATAAATGAATATGAATATGAATGTAAATGCGCGCTGCATACAAACGAAGTCTGGTGATATTTTCAATACAAACCAATTAAAGTCAATGAAATTTTGCAGAAACAATCTAGAAACAAATCTCTTTGCTTAAGGATTAAGTATAAGGATTAATTTAACATTTGTATGGAAATCTTTGAGGCAATATAACTTTTAAACTTTATAATTTAACGAAAATCTAAGATACAAGCATAGAGATTACTTTCTAGATTGTTTCTGAAAATTTTCACTGACTTTAATTCGTTAGTATTGAAAATATAACCAGACTTCGTTCGTAAGGATCGCGCCAACAGTAATAATATACCCTTAACATGGGATTTCAACTTTTAGTCTGGCAAGTTTAGAATATCCTTTGGTATCTTATTACAATAGCTTATAGTAGCGTATCTAATAGCATATAGCCAATAACAACTATTAATATATTTTCATTATGTACATAACATTTATGTTTAAATTACCATATCATTACTATGTTTACAGCAAACACCTCACGAACTACATCAATCACTATACAACACGGTACAAATGCGGAAGCTGAGACAAACTGCCGCCCCGAGGGGTCCGTGTATTTGCAGACACAAATGGTTTCATACAGTGCCTACGGAACCAGTTTAACGGTCAGAAGACTGGACCGTTAACTGTGAAATCCGTCGTATATCATATGACATAGAGGTATGGTTCTTATTGCGATGACGTAGGTAATACGGATGCTACTTAATTCGGGATATCCAGTTTTTTTGGAGGGCTGAATGGAAAACCATTTCGAGATAATGGTCTCAATAATAATATTTTCTTTGTCAGAGATTTTAAAATGAAAGGATTACAGATATTTTTAATAAAATAACATCGTTTTTCGCTCCGTCCAGTGACGTCACTGGAAAACCTGTGAACTCCTTGGTAAACTTAAAATCAACTTAAAATAACTGGCCATTATGAAAAAAAAATCATTCACAATGTCAGAATTTGACATTTGATGTTGCCGTTTCTGTTTCCAACATAGAGTTAGAAAGAGAAGGCAGGATTTTTGATTTTAATAAAGCAGTAAGTAGTTTTTCTCTAAAGAGTTCGAATTATTTTCTCTCCACCATTTTTGCATTTAGAGATTACAGATCAAAGCAATTTAAAAATTATATTTATATTGATAAACTCGATGAATCGCAATAACAATTAAATTGGTTTCTTAAAATTATGTCTTCTATCCGTAAAAAATATAAAAGAAGACAGGCATGGATTCGATTCGTTTTCGTTCTCGTAAAACGGGAGTTACGTGAAAATGGACAGATTTTTTAGTAAGCTAGAATAAAAATGCGGATACGAATAAAAAGCTGATTGAAATTGTGTGAGTGCACAATCGGTCTTGCTATTTCAGGACCCATTTTAGTAATACGATTTCTTACACGGTTCCATTTTGTCCTGACCAATTGGTTTACCACGAGTTGCGTTATTCCGTTTTCGTTCTCATACAATATATTCGTTCGTGATGTCTTAACGAAAACAATAGATATTATCGAAATATGAAATTACCAAACGTGACAAATCATATAAGAAGGACAACTTAACAAATTAGAAGCCCATTTGATCTCCATTCAAAATCGTATATATAAATGATCCTGACCATATCAGGGCGATGAGAAACTGCCACAAAACATTATAAGAGAGGTTAGAAGTGCAAAGTAGGCGTGAGAATTTCGTTCTCTGGCGCAACTCGGTGGCTGAATTGGACGAAAGCGATTCCCCGGTTTGGAAGATTGCGGGTTCATATCCCAGCCCGAGACTTAATATTTCAATCTTTAATTTGATCACAAACTACTTAGGTAGGTATCTGTAATAGAAGTAGGTATAGTGAGGTTCACTTTTAGAAAAAATTGTTAATTTCATTTCATACAGCTTGCTGATGTTGAAGATAAAATGAAATGACATACCTATTTCATTTACGACTGTAAGGTCAAGATTTAAAAACGTCTTTTGAGCTTGTAGTATTGAGTTGAGTTCTAGTTTTACGTACGTACGGATTTTGAATTCGAACTCAAACTCAAAAAATATCTCTGAATACCCTAGTCTTATCATGAGTGGATAAATTCGCATATTATGTTACAAAACAAAACACTACAAGACGTGGTTTTTACAAAACAATAAACCACAATATAATACACTCCAGGCCAAAGACGAATGTAAACAGTGCGTGAGTGTGGATTGATACGTCTGAGTCACGGCGATAGTCCCAGCCGGGACAAAGGGGGATGTGTTTTTATTCCTCATTGTGATCCACAAAGAGGTCCAACAATCGAGCATTCACTCGCTGCATGCCATAGGGTTGCTACTTTGTCGTTATGATTGTTTTCTTATAATGTTGAATAATCACCATGTAAATACCTAATTCAAAGAACTTAAAACGACTCATTTCTTTGACTTCTTTCGCAAAAAGAATTTACAAGTAAGACATTATTGATATTTATGGGAAAGTTTGTGTCATTTTTATTTTCTTTGTACCTAATGGTAATGATTAAGGGTGACATTGTGCTTGGCTTGCTGCTAATACATATTCAGATAACTCATTTGGCTAACAAATTAAGACGTGATCTACTTAAGCCAAATACTATGTTTATATTTAAATTAAATTATTTCAAAATCTGAGACTAACTTCTTTTAATTAATTTCAATTATAACTGTAACTTTTTCGAAATCGCAAAAAAGGTAATGTGCATGGCTAAAAGTTTGGGAAGTCCATATCAAAATGCAGATAACCAGTTGTGTAAAGGTAAACCCGTAAATGCTTTTCTTATTTTTCGTATCTTTACCATAGAATATTATAACATTAATTAAGTATTATAACTAATATAATATACGATATATTGCCGAGAAGACGCTAGTGTGAAAAAGTGTGTGTTATTTGTATTTATTAATACAATTTGCTGCAGACATATTTTTTCTTTGATTATCAATAGTTTTATGAGCTTTTCCTGCAATATTCACACAAATTGCTTATGAATTGTTTATGACAGCCCTGTCACATCGTTTCCATTTCTATAGGACGGGACAGATCCGCAGAACGTCACGTCTCGCCAGCGTTATAAAGCCGGAGCGGATATCCGAACGCGCACTCAAAGCCCAGTGGCGGGAAGATAAAAATTTCGCGTGATATTACATTAAACGGATGAAAGTTCTCGTTATTCGGATGTAATTACCTTTTTTTTAATCGTGTGTTAACAATTTTTAGAATTCTTTTGCTTTTGGAACTAAATTTTGGTCACTAATTGTGGGCTTCGGTACTATTTTCCTATGACTACCTTATTCATCATCATCATCCTCTTGCCCTTATTCTATTATTTGGGGTCGGCGCAATAATTATGTCATCTTCCATACAAATATCTTAGCTGTTACTTCAGGACTCAATCCATGACATTATCATCCATCCATCCATATTTTCTTCGGCCTTCCTCTCCTACCACAGTCATCCTTAACACTTCGTCTCGTCATCACATGCCCATATAACGATAATCTATTCGCTACATTATACTGACAGTTTTATTAATGAGTTCTCGATAAAATTCAATGTATTTGTCTCGATTCGATAAACTCTGCTCCTGGATGTTATCATTAAATTTAATTAAAGTCCGCTTCTTGTTAATAGCATTATAATAACGTTTAACTTCACTTACTTGATTTATTGATATTCGCAGATGGCATTAAACTCCATTAATTTTTAACGACAAAACTTTCTTCGAAAAGTTTTCGAAGATTATCTTACCTGAAACAAAATAGTGCCAACATTAATTTCATACATTTTTAAATCATATTCTACGTTCCCGAGGGAAACGCTTAGCAATTTTTCAATCATAACAAAAGTTTTTATCCAGTGACAAACGACTATGCAGTTATTTACTAGGAACTGTTCGATGTGAACCATAGTAATTAAGCCTTACATGGGTGGGCACATTACACTTCTCTATAGCCGTCTTCTTGTCTAAAATAGTCATGCTAATCCCACTCAAGTGTCTTTTACAGAATCAGCACCATAAAATTACAAATACGTCAATGGTTCTGTTTTCTAACAGTTTTATCTTTCTGTCTGATTTAATAGCTTGCCGTGGACGTACTTTCTGAAAACCGAAGCTATGTTAAAGTCGGAGGTCAGTAGGCAGACCACCAGCATGTTGGTCTGATGACATTGTGAGAGTGACGGATTCGAATTGGATCAGATTAGCACAGGACCTGAGGAATGGCGCAATAAAAGGGCCTAAGCCCAACAGTAGGTTGATGTGAGCGGATTTGATTGATTGATATCTAAGTAGGTATATCGAATACTAAACCCTGCCTGTAGCAGTAGCTACAGTGCTCGAAGAGCGACTATAGGATGTAAGGGCGTTCTATCTTGTAAGTATAGGTATTAGAAAAAGTATATGTCTAGAATGAGTCTCACGCTTCTACCGTATAAAAGAAAACGGGTCAACTTTCTTACGTTGGTGTGCGTGAGGCGTAACACAAATTATGTCTGTGTGCGTGTATATGGATAGGGTTTAGAGGCCAGTACTGGTTGAAATTTTTTTCGACGCTTTCTTAGATTCGACTGTCAATCTTGACATATAACATCTCCAAGGTATAGGTATCATACACAATAATGACATATATTGACCCAATTTTCTTTAATTTCATGCCATAGTAAGTTGCACATGCAAAAGTAGTTAGGTACATTTAAAATTTGCGCTGACCGGATAAAATGACCTGAGTTTTCATATTAAAATTCTATGCATCAATACAAAGATATATGTTACTCCAAACTAGGTTCGACATCGGTGTTTAACTGACACTTTCACACTATAATTATCCTATTGGTTTTGACTTTTCATGCATGAATCGAATTATTCAGCCTTAGCTTATAAACCGTAACGTAACGTGGATGTTCTGAGGTTTCAGAATATCTTTGACTACCCCCTCGGGGAATATAGTCGTGAGCATATGCTTATGCTTGTAGCTTATAAAAATCCAAATACGAACTGATTCTAGTCTCTAAATCTCAGCCAGAGATCTAGTAAGTGGCGTACGCGCTATAGAGCGCTGCCATGTTAGACCATATACTGATATCGCATTACCTAAAAGATATTATTTTGACATTATGATAAATAATGTATAAAAATTAACTTAAATGACTGAGAAATAAGACATGTAAGTATATAATAGTCTTGTCCGCTCCCGTTGTTTGTTGGTTGTGAGTTTGTGAGCGTAACTCGCTAAAAATGAGTCAGAGAGCTATTTTTGTTTCACGTAGTCACGTAGACCAGTCGTAAAATTCTGTTGGTTGGAAAAAGTCGATATTGTAAAATAAATGACAGGCATTAGATCATCGGAAAATTATCGCGGTAGCTATGGGATTGACGGGACTGATTGATTGTGAATAGCTGTGCAAGGAAAAACAAACAATAGGGATAATTTCGTTTTCCCTAAGAAGCGAATATATGCGGATGTACCTACCTAGACGTGTTGTGCATATGCCAATGTTCGTTAATACATCGAAGTTCTATTCTTATTAAATTTCAGTTCTAATCACATTGCAATCCAATTACTATCCAACTGTGCTGCATTCCGCATCGCGCTAAACTCTATGTAGCGGACAGACTTTAACGTCTGATCTGTCAAAACGGCTCTAACGGCTGTCAAGAGCAGTACCGCGATGAGCGCAATACCAAATGTGTCAAGTTATGTTTCGTACGTCGTCCAATAACGGTTCAATCACCGAATATTTACCGCGATTGTAGCCCTGATGTGATGATCATACGAGTACAATAAGTTAGCTGAACATCTATACTTATAAAACAATTCCGTGCCTGACTGACTGACATACGCACAGCCGAAACCGCTGGAGATAAGAAACATGTTTGGTATGTATATTCTACGGAAGATGTAGGGGTGCACTAAGAAAGGACTTAACGATATTCAAATTTTACGCGGACGAAGTCACGGGCAAAAGCTAGTCTGTTCATATAATTAAAAATATTGTTTACCAATAATTCGGTAAGGAGCTGTAATCGATGATTCTTCAGTACTTTAAATCATTAGCCAAAGAACACAGTTTACTATACCTACCTTATCGTTATCGTATTTAACTCGTCAACATTGACTGATTACCTAATTATTTGATGGCAACATAACGGTGTTACTCGAACAGTCGTATCATGCATAAATTGGTGTATTCCATACAACATACACTAATAAACTCGTGCTTGAGCAGCTACAATAAGAAAAATTCTATAAAATGTCTTTTAATCAATAAAATAAAATAAAATTTAAAATAAAAACATTTTGAAACCACAGAACATCCACGTTACACCAGTAGTACCGTCTGTCCAGTGTGATGGATTGTGGGTCCAATACATTGCCTCGAAACTGAAGCATGCGGGTTTCCTCAAGGTGTTTTCCTTCACCGAAAAGCCAGTGGTGTTACAAATCGTACATAAATTCCGAAAAACTCATTGGTACGAGTCGGACTGGACGGGGATCGAACCATCGCCTCCTGCACGGCAGGCAAGGTTACTCGCCACTGGACCACTACCGCTTTAAGCATGTTATACTTATTTTAACTATAAATTCTAATTACAGTTCTGCTTCTTTTTAGTAGCTTAGAAAACATTTCGAGTCATAATGACTACGATAAATAAAAAAAAAGCTTGCTAAATGGGATTTCTCCAATGATACCTATCTACTTAAAATTTTTGACATATCGGTATTTCCATACAACAAGGTTTAATTGATAAAAATGATGACTCGTTCTGTTATTGATGAGTGTGGTTTTACCCCGGCACAGTAAAGTGAACAACAGTTTGAATTAGTTAAGCAAAATAAGAATTGACAACATTTCATTTAAAGAAAGGTACCAAAATAAGAAAACCATTTGGAGGTTATGTGATTCAAAGCTTATATCAAAATTATCAGATTCTTTCTATCCATTATTTCTCGAGTTATTTGAAAAATACTGAAAAATATAATAGAGGTTGAATGAGATTTTATTCCTTTGCCTGCTTGGCATTTTTATTGTATTTGACAGTTTTTATTTTTAATCTTATTGCGGCCAAGGTATCTTAGCCATAAATCCTATGTTTTTCAGAAAATTCTAAAGTAAATTAAACATATAAGTATTTGACAAAAGTAAAATCGGAAAAATACGCATCTCTTATTTTTTAACCTATTTTTATATTTTTTATTAAAAACAGGTGGTTAAAAAAATGTAATGTTGTCAATTGTATTATATCCTAAGAAAGAGAGATGATATTCTCTAACACAACTGAATAGAACAATAAACAACCCGACCGGATTATTAAGTCATTACACAATTGAACAAAAAGACAAAACTGCAGGCGGCTACGGCTTCACCAAAGAATTCAGCTAGAAAAATATTTATTGTAGGAATTCCCGACTTCCTTGGGACGCCCCGGGAATTCCGTCGGTATTCTTGCACCAGCTACCTGTCATGGTTACCCGACCGAGTCAGATTGAGTTCTAGATCCTTCAATAACAATCCGACTTAGTGTTTATCGCTAAAGTCGTGTAATACTAAAATTGGGAAGCAAAGCCGATGTCGATAACAAGTGATATCGAGAAACATCGTATATATTCGTAACTGTAGTATACTTCTGTTTGCAACTGCAAAGGATTTACTTGGATAAGATATTCCTGTGATATTCATGGAAGCAATATTGAATCTGTGCAATCTAGGTATTTCAATATATGAGATATAAAAAACTGGTTTTGTTTTATGAGTAGGTAGGTAGAAACAAGACTTTTCGCAAGGATGTGATAAGTATCAATTTTCATGGTTCCGTAGAACCCTTATAGTTTCACCATGTCCGACCGTTTGTCCGTGGCCTAGCTCAGAGACGCTTAGTACTAGAAAGCTGTAATTTGGCATGGATATATGTATATAAATTGATCACTCCGACAGCGAAAAAGTGGTAGAATAAAATGGGGATGTTTTTTTTTCTCGTCTATCCCCATGGTGTGGCGTGTCATTGGATAGGTCGTTCAAAAATATTGCCGGTGTGGAAAATTTTTTTTTCGATTCGAGGATACTTTAGCCAAATATTAAGCTTTAAAGTAAATAATTTTGTTTGTTATAGTCGTCCAACTTGTAAAATGTACTTGGAGAAGTAAAAAGTAAAATTTCGTTAATATTATTCATAGTACCTACCAAACATTCGAAGTCAGCATATTGTGACGGGTAATTACGGACCCCTACACTGTGCGTGGTCCGACACGCACTTGGCCGGTTTTATTTAAATAACAATATAAGAAAACTAGAGATTTTAATAACAAAAAAATGCAAACATATACAGGGTCCTTTATTCTTGACACTTTTTAAGGGGATGATCAGACCATTAAACTGAACAACTTTCTCTATGGGACCAACATCTAAAACACGAAAAAAAAATCTGCTGTCCCATACATTTGGCTGGAGTAGGTTTGCAGTTTTGTATGGAACAGCTGATTTTTGATTCACTTTTTCGATGTTGGTGCCATAGAGAAAGTGGTTCAGTTTGACGGTCTGACCACCCCCTTAAAAAGTGTCAGCATATTAAGAATGACCCTGTATGTTTACAATATAGTTGTCATTTTATAGAATAATGAGCAATTTATAGTACCAACATATGAGAACCATCCCGATATTATCGGTCACCTGAGTCACTACTGCAACTATTCGATCATCATTGTAATGAGTATGTAAGGTCTGTCCGACCTCGTATTTATTGCCACAATTTGATGCGCTTAGAACAAAGCATGTAACCTGGTAATCGATGATCGACAGTGATGTTATTAATTACATTAGCTTGTCTTTACAAGCTAATGTAATATCTGATTGACTCACTAGTTCAGGGAAGCAATAATGTCATACTGAATGTAAATATTATTGTGCAATACGTTTCTCTAGAAAAATTGAAACGTTGATGAGGAAATTCAGTTGTTTAGACCCAATATGTACTGTAGGTAGCAATGAGAGAATCATGATGTTAAATTTTTAAACGATTGTAAGCTCTGGATCATAATCGTTATTCAATATTTGGTTTCGATGAACGATAATCCACAAGTAATTGTTTTAGAATTTTTTTTGCAACACGACTTTCCCGCAATAGCTTGTCAAAAAAGAGCGAGTTATTGAGGCGGGGCATACAGACAGACAGAACAGACAGAATGGACGAAATTATAAGAGTCCTTGTTTGACTGCTGAACCCTAAAATACGAGCATTTACTGTAACCTGACTAGATACGTTTTTTAAGGGTTCCGTAGTCAAACAAAGAACCCAATTATACTTTCGTCCATTCTGTCTGTATGCCCCACCTCAATAACTCGCTCATTTTTGCACCTATAGAATCGAAATTTAGCATGAAGACTATTAACACTAACCCGAAAACAGAAATGTAGTAGTTATGAAGAAAACCATTTTTTCCCCCCTCTCATGCAACGAAAGAGGGGTTGGAAAAATTATCTCGCTAAAATTTATCTTATGTAAGATAATTGATTTCACTGCTTTTTTCCTAATTCTACTTATGCAATGGCTACGGAACCCTATCATGGGTGAGTCCGACACGCTCTTGGCCGCATCTTGGAACGATGATTTCCGATAGGAAGGTACAGGTTACACTTTGGCGAAATAATTGTGTTTAGTTCTGGTCTCTACCGTTTTCCTATTTATTTTCCTAACACGTATATTGATATTTGACTGAAGCGCGTCATAGTATTTTTAAATGATTTATATTATAAAGATAAGTTAGTTGCGATTATAATTATTTATATTTTATTTTCTTTGACGAACTGTGAGTATTGTATTACCTTTGACGAAGCCTGTTGTAGATACGCACTTTGTATTTTTACAAATAATACCTAAATTCTACTATTTATTATCAATATTTTATTAAGCTAGTTGTATTTTATTGTTATTTATCATTATGTTATTTTTTACTACATGTTTACTACATATTAATAAATTTAACTCATCACTCAGAAAATAAAAGATTTACAGACAACAACGTCAATTAAAGTCACGTAGGTAACGTTTCCCTTTATATGGAATACACGGTTTTAGATTTGGTTAAATGAAAGATAGGTAAGTACCTAACTACAGTGACTGTGTTCACTGTACAACTTACTACAAGCCGTGACTGCGACCTAAAATGGTAAATGAGTCACTTTGGCGACTTGATGCACTCAGTTAGCGCAAAGTGCCTATTGTTCTTATAATACTTACTTAACGTTCATTGTAATGTTTGAGTTTAGTTTAAGCTTTGTTAAAAGATTAGGCTTTAATTTGTATAATGTCCTGTTGTTGAGTTATTCGTGTTTGCTCTTTTATAATTGGGTGAATTATAAAAAGAAGGGAGTCCTAAGAGTAGTTTATAAATTTAAACGCATAATTAATGACACAAATTCGTTACGTATACGCAAAATGACACATAAGTTCGCGAAATTATACATACTATAAGTATTTGAAATGACATTAATGCAAATAAATAACACATCGTAAAATGACATAACGCGAAAGGAAAAATCACATAGCAGGAAGGTAGTTAAGTATATAGGGTCCTTTCTTAATATGCTGACTCTTTTTTAAGAGGATGATCAGACCATACTGAACAACTTTCTCTATGGCACCAACATCGAAATCGCGAAAAAAAAATTAGCTGTTCCATACAAAACTGCAAACCTACTCTAGCCGAATGTATGGAACAGTTGTTTTATTGTCGCAATTTTGATCTTGGGTCACAAAGTTGTTCAGTTTGACGGTCTGATCATCCCCTTAAAAAAGTGTCAGCATATTAAGAAGGACCTTGTAATCACTATATGGTGTTTTATTATGTATTTTTTCCGCAATATTTTGAAATAATTATTATATTAAGCAGTGGTGGTCCAGTGGCGAGTAACCTTGCCTGCTGTGAAGGAGGCGATGGTTCGATCCCCGTCCAGGCCAATTCGTATCAATGAGTTATTCGGAATTTATGTACGATTTGTAGCATCACTGGCTTTTCGGTGAAGGAAAACATCGTGAGGAAACCTGCATGCTTCAATTTCGAGGCATTTATTGTACCCACTGTCCATTACAAGTGGCGATGGGCTCACTCCCCGTCACCCTGGGCAGAGTTTAGGTACTACTAGTGAAATGTGGATGTTCTGAGGTTTCAGAATATCACATATATTATTAAGACACCGCTTCAAGACTCTGTTTGAAACATCTACTTACCTAGATGAAATAAGGCACATAGAATACTGTTTAGTAATAACAAGAAATGAGAGACTAAAATGTTGTAATAAAGCCCACTAGTGATGATGGTTTTGACGTTTAAGACTTAATAACAATATTATACCTGATCTAATGCATATATCCCTCCCGCTGAGACTGCAATGACATAATGATATAACTTAGACAACTTATATGCGGACCCGCCTCGTCTTAGCATTTCCCCTCTGCCAAGGTGCAAGATCAAAAAATCTTACGCATTTACATTCAATTTTATACCTTATCACTAAACGCGACAGCCTATAATCGCGGAACAATAATTTCGAACTTATGACGTTTGGGGTTCACACAACACTGTTTTTCATGATTTTTAACATTCAAAATTAGAATCTAAACTCATTAGTTTAGATCCATTCCATTCAGTTTTATTCCATTGAATAAAATGTTACCTCGCCCCCCGCAAAAAGTGGCAGAAAATGTTGTTTGTAGAATTAAACGCGTAACTAGTCCTCATATAAGTAGTCTAAGTGATTTAAACATTCATAATACCTGACGGTAAACGATTATTTTGCTTGTAAATTTGCTTAGCTTATGTCAAAACGGTCATCACTCGTCAGTTTAAAGTTTAAAAGCTGAATTTACTAACACAATCACGTCACCAAAGGGCAAGCTAATAAATCGAGAGCATTTATTGGCCACTCATAAAAATTCTATGGCGTCACCTTAGCTTCAGTATGTGTCTGATCGTCTCAAGGACCGCTTTAACGTATTTTGTTGGTAGTAAATTATCGCCATTTGCATATAAAACGTTTTAAATTTAGTTTTTCCGATGGAATCGGTAATAAAACTATTTTTGAGAAGCATTTTTTAATGTGTGTAAATATCATCATCTCAGCCCAATACGTCCACTGGTGGACGCTGGTGCTTCTGCTGGGCCTCTTATCAAGAACTAAAATTAAAGGACAAATTGATACTCTACACTAAGGCCCGTAGTTAATCAGCGAATCCCATCCCGGGCTCTTTAGCTGACGTTTAAGAGAATAGACGGTCTGCAAGAAATTTGAAGAATAGGTATTTAACAGATCTATTACTGTCGCGCTGTTTCCGAGCAACCGAGCTACCAGGGCGAAAGTGACAACTGCAGCGGGGACATAAAATGGACGAAATGACGATTATGTATTCCCCTGTTTTCTCCTCCAAAACTAAACCGATTTTCATTATTATATATCAATAATAATATGAGTAAGACTTTGGCTATGTCTGTATGTTTTCCTTTTTATGTTTTAAATATTAGACAAATTTGCTTGCTCGATATCTGAACACATCGGTAAAATTGAGCAATGTTTCGTTATTTTTGAAGGCTCCTAGTTCTTATAGTAATTAGTTTATCGAAAAAAAAACATAGGGATATAGCAGATGCGATATAGATTGAGTGGTAAAAATTTGTATGCTCTAGTGTCCAGGGAGGAAACAGGAGAAACAAATTTATTAACATTACGGCACCCGCCTATCCTCTTAAGTTATAGGTGAATTAAGAACGAGCCAGGCGTTGGAGTTGGTGGAGAAGGAGTTTAATTATCAGAGGACAGCAGCGCGCAGCACTGGCCAAAGTTATCAACATAGATACACCGGTTATTCGTAGGCCGTATATTCAGAACAGATTGTTTTAAACAAATAACCCATTCACATTGCGGAAAACGGACACCTCTTTGTAAATACCGCACACATTGTTTTATTTGCGGTTTCATATTGACCTTGAAATAGAAATCGTATATGTATAATATTTCCATGGAAACTAACCTCCAAATGACATGCCATATAACCGGATTAAGTATAGGGGTGGTCTAAAACTTTGCTATACCTAACTCTTTACTACCTTTAGCCCCACTTGCGACAACCGCTGGGTTAGCAATTAACTCTGGGTTAAAAATCATAGATTACAAACTTAACCTGGAGTTATTTTCTAACCCAGGTTGACGCAAGTGGGGCTTAGTGGAAGGGTGTTTTTTTCAGGACGTAAGGCCGAGTGTCAAAGGGTAATAGGGCCCTTAGCTATTCAACCACATAAACACTTAAACTAATATTATAAATGTGTGATGTAACGATGTTTGTATATTTGAGACTCAATCAAAAAGGGCTCAATAAAGGGCTGAACGGATTAGGATGAAATTTGCCGCACATATTAAAATATACATAAGCATAGCATAAGCATAACCATGGGAAACACCAAATTGTATACAACGTGTTAATGAATAAGCGCAAAACCTCATACACCCCAACTGATTTATAACAAAATAATTAGATTGAAACAATAATTTCATTATTTTGATAGTTCGTTTAAAGTTATTCGCATTTTAAGATTTCAGGCAAAAATGATTTGTTATCATTTCAGCAATGAATGAAAGCGCTAACGTGCTCATGGATACATTTTAACAATCTTGTTTTGGTAGTAAGTAGGGTGAGAGTGCCCGGGCGGTGAGTTGAGATCGAATTCAGTATATTTTAAATTTTACAAATAAATTATTTAATATTTTGAAAAAAAACCTATGTTGAAACCATGATTATTCGATTCAGCTCTCGATTCTAAACAAAACTACTTTCTAGTTTTGGGTTAATTCATTAACACGTTGTATAATAATAATAATGTATATGAAAAGAAAATATGTATACCCTATGTACCTTATGATAATGATGATATTAAACTGAAAACAGTTTCTCGTTCGTATGTTTTCTATATTTTATAAATACAAAAATTTTCTTGTTCATGATTTAGGTTCAAGTTGTGTTTGATTTTCTAAAGAGATGCAAGGTTTTTTTGGTAAGTTTCAATTATTACTTATACATAATATTATCCTTTTAGAATAGAGTAGGTAAACTGATGATTGTTTGCTTAGATATTTCACTTTTGACGATTCGTTTGGTAAAAGCTGAAACCACTGGCGGTAGGTACGAATTGATGATGATGTCCTCCACGACGTATCCGTCTACGGCGACCCTCATTGGTTCATGGCGTTCGAACTGTTACACGTAGCACAGTACAGTTAAAGCACGAATTGATACATCCATTATAAGTCAATAATGATTACCATGTTAATTAGGTATGTGATTTGGGCACTATGCTATATGAAATTAATACTGGTTCACTATTTATGTAACAATTTATTGTCATCAGCCTATTACAGAAAACACTGTACACGGGCCTCGGCTCACCACATATTCCTACCACTGGAACTCCTGTGAACCAGGATCAACAGAGGCCACCACTAAAAATAAAGTCAATAAAGTCCAACGAGCCCGGAGATGACTAATCTGACTTGGAACCCAATGTTATCCAAGAGGATGGGATGAGTAGGAAAACTGTTATGTTTGCTATTTTGCTATTTTCAGTATCATCTCTTTCAGAACCACCACATTGTTTCACATAAGCCCATTAGCCAGAGAGAAAACCGCACAACTGTGGGCACCGCTTGTAAGCTTCCAAAAGGCGGGTAGCGAGTGGGTGGGTGCATTGCCGATCGTGCCTTATCTCTGCTGACGGTACCATCTGACTGCCGTGCTGTTATTCATTGCTGTACGACCTCTTACTACCTATAGTTAGATGGGTAGTAAGAGGTCGTGTGGCTATTTTTGCTTTGGAGAGGTTACAGTTTGCAAAAAAAATGGCGTGACGGACTGTGTGGGAAAAACGAATAGCTACGTACTCTTACATCGTTTTTAGGGTTCCGTACCTCAAAAAGAAAGGTATGTCTATCTGTCCATCTGTCAAGAACCTTTTTCTCAGAAACGGGTAAAGGTATTCAGTTGAAATTAATAACATTATACTAAGTCCCTTGGAAGTGTAAAAATTCAAGTTTCTAAGTGAACGCAATTAAAAAATACAGCCATTTATGTCATATTTTGATACCCAATCAAATACGCGAATCAAAACCTATAAGGGTACTTACCTTTGACCTAGAATAATGAAATTTTGCGTCTTGCAAAATTCCCAAGATAATTTGCAGTTAAATCACATACAAAAAATGTTTGTTTACAAACTAACATTTTCAGTTCGAGCATCGACCGTGATTTAGAACAATGTATGAGAGTTACTTTTTCATTAAAATGGTCGGCCTAAAACTGCACTACGTGACAGTAGTACAGTGTCGGAAATCAAATCAGTGATATTAGAATGTAGTGCCATTAGTAGGTACCATTCTATTAGTGTCGTAGTCCGGTCTTATAATTTAACGTTACACGAGGTAAACTCTAAAGTAATTTATAGCAATTACAATATGCCTATAGTTAAGGTTTAGATTACGAAGTGTCCTTGCAAAATTTCGAAATTCATTCCATATTAAATGCAGTCAAACCACAATTTTTTATTAGATAATGAACCAGAACAACTTTTCCTAAGGAACATGGAAAAGGGAAAAATTGCTGGACCTCCCAATGAAAATCGATCGACAGATCGCCACTTCAGTAGAGGAGATCCGAACAATTTTCTCGTTTTTCGACTCATGTTGTGAATGTTGGGTGTGGAGCAAAAGGAATGAAAGTCGAGTGAATGCAGTGGAAATGCACTCTTTACGAAGCATGTGTGGTGTTACAGTGATCGACCGAATCAAGAACAGTGTGATAAGGGATCTGAAATCCGATGAATCGAGGCGAAACTTGATACAGCTACCCATCTAATATGATTTCTCTACTTGCGCGTGACTCGGCATTTATCCATACTGCTTGTCGCGGCAACCGCGACGTTGCTGGCTCTCTGAAAAAGGTAATTTTCTATACTATGCGTAGCGTGCGAGTAAAGAAAATCATACCAGAGGTGCGAGGGCTGAAAAACTTGTTGTTAGTTATAGCCAAGTTTTGACAACACCTAAAGGAATTACGCTCGAAAATTTACAATAGCTATACAAAGTTATCAACGTGAATAATGGAATACTAAAACGATAAGGCTACTAGGTAGATAGGTACTTAGTAAATGCAGCGAACAAATAAATTTTTTTCACAAGTCAGCAGACAGTTAATTAAAAACAATTTTAAGTATCCAGTCCGTGTACTAGTAAACATACATAAAGGTCATCTTGTCTGTAATAGTCTCTGACGTAAGTTCAGCCTATTACGTCACACTGACGTAAAGACATGCGCATTGTTTTTTTAATCTTTTCACTCGATTTATCAAAACACGAGCTAATACCGTTATTATGGCGGATTTGCTAAAAAATGACAAAAAGCTAAAAATTAAGGGGGGCACCTCATACAAGAAGCTAGTTTAAATCAAAGTTTTTTCTTCTCGGTCTATCTTAAAAACGGTAATACATACAGTCGCCATCAGATATATCACTGCAAACAAGGTGCTCAAATATTTCTGAGCAGTTCTTATTTTCAATCAAAAATATCTGAACGACTAGAACATCAAAATATATCTACGCAATCAGGATGATCATAAACATCAGAGCAGTTTAGGAAAAAATACCTTATTCCGTTATTATAACATTTCAATTTTAAATAACATTGTAAAGAAATTATTGAAAATTAGCTGTTCAGATATTTATGACACAATACACGTTTAGATATAAGTGGTAACATTCACTGTAAAGATTTTATTGAAAATGAACACTGCTCCGAAATATTTGACCACCTTGTATGCTACGATATATCTGATGGCGACTATACAAGCGTCATACTTGGTGTGATTATAGAGCAAACTCTACACTTTACAGTATAACAACAAATATTAAAAACCGACCAAGTGCGAGTCGGTCTCGCGCTAAAGGTCCCGGAGAAAACAAAACTTTTTTGTAAGTTAATATTGCGCGAGTAGCCCGACTCGCACTTGACTGGTTTTATTCAAGTTGCTTACACACACACATACTTAGTACCTGGGCGACCGAACTCTGTTTGAAAACGAATTTTTCCAAAGATGAAACCTATCTAGATCGATTTTGAAAATGTTATTGAAATTCTTAGATCAGTTTTCTAGAAAGCGATTACAGATATACAAAGAAATTTTATTGTAATCTAAGTATTTAGTGGAGCGCAATAAATAATCAATTTATACCTATACTCCATTCAAAATAGCAACGAAATTTTAATGCCATTTTGCATTACAGAAACAGAGATTTGAAACACTTCCTCTCACTTATTCTTAGAACAGCTTTCTAGTTACGTCCAAAATATGGGATTGTATTATGTATCCAATAAATTAATAACATTTGGTAATCAGAATTGGCCAGAAAGCTAAGTAGGAATCGGAAAATCACGTCGTCCTTATTTGGTATGAAGTATAGCTACCTATTTATAATTATTCTTAGGTAGCACAGTAGATTAGTTTTTTCTTGTGAAAAAACGTTCAAAATAAACATTTACCTTTTATATTCCCTTAAATTCGTAGAAATGTAATAAAAATTGCAAAGGTTTTAAAAAGTTTTAAATCAAAAGCGAGGTTGTGAGAGAATTTCACTCGGTTCTATTTTACGAGAGTATTTTGTTTCGTTTGTGTAGTTTTTGTTTGCTTTTAAGCCGATTACTGGAGTGTAGATACAATTTACAGATAACTTTTGAATGTTAGTGAATAACATTAATTATTATAACAATTTATAGCCCTAATTACGGTATCTTTATCTCTTGGTGTGATCAAGAGATCGGTACTTTTAAATCTGAATAAAAGTTGATCTCCTAACCATAAAATTCTTTTAGTTAATATAGTCAAATGCCTGTTTTAATTAAAAATGTCGAACGTTAACGTTGATAATAATGAAATCAAAGAAACTATTTAACTCTTTTACAGCAGGTAACATAATACAGCTTTTGATTTAATTTAAAACATTTAACAATTGATGCAAAATGGATCAAATGTTATGTTATGATGAATGAAATTTAATAGTTATTTAAAAACAATTTTATATTTAGTACTTTCTATAAAATAAATTTGTGTTCGTATTTATTTATTTACTAGATACATAAATTGATACGACTTATATAATACATCACATAAAACAAGAGAGATTTTTAGGTAACATAAAAAAGTGCTACAGGTTCTACAACGTGTTAATGAATAAGCGCAAAACCTCATACACCGCAACTGATTTATAACAAAATAATTAGATTGAAACAATAATTTCATTATTTTGATAATTAAAATTAAAAGTTATTCGCATTGTAAGTTTTGAGGCAATAATGATTTGTTATCATTTCAGCAATGAATGAAAGCGCTAGCGTGCTCATGGATACATTTTAAGAATCTTGTTTTGGTAGTAAGTAAGGTGAGAGTGCCCGAGCGGTGGGTTAAGATCGAGTTCAGTAAATTTTAAATTTTACAAACAAATTTTTTAATATTTTGAAAAAAATTTCCTATGTTGAAACCATGATAATTCGATTCTGCTCTCGATTCTAAACAAACTACTTTCTAGTTTTGCGTTAATTCATTAACACGTTGTATAATAGGTAAATAGTACAAATCACATTCGAGATGTCACTCCTGCGCTTGCACTCAGTAAGATTTAGATAGGAACATCATTAATAATGCTCAAATGTGAGCAAAGGAAGGATGTTTTAAAGAAGTTGTACGTACGAAATTAAAGACAAGTAGGTACCTAATTTGTATTTGCCTCTGTTTGCCAGCAAGAGAAATGCATTCACGTGCTTTGCTGAATTTTCCAGCCCGAATAACTGCTTTGTAATGCTTGGATCAACTAATTCCCTCCTCGCATATTCTTATGCTCCCTTTCAAATATCCAGGCTAGGAGATTCTATTGTTGAATAAGAGCGATGAAAACGTAAAGAAAGTATCTGAACGTACTGAAATGTAATCAAACTATCAAGATCGACTTGATCGGTCCGCGGTTTCGAGTTTCACTATCATTTAAGCATCATATAAATGTAACGCAAATATTTATCGAAACACAGTTCGTCTCGATTGGAAAGTAGGTGAACTCTGATACACAGAAGACGGTTAATATATTATGAACGTGAAAGCCAAAGTTTTAGGTTTATTTTCCAGCATTTGGTCGTTGCCCTTCATACTAACTATATGGTACTCGTAACACATATTTTAAAAATAATACACAAAAAGCTTTTCTTATTCGTCGCTTCGCTGATATCAATGCTTCGCTGTCACTTCATACAAATGAGTTTGCATTGATAAGAAGAGGAAAGCACGTGCGAGACTCAACGAGGGCTTCCACGATGATGTGAGGTATAAATTAGTGGCGGGCAGAGTGTCCTTCTGTTCCTGTTGTACCATACTTTTTCTTATTCTATAGTTGTATACTGAAGTATCTAAATTTACCTATAGTGCACTTAAAACAGTATTTGCAGCACCGGATTTTTGCGAGCCGGTCCATGAACTGGATTTTGGCGCCCCTCCCCTCCAAGAGACGACCAATAATTTTTTACCAGGGAGGCCAGGTTCACGCTAGGTCCTCACAATAACACTTGTCTAAAACTTAGTGGGAGTGAAGCGAGCTCCAAAATTTTTCGAAATTGATTCTGGCGCCCCCTTAACTTGCCGCCGTGGTACGCTTATTCCAGCTCTAAACATGACAGTTAGGAAGAAAAGCGACTACATGTTATACTCGTATGTATGTGTAACTAACATTTAGTCTAAGCTCTAAAATAGTTGATAGGTAATTAGTTTCACAAAAATGAGGATTTTCGACAAGAAAAAAGTAATTTTCAAAGAATCTGTTCAAAGTGACGCGACTATGCTTAATTCCTTTGATTTTCCGAGTCGCGTAATTATAACATGACTTTCATTGTGAAATGTCGTTTGTTTAATATGTCTCGCAGTACGTTATATGGAGTTGTTATTGTCTACAATGTTACTTTTAATGAGTTTTTAGATAAAATAAGAGTTTTCCACAGCCTTGGAAGCTACTCGCTTTCTACTATACTTACTTTATCTTGGAAAAGCCGGGAGAAGTCCGGAAATTAGTAAGTTAGGTACAGCAGACTAGATTAACGTTATTTAGAAAGCGTTCTCGCGGTGATTACGTTAGACTTACCTTTGAAGTTCATGTGAAAATATAAAAGGCTGTGGAAATACAGAATACGAGAATCTTAAGTAATTTTTATATATACCAGTTAACCCGCGACTTCGTCCGCACAAATTATACACCAGATTTAAGTTAGATCATAAGCTATCAAACAAAAAATTTCATTAAAAGCGGTTCAGTAGTTTTCGCGTGATGCTCGCACAAACGAACATACAAACAGACGGACAAAAATTCTAAAAAAGGTTGATTTGGAGAGTTGGGATACTTAAAAACCATATCGTCTTCTGTTGCAGTTTTATAATAGTTAAGATTTAATTTCATGCTTTACATCGTTATAATTGAGTCCCATGACGATCCAATTTTCATAGTTCTCTTATTTGATGATTCTAAATCTTTCCAGCCCCCCTAGACAAAGTGACATTCTATTGGCATTGACGCTAGTAGAAAATGACAGAATGTATGGATTTGACATTAGCCATCGAAACATTTTGACGTTTGCTTTCGTCACCATACGTCAAGTCCATACATTTTTATGTTTTCTATTGTCATTAACGCTAATCGAAAGATACTTTGTCTATAGGCCCAGCCCAGTATTTCGCCACACGAATAGCACTATTCTCTACAGTGTAGAGCAAGGAATATGAGTAGAGAGTAGTGCTATCGTGTATAATTAGTTTTTCGACAAATTCCTTTATAAAAATGTGTTTGTAAGTGTCATAATGTTGAAGTATCGAATGGGTACATTTTTTATTCTGACTAATATTATAAAGAGGAAAGATTTGACTTTTTGTTTGTTTGTTTGTATTGAATAGGCTCAGAAACTACTGGACCGACCATAATAATTCTTTCACCATTAGAATGCTACATTATCCGTGATGTACATAAGCTATATTTTGTACCCGTGCGAAGCCGGGGCGGGTTGCTAGTTTTATAATAATACAATTTTATGGACAGCGTAGCGCTTTTGTTGTCTGTAACTGGAACTAAAATTTCATCTATTTATTAGTCTCGACGCATTCCATGCGATGGCGCTACGATAGAAATCTCGTACTTGAGCTACGATCTAATAATGTATCGGCTCTACGTAGGCTAGAGAAATGATCGACTTCATTTCCCGGAATGAATCTTTCCATGAAAACTTTTCCTGGAATTGGTTTATTTGTGAATGTTATACACCCACTCGTTATATCAACATTTCCAACCTCCATAAGATTGGTTTCCAGTTAAGGTAAGATTGATTACAGAGACACGAAATTCTAAGATCTTCTATTCGTCTCGTCACATTTTTCTTTGTCTGTATATACCGGGTGTTAGGTTATACGGTTTCATTACTTTGCACGCTATGAGTCCTATGTCAGTCGATTTTTTTGAAATTGTGTGATTGTACACATGATACCGAACAACATTCCCTAAGAAAACTATAGGAAATACCCAACATAAATTTGGGCTTTCCATATTAAATACAATCAGCTGATATAACGCTTGTATGAAAAGTTTTTTATTTTTTTGCTAATTTGTCTTTGCTCCTTTGGGTACAATAACCCATTAAAGTAATGCATCTTTCTACCCTAAATCAGGATGAATTCGAGCCATACATTATCCATTCCAATTCAAATTCATTCCAGTTTCACTCCAACTTTAAGCTGTACATACCTTTGTCCAGAAATCGACAATGACCTAAGTACGCTTGCAAGGTTTAGCCTTAACTACAAATATTTATATTTTTTTCATAATGAATAAAGTCTTCATATATTATTGTGTATGATATAAAAACAACATATTTAACTGACATAGTTTGTTTACGTGTTAGTCAAATAAAAATTAGATAAACATTTTACAAACTAATATTTATTACTTACACAGATATTAGTTAATGTTACGAAGTGAAGGAAAATTGTTTATTTAGCACGTAATATGCATTTAATTTTATGGCCCTTCTCAATATAACATTAGTCACTCCTCACCATGAATGAGGAAAATTGCATTATACTACGCAATTACCTTTCCACTTATGGAATTAAACACTCTTTATGATTACCTACTCTTCTATTTCACTATTTATTATGTTAACACATGCGTATGAGAGAGACAAACAGTCTGAACTTGATACTGGTTTTCTCGGAGTAGAAAGTGACTGATGGTTTTTGCAACAAAATAGACAAGAATAAGACGCTTTTAATTTATGTATAACTAGCTGTTGCCCGCGACTCCGTCTGCGTAAACCTTAAAAAAGTATCCTATATGTTAATCCAGATCATATTCTATCTGTGTGCCAATTTTCATTAAAATCTATTCAGTAGTCTTTACGTGAAAGAGTAACAAACATCCATCCATACTTACAAACTTTCGCGTTTATAATATTAGTAGGACTAGCTTTTGCCCGCGACTTCGTCTGCGTGAAACAGAATATCGAAAAACCCTTTATTAGTGCACCCCTACATCCTCCATAGAATCTATATTCCAAATTGCATGTTTCTATCTTGAGCGATTTATGTTGTGCGTTTGTCTGTCAGTCAGTCAGTCACGAAACTGTTACAAACTTCTGTTACAGTTTTATAATAGTTTAGAGAGGAATTCATAGTCCGTTATGACGGGTACACGAATGATTGATGCCGATTAAAGAAGAAAAGAAGTTTTATTTTTGCTTAATTTTTTTAATTTGGCTACTCCTAACGATATATTAGTGTTTCTAGTGTCTGCATAAAAAAATTAAAGGATTGCAGTTCACGACCCTATCAAATTTTCGTTTTTTAGAAGTAAAATGCGCCATTCAATGATAGCCCTGATGCAACTCTGTTACTACCTAACAATTTTTTTATACCAGTTAGTAACATTCAATAACCGTAGCAGTCCAGTAAAGAAAATATCCCGGTGCAATAAATAGGACTAGCAAGCATGCCATGCACGACAAAGCAATAAAACCACAGAATAAATACTAGTATACTACTCGTACAGAAGAATCACTTCGAAAACAGATAAATTAAATAAATAGCGACTCTCTCCGCACGGCAATAAGGTGTAAAGTTATTCGCATCCATCCTATCGTACAATTCGCGAATAATCTACCAACCGTCACAACGGCGGCAAACAAAAATGAAAGCTTCCTTTACATTACATAGTCTCCCTCTTTCAATCTTTCACGTGCTGGCAGCATGACATCGCTAGGGTTTTCAAGTCGCGCATTTACTACTCACAAATTGGCGGCAAGTCTAATGAGATTTGACCAAGAGGTTTACACGGTATACCTAACCTATTGCCATTCACCCCTCGGTGGGGATCGGCCGTCAAGCGTACCTTAGCTGTGGAGTGAGACAGGCCTGATAAAACAGAAAACCGTCATGCACGCTCGCTTTGTTTTGTCGTTTTATCAGGGGTAGTATGCTAGGCCTTCTGCATGGATTCCAACTAAGATTGCTGTGAACTTATTTACAGGACAAAGACGTAGGCAGTGACACTAGTTATCTTCTATTCAATCGAAATACCTAGTAACTTTGGATATAGTTATTAGAAGGGAAAGTATTTAACGGAACTCGGTTAAGCTTATCTGGGCAAACACGTATCGTTATTCTGCCATTGTGACTTGTGACGAACAAAAGGCGCGGTCTGTCAGTCTGTCTGTTGCAACAATACGGACACGCCCCGAGAAAGTGATGTGATCATGATGGAACGACTGGCAACGATAGGTAGGATTCTTTGAAGAAATTGTAGAAAGGTATGGCAGGAACAAAACTAGATTGTAGGTGAATTGCAAAGTAATACTTTATGCATACACTTTAAAAATTTTCAGGGGTCGGGTGGTTCAGTCCAACAAATTGAACAACTTATGGTAAGGGAGGAAACCTGAAATCGTAAATAAAAAATCTGCTGTTTCATTAATTTGAGTCGAGTAGGTATTGCAGTTTAGTATGGAACAGAAAAGGGTTTACACAATCACCTATATAGTATACCTACTTATATCCGATTAAACTAGCGCAAGACGACAAAGCCCGGTCGCGTCTTTTATCTCGCTAAGAGAAAGAGAGCTAAAGCGAGATAGCTTTGTGCGGCGCTGCCATGCTAGAACAATATAATAATGTATATACAATATAATGTATATATAGAGAGCTAAGATTATGAATTCGTAGATAGAGAGTAAAACATAATATAAAAACGAAAAATAGAATGGAAAAATATAAACGAATAACTTGGTCAGACAAATGTAACACCCCTCTTTTTGCGTCAGGGGTTAAAAACTAGCGCAATGTACGCCAAATTTCTTCTTTTCGAAGTCTATAGGTGGTAGTCATCCATGCCATTACGTGTTATTTTGAATATTTCTCTCTCTACGAATGCTTTTCAGAAAGTTTATTAATATTATTAGAGAGTTCATTTGTTTGGATATTAGAACGTTTCAATTAAACTTATTGATAAGCGGTATTCGACGTGGCGCGGCTGGGAAGCATCCTTCCCAACATTGCTTATTTTCTCGAACCCTCGTGTTCATTTTTTTATGGTAGTACAAAAAGAGTACAAATTGAGTACATGTTTTTGAGTTGAACTGAAATCCGAATTTCCGTCTGTGGCGCGGCCAAGAAGTAGGTATCACACCATTAATAAACTAAAAGTGTAAAGACGTAAATAAAAATGTCAAGTCCAAAATCATAAGTATTAATTATCGTATATGTATGTAAGTAATTAGTACTTCTGACAAAGTATATACACATGTAAATTTAAATGTAATCATTACAAAACTCAACTTTGCGGGTAATATTATTATCATAAACAAAAGCTTTGTAGGTATATTAAACAAACAGCGGTTATCTCGCCCCTTCGTTTCTACTCGGTTTCTTACCTTTTAGCACAAGGAAAAAAATGTATTGTTACCTCTCGAAAACGAAAACGTCCATTGTTTTTAATTATACAGAGAAGGCTAAATTAAAAAGCATCCGGCCGTTGCGATTGCTATCTAGAGGAAGTTATCCCCTCGTAGTCATTTCACCTAATGTTTGTTTATTTGTATGTCCATCGGCGAAACAACCGTGCGTGATGATGATTCGATTATGTTTTCTTTTTTTTGTAATTCATTTGATTAAGAGAAGTTTATTCCGAATGCGTAAATGCGAAGTCTGGTGATATTTTCAATACTAACAAATTATAGTAAATGAAAATTTTCAGAAACAATCTAGAAACTAATCTCTATGCTTGTATGAAGTCAGATGTTCTGCAGACTAAATGTACAGTTTTAGTGCTAGGATTAATTTAAGATTTGTATGGACATCTTCGAGGCACTGTAACTTAAAAACTATACATTTAAACGAAAATCGGACTTCATACAAGCATAGATATTAGTTTCTAGATTGTTTCTGAAAAAATGACATTTACTTTAATTGGTTAGTATTGAAAATAACACCAGGCTTTGTTTGTATGGAGCGCGCTCTGAATTATATTCCCTTAATCCGCTGATTGAAATTATGATTGAGGTCTTATTGGTGGAACTCGTTTTGATTGACGGTTCGATCTTTGTCTTAAAAGATTTAAGGTACTCGTACATTGTAATCAACAGTAGATACTCGGATTATAAATATTATTATTTGCATTTACCTATACTACATTTCAAATAAGGACGAAAAGATGTTCCGATTCCTATATAGCGTTCTGGCCAATTCTAATTTGCCAAAATAATTTTTTATCAGAAAGATATACTATCCGTCATATCTTGGACGATACTAAAGCTGTTCTAAGAATAAGACAGGAAGTTTTTCAAATCTCAATCAATCAATCAATCAATTATACTTTATTGCACACCAAAACAGAACATACATCTATAGCTGCTGCATGGTAGCTTTAAAAAAGATTTGACGTTTGATAAGTGTGCTGTAAGCTCCTATATTGAATAAAAATTATATTGAATTGAATTGAATTGAATAGTCTATTTCAGTAATTAAAAATAATTAGCCTTAAAATTTCGTTGCTATTTGAAATGGAGTATGGCTTTCGTTGTGTTCGTTATTTTATTTTCCACATCACATAAACTGGTTGAACTATTAATTACCTACATAGATAAATCGACATATCCTGTGCAAGTATTAGGTAGTTACCAATTATAATTAGTTTAAGAAGTTTAAATCGTTGTCTTAAATCAATTTAAACGGAGAAAAAGTAGAGAAGTTAAGAAAAAGTTTCAATACAAAGAGCCGGAGTGCAACAGTTAAGTCATAAAGTTCTATCGAGAGGCAATTTTGGAGAGTCGGCCTTCGGGATATAGGAAGGGATTAGGAATAATTTATTGCTCAATTAGTAGCCCCTCGTCGAGGGAAAAAATACCAAAATCGGACGTTAACAGAGTCGATAATTGCTTATTTACGGCATCCGCAACCTCGACCAAAGCTGGCCTACGTGACGGGCACAAAGATATTCACATTGATATTTATGACTGAACATAATTACCATTTTTATACGAAAACGAAGATACTGAATGATAAATCGCCTGTACAATTTGTAGATCGAAAGTGAAAATTAAACTCAAACTGATATCATCATATAAAAGACTTAACCCGCGACTTCGTCCTCACAAATTATATACCAGATTTTAAGTCAGATCATGAGCTATAAAAAAATCATTTTTAATCAAAAATCAATTTCATCAAAATCGGTTCAGTAGTTTTCGCGTGATGCTCGCACAAACAAACAAACAATCAAACAGACAACAATTATAAAAAGGTTGATTTGGAGTCAGGGACACCTAAAAACCATATCGTCACAATGTACAGACTCACTTCTCAATCTTCTCATCTTCTTCTCATTCTTTCATCGCTTTTTAGCAATAAGACCGCCTTATTTGTGACATAACCAGTTTTTCTTTCCTGTGCAATATGTTTTATGTTTGGTGTAAATAAAGTATATTTCGTTCACTTCTGTTACAGTTTTATAATAGGTAAGATGAGACGACCAATTTTGATGTAAATTATGAATGGATTGTGAATGGATCCATTCATATTCATTCCTTACGTCAAAATTGCTCGTCTATAATAATAATGGTAAAAAAGAACATTACACGATAATAATTAATTGATTACCTATATGTGAGGATGCTGCATCTTGTATCTCAAAGACCTGAGATTGTCGTGTCACTACTTATTGTTGCTGTTACCATGCCTATGTTACAGAAATCTGTAAACAATAGTAGTATAGGTATGACCTTCCAAAAAACAAGGTATAAACCGGACAAAGTTAACAATTTTCTAAGGAATGAAGCCAATAAAAGTCCGCTCTTGTTTTCATAAAGTTCAAGACTCTTTATAGGGCTTGAAATTCTTGTAACAGACGCAGAACGAAATATTTCACAACTTTTTAACTGTTGAAGAAGTTATTTTAGTTACTCACGGTTCAAACACCTTTTTTTCTCCTTGATTTAGGATTCGTACGTCATCCATGTTTTTGATTGCAATCTTTAAAAAATTACGTAGCCTCTGAACTAACTTTAAGCATTATAATGTATCCTTACAGGATTTTAAATTATTTATGTTTTCAATATTAATAATATCACAAAATACTATATTCCATAATATTACCCGTATAACCTACTTAAAAGCTGGAATTTTGACGTACTCCACAAAAAGTAGCGACGAGCCATTGATGTCTCGGGCTCAATGAAATGTCATTGTTTACTTTTATATTATCTATGTTTTTTTTTCAAGTAGTACCTACGCCCAAAAACCGTATTGAAACAACAACAACTCGGAACTCAGATGGTTTACAGAGGCTTACAAGGAATGATAATATCGGAATCATCTTTCAATGAAAATTATAACGATGTTATCCGAAGTATGTAGGAGAAATGCTTTTAAATTAAATAAAAAAATGTTATTTTATCACCAATAAATAAATCAGTTTCGAGTTTTAAATATTAATTTGGCTCTATGTAGTCTAAGAGTCAAATGAAACTGCATTAAAATTTAAGTACCGACACAAAGTAGTTCACAAAGTCTAGCTGCTAGACTATTATATTAGCATACCCCACAGTTGTACGTTCATAATTACATAAACAGCGATCCTTTACATGGTTCCGGTCCTTTGTTATGAAATGAACAAGTGGATAGATAAGGCTTATCAACAACTGTCCTCTGTCACTCATCGGTTTTTGTTATTTGTTTAGTGCTAAACATACGATAACGCACAATTTTATCTTAGTTCTCTTTTAATTATTCGTGAAAGTTTTTTAACACTTTTGTCATATTACAATCTTATCTGTGATTTTGGATACAGAGGAGCTAGCTGATTATTTTTTAAGGCAACTGCATAACGTCGGGGAAACATTTATGTATCTGATTCAAGATTTTGCACTGATAGGTTCAAAGTACAAGAAATTTCAATTTTTTCTCTTTCCTGTAAGGTTTATCTTAAGGAAGTGGCACTTACGCAGTTTTTGCAAGTGCTTGTATCGTGCTATTGCACTATCTCATTATAGACTAAGAATTCGTAGTTTGGATCAGGCCTTTGTTTCCTAAATTTAGCTTTTCTTCTTCAAAAAAATAGTTCTTCAAAGTTACTCGCTTTTTAAATTTGGGATCTGGTGGACTCGATCAGGATTTTACTTGGCCTTACGTGGGGAATGGATTTTTATCATATTTCACTACTAGCTTACGCCATTGTCTCATTGAGGTAGGCAGAGGCCACGGACCGCCACACGCTACGACTCTGACACACCTCTTTAGCCTCATTCACATTCATACATCTTTTCATGCACTTCCGTTGATGGAGGATGCTACGCACTTGTCCTTTTTGGAAAAGATCCTTGATTTGATCATGGTATGTTTTTCTCGGACGGCCTCTCCCAACACTTCACTACTAGGCTATATGAATATGGTTTGGACATTTTATTATAGGCCCGTAATTAAATAGTCTAAAAATAAATGTGTATTCCTAAGCATCTATAAATTGCCATCATCGCGTCTTATTTAATGAGGTCACACACAGTGTTACGGGAATACGTATAAAGTTGGAAATGGGATAGAAATTCCGGCAGTAGTCCAAGAAACTTGGTCGTGATCTCGTGATTCGCCAACTTTGGCCTGTAAACTTATCAAAGTGATTTGGCAAACTTGAGCTCAGCAACTCTTTCAAGTTGATTTCCACGGGATACAAATATTTTGGGAGACGACAATATGGTGATTTAATTTCGTTTCCCTTTTGAGCTAAACGGTTTATTTTTAGTCTATAGGGTGTAACAAAATAAGCTGAAACTATTATCAGGGGATGATCAGACCATCAAACTGAACAACTTTCTCTATGGGACCAAGATCCAAATCCAAAAAAAAATCAGCTGTCCCATACATTCGGATCGAGTTAGGTTTGCAGGTTTGTATGGAACAGCAGTTTTTTTTTTCGCGATTTCGACACTGGTCCCATAGAGAAAGTTGTTCAGTTTGATGGTCTAATCATCCCCTTAAAATAGTTTCAGCTAATTTTGTTAGACCTTATATATTTCGCACGACAGAAATTTTTTATTTACAATTTATGTTTTTGTTGTTATGCTAACTAAATATCAAATAATTACATGATCTTCTATAGATCTTTCTGTTGCAACTAAAGCTAAAGCTTACTTACCTTGTATGTACATTTACGAATACAACATAAACGACATTGCCATAGTTACATAATATTCTGACCTATTTCTCATACTTGGAATACTTAGGTACTCAATAGTCAATACTACAGGGTGTTAGGGTAAACAGTTGCATTACTTTAATGGGTGATTGTACCCATCATACTGAATAACTTTCCCTAAGAAACAGATAGGAAGTTCGCAAAAAAATTGTTCGACTTTTCATACAAACGTTCGATCACCTAATTTCATTTAGTATGGAACGTTCATATATTATTTTGCGAATTTCCTGTAGTTTTCTTAGAGAAAGTTGTTCATTTTCATGGGTACAATCACCCCTTTAAGTAATGCAACTGTTTACCCTAACACCCTGTATTATCCACAAATGTAAATATTTTATTAATTTATTATTAAGCATACTAATGGAACATTTTGTTACCGACAAGCTAAATTGAATAACAATTACTCATTGAATAGTCAAAAAGTTAAATTGACGTGGAAATCCGATAGCTTACTCGCGGAATAAAGCAATATATGCTGCACCGCTGGCAATCATATGCAGGGTGTGAACAACCGTGTTGTGATCATTTCGCGGCATGACCGTGGGGAAAACACCGGTTTCAAACGGTAAAACGTTCGGATTATAAGTTTAGTGATCAATTGATATTGATAAAATACCAGTTATTGCTTATTTACTGACATTGATCTTCTGGTACTTCACCAGATCTTCTAAAGCAAATGCTCAGCCTAGTTTGGACCCCTATCTCTCTTTAAAATACCTATTAACTATACTTCATTCCAAATTAGGACGACGAGATTTTCCGTTTCCTATTTAGCTATCTGGCTATTTCTGATTACTGCATGTAATTAATTTATTGGATAAATATACTTTTCGACATATCTTGGACGTTACTAGCTGTTCTAAGAATAAGTGAGAGGAAGTGTTTCAAATCTCTGTTTCTTTAATGCAAATGGCCTTAAAATTTCGTTGCTATTTTGAATGGAATATATATATATATATACCTTTTATTCTATGGGAGAAGAATACAAATTATCTTATCTTACTTATCCCTTCTCAAAAACGAGAGAGTTAAATTGTGTCCGATATTCACCTACAACTGATGATGATGATGATGATGTCCTCCACGACGTATCCGTCGACGGCGACCCTCATTGGTTTTTAGCATGAGCTCGGATATGACTGGAGAATCCGAGTTTTTTCTTAAAGACCCTGTTACACGCAGCACAGTACAGTGCAACTGCAGCACAGCAGCACAACAGCAGCGCAGCATTTACAACTACCATGATAACTTCGTGAGTTTCTAATGCAGCACTGCAAGAATCCGTTATAATGTAACTTTTAAATAAGCTGCCAATACAAAATGTTTTTGCAGCACAATCCCTTGTTTTCCACGTTATATTAATTTTGCATTTTCGTTGAATACAATTTCCACCTAACTTTCAACTACGAAATGTTTTGCTATTGTAAACTTGCAGTTCAATACTGTTAAGGATTTAAACAGCAAAAATACCTACGCAAATACAGTTAGCACCCTATGGTATACGAATGCGAATGGAGGCTAATCTGCACTGAGCCTGTCAGCACATCACGACGATTGAATCGTGTTCAATTCGAAACCGATCGTGTATCTGCCACCGATTTAGGCACCTACCTACTGTATACACAGACAAATATGCAGTTTTATTTTAACTGACAGAAAGTTGCGTATAGGTATTTTTTTTAAATGTTTAAAACACATTCAATTGTAGGGGGGAGTCGCGCTGCAATTCTGGCGGAGTGCGGACGCTTGCGTATCGGCGCGTTGGGATTGCACGTGGCTCCACCATTTTGTGAACTCTTTTGTGTTTTAACCTTAAAACAATCACTTGAGATTATAAACTACTTACATTGGCAAAACTGCCACGCTAGACTTAATAAATACTACTGATCATTTTCCTTCGTATACTCTCCACATAACGAGACATTGGCTGAATTGTGATAACACATCGGATGCCACTAAACAAAAAAACAAAAAAAAAATTGAAATTCAATTGTAGGTACTATCATAAAACAGAATGTTTTTAAGTTAGTTTCTGTATCTCCATCACTAATAATAGGTAGCCTTGATGGTGGATGATAAAATAACGCTTCCAACTTACTTATTTTAAATCTCATGTTATAGCTAAAAGAAACTGCATTTACGAAAAAATATAGTTTTTTGTGGTCAGAAGTTCATAACTATGCTAAGTCACCTAAGGTATTTTTTGTTTACTTTACATTATACAACGTTGTAATGAATAAGCGCAAATCCTCATACACCCCAACAGATTTAGAACAAAATAATTAGATTGATACAATAATTTCATTATTTTGATGGTTAAAATTTAAAGTTGTTCGCATTATAAGTTTTCAGGTAAAAATGATTTGTTATCATTTCAGCAATGAATGAAAGCGCTAACGTTCTCATGGGTACATTTTAACAATCTTGTTTTGGTAGTAAGTAGGGTGAGTGTGCCCGTGAGGTGGGTTGAGATCGAGTTCAGTTTTTAAATTTTACAAACAAATTATTTCATATTTTGAAAAAATTACCTATGTTGAAAACATGATAATTCGATTCTGCTCTTGATTCTAAACAAACTACTTTCTAGTTTTGCTTTAATTCATTAACACGTTGTATAAACACAATCCCAAAAAAATTATAAAATTTTGAGCGTGTCGCCAACTCACCGATGCGCTGGCCGCCCGGCGTCTGTAGGATAGTAAGCCCGCCTCACGTCGTCTTAAAGTGACATACATTATTCAAAGGTCATGCCTAATCTGTAGTATATGAATTAATACTACTACAACTAACAGTGTTAGGAGTGAGCACGGAAGCTTAGATGAAAGTAAAACATAGAATAGCACGACCGGTGTCATAAGAAGCGATTGATCCCCACACCTCGTGCTCACCGGTTTGAGTCACTGTAGGGGTTTCCCGTTCCTTAAGCTTCAAGAGTTATGCAGTAGAGGGTGCAAGTCTTTCCCGCGCATTATTCACTTAAATAATATTCTGCGAAATATTGTGATCAGAGAAAGATGTCGTCTGAAAGAGGTAGTGAAAAGACATGTTGAGGTGGTTTGGTCATGTGGAAAGAATGAACGAAATAGGTTGACTCATGAAATTTAGTGCTCCTTGGCGTGGTGGAGCTTCTTTATTTGAAACGATCACCGAAGTTAAGCAACGTCAGGTCCGGTCAGTCTTTGGATGGGTGACCGTTTAGTGGTATTTCATCTCGAGCGTTTCCGTGCTTCTTAAGGTACGTTAAGCAGTTGGTCTCGGATAATTCCGTCAGAGCCAGGTCTGAGGCCTATGAAGGCTTGAAAATTCTCTGACAGCTGTTATGGATGTGATGGACAGCTTATGGATGTTGAAGAGGCGACAGGTGTGTGTCGCAATCATAGTGTGGCGCGAAATATTGTCTCTGTCTACCCCAGTGACATATGGTGTGAGCATAAGTATGTATGTATGTATACAGGGTCCTTCTAAATATGCTGACACTTTTTTAAGGGGATGATCAGACCGTCAAACTGAACTACTTTCTAAATGACACCAACACGAAAACGCGAAAAAAAAAAACAGCTGTTCCATACAAAACTGCAAACCTACTCGAGCAAAATGTATGGGACGGTGGATTTTTTTTTCGCGATTTCGATTTTGGTCCTTGGATAGAGAAAGTTGTTTAGTTTGATGGTCTGATCATCTACTTAAAAAAGTGTCAGCATATTAAGTAGGACCCTTTATATTCTGCGTACTGACTGTAATTATTCCGCATACAGAAGTAATTAACACCTATTTTCCCGACTCTGTAAATAAATGTGTGAATACGTAACACAAACAACAGTCCAGTGAAATTGCTCTTTGGTGCACTATAAAGTATTCATTTGCCATTACAGTTTAGTCTACATAAGAAACCTACTAAATTAAACCATTTTCATTCTTATGAAGCTAACATTAAGAGTTTTGACAGGGGACTTCTTATATGGACTGAACAGTTCAGTTAGATGTGATGCGCCATGTGACGCCAACCCACATGAATATTCCGTTTCCATTATAGACCTTAACATAAAGGCAAACGGTCTATTGTATAATTTAGTTGTCGGACAAGATTACGCGATACTATCTTTCAGAACAACAAGTTATGTTGTTCTCACGCTCTATTTGTGTCTTTTAAAGCCGTTTGTTGTCAAAATGTAAACAGATTTCTTGAACGTCTAACAATTTTCATATTTATTATAGTCTCTATGAGTTTGACCTAAATTACACAGACGTGTTAACGTAAAACCTGAAATATATGTACAGAATCGGAAAAAGATCAAAATTAAATATTTCTGTTTTAAGTTTTAAAATTATTATTTTGTTGACCTTTCGAACGAACCTAAACTCAAGACGCGACCAATTTGTATAATTTGTGTACCTGATGTTAATTCAAAATAAATATTTTGTGAATTTACGTGCCACAATTGCAATATACAACGTGTTAATGAATAAGAGCAAAACCTCATACACCCCAACTGATTTATAACAAAATAATTAGATTGGAACAATAATTTCACTATTTTCTTACTAAACATTTAAAGTTATTCGCATTTTAAGTTTTCAGGCAAAAATGATTTGTTACCATTTCGTGGATAAATTTTAAGAATCTTGTTTTGGTAGTAAGTAGGGTGAGTGTGCCCATGCGGTGGGTTGAGATCGAGTTCAGTAAATTTTAAATTTCAAAAACAAATTATTTAATATTTTGAAAAAAATTACCTTTGTTGAAAACATGATAATTCGATTCTGCTCTTGATTCTAAATGAACTACTTTCTAGTTTTGCGTTAATCAATTAACACGTTGTATAAGAAACGGATCACAACTTCTCATTGATGAAAAAAAACAAAATATGAATAACAATAAGCATAAAATGTACCTATCTACTTAATTAAGCGTTTTTTGGCCATTCGATCCAAATTGTAATGCAAGCTGGAGGACCTTCGGTATAATAAGATGAAGAGTTTGAAAAACAGATCGTGTGCTGTCCGTATAAAAAGCAGGACAGGCGTTGAGTAGGCGATCTCTCTTCTAAGTGCCTATCAATCAATTACTTATTATTGTACACCTAAAACGTAAACACGAGAAGCAAGTAATGACAAAAAACAAACATCGTCTAATAGCTATCGAAAAACAGAATCTCGTAAAACTTAAAAAGCGAAAACAAAACGCTTAATAGGCCAGCTTTACTAGACAAAAAGCGATTTTCTTCATAGCCTAGCAGTGTAATGGTTCGAACTGAGTGCCGACCGTGTTTTGTCGTTGGTACCTAATTCCTATCGAGTTCACGCTCGCTCTCTCCAAATAAATTACCGGCCAGATTGACCTAGAAAGCTTCTCCCGTACGGAACAATGATCTCTATTATTTTAGTTTAAACCGTACAGTAGTACAGTAAGTTATAGTATGTAGGACTCCACTGCATAGAGCAGGCGCAATAAAAGATTTCGTTTGCAAAATATCCGTACCGCCGTTTGACTTATGTAATGTTTTCTTGAATATACATCCTTGTGACCACAAGAATGTGTAGTCTTCATGTCTTAGCTGGCATGTTTTGTGGGGCAAAAAAATGTTGTGACGTCATCATTTTTTTTTGTATGGATGTAAAAAAACATTTTTGTGATCTCATATGTATTCTTGAGGTCACAAGGATGTTTCTGTAATATTACAGAAGTCAAAACAGCAACGGTTTGCATTGGTATTTTAAAAACTAAATCCTTCATGGAGTTTAATCTAGTAGTTTTAAAGGGTTGGTGAGATGGAGTGGGACTTTATCACGCTGGATAATTGTGCATTGATGTAGGCAAGTTAGTGGTCGACTTGTCACACCATTCTATGTCTATCTCTAATCTCCTTTTCAAAATTGAGTATCAACTCTAATGGGTAAAAGAAACACGAGTTTATAGTTCAAGCTCAAGAGAATTTGTATCATCATCAGCTTATATACCACCCACTGCAGGGCACAGACCTACCCTCGGGGAGGGTGTACAGGCATAGGTCCACCACACGTGCCCAATGCGGATTGGTGAACTACACAGAATTTCTTCTTCAGCGTATGCAGGTTTCCTCACGATGTTTTCCTTCACCGTTTGAGAATCGGTATCACATTAATTTATGGTATTACGTACATAAGTTAGAAAACACTCATTGGTACATGGGATGTCGTCCGTGCGATTTCGAACCCGGATCCTCAGGATTGAGTATCCACACCTCTCTGCAACGCGCTACCGAAGCTCTACAATTTGTTTACCTAGGTACCTGTATTTAACGAATTCAGAAACAACGTAATAGATTGAATATCTTCAACGATGTTTTGCTTTGGAAAAATCGTATAGCCATTAAATTGTTTAACCTATTTTAAGAGTCAACACCTGCTCTAATTTCTAAGCCACCTCCTGCTTATTCCTTGAGGGGGTATCGACTTTTCACATCGACCTCGATTTTGTTGAGCGTTATAGACGTTTATAAAAACGAAGGGAAAAAAATATGCTTGTTTACTTCAGTTGTTATTGAAACTGAGATAAATATTAACCTTTCTATTCAAAATGAAACCTACGTATAAAATATCTTCCCTAATACAATTATTTTTATTAAGTCAAAATTTTTAAGTTGTATACCTATTTACATAATTAATTCTATAAATTGTGCAGGACAAGTCTCACGTAACGTCTAAAAACAGGAAACAAAAAGGGTTAACCATATATTAACAGTCATATGGGATTTTTTAAATAAGATTCTCCCTTTGTTTTGATCGACAGGTAGTAAAACAGCGAGGCCGGCCGTAATATTATATTTATCGCAATTGTCATCCCTCTGGGCACATCTGTCAGGTATATGTTTACGTGATAATTAAAAATAGAAGGTTATAGGATATAGGATCTCTCTGCAGGGCAAAACCTCTATTCTCTCTGAAGAGGATGCGATGGAGTGGGCAATACTCCAACACGTCTCTGTGGGTTGGTGGAGGTCGTATTAATCAATGCTAGAAGAAAAATAAAATAAATCTGGCTTTTGCTTGTATAAGTACGATTAAAAATAGGTTCAGAGGTGTTTCAGGACATCGAACTGAACTACTTTTACTAAGGTGGTAATTAATTACAATCGGGGTGAAACTGGTCCCTTAATTTTTAACTTGTTAGCAAATCCAAAACAATAACACTCATTCTGTGAAAATTTCAACTCTCTACCTATTACGGTTCAATAGATATAACCCTAGGACGGACGGACTAACGGATGGACAGCATAGGCTTATGCATAATAGGGTCCTGATAGTACAGAACTTTGGGTACAGAATCCTAAAAAGTTACTTAAAAATTCTAAATAAGCATTGTCTTTTCGCGCTCTTCTCATGTTGTATTGATCAAAAAAGTGTAGGTAAGAGTCACGTTGCAGGTTCTGACACGAGCACTTGTCTCGCGTGGTGTTCGTGCGTCGCGTTTTTGCCTTTCCTAGGCTCCGAAATTCTTAATATCTTTTGTTCTTGATCAAAAACAATCCCTGAGATTGGGATAGATACTCACACAAACTTGACATTGGCGGAAATGAAGTGCTAAGCAAAAAGTCAATTAATTATTTTAAAAAAAAGTGTAGGTACACAAATAAAGTACCTACCTACTTAGGTAATATCAGTTACAGAATTACATGATAATAATATGATCGTATCACTCGTATGATGACATTAATAAAGTTCTCGGTTAGTTAAGTGAACTATAGAATGTGTTTGAATAATATATTGAGTTGCGAGGCGAGTCAAGCCGCGGCGGATATCATGCCGAGTAATCATATTACGATGTCGCTTATGTAAGTAAATAGTGAAAGTCGTATTGTATACTTCATGTCTAGAGTTGTATGAGATGAGACTGTGGATGCAGAAAACATATTAATAATTTCATAGCCCGGAATATGTATTTATTTCTTTAAAAGAAAACAGGCTTCTTTTTTTTTATCTGTAAGCGAACCGAAGTGTTATCAGGCGAATCAGGGAAAAAAGCTAGTAATACGTAAAAAGTTGATATTGCATATGCATCGTTTAGCAATGTATGGACGGCACTAGTGCACCAAAATATAAAATGCACCAAACGGACTAGTTCCCCAAACCGGCCAGTCAGAAAATTGATCTATCTAATGATGGAAATGTTGAGTTTTTTAGGTCACCTATGTGGTCACATTTTTTTGATCGGAAATTATTTAGAGTATATAAATCCACCATGAGCATAAAAAAGGCGTCAAGCAAAAGTTTCACAGAAATAGTTTCGACTGCTCGTTATTTCACATAAAGTACCTAAGATACATAACATAAATAATGTAATACAAATAGGACTTCTTGGAAATAACGGAGGGACGCCCTGACCCAACAGTGGTACAGCAACGGCTGATATAATAATAAAGAATAGATACGATACGACCAATCGTGTACTTGTAGGTGTAACATTGCTATTGGATTAGATTAAATCATATACATAGTCAATCTTGAATCTAATTTACATACAAATGAACTGTTACCTCTAAATCGATTACAGACAGAGGCCTTACATGGCATTGACAAATCGATCATTTTGTAGTGTCACAATGTTTAATTTACTTTGAAAAAGCCACAACAGCGATTCGAAAAAGCCCAATTATAAAATCGGTTTTGATTCGACGTTTCAAAAGCTGTTTGTTTTGGGATAGAATCGACTTTCCGTTTTGTACAAACTGCACCAACTATTTCTAACAGATATCGAATGGTACGAGTATGACCGATTAACGGAATTGGCAGTGTTATTTTTCTCAAAACAGTGAAATGAAATAACAAGAAGCTCTAACACCATTACATTTTCACCGGTAAAAACCGACCAAATTCAAGTTGATCTTAAGAATGTGTTATCGAAATTATCATCATCTTTGTCCACTGCTAAAATAGACCTCACTTATCCCAAGGCACGCCGCGAAACTCAATCCTCGGCCTTCTTCATCCAGTCACTTCCCGCAATTTTTTTTTTGCCGCCTGTCCAGGCAGCGGGCTGCAGTGCGTTCCACACTACGCCTGCCAGTTCGTAGTCTCCACTTTAAAACTCTGACTCCCCATCGGTTGTCAGTTCTTTAGCAGATATGACTACGCCATGCTACTTTAGCTTGAAAAATTTTTGAGCTATGACAACCACTTTATTTCTCTAAAGTATCACCTCATTCCTTCTGTGATCTCTCCGAATGACACCGACCATAGTTCTCTCCATAGCTCGCTGAGCGACTTTGAACTTATGAATATGTTTCCATTGTACAATAAAGTCTGTTTAAAATAGTTGTTTGTATCGTTCTAATGCCAAAGAAATAATTAAATGCAGTGCATTTTGTGCTAACAACCATAAAGTTAACCTTTAGTCGAAGTAGCTCATTGAATTATTTTCAGCAACTGTACAACGAGACGTATCTACTTGTTCGACGGTTCACGGGGAAAGGCCACACACACCCACAGCCTCGTTCAACAGTTAATACTCTTAATTGCCACACACTGACATTTGAAAAATCATACCACTCGTAGGTATCCTCCATACCATGGAATTATATTAGCATTCATGGGGTACTAATTAGCTGATATCATAACAAATGGATATAGAGTTGTTATTTGGAATACCCACGGAGTACTCTTAAATGTACACCATACCTACTTAAATGCTACCACAAATACAGACTCACGATCGATCAATCAATATTTATTCAAAGAATAATGGTACTTATTTTTTAAGAGGTTTCCCTGACCGAACGACCTTGACCCTTTCAGAGCCGCCTTACCTCTACTAAACTACGTCATTTTAGTAGGTATACCTAATTTTTACTGGCTTGTACTTCATTATGTAATTCGAAAATCATAAGAATTTTAACTCATTAAATATGGGTATAAAAAAAAATTACTTCATAGCGTTTTTAGATCTTAATATTGTCTACACAATGGTGTATGCCGCAAGTAAAAGTGTCTTCAATTTATAAAGTAGATGCACATAATACAGATTTTTTCCAATATTTAGGCTTTCCTTTGAACACAGGTTTCGTATGTATTTTACAGAAAAATCAAAAATATACTTCATAGCAAATAAAGCCCAGATATTGAAGATCATTGCTATATTTTTCATTAATTTGTATGTCTTTCAAATAAAGAGAAGATAGCTTCTAAAACCCAGAAAAATATGGCCCGGCCGGGGGCCCTCCGTTTACCTATGGGCAGTGTCTTAAGGTGGTAAATTAGAAGCTGCCATATGGCATTTGAGAATAAAACAAGAGAAACACACGACCGTCCTCTTTGGGATAGTCAGTATTATTGCTACAACTACCAGTAACCTTTATAATTATGTGATTTACTATAAACATACAATAATATGGCTCTAGGATGAGATTACGTGTTGTGTTAACTGGTAATAGACGGCTCTTTTCGGTGAGTGAAACATAACAAAAGTAACTAAGCAACTTATAGTCGTCTCCCATTTCGCTCGTATGTCGTAAGCAAAGTCTAAGGGACCTATTCCTTGAATTTTTTCGGGTTGTAGTAGGCCGTGTGGCTTACGGGTCCCGGTTTTGTCATTTGATAACACTGTAGTTGCTTTCATACGTTGAAAGAGAGGGATTTATAATAACGGTTATTTGCGTTCGCCCATTTTCATAGCATAAGCATATGCTCACGAATATATTCACTAGGACTAGTCAGAGATATTCTAAAACCACAGAACATTGACCTTTCACTAGTAGTACCGAAACTCTGTCTAGTGTGACAGGGAGTGAGCCCGTCGCCACTTGTAATGGACAGTAGGTAAAATACATGTCTCGAAATTGAAGCATGCAGGTGTCCTAACGATGTTTTCCTGCACCGAAAAGCCAGTGGTGTTACAAATCGTATATAAATTCCGATTTACTCATTGGTACGAGTCGGCTTGGACGGGGATCGAACCATCGCCTCCTGCACGGAAGGCAACGTTACTCGCCACTGGACCATCACCCATTTTCATCACCATTTAAAATTTACACTTACGTACATACGTAATACGTTTTAATCAAGAGTTGATCCTAAATTCTAAACATTTTGTAACAACCTACAGAATGCCACCCTCTGGGATATGAAAATGAAAGCAATGAAAGTGCAGGCTGTGGGTGGACAACGACATTTCGCCCACTTCGCCCATCCAACGTCACCCCGCTAACCAAACAAATGGACTTCTCATTTCACCACTGAAATTGCATACTACAGCAATTTTAATCAATGCAAATTTTAAACACACTTCGTTAGCGCTCTCGGAATTACGGGCGAATATTGAAAGACATTGCCAAATATTTTCACAGACGCTTTACAACAAAATATAATAGAAATCTTCTAAGATTAAACTTAAGGAGGAAGGTGCGTAGTAAATACTCTATGTGTATCTTTAACAGAGTCCGTAGACTGCTTTTTGTCACCTCAAAGTATGGTGCAGAATGCGGCAAGTGGCATAATGGAGTTACTTGAACTCCAAAAATATACACAGATAATTTATATTTATAGAAACCCTTCTCAAAAGCAGCCTTATCAATAAAGGCAGTCTTTTAAAGTAAGGTAGTAAAAAGCGATGATTAGGTTTACCTTTATGATCATTTATGTATGGTCTTACACAATTTAAAATACTTTTTGATTGGTACTGAGGGTTATTTGCATTATTTATGAACATGTGGAACATGCCGCATCTTCTTCTTTGGTTTTATCTAAGGTAATCGTATAAAATCTCATAGCAGACTTTGCTGCACTGACTTTGTATGCAGGAAAGTATGATGCACTTTACAGTTTGTACGAGACGTGCAACTAGCATCTAAGTAAGTGATAGTGAACTATGTTTCGTTCTGCACGATTATAAAAAAAAATGCGTTGTGCAGCAATATACTTTTATTTTATAACATTCGGGGAGCTAGCACTATTTTTTATACTTTTAAGATCATAACATGACACTGGTGTTTTTAAACCCCTGACGCAAAAAGAGGGGTGTTATAAGTTTGACACCTATGTCGGTCTGTCTGTGGCTGTGGCATCGTAGCTCCCAAACGAGGGTCCGATTTTTTAAGAAAATGAATTTTTGCGAGAGTGTTCTAAGCTTTGTTTCATGAAAACAGGTTTATCAGTTTTCAAATAACATTAAAAATTACGAAATAACATTAAATTACAAATTTAAAAAACACCTAACGCTATGCCAGAAACAGAAATGTCATCGGTCATCTTTTATTTTTGATTTAAGCAAATTTTTGTTTTACTTTTTAACTCTCTTTAAGATATTTAAGGTCAATTAATGTGTCGGGGACCGCAATTCCTTAAATATCATAAAGAGAGTTAAAAAGTTTTTTCACTTTTTAAATGTCTGCTTTAAGCGTTGGTTTTTTTTAGCAGTCGCGGTAATCCTGCGTACTTGACTGATTTTGCGTAATTAAGCAGTCGCGGTAGTTTTGCGTACTTGACTGATTTTGCGTAATTTAGCAGTCGTGTTAGACCTGCGTACCCGACTGATTTTGCGTAATTTAGCAGTTGCAGTAGTCCTGCGTACTTGAATATTTTGCGTAATTTAGCAGTCGCGGTAGACCTGTGCACCTGACAGGTTTTACGTAAATTTGAAGTTGCTGCAGTAGTCCTGCGTCCGTAGTATATCTGTAGTCGAGATTGACTATGAGCATAATTCAAAGTACAATATTATGTGGTTCTGCACAGGCCATTTGAATATTAACTTTATCGCAAAACGATTGAGGCGGGGTTTAATTAATTGATGTACTCTCGCTTAAATAAAGACGAGATTAGAAGCGTTAACGGTAGTAAAATCAAAAGGTCAACATTAGCATCACACGTATAGTATTAAAGAAAGGTATAAAATAAAAGAAGTATAGGTACTATAAATATCCGATGGGCGGTCGAACACCGTCAAAACACCCACGTTATTCTGACGCCCACCTTTTGATGCTACGTAATACGGTAACGTAGACAGTAAGTCTTATCCGCTTTGATAAATACAATAGGCTTATTCATTACCTTGTACATATCTATTTCAAGTTTAATTTGATTTGTGTCAAAATAAAGCACACTCCTGCATCTGCAAGCTTATATCCTAGCTTAGATTAGCTTAGGTCCTAGTTCACTGGTTTAGAAAAATTCAGGACACCTAGATAGTAAAAAAGTTGTGAGCTTGTCTGTCCATTCTTTTAAACTCAAAATGTAGTTACTGGAAAAACGTGCTACTTTCCCGGACATTTCGAATTCCAAACAAAGCTTTTCAGTAACGTTCCCGGTTGATATTCGACCGACACCGGCAGAGAATCGGTCGAATAAAGGTCGATTCGACCTGTCTGACCTACTGTCTACGTACCTAACGATGAAAGAAAATTTACTCTGTCTAAACAGGACTATTCGATGCTTCAGCCCGACCGAAAAGGGTCTAATTTATTTCTTTGACATCTTTATGCCGCGCTTATCTCCTAAAGTTGTATTAGTGAGATATTTAGGACCTCTTTGCGGTCATAGATTTAAGATAGGTAATGTTGACCTCTATCGCATGTTTCTTATTCTCTTTATTTACTTCCTGACTTAAAGGTTGTCAAGTTTTTGAAAATATAGTAAACATTTTATTTGACCATGTGTTGACCATATACCTATTTTCAGCTTCCTGCATTTGACTCGTGTCGTACTCGTTCATGATAGGGTTCCGTAGCCATTGCATAAGTCGATTAAGAAAAAAGTAGTAAAATCGATTATCATACTAAGAGAAAATTTTTAAACTGAATTTTTTTCTTCATAAAAATATCATTGCTGTTTTTGGGTCTTCATGCCAAATTTCGATTCAATAGGTGCAAAAATGAGCGTATTATTGAGGCGGGGCATACAGGCAGAATAGACGAAGGTATAAGGGTTCCTTGTTTTGCTACGGAACCCTAAAAATGGATAAAATTCAGACAAGTACTTAGGTAATTAATGTCGCACGAATCCTAACCAATACTTTTAATTGGACCATAAATTGATACAAATACCTATACCAGGAGACATTAAATTTAATTTTAAATCAGTAAATTTTTTAAATTTGTAAATGCTGATGAATGAGTTAATACAAAATAATTGAAAATCCATAATTAAATTACTAAGGTACTAATAAAGTAAGATAATGTATGCCATCAAAATAAAAATTACCGGATCAATTCAGATTCCAAAAATAATTCATTCATCGAGAAGGTGGCACATGAAATTCCTATTAAAAAACATGACGTCAAAGAATGCGTGAAATTTATCTACGCGCCGACATTCTGATGTAAACAACCAGTGAACAAAACAAGCAACAAGTCGCTCGGTCCCACCAATCAGTCCCGCAAGAACCCTTCCAATCTTTATGGCCACAACCGTCGCATACACCCTAACCTTCAACCGGCATCCCAATGATTACAGATGCGTAATATCCGTATTATCCTGCTGAATTAAAGTCAAACATCGTTGTACATCACTATACTAGTAATTCACTCAAGTTTGACTTTGAGTCGGTAAAGGTCAAGATGTGCCCTTTTAAAATCCCAAGTAAAACACTTTACGATAAGTAATCTTTGTTTTGTCTACTACGTAGTTGCATTCAAACAAAACCAGAAATGTACCGTTTATCACGTTCTTTGTCGCGGCGTGGCATCCGACTCGTGCTATGCTGTCGATGTTGTGGTGCTGGACATAGAGTCTACTTTCCATTGGCCGTGCCGGTGGCAAGTCAGCGATCATCGTAAATAGGGTAAAGGATTTGTTGTGGTACCGAGCGCGATAGTGGCGTGGTTACGCGGTACGGTGCGCTGCGAACACTGGCGCGCAACTCGCTAGAAAAGGATGGGAAGCACGAGGCGCATGCGCGAACCAGGCGCGGCGGGACAAATTATTCTAGAAGCGGCTTCCGTAAACCATGCCAGTCAGTGTACTGCAGTGGGAAAACCTTGTACGGAGCGAAAATGCCCTTAACTTCCCACGATTTTGTGTAGGCTGCGAAATGCGTGGGCTTTGTTTACTTTTCCGCACCTTTTGAGATATAAGTTCAGTATTGAAGCTAATAGGATTAGACAATTTAGGCCAAGAATTTCTAAAAGCTACAGAACTACAGGGTGTAAGGAAACGTATCATTAACCTTTAAAACACATACTCTACCCATCAAACTGAACAACTTTTACATTGGGAGCAAACCTGTTAGAACAAAAAAATATTGGCTGTTTGAATCGAGTAGGTATTGCAGTTTAGTATGGGACAGTAGATATTTTTATTGTTCTGAAATATTTGCTCCCATAGTACAAGTTGTTTAGTTTGATGGGTAGAGTATTATGTTTTAAAGGTTAATGATACTTTTCTTTACACCCTGTATAATTTGTCCGCGACTTCGTCCGCACCGGCTTCCATCATCGCAGTGAGATCATATTATACCAGTTTGTAAATCTAATCATAAGCTTTTAAATACAAAAAGTTTCATTAAAATCGGTGCAGCAGTTTTTGCGTGATCCTCGAACAAATAGAAAAATAAAAATTCGGTGATTTGGAGTCAGGGACACCTAATCACCTTATCATAACTTTCTTTTTATGATAATATCTTAAATGACACACTTCTGTACGGCTAGCATGCCACCTACGACAAAGCGTTTAAACGAGAATAACGTCATGCGCGCTCTTTCTGGTATACGTAAAATAATAAGGATAGAGGCACATCTCGATTTTTATCGTTTTCTCGGCGGTGGCATGCGAGGCCTACTGTTACAGTTTTATAATAGTGTAGATAAATGAATGTTTTTAATTATGAGCGTATCATGCGTCAGTTTCATTGTCATTAAAACTTTACTGACGTTGTTTTCAGGATGTTTGGAGAAAACAAATAAATAATTGATTACCACGAAAAGGTCGCTAGATTTGCGTCAGTTGCGAAGAAACCGCGTAAGTAGGATATCAGGTCAAGGATGTACCCCCGGCCGATTCCTTTACCTACACCCTCTTTGTTAGTGATGAAGTCAAAACAGGCAAATTTGTTTTTCTATTGAGTCAAGGTCTACCGAAAAAAAAACATCGATATCTACAAATTTTTATTTTGATTTTTATTTAATTTTTATTTAATTTGATTTTTAAATTGACATTAATTTGAGTTTTATTGTATTGAATTGTTATCTGGCTAATTTATATCACATTAATTTTGTTATGAATGTTTAAATATTATCTATTTTGTGAAATAAAATTTATAAAGTGATGTTCAAATAATTTAATCTGATAGTGTAATATATTTTAATCCTTTACTTTATCTCATTTGCCTAATAACTGCCTATAACTGTTGATGCATACGAAAGCTGTGTATACCTTTAAGTGATGTATTCATAAGACCTAATGCTCATGTATTTTTAAACCCTTAAACAAATTTGTGAATGTGTCGTTGGTGTACCTAATAAACTATTAAACTTAAACAAATATTTTGAAAAATACATTGTCTGTAGTATGTGGCAGGGATTTTCGATTCGGAATATGATGTCTCTGTGATATTTTTTAGTCATGACAAATCTGAACATGTTTCGAAGTCAGCACAAGTTAATCGTATTATCAACATCAAAAAATTGATTTCTTTAGACCATTTACGGAAGTAGGTGTCTACCTTATGTTAATCTGTTTAGGACCATAATCTTAGTTACGATATGGTTTGTAGGTGTCCCTGATTACAAACCACAAATTTTTGGAATTTTTGTCCGTTTGTTCGGGCACCACGCGAAAACTACTGAACCGATTTTGATGAAACTTTTTCTGTTTGATAGCTTATGCGATCTGACTTAAAATCTGGTATATAATTTGTGCGGACGAAATCTAGTTGCGTATAAAATAACACGAAGTTAAATGGCAATGGAGATAAGGTGCTATACTCGGAGTTTCCCTGCGAGAACAGATCAGAAATGGAGAGATTCACAGAAGAACCAGAGTAGCCGACATAGCCCAAAATTTTTTTAAACTAAAGTGGCAACGGACGTGCCGATTGTCGAGATGGGGCCGAAGAGTTCTCGAGTGGTAACAGCGTAACGAACAAACACACGAACACACAAACAGACAGACAAAAATTCTAAAAAGGTTCATTTGGAGTCAGGGACATCTCAAAACCATATCGTAATCCTTATTTTGTAAATATCTCCAATGTACAGATATACTTCTGTTACAGTTTTATAATAGTTAAGACAAATTTATTTGTAAACATGACAAAAAGTAGGTAATAGCATCCAACAATATACAGTTTATTACAGTAAACAAAAAGTTTATTATCAAATTGGCTAAGCTATTCTTTCTTTTCTTACATTGTCAGTAATTGCGTGCGATCTGTACATTAATATTAATGTTAGGGCATTCTTTCATAATGATAATTATGTTTTAATGAATACTTGTATTTCGACCCTAACAAAAGGTAAGAAAGGTAAGATCAAGGACAAACAATTTAAAGGCTTCGTCCTGATGTATCACGCTTTTGTCCACTTGAGACCGTAATTTAAAGATAGCATCTGCATTAAGACGATAAAACTCGGGTTGTTTTTCCATGGTCATAAAAAATATAGAGTCGACATTATAAAATTACTATAAAGTTACACGGGTAGCGTACGTATACATGGTCCAACTTAATATGCTGAGGATTTTTAAGAGGATGATCAGACCATCAAACTGAACAACTTTCTCTATGGGGCCAAAATCGAATTCGCGAAAAAAATCTGCTGTCCCATACAGTTGGCTTTTGTATGGAAAAGCCGATCTTTTTTCGATGTTGGTGCCATATAGAAAGTTGTTCAGTTTGTTGGTCTGATCATCCCCTCAAAAAAGTGTCAGCATATTACGAAGGACCCTATCCTTCTTAATGTACTCACGCCTGTGTTTTTAGGGTAGGCAGAGAAAATTGAGCGCTATCTGATACGATCTTGACACCTCTTTTGCGTCTTCCTTAGTCATAAATCGATAACCGCAAAATTAGTTGTCCTTTTATAAAATGAAATGAATTGTCCTTGATTGCTTATTTAACTATAAGTATTATGTCCACAATGTGGAGAGGAGGACGTAATTAGCGCATCAGCAAGTGCGACAGAGGTGGCAAGATAGTGGAAGTGGACGATCTGAAGAAGACACATGACAATTCCATACGAATAGAAGAAGACTTTTATGTTCAAATGACACTAATTTTATATTTACTCATAATTAAGTAAGTCTTTGTAAATACACTCCTAAAACTATTTATCAAAAGTGATTGGGTGTGAGGATTTTAATGACATACAACAGACCTATGATTTTAGCTCTAATTGGTTCTAATGACACATTATTGGCAGCTTATGTTTAATTAGAGGAAACACTCGAGCCCTGAAAAAATAACACGTAGGTATAATTGTTTGATTTTTAACATTTACGGTCACGTTATCGTTAGTCATTGATTATAAATGAAAAAAAAACAAGGACGTGATTAAAATTTGTAACTATTAGTTTCATTTAAAATGTCAATACAGAGGCTATAATTAAACAAACAAAATGATACATTTTATAATTTTGTAAACTGATTTTGTAACGTATCAATTAATATGAATGGCTACCGTTTCGATGATTTAAAAAAAAAGATGAATAGACTTGATTAACCCTTCGTCTGTGGATGTCACGGATCCGTGAGTAAGAAAATAACAAATTTTTTGTGTCTGGAATCTCCACAGACGAGAGGTTAATTCAACATGTGACTTCTATATAAAACGGTGATCTCTGTATCATCATAATCCCTTTAGAAATTGCCTTATATCCTGAAGGCCGTTTTGCATGACCGAGATCAGTGATATTGCTCTAATATAAGTGTAGTGGGTCTTTTACGAGCACTCGACATCACGAAGATAATTTGGCTCGACGCATCGTGTGATAACATCGTCGGGTCCTTATTTAAAGCTCTTGAACCCTTGATGCTCTATTATATGCTGTTTTAGCAATGATTTGAGTGACGATTATGGTAGGTTCTTTACGTTATACAACGTAGGGATAAGTAATTCAGAATTGTACACTTGTATTTGTTATAGCTATATCATATCATATCTTATGTTAATCTAAACTATTATAAAACTGTAACAGAAGAACAATAAGGGTTTTAGGTTTCCCGGACTCCAAATCAACCTTTTTTATAATTTTTGTCGGTCTGTTTGTTTGTTTGTTTGTTTGTCTGAATGCATGTTTGTAACAGCATCACGCAAAAACTACTGAACCGATTTTGATGAAATGACTTTTTTCGTTTGATAGCTGATCTGACTGACGCTCGTAGTATAATATAATGTAAATTAGTAGGTATGTATCTATATTTCAAAATTGGCGTGACGACCCTCAGTGGTCACGTTATGTAATAATGAAAAAAAAAACAAGAAATGTATGCACCTTCTTAAAATTTTCATACATAAGTAAGCCTATAAGTATGACATGTATACACTCAAAATTATAATGTACCATTGTGAATGTAAAACTTTATGTGTCATGTTGTCTTCCTAATAAACAAAATAAAAAATTTAAATAAAATAGCTATGTTTAACAGAGTATAAATTTAAATGCGTTACATATTTCAGGGTGTCTGAAGCACACCATCCCAACAACTTTCACTATGGAACCAACAAGTAAATTGCGATAAGCTTTTCCAGGTCGATTAGCTATATTTACGTTTTTATTTGAACAACACTTTTCTTTTTTGCGATTTCGGCGTTGCCTCCATAGTGAAAGTTATTCAGTTTGATGGCCTGAAACACCCCCTAAAATATGTTATGCTTTTAAGTTTACACTCTGTATAAAATAATACATTTACTATTTTTTAGAGTAGCGGGTGTGGTATGCGATAGCTCATTAGTTAGGAGCATGGCACGCCAAGAAACTATGCAATCTCTAATTTTGGTACGTATTTTTTTTAAATTACATTTGCTTAGTTTTTTGTCATTTCTTGTGTGGTATAAATGAAAATATAACTATTAAAGGTATTTTTTAGAATAAAAAAAAATTTCTCTTAAAATCATGCAAGTCGTTGATGTCTTTTATAAGTATTTTTGTGATTTTAAGATTTACAAACGTCTATCACAATCATTACACAAAACAGCAGATCTTGTGTGTGTAATGATTACTATACTTCATAGTTCAAGAGCTATCGTATCATTTACAAGAGAGGAAATCGTAGCGTCAGTGTGCTGGTCTATTATATCCTAGTCTTTTTAAAAGCAGATGTGGAACTTTTTATTTTATGTATCTTTAGAGGCAAACGTACCTGGTAGATGCAGGAGATGTCTAAGAGGACACCACTGTCTAATAATTAATAGACAAAATATCACTTACCGCTTTATCATTTACGATTGAAGCAGAATGACGAGCGGCGACTTACCTGTAATACAAATTAAACAAAATATTAAACGATAAATCTTTTGAAACCTAACGAACTGTAAGTCGGAATTTGAATAAACTGAATTGTTTAACAATATAGAACTGTTGGTATTCAGACAGATTGGGCAATGGATACCGGAGATTCGGAAATATTTGGTTTATACTGCGTTTTCCGCGAAAAGTTAACCGTTTTTGTTCGTTTGTATTTGGGAAAAAAGCGGTTAATTGGAAAGTGTATTTTTCACTTGCTTGTTTGTTTATTTGTGGATACCTTTTAGTAATTCAAAAAGAATCGCTGAAAGTTATTACAACTGCACATTTTCTTTATGCACAAACAGCATAACTTTCATTTATAGCCAGCCTATAAGAGTTACTGGAAAAAAGGTACTTTTTAGGGTTCCGTAATGAAATAAGGATTATAGTTTCATCCATTCTCTCTGCCTGTCTGTATGCCCCCTCAAATTACTCTCTCTCTTTTGCCCCTATCGAAACATAAACGAATTAATGTAGAGTTCCAATGTAACGGTTGTCTGGAAGAAATAGCTTTTGAAACAATTTCGGGATGAAACAAAATTTTTGTTAGGTATACTGTTACAGTTCCTTAAAAAATCGAATACAGCTGTCCCAAATATTTGAGTCGAGAACTACGGTTTTGTATGAAACAGCAGTTTTTTAATATTTTTTCTTTATGTTGGCTCAATAGTGAATATTGCTTAGTTTGATACCCAACGTAGGTATTTTAATATAAGGTATTTTAATATAAGGTGTACACCTTCTACAACAGAATTGCATTATAAATTATTACACCTTCTATAACAGAATTGCATTATAATTTACATGACCATTTCAAGATTCAAAAAGACCTCATGCGGATTAAATCATACCTACTACCCGGACATCCGGAATATGTTGGTACAAACGGGATATTGAAATATTACCTACTACCGAAATAGCAAAAGGAAAGGATCAAATGGAAATAGAGTCACTAGATGTCGAACGCGCATAATGTATGAAAATTGATCTTCGAATTTTATTTCAGAATATTGGTCGGTTACTATTTCTGTACCTACACAAAGTGTTAAAAATGAAAGGAGAGCTAAAATCTGTTTGTTCAGAATAAATAACAGATTAGGTAACCTAGTTATACACTCAATTATTGAAACGCTCATTAAAGTTAATCCTCCATTAAATCTCTTGCTAGCTTTTACTACGTCAACAAGACAAGAAGTGACAGCAAGAGATTTAATGGAGGATTAACTTTAATGAGCTTTGAGATTTTGCAACTGAGTGATAGCCTGTAGGATTCCACTGCAGGGCAAAGGCCTCCTCTCACGAATAACGGTGAGAAGGAATGGGCCATACTCCACCACGCGGGTCCAGTGCCTGTCAGAGAATTTTCAAGCCGCCTAAATAACAGATTGACAACGACATTTTTTTTCATATCAATTCCAAAAACAGATGCGGTCAATTTGTATGGTATTATTTTCCTGACCCGTACCGCAAAGTAATTTTATTTTTTAATTATTTTCAGGGGTAAAAGCGGTAATACACACAAGCGTCAAACTTGGTGTGATTATACAGCAAACTCTAAAGTAAAACAGCAAATAATAAAACCGGCCAAGTGTGAGTCGGTCTCGCGCTAAAGGTCCCTTAGAAAACAAAACTTTTTGTGTGGTGGTGTGGAACCCTCGCGAGAAGCCCGACTCGCACTTGACCGGTTTTATTTATAATACATCTGTTGCTCATGGGTTCATTCACTGAAAGAATTTTTAACTAAATGTTTGTTAAATTAATGTAAGTGTAACCGAAGTATAGACTACCGAACTGTATGCAATACGTACCTAAACAAAATCTGGTTATAAATAGTAAGAACTGTTTTGATATTTTAGTCTGAATTGTTACACATATACAACGTGTTAATAAATAAGCGTAAAAACTCATACACCCCAGCCGATTTATAACGAAATAATTGCATCGAAAGAATAATGTCATTATTTTATTAATTAAAATTCAAAGTTACTCGCATTTTAAATTTTCATGCAAAAATGATTGGTTATTATTTCAGCAATGAATGAAAACGCTAACGTGCACATGGATACATTTTAGGAATCTTGTTTTGGTTGTAAGTAGAGTGAGTGTGCCTGTGCGGTGGGTTGGCATCACAGATGGTTGGCAATGGCATCGAGTTCAGTAAATTTTAAATTATACGAAAAAATTATTCAATATTTTGAATAAATGTAACCTACGTTGAAACCTTGATAATTCGATTCTGCTCTCGATTCTAAACAAACTACTTTCTAGTTTTGTGTTTATTCATTAACACGTTGTAGTTCGGCAGTAACTACAATTCTGTTTCAAACAAAAAAAAAATTTCTGTGTTATTAAAACGTTGTCCTTTATTGCAGTATTTGTCTATTTAAAACTATATGTTTCCTTGTAATCCCTGTATTGGTAAATACGTGTATGCAATTATAGGTATAACATCCAAAGGTCGACCCGTCCCTAAAAGTCCATAAAGCAGTAAGTACGTTTCCAATATCAATGATGTTTGTTTAGGCAAAGACCCTCCTCGTAAAACTTAAGCCGTTACTCAAAATATAATATGCTACCCTATTTCTACACGACTACGTTGGTGTACTGGGATGATAGTTTAATATGTTCTTCGAGATTATAATGCTCTTGAGGAATTGCTACCTTATCTCTGATTAATTTAATTAGAAGATTAGTTGGGGACTTATTTTTGTTGTAGTCAATGTTTCTTATAAATTCATAAATTAATCGATTTCAGAGCTATGGAAGCAATATAAAATCTTATGTCAAGTTGGAAAGCAATGAGAATATTGTCAAGATATAAAAACTTTTTTATTACTCTACTCATGACGGAAAAGATTCCAATCGAAATAGTTTTTATTCTGTCTATTTATGAAAAATACTGGCCAACATCAACATAAATAAGTGCATTAAAACAAAAAAGAAATAAATGAGTATTCTTCTTTTTTAATATTATGGCTTTTTTCTGATTTTGTTTTCATCATAAATGGACAGTGTTTTTTTTTTCATGTATACGATCTTTTTGCTCTGAATTCTTTTTGAAAGTAAGGAAGTGGTTTATTCCCGAATGTGTCGTATTATTTTCTGAGTTTGGACAGAATTTGCAATGTTGAAAAATCCGCAACATGACAGCAGATTTTCAGATTGGCAAATTGATTTGTGGCAACAGCATTTTCAACAGAATTTACAGAAACAAAATTTTAGTATAGTTTAGGAATTATACTACGGTAATTGTATGACGAGTAATGTGGTAGGTAATTCTATAGGTATTTAAAGTTTATTTTTGAGGGTTGAACGAAAACCATTTCGTGATAATTGTATCAATAACAATATTTTCTATGTCAGAGATTTTAAAATGAAAGGATTACAGATATTTTAAATAAAATAACGTCGTTTTGGTAAACTTTAAAATAACTGGCCATTAAGAAAAGACAAAAAGCAATGTCAGAATTTGACATTTGATGTTGCCGTTTCTGTTTTCAACATAGAGTTAGAAAGAGGAGGTACGTAATTTTTATTTTTTTTAAATTAAGCATATGTTTTTACCCGACTGCGACAGAAGGAGGGTTATGTTTTTCGAGCGTATGTATGTATGTATGTATCTATGTATGTATGTATGTATGTATGTTTGTATGTCTATTTCTTTGGCACGGCCTACAGCCTAAACGGCTTGATGGATTTTAACGTATGGGGTGTCATTGAATTCGTAAAAATCGTGAGAGTGACATAGGGTATATTATTTCAAGATGGCGTCTACAAATTAAAAAAGAGAGGGGGTATAAACAATTTTTTTTTGTTAAAAATTACAATATGGGTATCAAATGAAAGCTAGTGATCAGACGATTCCAAATATATAGTTACCCTTCCAAGTATATGTTACCCTTTCGACACAAGACTAAAAAGTATGAAATAAACTAAATTATTAAGATAAACAAAAAACCCCACTGCATAAAAAACCTATTAACTGAAAAGAGAAAAACAAGCACTAATCAGCTATAACACCTGTATTTAAGCTAATATAATTTGAATGTTATTAGGTAGGTATTGCAGGCGGGGTCAAAAATAACCAACCAAAAATCTCCTTTGTCCCCGTTTGCGATACCTACCTAATAACATTCAAATTATATTAGCTTAAATACAGGTGTTATAGCTGATTAGTGCTTGTTTTTCTCTTTTCAGTTAATAGGTTTTTTATGCAGTGGGGTTTTTTGTTTATCTTATTCTCCATGGAGTTCGAATGATTTTCTCGCGACCACTTTTGCGTTTAGAGTTTACAAATAAGATTAATTTAAAAATGTAATTTATGTTGATCAACTCGATAAATCGCAAAAAAAAGAGATGAGTTTTTAAATGATGTCTAGGTACTATAATAATATGTATAGTAAAAAATATAAAATTGATACCAAAAAAATGTAGATCTAGTTTTTAAGTATATTTAGGATTTTTTTTAGATTCATAGTCTGAATACATCCTTAATGTTATGTTAGTAATTAAAAACTAGTATTGTATATCGTTCGAAGCCAAACAATCTTCCATTCTCTTGAGTTTGTTAGTAATGTTTATTTGGAAAGTGCCTCAGAGCGACCAAAACCCCAAACTGCACCAATATAAATATGACACGTCATTTTCTGGCAATCGTCGCGTAATGGACTACGCAAACGAAATGCGAATGCAAACGACAGACCACCAATTACAGAATCATTAATAAACACCCAAAATATGAAGTGGCAAAATGATAAAGTTGGAACGGGCACTCTGTTGAAAATTGCCAGTTCGCACCACCCGGCCGCGATTTATTCATCACTGTAAATTCACGACGTGGACCCGCCGGTATAATGGACATAGGCACTTTGGAAAGTATGTAAAAACAGCAGATGGCGTGTAAAAATTATTTGGGTGGTAATCAAAAAAAGTCCATAATGTCTTTAAGGCGTATCCGCCCGGGAACATGACTCTCCATACTAATCGATGTGAACGAGCGCGTGGCTCCGGTATTAATTTAGCCGTTTTTTAATAAATGAGACGATTTTTTTTTAATTTTGCAAAATAAGAAAATTTAATCAGTCTATGTTGTATTGTGAAGATAATGGTAAATTTTCATTTTCTTCCGATCAACAATGTAAGAGTAAAATGGTTACAACTGGAAAAAAATGGGGTGACTAGATTCCTTTTTCTTCAGTTTTATTAATTAAAATAGATTTCGAAAAAAACCAAATCACTTCTCATGTCCTGTAGATTGCTCGGTTTTGTTTTGTGCTTAAAAAGTGTCATAGTTATGTAAAATGGTTACAAAGCTATCCAATTTTACGGTAAAATCGGGCGGTAGAGCCTTAACTGTGTGATTTAAATATTATTTGGCCAATGCGGCATGGTGTGGTTTAGTCTAGCGTCAGGGTCTTTCAGCAGTTGTGCATTCAAAAGCAGCGATAACATTAATTGTGTTCCCGAAAAGGAGTCAATATCTCCAGCTATGGGAAATACGCCACCAAAAAATTTTAGCGTATAGTTATGGAACTCACGTCGATTTGTATCATAATCTCTAGATTATAGTTGTAATATTAGCTATACCTCATCTAAACGGAGTGTCGCGTAATCGCAGTTGGCGCACATCTTGGCTTGGTAAAATATGTTGGTTTTTTATTTTTATTTTCGTATGAACACCTAAAACGTTCCTCTACACGCATTGTTTTACACGTGCCGTTTTAACAAGAAAAAATAATCTTAGCAAAAAAGTCAAAACGGTGCAGTTTTATATGGATTACATAATTCCGGTTGCATTTTTACCAAATCTTTCGTCCGATGACTATTATAAATTGAATTATGTTTTACAGTGTAAATAACCAGGTTTCATTCCAGTTCTTGAAGATTTGAATCTTTCAACCGTAACAAGATTAAAAAATTGCGATCAGAAAGCGATGTAAAGTAAAACAGGATTTCATTCCCAAAAGACTGTTCTAGTGAATCACTTGCGAAAGTTTAAGTACACAAGTCTTCTTTAAATTGTTTACAACTTTAAATCTGGGAATGAAGCGAACATTTTCAGTTTTCACTACTACCTACAAGGGCGTGTTTGTTTTCATATTATATAGATCGAACTTTTATCTAAATATTCTGTTGTTCGAGCCTCATTTTTTTTTACTTTGTCTCTCAATAATTGTACCAATCATAAAATTTTTCATTGGTATGCCTAGGCTAGGTTAGGTTACCCAAATCTCATACAAATGGATGACAAATGACGATTTTAAAAAATTAATAAAATTTTTTAAACTGCTCTTAGGCATAGGCTTCTCCTGATCTTAGGCTAGGTTAGGTTACCCAAATCTCATACAAATGGATGACAAATGACGATTTTAAAAAATTTATAAAAATTTTTAAACTGCTCTTTGGCATAGGCTTCTCCTGATCGTGAAAATCAGGAGAAGACCTAACTTCTCCTATAGCAAAAACAAAATTAGACCTGGACCACTAGGATGTCTATGACCTCGATACAAAATTTTGGATGTATCAAGCTCAAAACAGTTTTTTTTAAAGTCCTACGCAGATTGTTCAGTCTTTCTTGCCTTATGCTCAAATTGAAACTACGACACTAAGGTTAAGTTGGCAATTTAAACAAATAAATAAAAATATTGTAATGCTTGTTTTCAGTAAATTATAGTTTTTTTTTTCAATTTTGTTTCCTCATCGGAAAAATACGCAAAATGGATCATAACTACATAACTATGACTTCACAGCACTCTGTAGAATTCATCCCCTTCAACTGGGTTATTGATCTACAGCCATCAATAAAAGGAAAATTTTCATAAACTAACTTCTTGTCTGTATTACACTACCTACCATCCTCCAATGTCTGAGAAATCAATTTCCTTGCAGACAACATCGCTGTGCCAATTTATGGTAACAAGTTTGTGTTTTACGAGCGTATTCCCAAATAAAACATGTTATTTTCGTTCAAATCTATTTCGGAATAGTGTTATAAATAAATCATTGAATAAATAAATAGGTTTGCGGCGAAGATGTTTGTGTTCTTTGTCGCCTTGTGTTGTTAATGTTATGGGTTGTTCAACAAATTGAGATCTTTTATTGTCAGTTCTTATCTACATCTACATTATTACAAAACTGTAACGGAAGTTCTGTACATCGAAGATATTTACAAAAAGAAGATACCATATTTTTAGGTGTCCCCGTGTCCCCGACTCCATACTACAAATTTTTATTTTTTTGTTTGTCTGTTGTGTTGGTCTGTTTGTTCGCACATCATGCGAAAACCACTGGACCGATATTGATGAAACTATTTTTTTGCAAGCTTACGATTGTCAGAATTTGGAAAACTATTAAACTTATATTTGTTTTTGTATTTTTCCCTGAACAGATATAAACTTGCCTTTCTCCTGTTTTCGGCTTGATGTTGCGTTTTGTGATAGCCTGTATACATAAAATCACGACCGTAATTCCCTTTCGGGGTGGTCAAAGATATTTCCATAAATACCAACTTTCTGTGTTTAAAAATCTAAATAAGAGATGCTAAAATGGATCTTAAGTTATCTACATGCAGCCCTAAATACAGCTCGATTCATTTTGAGTCCTTTCCCGTGACCCACAATTTACAGGACCCCGAGATAACGTCAAAGGTCAAGGTAATTTTAATATTATAAAATCTTCCGTACAATTTCTAGTTAATCAAAATTAACAGCTTGTTATTAAAACGGAATCTAAAGCTATTTTAAGTCTATAAAACAAAAAGAACCTCTTTCATTTCCACTAATTCAAAATGAATAACGACGAAAACAAGCAAGAAAGGAAAAATAAATAATGAAGTCCAATTAACTAAGAAAAAGAGGGTGTCCGCTGTTGTATGAAAACTAAAAGAGACCGAATAAACAGGTGGCTAGTTAATGATATTAAGCCATGAGTTAACAATAAAAAATATTTTTTGCTGGCTTATTTGTACTTGAAATTAATTATAGTAAACATCGTTCAATGTTATTAATGGCGGTTAGCGGTAATTGATACCTTGTAATGTTAATAAGTTTTACAAAAGGCAGAAATTCTGCAAATTGATATATCTTGTAAAAACAACGGCATCTTATCTTAATTAACGACCTATTATAAAACTGTAACAGAAGTGTCTGAACATTTAGACCGATAGCGCTAGGTTTTGAGGTTTCAAAAACTCTAAAGTTTTTTGTTTTTTGCATATAGGTTCCGGACCATTTGCAAAACCTAATACATAAGTTTGTGTCATTTTAGGTACTTGCATAGGTAGAAATTTAGGTATTTGTATTTTCGATCAGTATTGGACGAAAAGAAAATCATAGATGAAAATTTTACTTTCAGGATAATAACGAAGTAGTAACTGATGTACATAGGCATTTTGTGTCACCTCTGTCCACGGATATCCAATTATTTAACCAGTACCTAACATGTCGCCCAACTAGCTCAAAAAAATATTACAATAGGTTAAATAGGTGTTACGCGTTTTAGAGTACTGATATCTGTTGTTTAAAATATTTTGTGTCGAATTCATCCACGAAGTTTACAGATATTTTATTTTTTTATCTCAACACCCTGTAAAATCTACAAAAGAAAATGCAAGTTCTTCGAGTTTACGTGTTTTGATTATTATAGTGTAACAAAACACTATTCATAATTTGTGCTGTTTTTATCCACGAAATCTTATTATTTGAACAAAATACCAGACTTCTTCGCACGAAGGGCGAACGCGGGGAGGAGCGCGGGCGCGGGCGGCGGGCGCCGGCCGGCGAGACGAGCGGCGCGGGAGAGGGTATTTGTTTACATTATTCGTATTCAGTGCAAGTTGCGACAAACAAGTGCGTTCGTTTTTCGACCCACGTTCCTTAGGGTTGTTTAGTTTATTTTTTTTCTCGTACACATAATTCATTAACAATTAACATTGTAGGTATTCGAAATTAAATAATTGTACATACATTGTCTGAATACATCCTTAAAAGAAAAGTCCCTCGTTCAGTGCCACCCAGTATACAGGGTGTTTAATAAGTAACAATTTAGAACTTCGACCGTCAAACTGAACAACTTTCACTATGGGACCAACATCGAAATCGCGAAAAAAAAATTTGATATCCTATACATATTTTAGCTCTAAGTAGTCGATTTGTAAAGTATGGAACATCAATTTTTTTTTCGCGATTTCGATATTGGTCTAATAGTGAAAGTTGTTCAGTTTGATGGTCTACACCACCCCCTTAAATGTTTATTTGTATTTTTGTAACACCTTGTTGACCTTGTATATGCGAAAATTTGTATGTTAGATTTTTGTTACTCAATCACGCTTTAATGGCTGAATGGAATAAATAAATATTTCATTAACTTAACATACTTATAGGATAATTTTTACCGCGGGAAAAAGTCTTATTCCCACGGGTAAAACCAAAAACTACGCAGGCATACCACTAGTGAATTTATAATCTGCAAACCGTTTTCTCTCGCTACACCACTTTGTACACTCACCTATGTAATCAACTATGCTATAATCTGACTTCTAGATTGTTTCTGCAAATTTTTCATTTACTGATTGGTTAGTATTGAAAATATCACCAGACTTCGTTTGTATGCAGCGCACATTTACGCATTCGGACTTCTCTTAAGTATATTTCTCACTCAAATATGTATAGCAGTTTTTTTGGACTTCATAGACCAAGAGCTAGCTGTTATTACCTTTAAGTCGTCGGTCACGTAATTCTTCAAATAATTATATTTATTTGCCATAATGGAATCTGGTTATAAACGTATTTATGAACCGTTGTCAGTATTTTTACCGAGTTGAAGGATTCTATTGCTTCGGAACATCTTGCCTGGTATGAGAGTTTGTAAACTCTGTGGCCCTTAATTGTATGGGTCGTCAGTATGGTGAGCCACGCTGGAGGGCAGGGTAGGGAAGGCGAGTGGTCGTAGAGAGTTTCTTCTTCCAAGTTGTTTCTTTCTTGAGTGCTGGATCCGGAATGAATCTACGCCGATTTGGCGCCATTTTATATTATTTTCAAGCGACCACCCCTCCTTACCCCGCACTCTTGCCCTGAATACAAATCTCTTTATTTCTCATACAATCTTAATTTCTACGCTTACAAACCAATATAATTATATAGTTAAGATACTTATTTTCTTATTCTAAAAATAGCATGTGCATCATCCGCCGGTGCATAACAGAGTGCAGAACGAAAAGGAAAGGTACAATATTGTTAGCACTACCCTACTATGCCACCCTCGCTTGCCTATAAAAGCGGCGCGCAGCTCGGTTTGACATTCATTTGTCGGACAGCGCTCGAGGTGACAACATCGTGTTCTACGCGGCCCGTTGGTTCGAATATCTTTTCGTTAACTTTCTTTTTGTGATTGAGAGTGATTAGTGTTTTGTTTCAAGTGTTAATTAAGTAATTCCAGTAAAATCGTTTTGTTTGAGTTTGCAAATTATTTTTATAAATAAACGATTGTTTGGGTTTCTGTAAATTATCTTTTTTTTAAATAAATTTTACTTCTGATTGCCAAAAATATTTATATTACCCCGGCCCCCGATTCCTCATAACACAGGTTCCGGACGCCGGGGCCCCCCTCGCTCGCCTGTATGCGCTGACAGAGATGGAGCGTTCTGTCTCTTTCTAACACTTATTTCTAATAGCATTCTACCCCTTCTAATGAGGTAGTGAAGGTTATTGGCGTAATTTCTAATTGGAATTGATAAGTTCGAACTCGATTCTAATTGTTTTATTTACTTGTGCTATGCTTTAATTTTAATAGGGAAGTGTACCTAATCTAATCTGGGGTAGAAGTCACTAGAGAAATCAAATAAGAATCCTATTAGAACTATTTACACAACTTATGTGCTAAGCCCTAATTCTAATAAGACAAATTTATTTATTGAAATGAACACTTAACCTAAACTTATCCTACTAGTATAAAAGGGTATATAAAACGAAATAAACGAAGTAATGTAAAAAACTATGTACAAAGGTAGTCAATTCAGGTTCTGTCGTGCACATTTCTCCTGCCGTCGCAGCTCTGCGATCCAACCTGTAGCACGACGATCCTCTTGGTCGGTCTCCGGATACATGCCCGTTGCTGGTTACGACGTCCACGATCCTCACCTCGCCGTCTCGCCCTGGGTAGACCGCGACGATCCTTCCTGTCGGCCATGTGTTGCGGGGCAGGGTGGGGTCGCAGACGAGTACCAGGTCGCCGATAGTGTGCGCTGGTCGTGTGAGGCTCCCGCCGGTTTTGGAGTAGAGGCTGGTACTCTTTGACCTAGCGGCTCCAGAAGACGTCCGCCAGGCGTTGAGCGCGCTGCGCTTGCGCGCGGTGAGGTCGTTTGGGTCCCAACAGGATGTGGTTGGGTGTAAGCGCCTCCGGTTCTTCTGGAGTCACCGCCACGTGTGTGAGTGGGTGGGAGTTGACGGTGTTCTCCGACTCGACGAGCAGGGTGAGCAGTGTCTCGTCGCTAGGGTACTGCTCGTGGAGTTTGACGCGCAGTGCCTCCTTCACAGTGCGTACCATGCGCTCCCACACGCTGTCCATGAAGGGGGAGGCCGGGGGTAGGTAGCGGCAGGTGATGCGCCGCGCCGTCGCCTCCTCGCTGACCGCCGCCAGCGCGGCCTTGGCGAGCTCCTTCTCCACAGCCTTGAAGCACGTCGCGTTGTCACTCCATAGCTCCTTAGGCACTCCTCTTCGTGCCACGAACCTCCTCAGGTCGCCGGTTGCCGGAGAAGTAGGCTTCGCTCTTCGTATCTTGCATAGTTGATAGTGTTTGATGACGTTCACGCACCGTGGGTCGTATCTTGAGTACCCATAGTCGCTGCTGTAGCTCATTCACGACGGTTTCGATACCGCCATGTAGTCGCTCGTGTACGTGTTGTATGTACAGCCGCGTGAAGTAGTGTTTCCCGTCGAGTACGGTCGGGCTCGCAGTGTCTTCAACCATGTCAGGTGCTACGTGGATTCTTCCTTTGAGCCATCTTCGCCGACGACCACTGATAGCGCCGACAGCTTGTCTCCTGGCTGAGGCGCCGCGCCGCTCCTTACTCGACGTAAATCTTCGGAAAGACAATCTTCTTGTACAGGTTTCCACCATAGTTTCTCAGCGCGAATGAGTTAGTGCGCTTCGATACCGATGGTGTTGCTATCTCATTTCTTCACGTACGGTGTCTCGCTCTTGCGTGTTTTCTTATCAATCTTTCAATCAGAGTCGTTTTTATTGTTTTCTTTCGTTCGTTTGCGCTTCGTAGCCAATACTGTTTCATTTTTCTTCTTTCGACATAAATTGACAAACTGTAGCATGCGCACCGTAGCTCGTAGCAAAAGTGGGAACGACGAAAATCGCTTCATTCGAGGTAGGTGAGCGTGGTCAGGTCGCTGGTGGGTGACGTGACAAGTCCCCTCTCTTCTCCTGTCTTCGGTGCTTCTGTCTTCGTCTCTTGTGGCCATTCTCGTTCGTGGTTTCTAGGAAGCTCGGCCCGTTGTACCATCGGACCTCGTTCCCGCCGATAGAGACCGTGGCGCCGCCCGAGTTGGCGGAAAACTGCTGTACTACTGAATTTGTATTGGACACCCATCCGCATAGCTCGAAGCCGGCTTGCCGATGAATGTAGTCGACTGATTTCGATATTTCTTTGGCTTCTTTTTCGGTCGGAAAACTTGTTATGTAGTCGTCCATGTAGTGGTTCTTTTCAATGACTCGTGCGGCTGCAGGATACTTTTCTTTGAAGTCTGAATCATTTCTATGCTTCACGTATAGCGCGGTGCATGGTGATGACATCGCGCCGAAGATCACCGAAGTCATGCGGTACTCTCGCGGTCGCTGGTTCCCTCTCTCGTCGCCCCGCTATAGAAATCGTAGTGCCTCTCTGTCGTCCTCTTGAACTCATATTTGCATAAACATTAATTCCTTTATGTCAGCTGACACGGCGTGTTGGTGTTGACGAAATCGCATTACAACTCCCGGCAGAGATTGCACCAAGTCAGGACCGCAGAGTAGCATATCGTTCAGGCTGCGTCCGGCTGTCTTCGCTGTGGCGTTGTGTACTACTCTTATCTTCGGTTTCGCGGGGTTAATGACCGCGAAGTGGGGTAGGTACCATGTTTTATTTGGCACCGTCGGTGTGGTAGCTTCCTCGGCGTAGCCCAAAGTGAAGAGGGTTTGCATTCTTTCTTCATATTTCTTTTTCAGGTCTTCATCTCGGTCTAGTTTCTTCTCTAGGTTGTGCAGCCATTTGAGTGAGTTTTTGTAGTTGTTCGGAATCTTCATGTCGTCTTCTTTCCATATAAGTATTGTTTTGAAGCGTCTGTCGGGCAGGCGGTGACTGGTTTCATTCAATATCTTCAATGCGCGCTGCTCAGGGTCACCATTCTGTACTCGTTTTTCTATCCCGATAGATTCAAACTCGAAATAATTCTTCATCATCTTCTTTCGTGTATAGTTATTGAAATTATATATTTTCATTAATAACGCTGTGTAAGGAAAAGTATCATTTTACTATGGGAGCAAACCGTTATGGGAGTTACAACTCTTTGCGTTCTACCTATCTATCTCAAGAACGGTTAACTATTATAAATGACCAAATTTGAAGAAAATTTAAAGTTCTACAATTTTTTTTAAAACTTCAAAGGTCATTTAGAGCATAGAAAAGAAGATATTTCCTAAAGACCTGTTTTTTGACATTTTTGACCTTGAATCTTTTGACCTGCATAAACGAGATTTTATGTGACATTTGACCTAACGTATAGGATGTCATAACGATGATTTAAAGAAGTTTGTAGCTTATTATCTCTCATTCCGAGGTTGACCCTTTTTTTCACCTAATTTTCCTGGGGTACTCGGAGAAACAGTGATAATGAAAAACAAAACGGAACAAAACATTAAATTTGAAACGTAGGCAGGAACATACCAGAAGTATGAGAGAAAATAAAAGGTAATAAGTTGTAAATAATTTTCCAGCACTCTGTAACCTAAACCTGCATATACGTTTAAGACGCTGTGCAATAATGAACTACTTAAGTCACACTTATCGTAATGTACTAATGTAAATAAATGTTGATTTTAGGTCGTAAGATAAATATTATTAGTGATTTTGTAAATAAATGTTGATAAAATTCATTCATACCTGTTATAATATCCTGCATCATCCTCATCCTTCAATGCTATGCCATGCATCTGAGGGATGCGAGGTATTTTAGAATTACCTATGGATTTAAAAATAGGTTTATGAGTGTTATACAACTTCTCAACCTGAAAGTTCTTGTGGTATCGAGAATAACTGAGATTATTGCAGTATTACGAAACTTATTTTTTCACGTTCTTCTTACATTTTTGTTGACGGCGTAAAATAACTTCCAGGTTTCATCTAGATAGTCGGTATGTTTTGACCATAGAATGTTTTGACTTGTATTATATCAATTACAAGTACAAAATAAGAAGTTGAATTGATTTGATTACGGGACCTAATGACGTAAAGTTACCAACAGGTAGCTCTCGTACTATAAAGTAAAACAAAATCCTGTAATGATAGTTTTTTTCCTTCTAGATAGGTACAGTGATTTTCGGTATGATATTAATGAGTTTTAAGTTTTTTAAGTGAAATCAATTAAAGAGTATCGTTAGTTAGGTATTGTTTCTATCTATAAATTGGTTGTCCGTAATTGATCCTGTAATAAATTAATAATTGATCAAGGAGGATAAATAGAACGATACTTAATTATGATATATTGTGTTTTTTCATACGACAAAAGGTACTAATAATATCTTAACAGGGAAGCGTCTTCTATGCATTTTGAGTGATTTGATTTTCGCGGGCTAGTGCGCGACGATGTTCGGTAGCGGGACGCGGGGCGCTTGCTGCGACTAAGCCACGCCCATTTCGCTTCAATTATTTTTCGACATAGGCCCTTAACGAAAAAGCGGTAGGTAGTTATGCCGTTATATTAGTTCAGAAGCACGTTACACGGCTTTATCACGCCTTTTATCTCGTTCGTTCATGTGAAAATAGAAAGAGAGCGAAGGTGTGTTAACGCTATAATATCACGGTGCCATGCTACCCAATAAATCCGAAGCGAATCGAAGAACGCTAGAAATCGTAGGTACCGAACGAACGTGTGTGCCGTGCTGTGCGTGCGTATGCCCCCCGCCCACCGCGCTGCGCCGCGCCGCGCCGCCGCGCTTCCACCGCAACCATTGTTTTTGTATTTTATATTCATATAAGTAAATATCGTGGATGAAAATGACACAAATTTATAATGTCGATTTTTCATGCATTTATGATATTGAATATAAAACTCGAATAATTGTAATATTTTTTTGAAGCGATTACAGCTTGGAAACACAAAATAAATAAAAATCTTAAAATTGCGTGCCCTAATTTGGCACAAATTTGATAAATAGGCATATGTAAGTGATCTGAGAAAGGAAATACCTATTTCACTAATTTGAAATTTTTTTTTGCTCTGTTTTTACATGATGACCCTATGTCAGTTTGCACTGGACGAAGATGACACAAACTGTGTTTTCACACTCCGCAGGTTACCCTAGATATGATACCATAATTATTTTAAACTTTAAATAAATTTTGCCAGTTTGGATTTGAATAAAAAGAATCAACCACAAATCATCAAATTACTGAAAATGCAAGTAACAGAAGTGACACAAAACTCGATAATAAGCTTCATATGTACAACTGTATCCACAGGCAAGAAATAAGCAACTTTAGAATTATTGAAACTTATGACATCAAAATAGGCCAGCGCTATCGGACTAATTAAAGATATTTACAAAAAAAAGATTATGATATGGTTTTTAGATATCCCTGTCACGTAATCAATCTTTTTTAGAATTTCTGTCGGTCTGTTTGTGTGTTTGTTTGTGCTAGCATCACGCAAAAATTGCTGAACCGATTTTGAGGATTTTTTTTTGTTTTTTTAGTTTCTGATCTGACTTAAAATCTGGTAAAGTTAGTGGTAGTTAGATAAATAAGATATTGCTTTATCACTGTCCAGAGTTAGGCGTTATAAAATTGTTTCGGTTTACAGGATGTAAACTTAAATTCGTTACATACTTTAAGGGTTGCTTCAGATCATCAAGCTGAATAACTTTTAGGGGACCAACATTGAAATCTGCTGTTCCATAGAAAATGTCAATAGCACCTGGGCAAAAATTTATGTAGTTGGATCGATTATTTAATATGGTGGGTTTTATCAGCACTTGTTTTTGTCTGCATGGAAACCCTTTTTTTGTCTATTTAATTTCATTTGATTGCCATTCTAATAAAATGCAATACAATAATGAATAATTTTAGTAAAAGTTGTTCAGTATGATGGTCTGAAGCAATTCTTAAAGTAAAGTATGTAACAATTTTAGACCCTGTATAACAGTATGTAGTAGCATTGTAATGCAAACAGCTCAAGTGTTATTCCATTCAGATTCGATTGGCTTAGGATGTTGACAAAGACACAAACGATTACTACTGATCTTAACAAATCATATACGTAAACACAAACAAATCGTAAAATACAAAGTGTCCTACCTATTGACTATTACATTGCGTTTAGTGCTCTAGGTACCAGTGTAAAATGTCGACTTTGCCAGTCATCTCTTAGTTCTGAATAAAAGAAACGATTCTCTTCCAGTAAACCTCATTCATTCCGCCGTGGCTCCATAACCTCTGGCCGAGAAATGTTGACGCTTCCCGGAACACCGTCTTTTGTGCTTAATTTGTAGACGTAGTTGCACTGAATTAAGAATCAAATAATAACGTCGGTTATCCTTTGAACTTCGTTAATTTAGCGTACTTGAAATTAATTTTTAATTTTATATTTTTGTTTTGAGGCTGAAGAATTATAATCTTCTTTATTAACCGTCGCATTAGTAGGTATAATCTGACCTTTGAATTATCTAAGGATTTGAAATAGCGAAGTAAATAAACTTTAGCAAATTCGAGCTGTGTAGCCATCTGAGGATGCAATTTTAGTTTGACTGTGTCAAAATATTCAAAATTAACTTAAGTATGTGAAGTAGGTACTAGCCGTGGTGGTCGAGTGGCGAGCAACCTTGCTGCCGTGTAGGAGGTCCCCTTCCAGGCTGACTCGTACCAATGCAATGAGTTTTTCGGAATTTATTGATCGATTTTTAACACCACTTCACTTTTCGGTGAAGGAAAACGTGAGGAAACTTGCATGTTTTAATTTCGAGGCATGTATTGTACTCACTGTCCACTACAAGTGGCGACGGGCTCACTCCCCGTCACACTGGACAGAGTTTCGGTACTACTAGTTAAACGTGGATGTTCTAAGGTTTCAGAACATCACTGACTACCCCTCGGGTAATGTAGTCGTAAGCATATGCTATAAAGTACTAATTTGCTTTTTGCACACCACCGACATTAACCTACAAAACTTTCTGTCCTCTAAGCGTTCAAAGGACAAAATCAGCTACAAAATTAAATAATAAATAACAGTTAACTTCCACTACCGGCTCGGGTTTAAAGAAAAACGAAGTAAAACTCAGGGAAAATCAGAACGTTTATTTTACTAGTTTGGTTAGAGATGTCGCCGAGTGTTATAATGACCACCGATTTGTTCTCAGAAGAGTCCTGCTCTAGGCATTAATGTAAATGACTGCTTCAAACCCTTTTTTTTGAGTGATAGTTGAGTGAAGCATTGAGCTGTACTTATTTTAAAGGTATGATTAAATCAACGCAGTTTGCGGCAGTGCATTGTAGCTGACTGATAATATAAATTGAACATAAAATCAACTTCGAGAACGCATATTGGTAAAATTTTCAATATTGGATACTAAACCTACTTTCTAAAGAAAAACGAATGTGACAAACTCGCGATCAAAGATAATGTCGATTTTACAATTTTTGTTAGTAAAAATTATGGTAGTTTTTGTATGCAACCTGCTGGCTTGGCCGGTGAAGTAAAATAACATCGAGGATTCCGAAATACTTTAATTTCGATGCCGTGTCCATTAAAATCACGATATATTTGATTAAAATATTGACGAGCTGACATTAATACTATGAGTAAATCATACGAAATGGATTTTAATGGAGATGCTATACTTGAAACCTCTTGTTATGAATATCATTAGAAAAGAAAACTGTAGATATAGGAAGGCTATGAAAATATTCTGACAGCAAGTTGATGAATAATTTGCCTCCACCAATGTATAACTGGGCCCGCGTGGTGGATTATAGCTTACCTCTAGTTCGTGAGAGGAGGCCTTTCTCTTGCAGTGGAATCCTACAGGCTATAACATACTTTTTAACACTTAAATAAAAATGCATTATCTTAACCTCAAGTAACATCCCCGTTAATTACATTTTATATTAAATTAAAAAGAGAAGTAAGCGGAACCTTGGAGCTAGCTGTAAGTACTAACAAGAAGGAATATTCTTTGTTACATAACTTCATAATACAGTTGTTTGCAGATAGGGTTGACAGTCTACACTGCAAGTTTGTGAAGAGCCGGGAGAATTTCTTTTGTATCAGTGGTATAAAATGTGGCATCTCTTTACAGAGCACATGTTCGTCCAGTGCATTTTGTCCTACCGGTAGCGCCAAATACATAATATGTTTACCACAATAAAGTTAGCAATGAGCTGAGTGTTAGGCTACCTAAGTACCTTACCTATACATAGAGTGGATTTTAACCTTTAAAAATATTCCACTTTTACGTATTGTAATTGTAGGTACATTTCATAATTTGTATCAACAAATTTTAAAGGAAGGGCGAAACTGAATTCAATGATTAAGACGAATATTAGTATTTTTTAGGAGTGTTAGTTTAATTATTGTATAAAAATACATGTTTGAGACTTGAACGTAAAAAATCGAGCGATAACTTGTGCGGTAGCAACCCTGTTCCAAAGTAAAAAACTTGAGGAAATCTACTAGTAGCCGCAACGGGAGCCGTTATATTTATTATCTTCTAATGCAATTGCTTAGTTAGACAGTAAATGTTAACCTATTTTTAGTTTAGACTTATTTTTAACGATGATTTATGAAATAGATACTTTTCCTACCTTACTTACCGTAAGGAAATAAAAGAATGCATCAAAATTAAGTTTGTTGTCATTTTGCAGCAGCAGACAGTAAGTTGTGTCTAATCGAAGGAAAATAAATAATATTTGGGTAAGAGTATAGGCATGTATAGGTATAAGGTTAAAGAAATGAGATCTACTCTCAGTTCTATCTTTTTGTCCTATCTAGGGTGATATTTTATACATGAAAATTATTTGACATGACCATGTGCTACGGACGAACACCAACCCATTCTTGGCCATTAAAGGGCCATAGAATATTTTCTATGAGAAACGCGATTGCCCGTGCTCTGAAAAGTGCGTGCGTGTGCCGTATTTTCGATTAAAAAGAATCAATAAAAATACTTTTTATAGAATTTTTTTATGATTTCACTTTATAAACGAATAGTGAATATGTAAGTAAAATTCCAGTAATTATAAACGGTTGCAAATCATTCTAGTTTGAGAAAAAAACGCAAAAAAATTAAGAATGAGTTTCGATCGTGTATTCAATTTATGATTTCACTAGATAAACTATCCAAGAACATTGTGTATTTTTTTCGTTTCGGTAACTTGCATAAATCTTGTAGAAAAACGAAAAATAAAAGACCGCTTCCCAGGGACTTCTGGGACGTATTGCCCGTATTTGTGAACACTTTCCAAATTTTCAGGGGTGGTTCGGACCATAAAACTGATCAACTTTTACTATGTGAGCAAAGTTTTTGGGTTATGGGGCATTGCAGTTTAGTATAAAACAACTGATTTTTTTTGCGAATTCACGTTTGCTCCCATGGTAAAAGTTTTTCTTTTTAACCCTGAAAATATGGAAAATGTGCAAAATCACCTAGTTTAGGTAAATTTTCCTTTAACGCTAAATAATACTTATAATAATGTCAACTTCTTGTTTTTGGTTTACCCTAAGCTCTCCGACGTGAAAACAAAGTCCTTCTATTACAAGAAGGGTAATCACGAAATGGTTCCTGAGCAATAACTCCGTCCAATAATCCTTTACGACGAACAGTGGAACAACGCCCGGCGTTATGGCATATTCCTGAGCTGAGTTTCCTCAATCATTTGTCTCTTTAGCGCCATCGACTTAAACGTGAGTTCATTTCTGCCTACAACCATTTGCCCGTTTGATGGTCTTCAGGAGACTTTTCGCATTTTCATTTCATAACAACAATATTATCTAATATAACCTCTTATATGTAATTCTGGAAAGTTTTAGTTGACGTTTCGCATAATGAGAGGTAAGAGAGAGGCTCACGAGTAGACGTCTTTCTAATTACATAACGTAACATTGTCAGGACCATCAGTCATTTTTAACCTCCGACGCAAAAAGAGGGGTGTTATAACTTTGACGCCTATGTCGGTCTGTCTGTCCGTGGCATCGTAGCTCCCAAACGGGTTAAATTACAAATTTAAAAAGCCCTCAACGCTAAAAACAAACAAATAAAAAGTTAAAAATAATTCGGTCACCTATTGCTTTTGATGTTTTCATGTAAGAAAATATATGTTTTACTTTTTAATCATCGAGTTTATACCTAATACCTAAGTCTTTTTACAGACGCTTGCTTAACAAAACATGGGACAAAAACTTTTTGTCAGACAAGTTTAGAATATCCTCTGGTATCGCCTGCTACAATAATTCTGACTCATACAATATGTAAACGAACTAAAGACAAACCTTTAAACCACGTACTCTACCCATCAACCTGAACAAATTTTACTATGGGAGCAAATCTGTCAGAACAAAAAATAACAGCTGTTTCATACGTTTAAGTCGTGTAGGCATTGTACGTTGCAGTTTTTGCGCTAGAGGTTTGCTCCCATACTAAAAGTTGTTCAGGTTGATAGGTAGAGTACGTGCATTAAAGGTTTGCCTTTAGTTTACATACTGTATCCATACTTGAAAGATTTATTTACAGAAACGCACCATCAAATCAATCAAACGAAAATGCCGGAAGCCGCCAATTCGCAGAAGGAAACCGAATCGATCTATAACAGTTTCCTTTTATCTATCGCAAGCCATGGGTTATGGCAACATCGGGAGAGAACTGGGGAAAACTACCGTTTAGTAGGTCAAGTGTCATAGAACCTCCTGGGACCGTCGCCCCATCTGCAATACCTAAGCATAAATATATCACAGATAGGTAGCGATAATAGCCCATTACCGGCCCATATTGGATCACTTATCACGACATATTTCGTCATTTGTATTGCAATTATTTCATACTATACGTGGCCTCATCAATCAGTCATAAAGCGATACGGAACGTAAATACGGAATCATTGGGAATAAAGCGTCAAGCACACGGTTGGAAATAGTAAAATTGTGATAGTGCCCGCAAACGTTGCTTGCTTGATATCAAATATTTATGCGCGCGGGCGTGGAAAGCCGCCGGCAGCAAGCGACTCGCAATGGGGTGGAAAACCTGTATAAAGGTAAATTCAAACTAACGCGGTATGCGGTCGCCGTCTAGACACGGATACATACAAATTATCGCGCACCTATGCATTTGAAGCTTTATTTTTAATTCAAATTTTAAGTGAACTTTACGGTATTCATTATAGTATTCTGTGTTAAACTAGAAGTTTTAATATAGCTGGAACAAGTTAACAATCGCCACCGCAAACTTCGTTGGTTTGAGGATTTTTCACAATTTTTAAAGTTTGTTGCGAAATAATAGTTAGATAATTTTGCTAATTTTTAGGGCTCTTTACCCAAAGGTTGCCAACGGGGCCCTATTCATAAGCCTACGCTGTCCGTCCGTCCGTCGGTCCTGGCAGCAGAGGGCTGTATCTATTGAACCGTAACTATAGTATCAATTATTTTATTAAATAGACTATGTATCATTGTATACATAACTTTAGCTTAAGAATTTATATTGTAATAGTTATTAAGTCGTGTTATGTTGTAGAGTTTCTGGCCGCATCTTCTCGACAGCGACAACACGTTCCGACGCGGTGGTAGCTTTAAAAAAGATTTGACGTTTGATAAGTGTGCTGCAAGCTCCTATATTGAATAAATTATATTGACTTTGACTTTGACGTAAAAGGTAGAGATTTGAAATTTTCACAGAATATGTGTTATTAGTTTGGATTTGGTATCAAATAATAAAAAATATAAAAAGTACAATATTAAGGGCAACCCATACAAGGAACGGATTCTTCAAGGTTTTTTGTTTTTGCCTGATAGTAAAAACGGCAATACCTACAAGCTTGAAACTTTGTGTGATTATAGTGCATAATTTAAGGTAAAATAAAAAATAATGAAAACCGGCCGGCCGGTTTTTTATACAAGGTGTTACAAACATACAAATAAACATTTAAAAGGTTGGTTTAGACCATCAAACTGAACAACTTTCACAACGGGACCAATATCAAAATCGCGAAAAAAATCGCATGTTCCATACGAAACTATAAATCTACTCGAGCTAAGTGTATGGGACAGCAGATTTTTTTTTTCATGATCTATTTTGGTCCCATATTGAAAGTTGTTCATTTTGATGGTCTAAACAACCCCCTTAAAAGTTTAAAATGTTTATTTTATTTTTGTAACACCTTGTAAAAGCTTTGTATGACAATCTCCAAATGGTTTTCGAATCTTGGTACCTTTCCTAAAATGAAATGATGTCCATTCGTTTCGTCATCTACTTCAGATTCAAAGTGATAACTTCAAAGATTTCATTGAATTGACTTTAGTCTTTACGTAACCGTATCAGCATTTTATTTGGAAAAGGTAAATAAAATCCATTGAGCGATCGCCGGCCTAAACTCCTACTTATAACTAAAGCCATGCCTTCGGTTCTACGAAAAATGGTTATTGTCAGCCGATTTATATTGGAATAAATCGGTTTGTTGGATAAAACCCACTCTTATTTAACGTAAAAATAAGGCAATTTTACTGCTTTCGCTGAAATATTCGTTTATAATTTTTATATCTTAGATTCTTAGATAACTACATACTGAAAACCATAATTTACATCCGCTGTGCCATTGCCACTGCATTTCTTGAGTTAAAAGCATCGACTATAGATACCTATACGAGGTGTTACAAAAGTAAAAATAAACATTTAAAACTTTTAAGGGGGTTATTTAGACCTTCAAACTGAACAACTTTCACTATGAGACCAACATCGAAATCGCGAAAAAAATCTGCTGTCCCATACATTTGGCTCCAGTAAATTTGTAGTTTAGTATGGAACATCAGATTTTTTTTTCGCGATTTCGATTTTGGTCCTGTAGTGAAAGTTGTTCAGTTTGATGATCTAAACCACCCCCTTTAATGTTTATTTGTATTTTTGTAACACCTTGTATGTATAAAAATAATAAAATTGCAAACTTGGCGTGGATGTACATTAAGGCGTATCCGCCCGGGAACACGACTCTTCATACTAATCGATGCGCGTGGCTCACAATTTAGCCGTTTTCTTTGAAAAATTAGATTAGTTTTTATGAATGTTCAAAAAATAAGAAAACCAAATCATTCTATGTTGAATTGTGAAGTATATCGTAATTTTTTATTTTCTTCCGATCAAAAATGTAAGAGTAAAATATTTAGAATTGGGAAAAAAGGGGTGACTTTAGATTCCTTTTTCTTCAGTTTTATTAATTAAAATGGATATCGAGAAAAACCAAATCACTTCTCATGTCCTGTAGATTGTTTAGTTTTGATTTCTGCTTAAAAAGTGTCATACTTAATGTATAAAATGGTTACAAAGTTACCAAATTTTACGGTCAAATCGGGCGGTAGAGACTTAAAGATATTTGCAAAAATAGTAATTGGATTAACATTTAGGCTTTATTTCATGGTAATCGGCTCATTCAATCAAAAGTATGAAGTCACGAGCGCAGCTAGTTTATTTACTAATATGTACCTAAGTATAAGACACGTCCTGTAGATCATAGAGATAGCATTATTTTCCATTGAGAATAAAAACAGCGTTTCGTAAAAAAGATATTTACGAAAAAGCTACAAACAACCGGAAACAGATATTTAGCGGGTAAAATAAAAATTCTGTTCGCGTAAAGGAATATTGCGTTCATAATAAGCCTCTCCTGGACGGCCTAGATATTTTAATTCAAGCCTCGTGCCTACTTCATTTTATTTTTAGACAAAAGCGCGCTATGCATATTGAGTTCTGTGACTTTTAAATACCGAAATCATTGTAGAGACGTAACGTTTTTTTAAATCGTTATTTTATTAATTAATAAATATTTTCTAAAGATGGTAATACCTCTAGGTCTACAGGAAGTGCTATCTACACTAGGTATTATAAAACTATAACAAAAGTTACGATATGGTATTTAGGTGTCCCTTATAACAGAATTTTTAGTCTGTTTGTTTGTTCAAGCATCACGCAAATATAACTGAACTGATTTTGATAAAACTTTATATGTTTGAAAGCTTATGATTAGACTTAAAAACTGGTGTATATCTTATCTCGCTGCGATGACGGGAACTATTGCGGACGAAGTCGTGGACAAACACTAGAGAAGTGAATAAAATCCTTTGAAATCAAGAAAAAAAAAGTGACCGTAACTTTAAAAGCAGAAGAGAAAAACGTTACCTATTTAATTTCTGAAACGGACGTAAGGACATTACATTCAAGCTAATTCAGAGACGCCAAGAGACCGGAAGAAAATTCTCGCAGTTCTAAAGTCCCAGTTTTAACATTTCCAAGTGCAAACAAGTCTGTAAAACTTGTTCCACTGTGTGGGACCACACGGGACGTGTTTATTGCAAATAAGAGCTCAGCACGATAGTGGAACTGAACTGAACGGGGATTCCGTGTAGTGAGCGCCGTGTTTTGATATCGTTCCTATTACATAGTTTGTTTTCTTGATGGATGTTGAGCAGTATATCCTCGTGAGAGTGCATAAACAGATTCTATGTGCTTGGGCTGTGGAGTTTAATATCTGCTATCTATCTTATCTATGCGGTAATGGCTAGGAAAGAGTCTCTTTTGTTAGATAGTCCAAGAAATTGTGTATATTCCTATTTACTGTGGCATACCTGGATAATGTTTTGCTGGCTTATGTACCGCCAAAGAGCGAACCGAAATTTGAGTTTGTTTGTTCGTTCGCGCATCACGCGAAAACTACTGGACCGATTTTGATGAAACTTGTGTCTTAAAGCTCATGATTAGACTTAAAATCTGGTATATCCTTTATCTCGCTATGATGACGGGAACTCGTGCTGACGAAGTACACACATACTCAAAAGCTTTCAATTCTCTGCCCTAACCACTCTGACCTCTCCATACGCTCGAGATATGCCGAAACATACAATTACAATGTAGAAACGAAACCAAATAGATATCAGGTACACACGGCGATACATCAAGTAAAACCATAATAAGCTGGCCGCGCGTATGTAGAGTAGTGTAGAACGTCGCTCGGCCAGCTTATATTGGTTTTTCGTACCTTGATGTGTTGCCGTGTGTACATCTCCATCTACAATACACTGTGACATCAACATTAGCACAGAATAATAAGGTTTAACAAAATTAGCTGAAACTATTTTAAGGCGATGATCAGACCATCAAACTGAACACCTTTCTCTATGAGACCAATATCGAAAACGCGAAAAAAATCAGTTGTCCCATACAAAACTGCAAACATAACTTGATTCAAATGTATGGAACAGCTGTTTTTTCTTTCGATGATGACGAATGATGGTGTGATCATCCCCTTAAAATAGTTTCAGCTAATTTTGATAGACCTTATAGTATAAGAGTAAAAACATTAGTCCAATTAATCCTATATTATAATCTAGCTTTAATGTCCGTATTATGTTGACGAAGACTGTGGCAGTTGATGTACTAATAAAGAGTAATTTTATTATGTTAAAATTAGCCAGGAGTGATTTATTCAAACAGACAAGCAAAAGAATTAATTACTTAACCAACCGGCGGGAGTGAAAGAACTTTCTGACGTCGTCACTGTTCCAAATGAAGTCTCGCCAATCTACCAATTTTCATACTTATGCTATGGACATTAAAGTTCTGTTAAGAGACTTTGGAATTAACTGTAGCGTATAAAATGAGCTCAACGGTGGTGCTCTCTACTACTTTATTCTACCTTTTGACATTAACCAAGGATTTTTAAGTCAGCCACTTTTATAATTTACTTTTGCACACAAAATTACTGTTTCATCTTTTTTATGAACCTGACAAATAGTGTTCGTTACTAATCAATTGGAGAGTTAGCCGTCAGTTGCACATAACAGAGAGGATTGGAGATTAAAAGGGGAGGCCTTTGCCCAGCAGTGGGACATTGAACAGGATACGTAAAAAAAAAGAAATCAATTAATTTTTGGAGTTCATTTTGGTGCACTGATTGTTTACCACGCCGGACTGCCAAACCTGGGTCTTGGGTTCGAACACCGGTTCGGTCATGGATGTTATATTTTTGTGTCGTTGTTGTATGGTTTCCACAATAAAAAGCCTATTGTGCTGAAATGGGATTAATGTAGGTATGTGCCTGTGAGCGTTATGTTTTAATTTATGTTATTGTATAGTCCGAATCGAAGTTTGTTACCTATTTTATTTATTTTTTAACACTTCAGTTTACATTGTCTTATATTAACTTTAATATGTAATGTAAAATTAATATGAAAACCTAAAATTCATAAAAAGATATGTATGTGTGTATATACAACGTGTTAATGAATAAGCGCAAAACCTCATACACCCCAACTGATTTATGACAAAATAATTAGATTGAAACAATAATTTCATTATTTGATGGTTAACATTGTAAGTTATTCGCATTTTAAGTTTTAAGAAAAAAATGATTTGTTATCATTTCAGCAATGTAGAAAGCGTTAACGTGCTCATGTATACATTTTAAGAATCTTGTTATAGTGGTAAGTATGGTGAGAGTGCCCGAGCGGTGGGTTGAGATCGAGTTCCGAAAATTTAAAATTTTACGAACAAAATATTAAATATTTTGAAAAAAATAACCTATGTTGAAACCATGATAGTTCGATTCTGCTCTCGATTCCAAACAAACTACTTTCTTGTTTTGCGTTAATTCATTACCACGTTGTATACAGGGTCCTTCTCAATATGCTGACACTTTTTAAGGGGATCATCAGACCATCAAACTGAACAACTTTCTCTATGGCATCAACATCGACCTTTGTACATGTTTCCTCGACTTTGTATATTATTATGTCTTTGTGTACAATCAAGTGTTATAATATAATATCGATCTCGCGAAAAAAAACCATTCTTCCATACAAAACTGCAAACCTACTCGAGCCAAATGTATGGGACAGATGATTTGTCGCGATTTCAATGTTGGTCCTATAGAGAGAGTTGTTATCTGACTCTCTAAACTCGTGGAAGTGTAAATCGGGCTTGAGTGAGGTTTCCATGCGAATGCGGTAGAAGGTAACTAACCTGGTTCATGATGCGCAGACGGCGATGGTGCAGAGAATGCGCTGGAGCAGCCTGCTGCACGACGCGCCAGTCCTCCCAGCTCGGGAACTGTACACAGAGTGACATCAAACATTTAATCAGATTTTATGACTAACACAAAAATATTTGGGAATTAACTATAGAGGGTAATACCCAGCCACGTCACTCGGGTTTTTGTAGGTTTTTGACAAGATAGTAGACGGACTGAGCGGCGTGCACTCCATATAGACAAAAAAACAATGAAACCACAGCATTTATGAATTTTGTTTATACTGTAGGACTTTGATTTATATAAATACTGGTAATTAAACAATCAAACGTAATTCAGAAAATAAAATGCGGTAAGTGCTAGAAATAATTATAGTTTCACTCCATTTTTGTCTGTATGGAGTGCACGCTACTGGACTTTAGACCGTAACCGTAAAGTGTAGGCACAGAATATGTTATAGTATAAAATATAGTTGACGTAGATTTTAATAATGCATTCTATTTTTTTACGTACTTTTTGTTACTCAATTAAAGTATCTAGGTATATTATAAAAGGGTACGAACGTGACTACGCCCTATTTTTAACTTTGAGCGCAGATATCTCGAGACTGAAGCATTATAACAATTTAGTTTCTATGGAAGTTTTGTTCCAATGGACAATACCTATTCAACGACACCTCATTCGATTTGTTCAAAAAATGTTCAAAATTAGGGAAGTACAATAAAATTCGGGACATACAGACAGACAGGCTGAATGGACGGAAGTATAAGGGTTCCTTATACTTCGGGTTGACTAAAAACCTAGTCGACCCAATTCGTATTCATATTCATACATTTATTGCTTTTCTATATGTTAGTTTTTCATGGTTTTAGGTTAGAAGGTACAAGACATAGAAACCCTGTAAGGGCACTGCAACACAGAACGTACACTATTTGTACCTATAGCACCGCTGCTGATTTTTCCCCGTGAATTCAATGTTGGTCTCATACTAAAAGTTGTTCAGTTTGATGTTCTGAAGCAGCACTTAAGGGGGCACCGACCCTCCAGTGCTGCTGCATCAATTTTATTTATTTAATTATATAAAATTTCCACAAAATATGAAAATCATATTGCTGATCCTCAATTTATCGAAACATTACGGGCTACTATGTTTCATGTTTGTAGTTACTGTCTTTAAAACCGCGAAAAGTTACAATCTTAATATCCCGATAAATGAAAATCATCAATAACTACAATGTGACATTGTTTTTTTTTTTGGAAATGTATAATTGTGAAGAAATTTAAAAAATAGTATTGAGGTTAGCACCGGAGGCTCGGTATCCTTTTAAAGTGTGTTAAGCATTTAAGTTTAGTGTGTTAAGCATTAAATAGTGATGCCATAGATTAGTTGTAAAACAAAGCTTAATCACTTGGAGCTTAGTAACTTTGTAGGTTAAGTTAACTCATTGTAGCACTTAAATTAGCACGCGCCAATACACCACATTTAATTAACTAAATGAACGAAGCGAACCAAAATCAATTATATTACAATTAACATTGCTATAATTAATGTTGTTGGTTAGAAGCACCGATTTTTATTTATATATATTTTCGTCCGTGACATCATCACTTGACGTTCAATGGAAAAAATCAGAAACAATTAGTGATGGCAGTTGTCAGAGGATGTCGAAAGATTGAATTTGTTCGCCATTCTGTATGGTAATCAGACTGTTTGATTTTTACTAAAATGTTTTCAAGAATATTGTGCGTTTCCGACTCATGTCTCAAAAAGTCGATTCATTGTTTTTTTTACATTTATATAAACGTTATTTTATGTAACCTGTATTTTCAACCGTGTAAAAAACTCCCTAACGGATTTTACGCGATTGCTAAAATAAATTTTATGAAACATACAAAATATAAAACGATCCATTTGATTTTAAGTAAAGGCAGTTCTTATAATAAATATAATATACTGGATATGCAATATCATATCATTGAAAACAATGTTCCTGAAAGTTGGGGTTTTAGAAAATATACCCTTAACTAACTTTTAGATTCTGTGGGTGGCTTGAAACAACTATTATTTAGGCTTCTTGCATGCAGATTATAATTTGTGCATGTTGTATTGTTGTATAATGTTGTAAATAAATAAATTATGCGATTTTTGTGCATTGTCATTGACGACTTTGATTCTTTTAACTGACTTAAACAAGAGTAAAGTTAAAAAAAAAGTTTATCCATAAGAAAATCCTCAAAATTAAAACCAAAAAAATTGTTTTACCATACAAACTAAATATTAAAATCTCTGTCGGACACAATGTAAATAAATGTTTGTTTTACTTTTTAACTCTCTTTAAGATGTGATTGTCGAATGAAAAATCACTGACCATTTCATAGCGGACCTCTATGCATTTATTGACCTTAAATACCTTAAAGAGAGTTAAAAAGTAAAACAAACATTTGTTTACATCAAAAATAATAAGTAATCGAATTATTTTGCACTTTTTACACGTAAGTTTTTAGCATTGGGAGTTTTTTTAATTTGTAATGTTACTCTTTCCCGAGGACGAATGACTTTTTCTCGGTGGTAAAACAAACAGGGGCACCGAAATGAACGAGAATTAATGAAATAGGATTTCGGTAAGCTATGAAAATTGTGCTCTCAAATTTGAATTATCCTGAGATGGATGTTAAATAATTCAGAGCGGTTTGTAATTTAAACCAGAGTCAAACTTTTTGAGGATTCTGGATTAATTTTGTATTAATTTATGCTTTTTGATTTGTGTTATATCCATAAACTAAACAACCTTTACTACGGATGAGCATATGCTCACGACTATATTCCCCGAGAGGGTAGTCAGAGATATTCTGAAAACCTCAGAACATCCACATTTCACCAGTAGTACCGAAACTCTGTCCAGTGTGACGGGGGATGAGCCCGTCGCCACTTGTAATGGAAAGTGGGTACAATACATGCCTCGAAATTGAAGCATGCAGGTTTCCTCACGATGTTTTCCTTCACCGAAAAGCCAGTGGTGTTACAAATCGTACACTACGGATGACATTGAAGATATTTAAAAAAAAAAATGTTACCAACGGTAGGTTTACCGTATTTTTGTCTGTTTATTTGTTTGTTCGAGCATCACGCATCAACTATAGGACCGATTTTGTGTTTAAAAGCTTATGATTAGACTTAAGGGTATAAGTCTGGTTATATTTTCAATACTATGTATATATAATACTATCGATGTATGTAATGTAATTTTTCAGAAACAATCTAGAAACTAATCTCTATGCTTGTATGTTGTCCTATTTTCGTTAAAGTGTATAGTTTTAAATTTAAAGAGCTTCAAAGTGCTACAAATCTTAAATTAATCCTAGCATTGAAACTGTATATTTTAACGAAAATCGGACAACATACTAGCATATATATTTATTTATAGATTGTTTCTGCAAAATTTCATTGACTTTAATTGGTTAGTATTGAAAATATAACCAGAATTCGTTTGTATACAGCGCGCATAAGCGCGTTCGAAATAAACTTCTCTCAAAAACTGGTGTAAGTATAGGTATATTTTGTCTCACTGCGATGAAGGAAGCCGGTGCGGACGAAGTCGCGGCCAGAATCTAGTCTAGTTTGTTTAACAAAATTCTAAGAGTGTTTCAACAAACTAATTTAATTACTAATCAGACTAGGTAGATACAATGCTACATTTACACAAACTATTCCATGAATATAGGACATACCCCACCTCCTGCCGCCTAGTGGGTGGTTACAAAAATACTCTTTGTTCTCGCAATTCCGCTCCAGAAAATAACAGTTCTTTGTGATATTACAATGAAATACCAGATCTATGGGAAGGATATTAAATTGAATATCAAACAATTTCGATAGTGCTGATTTCGGTCTGGCGGGTGCTTAGATAAGTGGCCGCTATTTAATATCAGGATAGGGCGAGTTGGAAGCTTGCCATCCGTCGACCGACTACTTGGACCGGGCTATCACAAAAACGTTAGTACAATATATAAGTGGTAAGCGGAATTGGTTAATTCAAAACCTTTCATTTATGGCTTTAGCTTATTGAGCATTGATCTGAAATATCATAAAGATTCGGTATTATTAAAACCGAGCAAGTGCGAGGGCAAGGGCTATTGGCGCACCGAGGTTTCCGTACCACACCACAACTTACAGACAAGTTTTATTTTCTCCGGGACTTTTAGAAAGAGACCGACTTACACTTGGCCGGTTTTTATCATTTGTTGTTATATTGTAGAGTTTACTTTATAATCACACCAAGTTTGACGCTTGTACGTATAACCGTTTTTTTCGATAGAGCGAGAAGAACAAACGTTGATAAAATTAGTTTCTTGTTGAGGACCCCCCTTAAATTTTAACTTTTTTAAATTTTTATTATTTGTTGGCAAATCCGCCATAATAACGCACATTTTGTGAAAGTTTCACCTGTCTAGCTATTACGGTTCGAAAGTTACAGCCCTATATAGGTAGACAGACAGACAGACAGACAGACAGACAGACGGACGGACGGACGGACGGACGGACGGACCGACGGATCGACGGAAGGACGGACGGATGGACAACGTAGACTTAGAAATAGGGTCCCGTTTTCACCTTTTGGGTACGGAACCATACAAACCAACATAATGGACTTTAAATATACGAATCGGCACGGATCTTATTTCCAAGGCAATATGCACTATTTTCGTCCAAATACACTCGTTCAAGCGCTCGCCTACAAATTTTGTTTCTGCACAGTCAAGGCTTTGCTAAAGAAGTTTGCCGGCTATTATACTTTCAAACTTTTTTCACCTACTAAGCGGTAAATAAGAACTTTAAGCTCATAATGTATACGGCTCAAATTAGTATGACACTCGGACTCCGCTTGATGCCGCTCTGGCTTTGCAACTGTTAAAGTTCAAGCTTCGTACTAATTTAGACCGTATACAAAGCTTAAATTCACATTTAAATATCGTCCTGAATAGGAATGTTTCGGAGAGGTGTGTGTATCACTATCACTAAAAGGAGCAGCCCCCCTAGACAAAGTGACATTCTATTGGCGTTGACGCTAGTAGAAAATGACAGAATGTGTAATAAATGAATTTAACATTAGCGATCGTCAAAATGTTTCGATCGCTAATGTCAAATCCATACATTCTGTAATTTTCTACTAGCGTCAACTCCAATAGAATATCACTTTTTCTAGGAGTCCTGGGGGCCTAGACAAAATGCACACGCTACTTATTCTACAAACGTCAACGCCGCAGCGTTATCGACGATAGAAAATTGACAGAATGCTAGATGTCACAAATTATTGACGATCGCTTATTAGAGAAAAAAAGCTAAATCTGATCTATGATTGCGTTCATCTCACTCAATCATTCACTCTTTTTTCCTTTTTATTTGCTGGATCGTGTTCGATTTTCAAAAGAATTTGAAAATTTGAAATTGCTGTCAAATTTTCCGTCCGCCATTTTCTAGCGTTATCTACAAAGTCTTGTTGATCGAAAAGAAGCGTTCAAAACGAAACGCTCACTGTCGAAAGCAACTGTCAAAAACTGCATGTTGTCTCACCTTTTCTATTAGTTTTCGTTCTTTTCTACAGTCCCATACATTTTTTTTGTTTTCTACTGTCGTTAACGCTAATCGAAAGGTACTTTTTCTAGGCCCTCTGATATATAATAGAACACACCGAGAGACTGAGCTCTGCCGCATCTTTTATCTCGCTTTGGTTCACGATATGTGAAAGAGAAAATGCCTAGTTAAGAATACCTACTAACAATACCTGAAGCATCAATAAAGTATTCTTCATAAATCAGTTTAAAAACTGAATTCTTGAAGCAAAGGTAAACCAATTTGCGATGTTAAGAAGTAAAATTTAAAATTTCCGATAAAATGAAGTAACTTTTTGATACCGAACTAGTTTTAAAGTACACCGAACTTGCGAATTCTTGGTAAGTACTTAGCTATAGTGATTTCACAGAGTTGAAACTGTTTGAAGAGATTAGAAATGTATACCCCGCCCGTATGCTTTATTGTGTATTGTTGACTTGATATAGCACAGAGAAATACGTGGAGGGATAAAACTTTTTCCTTCAAGTGAAAAACTTTCAAAAGTAAGAATTTCGAATAGAAATAAATTATATTCCTTATGTATTTCAGTGTAGGTTTGGTTTTGGTGTGTAATAAAGTATTATTGTATTGTACATTTTTGTAATATACATTACACGTAAAAACTTAGAATACTTATCAGATGCTAATAGTACCTAAGTACCTATCTTTGTTTTAATTCTTTTTTCAGAAAACAGATTTTAGTCAAATATACCAGTATTATTTTGGCAACAAATAATAATAGCTTTTAGCAACGAATTATGTAAAAGAAAGATATTAGATTCTTACATTTTTCTCTCATAGGTATTTTACATAAATTTAATTTTGCATTCAGTTTTAAAAAGAAAACTATATGGAAACTAAATCTAATAGTTTTAACTTCGTAGGTAGGTATAATTTGTAATGTGTAAGGTTTGTACAGCATAGCATGTATGAACACCACTGTCACGCAAGTGCGTGCTCGTTTGAACTATTAACATTTAGATAAATACGACATACCTAGATCAAAACACAAATATACGTTTCTAGCTCATGTACCAGTGTAATAAGCAACACACTTTATTCGACATTACGTAGATATAAAGATACACTACTAACGAAGAAGGCTAATAAAAGTGGTCGAAGGAAATAAGGAAAGTTATTATTAATAGATAGACTTATTCCGATCAGGAAAACTTTTTACTAAATGGACTCTTACACCATTTATAGGTACAAAATACCGATGAATTCGCTCATGTATCAACAAAAGCTAACTTCCTTAATTTATACGTAGCTTTGAGGAAGTAAAGCATATTAGTGACAATATAAGAGTAAAACACGAGACATTATGTTAATAGGTGTTATAATATTCCGGGGAAGCGCCTCTCGGGGCCAAGATCTTGCATTGACAACCAAAAGTTGGCTTCAAGCCAAAACTACTTACATTGTATAATTATACTGTGCCAGCTTAAGTTTTTGGCCATCTATCGTATACGTACCTAGGCTAGGAGGTAATGGTTACGATTACTTGCAATCCGCGAGTTTCAAACTAGTCAAATTAACAACTCTTTATCAAACGTCAAAACGCGTGCTTTGTATGAAATATTGTACTAAAAATTTAACAGTGACGTCATTGTTTTTCGTCGTCGTTTTGATACTTTTTATAGTTTCTCCAGTTATTAAAAATAGTATTCAAGCAACAGAATTACTGAAAATGTGAATTATTTACTGAGCAGTTAAAACTAAAATATATTTTATGTAGTCAACTTATTATGAAGCTCGATAAGTGTTTACTGTGGTTTGGAATTCTGTGAAGTCACTTAAATTAGCTCATGAATTGTTTACGTAAACATAAAATGTGTCGCAAATCCATTGTCGGTATTTAAGAGTGAGAGGGAGAGAAAGGGAAGAAAGTTATGAAGGAATCCGATTTTGGAAGGACAAGCATTTAGGTTGGAAAGATGTCGAATATGTTACTCAGGACCGTCTTAACCATATTGGGCGCTGGGGTGCGAAAATCAGCCTACGCCCCCTTTTCGTACTAAAATAAACATAAGATTTATGTTCTATTTTGCGCCCCACGCCCTCTGAATTTGATTTGTCGCATACGTTTGTTAAAACATCAATTTAATTCTTGAAGTAATAAGATCTAAATTGACTTGGACATCGCAGTCGTAACTGAGCAAGCCATAATATTTGCCGAAAGCTGCATAGTAGCTTAAGCATACAGATTAATCATGGTATGTGTATAAGGCGATCGGTTTGCGCCCCTCTAGGTCCCTGCTCCCGGGTGCTACGCACCCCCGCACAGCAGGGTAAAGACGGCCCTAATGTTACCAAGAAAAAAAACAAAGAACTGAAACATAAAACTTCTTTATACAACTAACTGAAACATAAAACGGCTTTAAACAACTAACTGCACTATTACATAAGCTCTCAATACAATATCAATATCATGTGAAAACAGCGACATAGAAAACGGTGCGTCGGCGCAGCGAGGTCACTCTGTCGAAATATTGGCCTATTAACGGACGTTGTGAGGCAACCGGCCACGGCGATGGATACTCTGGATTCTAGATACTAGTTCACATCATTCACTATGACATGACGTGTCAGTTTACTAAGACCCTGAAGGCACTTAAGACAAGGCTTTACTCTTAAGGCCAGGAGTTCCGAAAGCGTGTAATTTCTCTGTGGTTTTAACAGAGAATAACAAGGAAAACGGTAAAATACAATACGTTTGTTAGTCGATATCTTGGTAATAATTTACAGGGTGTAACAAAACACCCAAGTAATACTTAAGAGGGTGCTTCAGACCATCAAACTGAACAACTTTCTAATAAAGCCAACAAAAAAAAAACTGCTGTGCATACATTTGAGTCGAGACGGTATCACGGTACTGCAGTTTTGTATGATAGAGCGGATATTTTTTATTTTCTCGATGTTGGCTTCATAGTGAAAGTTGTTCAGTTTGATGGTCTAAAGCACTCCCTTAAGTATTATTAGGGCGTTTTGTTACACCCTATACAACGTGTTAATTAATAAGCGCAAAACCTCATACACCCCGACAGATTTATAACAAAATAATTAGATTGAAACAATAATTTCATTATTTAGATACTTAAAATTTAAAGTTATTCGCATTTTAAGTTTTCAGGCAAAAATGATTTGTTATCATTTCAGCAATTAATGAAAGTGCTTGCGTGCTCGTGGATACATTTTAAGAATCTTGTTTTGGTAGTCAATAGGGTGAGTGTGCCCGTGCAGTGGATTGAGATCGAGTTCAGTAAATTTTAAATTTTACAAAAAAACTATTTAATATTTTGAAAAAAAATACCTACATTGAAAACATGATAATTCGATTCTGCTCTCGATTCGAAACAAACTACTTTCTAGTTTTGCGTTAATTCATTAACACGTTGTATATCACCATTATCATCCCCAAGGATCGCCACAACTACCGGTCTGCACTGCCCCAATCCTAAAAAAAAATTGAGTTTATTCTGACTACCATAATTTAATTTGCGTTATACTGGAAGTTAATTTGTTATAACTAAATAATTATCACTGGATAGTCGAGGCGCTTGTGTCGAAATATTTTATAATTGACCTCGCTTTGATAGACTTAGAAAAAACATTGATTTTTAAATCAAATTCTTCAAGCGGTTCTTGATACTATCCCTAGCGTCGTAGCTTGTATGTAATGAGGTATTAATTTCTGGAATACCCTCGCCTTAACATAGTTTACAATGCTGTATAAAATGAAACGGCATCTTATCGTTGTCACAGAAGTATAATAGTCTGTATGCTCACCGTGTTATATTGTTTCTCCGTCTTATAGTCGTTTCAGAACTAACCTAGTTAGCTAGCTAGGTATAGATAATCTGCTAGTTTGTATTTCGAATTGTGGTTGAAAAGATTTTGATGACTCGGTACTTAGTACCTACGTCACAGATTATTTAATAGTTACACAGAAATTTTTTAATTGGCTATTTGCGAAGTGGTGATGGATACTGAAAAATCGATCGCAGCGCCTGGGGTGACAGAAATGTGTACTTTTGTAGGACGAGCTGCGTAAAATATGCTTGAATCTATGCAAATTGGCACTGCAAATATCTTAGATTCTAGCAAATAGGTATTTGAAAATTTTTAATATCGATAATGTTGCTAATTTCTTTAGTTTGTACATTATTTTTATATTATAAAAATAACAAACTTTTAACGTAAGATGTTATTTGAAATAATTCACGGCGGTGCGACACCGCTAGGGGCGCTAGTGTCGTGCACATAGCCAATAGTTGTTACCGTAACAGATACTGCACTCAACCCGATTTCGCGCTCTTTTTCGAATTTCGAACTTTGCGCTTTAGGAACGTCAATGAGCGACAGCCTGCATTCTAGAAGATGCTGGAGATTCAATAAATAATTTCCTTTGGCTTTCAGCTTTGTTTTGAAAAAAAGTGGTACTTACCAGGATGTGGATGTGAATGAGGATGTTCGGCGGGCGGCTGCATGGAGGAGAGGGCAGATAGTGGCGTATAGCGAGCTCCATCTTCCCGAGAGCAACCCTCCTGTTCAAAGAGAATCATATTAAGTCCAGGAGAGCACAGATTAGAAAAACACTTTCGATGTCATGTTTCGTACAGTTAAAGTTGGGACGGGGATCCCGTCAAATCCTTATAGTACAGGGTGAAATTGATATCATTAGTATCCTTTTAGACTAAGAGTCTACTCATCAAACTGAACAAATTTTACTATGGGAGGAAACCGATCGGAGCAAAAGGAGCTTTTTTGCTCGGATCGGTTGGCTCCCATAGTAAAAGTTGTTAATTTTGATGGGTAGACTCTTAGTTTAAAAGGATGCTTAAGATATCAATTTCACCCTGTATACCAGACACAATAAATAAACAAATGTTATCGGGCACACACGTTCCGTTCAGTGACTATTCTATCTACGGCGATATCTTTTCGTATTATATGGGATGTCAAACATAAATGCGTTACATACTTCAGGGGGGTACTTCAGTTTAGACCATCAAACTGAACAACTTTTACTATGGGACCAATATCGTTATCGCGAAAAGAAAAAACAGCTGTTCTATACATTTGAGTTGAGTCGCCATTGCGGTTTTCTATGGAACAGATTTTCTTTCCGCGATTTATGTTGGTCCAGATAAGATAAGATAAATATTCTTTATTTGCACACCAAAATACACAAAAAACAACAAAAATATACGCGAACAAGAAGGGTCACTAAAAGTGATTTCTTCCAGACAACCAGTGGATGGAAGAAGTCTTACATGAGATAAATGCTATGGCTAATGCTGTGGTCCAGTTAAGCATCCCCTTAAGTATGTAACACATTTAAGTTTACATCCTGTAGATGTCTATTGGCTCCAAATAAATGTTTTAAATCTGTTTTGATCTCCTTTGAAGCATAGTAATTTGATTAGATTGTTAATATTAACGCTAGTGCAGTAGTTTGACTGACAGCTGTTTACTTAAACAGGTTTAGGGTGCTAGTGTTAGAGAATATTAGCAATGTACTCGTAACTATGTGGGTAGTAATCCTAACTCAGTGGTAACAGCTTAAAGGCTCAGTAGTTGCAGTAGAGATCAATGATCGTTCGTCGATGGCTCGAAGTGCAACGAAGCGCGAAACGGTAGAGAAATTCGATGTTTGTAGTACGAACAAAACATAACTGATTCTTGTTAGGAGAGGTACGTATTTAATTCGTAGTTATTTGGGAATTCGTTCGCTAGATGAAATGTTTTATGTAGCTACTTTGTTATAAACATAAACATAAATATTCTTCGAAGTCAATTTTCATTGGTTTTGAATTGAAATAAACCTTCGTTTGTTGATTCGGTATGTCAAGTTTTTTGGACGGCTGAACCGAAAACCATTTCGAGATAATTGTCTCAATAATAATATTTTCTATGTCAGAGATTTTAAAATGAAGGAGTGACAGATATTTTAAATAAAATAACGTCGTTTTTCGGTCCGTTCAGTGACGTCACTGGAAAACCTGTGAACTCCTTGGTAAACTTAAAATCAACTTACTTTCAACTTGAAATAATTAGTCCTAAGAGGAAGGATCTCCATAGAGTCCACATAAATTTACGATTGTAGTTGGTCTCTTTTGTCTTATGACGTACCTTTAATAGTAGAAGGAGATGGAACTATAGATATTTGTTTATGCGGCTGTCCACTTTTTTTGAGCTAGTGTGTGTGAAAAGTGACCGTAAACATAAGGCCATATGTCACTTGGTGCCTTTTGTCCATACTACTTGACACCACACACTCAAACCTAAACGTCAAAAAAAGTGGACACTTTACAATTGGTATGGCTCAATCTAGTCTTAAAGAGAGATCCTTCCTCTTACAATTAGTCATTATGAAAAAAATACATTCATAATGTCAGAATTTGACATTTGATGTTGCGGTTTCTGTTTCCAGCAAAGAGTTAGAAAGAGGAGGCAGCTGATTTATTTTTTTAGTAAAGCATAAGTTTTGCTCCATGGAGTTCAAATTATTTTCACTCCACCATTTTTGCATTTTGGAGATTACATATCAAAATAATTTAAAAATTAAATGTATATTGATAAATAGGTGTCTTAAAATTATGTCTTCTATCCGTAACAAATATAAAATGAAGACCAAAAAAAAACTTGACATAGCGAATTCAGTGTTATAAAATATTCAGATAGCTATTTGATTGTCTCTGCTTTGATGAATAGGAATTAGGAAATAGCCGTAAGTTTTTCTTCATACCTATATTTAAGATAATTTCTACGACACTTCACCACAGTGAATACAAAATAATATTCCTGTTATATGTTAAACTATCCGATGATTCTTTAATAGTAGCGCTAGCTAGATAGACCGTGCCTGCAAGAACTCAAATGCAACTGTGGCATACTTGTACATCATGTAAGTGAGTAGGTCCCTACTTACAAGTGTTTAACATAATGTTAATAAGGCTTAACACGTCTGACGATCTAATCTGAGTCAAGGGTAACACCAGTTACTCCTTTCACGCGTAAATCGTTTACGCCCCAATTGATAACGACTCATCCAAGATTCGCCTTTTGCCTGTCTACAAAGGGTCCAGTTTTCTACGTTACTTGAGAAGTGAAGCGATGAGGGATAATGTGCGGATGAGGTCCCGAGGCGTGTTTACATAGAACTTACTTCATTACCGGGTATTAATGAGAGCGCCGGTGGCTACACAATCTTTATTACAGGTGCCATTTGTTTACTGTTGTTTTTTATATTTGTTGTCACGTATAAAGTAGCTTTGAACGTTGACACGTGTTTAGATATCCTGTTTGTTCGGACGTCAAGGTCATGTAATACCTATTATGCTTATACTTGTCTGTTATTATAGGATTAGCAGAGACATGTCTAGCAAGGAACCTGAGAACATTCTATCGCATCGTACAAAAGTATTATCTCGAATAGAGTAAATAAATGATTTCTTACCTTATCACAATTAGCTGTTGCCGTAGTTTGAGTATGACTTGTGGACGAGATACGATATTGCATCCCTGAAACTGTGCAGAACCCCTCGTGGTGATGTGTTGCATAGACCCCAGTTATTGTGACGTCGGTGTCCTGGTTCACAACAACTTCCACTTTCTGCTTCTTATCAGCTATCCCACTATCTTCGCATTCTTTTTTAGTATCTTCGTTTTTTACTTCCGACTTTACGCCGGAACTTACCCCGTTTTTTGACTTCTGTGAGAAAGATTCGTCGCTACAAGAATCAGATGTAGTGTCATCTTTGTTTGATTTAGGAGATCGTTTTTCGTAGCTAGCAGCGAGAATAGCTGTGGCGTTCAGGCTGGCCATTCGTTTTTGTACCACCATGTCTTTCAAATCCATCACTACTTCGTTCCTGTTTCGTTTCTTCTTCACAGGCACGCCTGCAGTCTTCTTCATTTTTGCAGGTGGTTTTTCTAAATCAGATTTGGCAGAAGCAGTTTTAGTTGGCGTTTTCTTTTTCTCATGAGTGGTAGTTTTCTTTTTGGATTCCAACTCACTATCCTCGCTCGAAGAGGTAGAAGACTTGTGGTCCCAGTACTTTCCAGCACTCTGCCTAATGCCGGGTACTCCTCGTAGCGTCCGCTGAGGAGGGTTATCATCGGAACTTTCTGAACTATCCGATTTCTTACCTTTACCTTTATTTTCATATTCTGATTCTGAAGTACTCTCCTTTTCTATTTCTTTAGGTTTAGTGTCTTTCTTTTTGGAGGTCATAGGTTTAGACGTGCTAGGGATTATTTGCCGATCAACTGTTTTCATCAAACCTAACTCCATATGAGTTCTGCTCTCGTTCTCATACAAACAATGAACTTTGGCTATTGCATTCAAAGAAGCCATTCTATGTTTTTTCGGACCCGTCCACATTGACAAAAGCTTGAGTCGTCGCTTACTAGGTTTTTCGTTGCCAAGTATCATAGACTCATCTTTAAGATCTACAAGAGAATCTTTCGAAAGCTCTTTCAATTCTTTTGAAGTTGTTTTCTTTACGCTGTCTGTAATTCTTTTATACTTCTTATTTTTAGTTTTCTTACTTTTAGGGATGTCTGATTCGGAAGACTCTTTGGTGTCATTATCATCATTAGATTCACTGATGCTCTCTTCTGACGAAGTGTAGTGGAAAGTTTTAGTATTCAGTGAAAATTTACACGTGTCAAGTTCTTCATCCGATAAACTGCTCTTTTTCTGTTGTTTTTTAGATTTTCCTGTAGCTTTCTTAGTAGCAGTAACTGTAGCAGTTTTTTCGTTTTTACTCGCAGAAGGTTCCTGATCGAGGAATTTAATGGGACTAAAAGGCTTTCCAGTTATACTAGATTTTCGTGCTACCATTTTGTATGACTTGCTGACTATTGGTTTCGGATTATCTTCTACTTCTTTCTCACTACTAATTGCACTCGAGTCTACGCTAGATGTAGCGTTACTGTCCTGAGTTTGAATTTCATTCAAGTCTTCTGTCCGTTTATTCGCTTTTAATTGTTTTACTACTTCTTCAATTGGCCTATGCGGAGAATATTTTTTCTTTTCAGATTCTGTCTTTTTATCAATTACTGTTCCTTTAACTCTGGCTATGGGTCGTACTCTGCCAACATTTTTATTTATCGGACTTCGAAAATCTGACAGAATACTTTTGGGAGAATCAACCTTTTCAGTAAATGTGTAAACATCAATTTCAGGACCTTGAGATACAAGAGTGTTAGGTGTACTTTTTTCTTTGTTGGCATCATCCGTTTTTGTTTCACATTTCATTGATAAAAACCTTTCAGAAACGCTTAAATTCCCTTTTAAATTTTTACAACATTTCACATCAATATCAACCATTCTTGGAGATCTACTAGATGTAAAAAATTTTGGGGGTCTCTCAGTTTCCGTTTTTGGTGTTTCAGGTTGACCATTAGATAATAAATCAGAATCACCCGAATTTGGGACATTGATTATGTCTTGAGGTTCATCTTTATCATCTAATTTAGTTGCTTCATTTTTGTCTTTCTCATCTTTGTCACAAGATATCTCTTTAACATTTTCAGCTATTTTATATTTTTCTCCATTTCCATCACAAATTTCTCTTTTACCTTTATTGTCATCTGCTTGTTTTTCTTTGTCTTGCTGATCTTTCTTCTTCACAGATACGGTTTTTTTCTTCTGAGGAGCATTATTACCTTTTTTGATAACTGTTTTAGCTTTAGTAAACTTCGACACAGCTTTTTTACCTGCATCAATGTTAATTTTGTACTTTACGTCGTCGTTATCTGAATCATTTTTCTTTGCATTAGGTTTTTCAGAAGCTTTAGTTTTTTTAACAGGCTTGATAATTTTCTTAGCAGCCACTTTTTTTAAAGGAGGTTCTGCTGTTTTAATCGGGTCCTTCTTCTCTTTAGGCTCCTTTTTAGATTTTTTTGTAGGAGAATTGCTTCGAGAGCTGTTGCTTTTAGAAGGACCAGCTTTAGCATTTTCTGACGAAACGTCAGATTTTTCTTCACTCGAATTTTCTCCGTCGCTCTTTTTACCCGCATCGTCTTTAGCATTCTTCTTGGGGCTTTTCACTAATGATTTATTAACCAATTTCTTTACTTTTTTAGGTGTCACTGCTTTCTTTTTAGCTTGTTTTGTAGCTAGGCTAGTTTTTAATGTTGTTTTATTCAAAGCCCCTTTCTTAGGTAAAGGTTTTGTAGCTTGTGACCGCATTGTCTGCTGTGGTCAGATGAATTTTACCGTCATTGAGGTATTGATGTCGGTGTTCACATCCTGAAACAAAGAAAAATACTGTATCACCACAAATTGCTTATCAAGAGACGACATACGTTAAATAAAAAAATCGAAATGGCCGGCTGTAACCCGTTATCGAACTAAGCAACGAAATGCAGCCGTCGCTTCGGTAATTGATCAAAAAACCTTTTGTAGTATGATTTGCCCCATGCATGACAGATGGCTTATTGTTACGCTTCGTTTTTTTCGAAATGACTTAACGGAAATCTTGGATAGAGTTGTGAGTAAGAAATGAGGTCAGATCGATAACTAATTTATTGTAACGTTTATAATTATCTAAATGTTCAAGGCATAGGTTTTGTCGTGCTTGGATTGTTCCAAGAACGTTTCATTTAGAATGGATGAAAGGTATTTAAACAATTCAACCAAGTAGCCATTATTATAGCATATTTGAGAACATGCTGTAGTATTTACTACGGAATAGAATTAACAAATTTTTGGGTTCGTATAACAACCGATTTGATGGCTTTTAAACCTAAAAGCAAAAAACAACCAAAAAGGTGTTTATCAAATCCAAAGCAAACATCTGCTCGATAGCATGTGTACATAATATTAACGCTTGAATACACCTAAGTGTTACTTTTTTTGGGTCTCACAAAAAAGGACCAAAGCTAACCAAGTTTTATACCTGCGGACACGTGCCGATGCCGTTGATATTAAAGGGATACTGAAGCGACATTTGGTAAATTGATAATTGGCATAATGTTGAAACAAAACGATTAAGATTAACGCTTCTTTTGTCTTTAGGTTGCTGAGACTTTCCAGTGTCCTAAACAGCTTTGGTGGAATTGACAAAAAGTCCTTATCAATATCACACATGGACACCTATGCCAGCTTCCTGATATCACACACACACAGTTCGGTATGTCAATGTCAGAATTTGACATTTGATGTTGCCGTTTCTGTTTCCAGCATAGAGTTAGAAAGAAAAGTCAGTTGATTTCTATTAGTAAAAATTGAGCAAAGGTTTTTTCCACGGAGTTCCACTGATTTTCTAGCGACCATTTTTGCATTTGGAGATTACAGATCAACAAATTTAAAATTAAATATAAGTATATTGATAAACTCTGGAAGCTGGAAAAGGTATTAAACTCGATCAATAAAAAAAAAAACGTTTCTTGAAATTATGTCTACTATCCGTAAAATATACATTTTTATAAATTTGTAATGTAGGTAAAATTTAATTTGAAACATAAACAACCACAAGTACAGTTAAATATAAATAGCAGGAAGTAGGCAGGTACATAAAGAAACAAAAAAAAACTGCTCAACGATAACACGAAATGCTAACGTATAATCAGTTCTCATAAAACGTTTCGCATTGCTTGTAAAATATTCAAAACAAATAAAATTAAGACGAATTTATTATCTGTGAGGCGAAACACGGAGCATAAAAAAAGTAATATCCATCGAGCATCCACGTAAGAGCTGGCTGAACGTAGGATGGCCAAACTATTCCAATAAAAGTTTTAAACGGCCTTCGTTGGCGTTTCTGCGAATATTAAATAACAGAGAGCCAGGGCAAAGGCCTCGTTGCAGCGGGATTTTAGGAAAATTAACAATAATGATGCGACACATTTATCGCATTATCTTCCCTCTGACTACACAAAATATGCACCAGAAAAAGTATCTCTAATAGGTAACAGCCATGTTTTTTTTCTTATTGCTGTCTCCCTTTTGCAATGGAGGGAAGTCGGATATTTCTTTTTCGTACTCCTCCTATCTTCTTTGATTAAATCATTGCGGGTTCCAAGACAGATTAGAGTCATCCCCCGGGCTCGCTGGACTTCATTGTCTAGTGTTGTGAATGATTGCCGCTGTCGATCCTGTTTTACAGGAGCAGTGGAAAAGTCTATGCTCGAAAAATTAATATGAAAAAGTCTGGTTGTTTTACAGAAAAGATAAAGGAATGAACACATTTTTTTATTAGATTATCTCTTTATTTGCTGTATGTAGCTCCTACTTTGTACCGCTGCTAATGATAGCATTTCACCGTTAAAATACCTATCGATATTGAAGGTAATTAAATAATACACTTTTGAAACAGTAAATTTTGTAATCTAGCTCTGAATGACCATTTTCAATAGGTCTATTTTTTACCTTCTGTACCTAAAGGATGAACTAAGCCTACGTTGTCTGTCCGTCCGTCCGTCTGTCTGTCTGTCTATCTATCTGTCCTAACTATTTAGGGCTGTAACTTGTGAACCGTAATAGCTGGACGGGTGAAATTTTCACAGAGTGTGCGTTATATTGGCGGATTTGCTAAAAAATAATAAAATGACAATAATTTAAAAATTAAGGGGGTCCTCATACAAGTAACTAGTTTTTATCAACGTTTTTCCTTCTCGCTCTATCGTAAAAACGGTAATACATACAAGCGTCGAACTTGGTGCGGTGATAGAGCAAACCGTTGAGTTTGCTTGTTTTATTATTTGTTGTTATACTGTACAACAACAACAAATAATAAAACCGGCCAAGTGTGAGTCGGTCTTGTGTTAAATCAACATTTTTTGGATGTTAATATGTTGCGTACATGTGTTGTGGTACGGAACCCTTGGTGAGCGAGTAGCCCGACTCGCATTTGACCGGTTTTTTTTTTTCTTTTCGAAATGACACCTAATGGAAAGTGTAGATGAAGCCGCATATAGCGCGCTCACCCAAAAAAATCCTATTAACTCTTCTTTTAATAATATCCTGATTGCATTTGCTTGGAAAAACAGACGCCGGCCGGGAGAGAGTTCCAAACCTTGCCAGTTCTGATTATAAAAGTGGATGTGAACATTTTCCTATCTACCACTGAATTGAACTTCAATTTGAAATGAACTCTAATAATATGATGTAAGTGAAACTTGAAATCGTAATCTAAGCGCTTCATTGCCAAACAAGCTAATTGTACAAAGGTACGTTCAACTTGTTTAGTTAGTGTCTGAACCGAAGTCAGTTCTCAAACAGTTGAATTTAGACGGTTGCTCTATTACAGTTCATTCCACAATCATAAGAAGACTCCTTACAGTATGCTTGTGACCAAGTCTTAAGTACCAAAACGACTTGGCTCGCAGGACTTCCCATTTGGAATTAAGTATAACTGCAGTTGATTCAATTATTCTTGGACGTAAATTGGATTTCATCTCGTGAGTAACACTGTGATTTATGATATCTACGCTTTCATTCTTTGCTCTGTATCCTTTCTTCTGTTTTTTGTCCATTAGACCTTTTGTTTTTTTAAACAATTAATTTCTGGAACTGTTAGTACTAAACAAAACACATATAGGGACAGTTCTTTATGGGGATAATGATCAGACCATCAAACTGAACAACTTTCTCTCATCAACAAGACAGCAACTTTCTCTATGAGAGACCTCGAAATCACGAAAAACGTCACTTCACTTTGCTAGTCGATTGTTTTCAAACAAAGGCTAGAAATGGTTTACAAAGTATTATTTGCCAGTAAACTGTCTTGTTTTTATAAGTCTTAGGGCCTGTTACACTACTTCCGAATAAGTTCTTGTTAGCTTATCCAAAAGTGGTGAAACAGGCCCTTAATATGACAAGGTCGTGACAGGTTTACAAAAAAAAATATTCGCGCAGTAGGTGTTAAACTAGTAGGTTATAAAGTTTAGCCAAAATGACTCCGAAAATGTTATGTGTACAGACTTGATTTAATTTAATTATACCGCTGTGAAACTAATTAAGAAGTTATTAAGGTACCTCCCACTGTTTTGCTTTTTTATTTCTCTTTTCTATTTTGTAGTTTAATTTATGTTATAGTAATTAGACTGTGTTTATTTGTTAAATTAATAAGTAAATGAAATGTGTATTTACTTTGAATCCAATTAATTTCATGATGATGATCAAGGTAATTTTAGATTTTAGAAAGCTAGATAAACTTTGAACTCAAATGTTCAAATGTAGCTTCTAACTCTAAAATTATCTATTTATAAAAAATTCAACCATCCCAATGTTATTGAGAAAGGGTAAACTTGTAGCGGATGCCTACGCCTTAGTCAAAAGGTACCCTTAGTTGACATAGGCAGCTCACTCGATCGATACCTATCAATCAATAAAATACTATACACACCTACCTACCTATCACACTTATCTCCTTATCTAACTATTTTGGATAACTATACAAAGGTACTGAGTTATCCTTAAAAATTACGCAACGTAGTAATACAATAGAGTAGACAAGACCACTGTAAAAACGTTTTTTAAATTTGATAAGATGATGCGCGTTGGTGGCACGTTGCTGAGAGTTATGGAAACTCAATCTTGAGATCCGGGTTCGGATCCGCACGGACAACATGCCATGTAGCAATGAGTTTTTCTAACGTATGTACGTAATTACCGAATTATTATTATTAATTATTGCTCTCAAACGGAGAAGGAAACCATCGCAAGGAAATCTGCATTCGCTGAAGAAGAAATTCCGATGCGTATGGTGTAGTCTACCAATCCGCATCGGGCACGCGTGGTGGACGTTAGTTATGGTCTAATGACCATACATCCTCCTTGAGGATAGGCCTCTGCCCTGCAGTGGGACGTTTATAGGCTGAGGATGATGATGATGTGATGATTATATGATTGACCGAAATGTCTGGACCTAATTATTTGAAATATTATTCGATATAGTAAATACATTTATGTAATATACCTTAAAATATGTATTGTAGGATTGTAAAGCCAAAACGAGAACTTAATTAATGCTCCTACCCATAACAACTTACCAAATCGGTGGGAGATTGAAAAATTACGTCATAAAGTTTGTTACATTATATTGCTGCCTACCTTGAATAAATGATTTTAACCTGGACGCTAACAGTGTACTTTAGCGTCCAACTTAATAGATAAATAAGTATAATATCGTATTAGTGATTGCAAACTTAATTGAAAACCAGAATCAAATACCATACTATTAAACACTTAATACGATAGTCCCTTCACAAGTCGGTAGATGGAACTACTCGGGAAAAGGCCCAGGAACAGGAATAATGAGGGAGAATGATGCCTCAGTTATAAATAATTAAGCGACTGGCTCGCTTTGTCGGGCTAATCTAATAAGGAGTGACCACTGCGAAACTGTTATTGTTTGGGTTAGGGGTCAGTATATTGTTCGGTGAGATGGGGTGGGGTGTGGGGTGAATCAATGCATGGTTGTTGGGTAAGTGTGTATTAGGCTGCTTTGTTTGTCTTCCCTTTAATCGAGAACAATTTATAACCATTAAGTGGATTTGTTTGCAAAGATGCCGGCCGATAATTACATCTTTAGTATTGTCTTGCCTTGTTTGTTCCAAATTCTTGACATGAGTGAAACTTGGTAAGAATATTAATAATAGTTATTGTTTACTATCCAGACGGACATATTGTAAAAACAACAGCAAATTTGCCTTACTCAGAATAAGAAACATAAGCAATAATAATGCAAAGCCTATTTATGCTTAGCCGGAAAAAGTTGTCGCAAATCATTATCAGATTTTGGAAGGATAATCGGATTGAGCGGCGGTAATTTTGATACAGAATAAGTAAAAAAGTAGGAACGTTGGTTGTACAACCATTCAAAAAAGGGGGACAGAAAATAATTCATGATAAGCTGCATCTCAACATAAAGAGGATTATTCTAAACGCGACAGATTCCACGCAACTCAATTTGCTCACCGAAAGCACACGAGCAATATTAGCAACAGGCTGGTATCGCCATTTATTTGCGAAAATTACAGATTCGCGCCTTTGTTAACCTCCGCAGGGTCTTAGAGGGGGAAGGGCAGGGCAATTCGCGTCGCGGGGGGGACGGTATCGATCGGGCCCGCGAGCCAACATCCCCGAGACGGTTCAGATTCACTTTTACGCCACTTGGACGTCAATTACGGTAATACTGATAAGACCCAAGTGCCGAGCTGCCAACAGTCGTTCGCTAATGTATACTGCGGGAAATATCGTTGACGACAACATGTCAGCCGTGATCTGAGAAAGGTTTGCGATTTAGGTCTTTTTTTTAGACCATTTCGTGTCGATATTTTATTCAATACCAGCTTTTTCCGTAGCTTCACCGAATTCGTTTCGTTTTTGGCAAAGCACATGCTCACGACTATATTCCCTGAGGGGGGTAGTCAGAGATATTCTGAAATCACAGAACATCCACGTTTCACTAGTACCGAAACTCTGTCCAGTATGACGGGGAGTGAGTCCGGAGTCGCCACGTTTCGTTTTAGGCAATGCCACATTTTGATAAATTCGGTTTGCCAGATATTTAACGTGAAGACGTAACGATCAGATAGACAAAACATTACGTAACTCTATGTACACACGGCGACATATCCAGCTACGCAAAACCAATATAAGCTGACCGCGCAACGTTATACATTACTCTACCTACGAGCGGCCAGCTATATTCAGTTTATTGAAAGACTAGCGGATTATTGGTATCAAGAAACGAGAAAATTAATAGAATCGGGGAACGATACGTTTTTTAATTAAAAACCCAAGCAGATTGTTACTAAAAGTCACTTTACGAGATGAAAGGAAAACACTCGAAAACTAAGAATAACAAAGTTCTTCCGGGAAAAGAGGATTCAGTTCAAAACAAAGTACAACAACAAATTAAATCTAATCATTATCAGTCAAAGTTACAACGATATTGTAAGAGAATAAATTAAGAACCCAATATTTAGAAACGTAATAAAGAAACTCTCATTGTAAGTGTTCAAACAAAAGGGGAAGTTATTTAATTAACGTAAATGACTGTACCGATCAGAGAGGAACTGAGAAACTAATGAAATCGTCCGTAGTGCGGAAACGACCTCAAACAGACTCTTTGCCAAGTTTTTGCTACCTGAAAAACAGAGGATCATTAGCATGATTGCAGTTTTGACCCATATTTTAAAGCTTATATTCTTTAAACTTTAATTATCTTGTTTTCACCGAAAATTTATATTCAATGCTCTTCATTACCATCCAACAGCATGCTGCTGGATGCATGCTCTTTTTTAAAAGAATTGAGAAATATGTTCTTCTTTTCCTAATTACATTGTTTGTTTACTTCCTTGCGAATACATTGTAGCTTTATTTAGGTAAGTAAGAGTTTATTGGCCTATAGCCTTTACGTACTTTTTACAATGAAAACTAGCGGCGCCTTGGACTACGTACGCGCAGACCACTGACTTTAAAAGGTACTCAAAACTTTTGAATGAATGAACCGAATGCGATGAAATAAAGCTTAAATGTGTACTCAAACTAAGCCCTATGGTTATGTGAAAACCCCATCCAAATCGGTTCAGTTGTTTAAAGTGATAGTATGAACAGATAAAAATTCTAAAAATAGTTCAAAAAATACCATTACGTATCCTAAACGCCCTCAATTAATATTTTTGCAAGTATCTTCAATGTACATCCACGCCAAATTTATAAATGTAGAGATGTACTTCTTCTATAAAAATTAAATAACATTACCCACAAAGTAGTCGAGCAACATTCTCGCTATTAACTTTTAATCTTAACGCAACAAAACTCATTAAAAACTTGCTAAAAATAACACGTCAAAGTGCCAAATTAATGAAGTTTATTCGCGCGCCTCCTATTTATTTTTTACCACGCCGCGGGAGAGACGTCGTCAAAGTTAAGATTTATGGGTTGTGAATAAAGAAATCAAGTGTCAAAATTACAAGACGCAAGCGCAGCCTTTTATCACGGTTTATTATGCTCACCATTCATTTTCACTTTGAGCGTAGCGTAGGACTCGTCTCTTCACAATTTTTCTCTTTTGTAAGTGTAAGGGGCGTGGAGTGGCCACTAGAATGAATACAACGTCCTCCACGACCGCTCTCAATACGCATTCATGGACATAACTTGTTAGAATATAATATTCTCTCTTACGTAAAGATGTGAATTAAATATTAATGAAAGAACTCGGATTTTGTGGCTTGATTGATCAATCTAGATCAGACTTCTACGAGTATAACTAGATTACAATAGATAGCCTCGCTACAACTACGCTCTAAAAATGGTAGGTAGTAGTATATATTATATCTATATATATATATATATATATATATTTAGAATCTGCTATTCACTAGCTTTCATACGATACCCATATTGTAATTTTTTACGTAATAAACTTGTTTATTCCCCCTCTCTTTTATAATTTGTAGACGCCGCCATCTTGAAATAATGGTCTTATGTCACTCTCACGGTTTTTACAAATCTAAAGAAGCCGTTTATCCTGTGGGGCGTGCCAAAGACATAGACATAAAAACATACATTGATACATACATGCGCTCGAAAAACATAACCCTCCTTCTGGCGCAGTCAGGTAAAAAGATAGTTGGTAGTTCCAACAATATTTCTTGGTAGTTGTCGGATTATTTTTGGTGGAGAGTTTTTCTATGTAGATAACAATATGAAATGCGTTGTAACCAAGTAAAAAGCTGAAATGTAACCTGAGGTACCAACTATAGGTAAGTGGTCTCTACCAAGGCATTTGGGATGCAGGTTCTCAAATTGGTCTAATTTAATATGTCAGTCAGATATGGGTTACCTACTTGATTATTTCAAATCGTGGGGCAAAATATTCAAGGTATTTATATGTAAAAGATATTGGAACATTATATTTTATTTTTGGAATTTGAGCAGGAATAGTTGGAACATCTTTATATATGTATACAATGCGAATGAACGGAAAACATACGTGAAATCTGTTTCGATAACTCAGCTATAATTGATACCTAACTTTATGCAGGTAAATAAATGGTTTTATTTGAGTTTATTTGACTATTCACTGAAAATCGAAACCAATTTACTCTGCTTAACATGTTTTACTAACAACATTATTTTGTTTTAAACTGATTCAAGAGGATTAGTTTTTTTTTCCAGGAAAACTTAAATTAGAATCCTTCGTTTCAAACAAATTATATCAAGTTAATCTTCAAAGATTTGCAATCATATTAAACGTTGCGATACTACAGAAGATCATGTTTACGTTTATTTGTGACAGTAATTCCATTGTAAATGCAATCGTATTAGAGTATGGTTAAGGTAATATTTCGAATGAACGATTATCTACGAAACCCCACGCCGGGTAATTATCCTCTGAAACGCTTGTTACCCGGTTGTTATCCGATTAACTTAATATACAATTATTATTTCAGACTTCAATTTAATTATTTGAAACTTACCTTTGTACCTTCATATTATTGTTGATAGATGCAGTAAAAGTCACAGATTACTGATATATAGTAAGCTACAGATGCGAAAGTGAAATTTTCAATTAGTTCCAACAGGTCCGTTTTGGCGGAGCTGTCGTCAAGCTAATTTGTATAGAACTTGTAGTTATAGCACAGAATAGGTAATAGTTATAGTTCTATATACAGAACGGCCACTCCCCGCCCCCCTCGGACTTCAGATACCCCACCTCACCTCACACTTTCTGGGAAACTTGAGGGAAGCAAGGGAATGCAGTCAGCCGCGCGCACTCGTTGGATTTGACTACATAAAATTGTGTCTTTTCAGTGCATAAAAACGTTGAAAAATAACGCTAAATTCACATTTTCAATAATTATTTAGCTCAAATACTATTTTTGATAATATATCGAACAATTAAAAGTATTGAAATGTCGGTGACGTTAAATGCAAAGCGTGGCTTTCAACCCTACACGCAATGTCATGGATTTTTTGCACAAAGTGCGCATGTACAGACGCCATTTCAAAATTCAAAAACGTTCTTTAGAGTGCCTGACCTGTGGTTATAGTTCTATGTATGTATACAGAACAAACTAATGAACGATATTATTATGTCATATAACGGAGAAGAATTAGGCCTTCTCAAAGATTCTTAACTCAAGCGAAAATAGCAGAAAAATCACAAGATATATGCTTCTGACGCCACAACACGGCATGACGCTGCTGCTTTGTAAGTTCAATAGGCGTTCTATGATGGCGTTTCACGAGGCAAAATGAGACTGCAGCGCCAAAACGGACCTATCGGAACTAAAGCTGTCATAGGCCTGCAAAAGTCGTGTGAGAACAATATTCATGAAAACAGTAGTTACTAAGTATTAATTGCTCACGATGACACCATCCCATTTTTTCTCATCACAAAGCGATAAGGGTTGCTTTAAGAGTGTTTGTGTGGATAAAAGGCCATAATATAAATTGATCTTACGTAATTGTTACCTACCCATACTAAGTGGTTGGTCTTCCAACCACAAAGTGACTTGACAAGTAATTCTATCCTGAATGTTGAAACCCTAGATGGCTGTGTCAAACCCCGGACACTGCCTACAAAAAACTGAAATTGACAAGATGACGTCAGCACATGCGAAACGGAGTCTAGGGCTGCAAGAAGCTACAACCGCATCGGAACGTGTATGTAGAGAAGATGTGGCCAGAAACTCTACATCTGCAACTGCAGCAAACCTTCTGTAGCCAAATGTATGGGACAGCAGATTTCAGATATTTTTTTGCGATTTCGATGTTGGTGCCACAGAGAAAGTTGTTCAGTTTGACGGTCTGATCATCACCTTAAAAATGTGTCAGCATATTAAGAAGGACCCTAATAGGTATGTGTTTTGTTTAGTAATAACAGTCCTTAGGAATTAATTGTTTAAAACGTACCCTAATACGCTCTTACAATAAAAAAATCCCCGCGACCATTTTGAATCCTTCAGAGAACAAAAAAAAACAGTCCTTTGTAAAAAAACTTATCGCAAATTGGATAATCCTTTCAATGACTTATATCCATGGGTCTGAGTGTCACTAGTTCCAGTACTGTATAATACTAATTATTTAATTTAATATTACTGTTTATATAACTATAATTGTAAGTATACATAATCCTTAGCTTAAAATCTTACATTGTAATAGTTTATAAGTAGTGTTATGTTGTAGTTGCAGATGTAGAGTTTCTGGTCACATCACATAACTGGATGATTATTTAAATGATCAAAATGCTTGGGTCTGAGGTAGCTTATAGTTTATTTACTTTACTGTATAGTATCAATTATTTTATTAAATAGAATATGTATTATTGTATACATGACTTTAGCTTAAGAATTTATATTGTAATAGTTATTAAGTCGTGTGTTTCTGGCCGCATCTTCTCTACAGCGACAACACGTTCCGACGCGGTGGTAGCTTTAAAAAGATTCGACGTTTGATAAGTGTGCTGCAAGCTCCTATATTTAATAAATTATATTGACTTTGACTTTGACTTTGACATCTTCTCGACGTGGAGTACACATTCCGATGCGGTTGTAGCTTCAAAAAGACTTAAAAGAATAAGTGGGCTTCAAGTCCTACTTTGATTAAATCATGAATAAATTACTTAGCATTTTTTTACGCTGTCCATCTGATTGTTTGTATACTTGTGTCCGCATAACTTTATATAAATATCCGTATTTAGGTGTTCTGGTTAAGTTAGAGGCAGGTTGAGGTACATTGATATACTATATTGAAGTTTTTAAATATTAAACAGACGCAAAGTAGTGAAACTACAAAGATGCCACTTTAAACATCGTGAGGAAACCTGCATTCTTCAATTTCGGAGTACATATTGTACCCACTGTCCATTACAAGTGGCGAAGGGCTCACTCCCCGTCACACGGACAGAGTTTCGGTACTAGTAAAGCGTGGATGTTCTGAAGTTTCAGAATATTTCTGACTACCCCCACGAGGAATATAGTCGTGAGCATATGCTATGCTACGCTATGCCACTTTCAAAATCACAGCGAAAACGACAAACAATGGCAAAAATTATTATACTTAGGTATTTAACCATAATTTCGAACTAATAAAGCGTTTATATTGTATGCTACTTTGTACCTAAATTCAAGAAAAATACGGTCACAAATGCGATTGCATAAATAAACATCAGAATGTTGCTGACGCGAGTTCCTGCACAACAGCGTATCGGGACGGTAATGACGTCATATCCGCTCCGGTCTACTCACCGCATGTCAACCGTAATGTCGAACTGTCTCCTACGATCACTTTATGTACCTCTTTTATAATATTATTACATCCAAGAGGCGCTCTTTGGCATAGTAGAGTTTCGGTATTGGAACGATCACTGAAGTTAAGCAACGTCAGATCCGTTCAGTCCGATGGATTTCAATTCGAGCTCTCTTGCTTCGGAAGGGACGTTAAGCAGTTGATCCTGGATAGTTCCGTTAGATGGCGGTGGATACTAACTATTCATTAACCCAGGTCCTAATGTCCAGAACTCTAGACCTGCAGTGTAGGTTGTCATTATGAGACTCATTCCAATCACAATGTCGAACTTACACACTTCCAACGCGGTGGTAGATTCAAAAACATGACGTCAAAAAGTTATCTATGTGATACTATTTTGAATAAACAACACTTTCGTTATTTGACTTTGACAAATAACGAAAATCAAAATGACACTGACACTGAAAGCCAACAAAATTAAACAATTAAATTAAAAGTGATATTTTAACTTGTAAAATGTCATTATATAATTGTATTGTTTGAGTGTCCAGATGAGTAACTTTTAAAAACAACTGCATTCATGGCTTTAAATAAAATATCCAGTCATTGTCTTTTCAGAGGGTGAACGGTCCCCGCGGACTGGTCAGAATTATTGTGACAAATGACGTCATTCGCCCTTCGGTTCGGACGTGCGATAGAATTATCTCCCGCTGTGAAATGGCTGCATTTTCAATAATCCCGTCTTGTTTACCGATAGCAGCAGCTAGCAGCATAGCTTCGTTTCCCTTACTACCTACGTACTAAGAAGGTAACCAAAGTTGCTGGATAAAATTACGCTTTCATTTTGTAGGTAAGTATCATGATGTTTTCTTTATAATAAAACTAGCGACCCACCCCGGGTCCCGGGTGGGATCTATAATATATGATACTTACATATAAACATTCCGGAAGAAATTCTCTAAATGACAGTGAAAATCGTATCAACATTCGTAGCGTGATTTAGAAGAAGTAAGCAAAGCAGAGAAACAGAAATGATGAGGACAGACGCGTTTTATACTATTTAGAGATTAAAATAATAAAATATTTATTTTTTTCATTAACTACGTAAGTATAAAGTTTCATTCAATAATTTATGTTTGTAGAGACATGGTGACTGATAAGGATAACAATGTAAGGCTTGTTAGACAAACACCAAGGCCTCCCAACTACAGTAGATATTACTGCTGTGTTATATTTTAATCTATGTTTTTGTGTGAGCATGTGTGTGTGCGTGTTCATCTTTGATCTTTTGTACAAAATGATTCTTAAATGAAAGCTTAAAACACAACACAAAAAGCGAATTCCGTTCATGCGTTACCCGATTTTGGCCATTTGATTTGTTAGAGTGATTTAAGATTGGGGCACAAAAGGCTGTCTTAGAGGAAATTCCGATTTCCGTCAATTGTAAAGGTCCCTTCGAAACGAAATCACTTGTTAGGCCGAAACAGAATCGCTTTACGCCACTTTTTATCCGTTCTCACAATATTCGTTCAAAGTTCAGTGAGTTTACTGGCTATTTACGACACTTTTGGCGATGAACGAGAATACGCCGTACATTTTCCTCGTCCTTCTTGAAAATATGACACGTGAATCGATATTATCTGTAAAGGAACAAAATTGGGGAAATACTTGTAAGGTACTAGGGGATGTCTGTATTTTTCTTGTACGAATAAATTACATAATAATATTGGCTTAGTAGCGTTTTCGGATCCTGCTCGCCGGCGATTTTTATTTATTAGTACATAGCTTCTTGACTTTTTAAATTACTACCAAATAATAAAAAGAGAATAAAAGTAAGGTGTGGCACTTGTTTGTTTATAATGCGTCCTAGAAAAGCTCAATAACTTGAAAAAGATGTACTAGGTACGTCTACACTGTCATACCTACATGGAGTTATGTAGTTAAAAGTGTTATGTAAAAGAAGCTGAAATTATATTTAAAAACCCTCGACATGACATTTCGAATAAAATATAATTACTTTTTAACTAAACCTTTGAAACACCTACGCAAAATTTCCACGCTGCCGCTATTTGTGTAATAGGGAAACTCAATATAAGCTTATTGACATTTATGTAGAAAGTCCGAAACAACTGGGGAAAAATCTCAGAATAATCTCTAAAGCAGGTACTACCCTCTCGCGAGAACTTATCGACGAGAATTCTCGGCAAGAACTTCCAAGGAAAAGTACTAAGGTTCACGATTCCATGAAAACAATGAAGGGCATCCACACTCTTGTTTTCGGCCTTTCTCGTCTGTTCTCGGCGAGAATGAAGTGCCTGCTTAAAAAATCAAATTTAGATGTAGGTAACCAACTTTATTTAGACTATTTTTACCAATATCTAAAATGGTATACCATATTCATTGGTATTTGAACCACTAGCACAGTTACATAAAAGCGACAGTCACTCAGTGCCAGTATGTAAATAAAGCCGCAAAATGCAAAAGTAACTTCCACTACTCGATGTCAGGAATCGACGTCATAAATCTCATACATCGCACAGTTGGCAGAACGTCAAAATAGCGGAACAATTACGTTGTCAAGTCCATAAGGATTACCCTCCGTTACGACACATTTCATGTCGCCAAGTTCGCTCCTCATTTTACATTGTCGGCTTGGAGTTGAGTTTTATAGGATGGAAGATTGCCGAAGTTGCGCTTGAAGACAAAGGTCTTTTAACGGTTGCTGTAGATAACTTTACTGTTAAATATCGACGTTTAATGTTTGTTTTAAAACTTTACAAAACCAAATCTTTAAAATTACCAGTAGCGAGTCTATTTTCGTATCGCTATACATTATAGACAATTTAAACGTTCAAGCAGTCAGAGTCACTCATGAAACTAAAATTTTAAATTAGTCTATTTATTTAAATGCATTCGATACGATAGTTATGACGATCCATCAGAAATCTGAACTTAAGGGTATACAGATTTTTTTAAATTTTCTTGATGTTGACTCGATAGTGAAAGTTGTTCAGTTTGATAGTATAAATCACCCCCTGAAGTACTACTAGGGTGTTTTGTTACACCCTGTATTACCGTTAGCGCGCTTAATACAAACGAAGTATGGTTATATTTACTATAATAACCAATTAAACTATGTAAAATTTTGCAAATACAATCTAGAAACAAATTTCTATGCTTGTATGTTGTCCGAGTTTCGTTAAAATGTATAGTTTGAAAGTTACTGTGCCTCAAAGATTTCCATACAAATCTAAAATTAATCCTAGCATTGAAACTGTATATTTTAACGAAAATCGGACAACAAGCATATAGATTAGTTTCTAGATTCAATCGAATTTATTGATTCTACATGCCATGTTAGCTTAATCAAATTAAAGATTGAAAAAGTAAGGCGGCGAGCGGGATTTGAACCCACGACCTGCATACCCGGGGGGTTTTTTAGTTTCTAGATTGTTTTTGAAAGATTGATATTGACTTTAATTGGTTAGTATTGTGTTAAGTATTAGTATTGGTTGGTATTGTATTGTATTAAGTGCGAACACAATAAATTCTCCCAATGAAATAATAAGACGAGAAAATAAATACCAAGGAATAACTTTAAGCGAATTCGTTGGTTAGATGTGCTTTGTAAACTTTGCGTTGTGCTTCGTATGTGAAACGTGGAATTATCCTCTTGCGACCTACTTTACGAAGAACTCCTTACAATAACGGTAGAACAAGAAATGGAACTGTATACAGGGTGACTGGTTTAATATTACTTGCTTATACTTGGACTTATTAAATAAATGAAAAAAAAAAAACGTGAATTGACTCGAATGAATAGCCGATTAAGACTAAAAATGCATGGGAGTGATATCATTTCATGTTTCATTTGAAAGAAACTTACGTATTATTTTATTCTAATTGGGCATGTCTGTCAGATTAGGTATTTAAACAGCAATTTCGGGTGAAGGCGATATGAAGAACAGAAAAACCCAATCGATCTAATGGTAAAAAATAAAATACGTATCAATGCAATGTTAAGAGGATATTATCGTGCTCCACACAAACGAAGTGTGATTATATTTTCAATACTGACCAATTAATGTCCAAGTCAGTTTTTAAAAACAATTTAAATTTAGAGAATCTGTGCTTTACATTTTGAACAGATTTCCGTTAAAATATATGCATAAGTACTTAGTTTCAATGCTAGGATTAATTTCAGATTTGTATGGAAAACTTTAAAAGCACAGATATTGGTTACATCTAGTAACCGTGTAGATATTGATTACACCTACTACATAGCGTGTCTAAAAACTGTCATTGACTTTAATTGATTAATTTCCAAAATATAATCAAACTTCGTTTGTATGGACATGGAGCTCGCTAACGGTAATATACTCTTAAGCCACATTTTGTACCCTTCTCGTTGCTCGACTCAAATTTATGTAACTAGAAGAATGCATGGTTAAAGTCTCCGTAAAATAGACATCCGTAGGGTAAAAATTATCGGACATACTGTACAACATAATTTCTTTAAAACTATATAAGAAGCAAAAATAGAGGTGAAGAGAGGCAGAGGAAGACCGAGACAGAGCACAGGTGAAATAAAACGTTGATGTCGTATCATATCAGTAACTCAAGGAACTAGCGGAAAAAAACAGACTGGATTGGCTTAGGTCCCATCTGACAAGATGGAATCGAATTTTTTCACGCTCTATGCTTTTCTATCGCTCAGGAACGTCATTTGCTAGAGCGAGCAAGATAGCGGGAATGCGACAGCACGCGGCCGCACCGGCAGTGCTGCGACCTTTCTCGCTCTAGCAAATGACGTTTCTAAGCGACAGAAAAGGATAGAGCGTGAAAAAATGCTATTCCGTGCTGCCAGATGAGGCTCAACCCTCTTACTCCCTCCAGACGGGAAAAAAACTAGTAGTAGGGTAGCGGACTTACTAGATTTGTTCTTATAAGTTAATTTTAGTTAAATCTAACAGGATTAAATTTATAACAACAAATGTTCTAGTAAAGTCTGCTAAAATAAATAGTTGTCACATACTACTCGTACTACCTAGATACTTATTTCCGTGCACCGACAAGAGCGTAGCTCTTAAATAGATGACAATGGAAAGATGCTGAAATAATGGGGAACTTGCAGAAACAAAACATCATTTATTTATTGCAAATCAAACGTTGACTTTTCACATTCTGCGCCAAACTGCCATGACGCGACGCAAGCTCATCACAAATCATCCGCTATAATATGTTGCCGTACTCTTCTAACGCACGCAAGTTGTCACTTCGTCACTTTGCGCTGATTGGCGTTTGAAATTACGTTCCAATCCACGTAACTTATAATTGAACTATTTCTTAAAAAATTAAAACTGTAGAATAAATCTTTCAATAATGTTCTATTCACAAGTATTATTATTAAATTATTACGATAATTTCTCAGTATAATTTTAGTGCAAGTTCCCCCATTCTAGTTTTAAAGGAGACCCCGCACACAAAGAAGAGACAATTTTTCGGTGATAATAATGAGTGCTCGTGCGGCCCAAGGCGTTTTATGCAAATGTTATCGTGGGCCGATTCACAGATACTACAGCGGTTAATTAGCGCCATTCTTTTTCACAAAAGAGTCTTGGGAAACGTTAAATGTTATGATACGGCCGGCCGGCGATGCTGCACAAAAAATAAAACAAATTTTCGTTTAGTTAATTTGTTACATTATCTTTGTTTTAGCTGTAAATTTTTATTATACCTGCACCACACTTTCGTTTGGGTGTCGTTTCTAAAAATAAAGAGCTGAAAGTTTTAGAGACTTTAATGCTTTTAGATATCCCGAGCTAATGCGTTGATGTCTAAATTAAAGAGAAATCGTAAAAACAATACCGAATGTAAATAAATACATTTTAAAAGAAATAAAGTAGTTAGTGCGTTGAACCATGAAAAACCACTAGAAAAAGAACGAAATTAATTTTGAAATTGGTCAAAAGGTCACATTGTCAGCGAATTATCAGAAGTGGGATATATTTGTTAACCGAGAGATAAACTAAAACAGTTTATTACTTAAATGGGTTATGAATTTATTATTAATCAAGTGGTACATATCGCGCGCAACAAAGTCAGGATATTAAGAGAAGTTTAGTCAAAATGCGTAAATGCGCGATGCATACAAACGAAGTCTGTTGATATTTTCAATAATAACCAATGAAATTTTGCAGAAACAATCTAGAAACAAATCTCTATGCTTGTATCTCGTCCGATTGTCGTTAAAATATACGGTTTCAATGCTAGGATTAATTTTAGATTTGTATGGAAATCTTTGAGGCATTGTAACTTTAAAACTATACATTTTAACGAAAATCTGACAAGATACAAACATAGAGATTACCTTCTAGATTATTTGTGAAAAATCGCACTGACTTTAATTGGTTAGTATTGAAAACCAGACTACGTTTGTATGGAGCACGCCAACAGTAATATACCCTTAACAAAATACAGTGAGCTTGCTTGTTGTTCTCTTGTTTACTTTTAAATGTCTCATGGCCGAAGAATTTTGGAAGTTTCTACTTTTACCGCCTTAAAAATTTAGTACCGTAACTTTTTTAAATAAATATTGATTGATTGATTAATTTATTCTATAACTTTGAAACAATACACATGCACCAACGGAAAAAGGGCTGCTCGTTGTATAGCAATGCTATGACGCCTATGACTAACCCGTTTATTTTTACGTTGTGTCAAAAAGTCGACATAAAGGCTCATCTTGATATTAGATCATGTTCATAGTATTCGATCAAATAGGATTCACGATTCCAGAGTCCACAAAAGCATTGGTTTGGAATCTGTTTTAGCGCCAGCTTATATTTCGCGCGGTATACTAATTAATTGAAATACCGCAGGTGTTTGCAGTTTATTTAACTTTTGTGGTGCGGTTTAAAATTAACTTTATGGCCAGCTAAATTATATTTATGTTAAGGACTGCCATTAAATGTGGGCATAGTATTATCGATCTAAATTTAATGTATTCAATAATTTATTAATAAGTAATTATAAATTACTCAAGAATACAATACATACAAAGCCATGAACATTAGGAAGATGGACTTTCAAATGAAGATGAAGAAGAAAAAGGAGAAAAGTTACGCTGAGCCCTACTTGTGCAACCCTGGGTTAGCTGTTAACCCTGGGTTAAAATAACCTTTCATCATTATCATCAGCCTATTTACGTTCCATTTCAGGGCACAAGCTCAAGGAGGGTGTACGGGCATTTTAGTCTACCACGCGCGCCCAATGCGGATTTGTAGACTTCACAATCATCATCACTAGCTCCCTAACTCAGGTTTTTTTATTTAACCTGTCCTCTGTGTTTGCTTTGGACGGACCAAAGACAATTACAATTTTATTGTGTTTAGAATTACAAAATATGAGAGGTTATCAAAATCATGGATTCCCAACTTAACCTGGGTTTGCTAATGGGGCTTTAGATAGTCCTAAAAAGTTCACGCAATTCTGTATGTCTAGATTTTTTGGTCTTCATTTTATATTTTTTACGGATAGAAGACATAATTTGAAGACACCTATTTCATTTTTATTGCGACTCATCGAGTTTATCAATATAATTTTAAATTATTTTGATCTGTAATCTCTAAGTGCAAAAATGGTGGAGAGAAAATAATTCTAACTCCATGGAGAAAAACTACTATTTTATTTAAAAAAATAATAATCACTTGCCTCCTCTTTCTATCTCTATGCTGGAAACAGAAACGGCAATATCAAATGTCAAATTCGGACATTGTGAATGTATTTTTTTCTTAATAGCCAGTTATTTTAAGTTTAGAAAGGAGTTCACAGGTTTTCCAGTACCTTCACTGGACGGACCAAAAACCTACGTTATTTTATTAAAAATATCTGTAATCCTTTCATTTTAAAATCTCTGACATAGAAAATATTATTATTGAGACAATTTTCTCGAAATGGTATTCGATTCAGCCCTCCAAAAAAAAATTGACGTACCGAATTGACAAGTGTTCATCTAACAGTCAATTGTTTTGAACTTTTGACGCATTCCACGCATTGACATTAAGCTAGGAAACTCGTACTCTAGCTACTGTTTATGTAAATTTTCCTATTGAAGACACAATGGCAATAACATAAGGAATAATATGGATTGCTTTCTAGTACACTTAGGAATGTCAACAGACATACCTACGATCGTAATACCTTATTTAGATGCATTAGTGTCCATGTTAGGCGTTGCAAGTGTCATATTGCCGGAAACATTAATCAAACAGTTCGTTCTACATTTGAAGTCTCGTGAATTAAGTCATTTTCATTCTTATGATGTACACTTAACAGTTATTTGAGGGGAATATTTGTGGAATAAATTGTGTTTCTATGGACCCCACGCAAAGGTGCTTCCTCAACTATTATGACATTGAACAAATGTGTGCAAAAAATTATACTAAGCTGATGTAGCTGGTGCCAGTGGTATGTATAAAATAATAAAAACCAGCCAAGCGCGTGTCGGGCCACGCGGACTTAGAAGGGGGTTTTTGTTTTATACTACGTTTAACGGCTACTTAAGTCTAAAAAGTACATTTTATATGTTGCTCGACTATTACTCGTTAACTTGTAAAACCTACTTAGCGGTGATAGTTTTCCTTTTAACTTCGTTATATATACACTACTGCTATGAATTTTTTCACATATCCAGAAACAACCGTTTAGATGGTAGGAGGAGGGGGGGTGAGGTAGGTACCAAAAAAACTATATTTTTCAAGATTTTATTTTACCACTTCGTCGGCGTGATTAATATGTACCTATAGACCCATGCCAAATTAAAGCTTTCTAGTACTAAGCGTCTCTGAGCTAACCCACGGACAGACGGACGGACATAGCGAAACTATAAGGGTTCCTTGTTGACTACGGAACCCTAAAAAGTGTAGTTGAAATGGTAAGTGGAAAAAATGACGAAGAATATTAATGACTAAACTTGTATGGTTTAAATAACCTTGTAGATGTCTCTATCTTTGTCTCTTTCGAGGCTTCGAGGCGAGGAAGTCCTGTGTAGGCTAAGAATCAGATGTACAACATTTAACATTTATTTTTATATTTCACTTTTAATTTTTTTCTTTCTTATTATTCCTAAAAGGGTTGTCATATTTAACAGTCATAGTCAGGTCTTACACAATTAAATTAGGGGGCAGGTTATTTGACTTAAAAAATGCACCTAAACAAACTATACGTACATAATTATATTATTAGCTGGTAACGATAAGAAGATTAGGTTGCATGAAATTCATTTTCTGATTATTTTCAAGAGAAGAAAAGTTTGGGCTAGATGCTAAGTAGGTATTTTAGGTTACTTTATTGTTCATAGCCAATTAATTGGTTAACAAGACATTACAGATTGTATTATTTATATTTTACTTATATTGTTTAAAGGTAAATGTAGGATTTGTGGAATCTTGTGTACTTGTAAAACATCTAAACTATGAAGTTTAAATGAATCAACCTATTCTATTGTTTCCATTGAATAGTTAAAACTATTAAATTCCAGCAGCTAAAGAAATTGCGTGCAACGTAGCTGCCGTGCCTCAAAGTGCAAACTATAAATTATAACGATACTAAAATACGTTTTACAAAGTGGTTTATTGCTTGTAACGCCGTAACGGATTGAAGATATTGTGGTGTAAAGTGAAAGTTAAAAGAAAGTTACCGCAGCCCTAAGCAATGCATTGCAAGGTGCGAGTGAAAAACTTGATTTCCGATGATGTTTTAACAAACTTTCGTCGACCATTCGTCTTTTAATCTGTGACAATAATATCATCATCAGCTTCGACCCCTGCTGCGATCACATACCTGTCTTCAATGTGGGTGTTAGTCCACACATTTCACAGATTTCACATGTGTGTATCTCATTTACATGAGATATTTCATAAATATGTTTCTGAGGTAAAAAGGTTACCTAGCTATATTATTAGTTTTAAATTCTCCTTAATTTTCCATATTAAATTACTCCATTTTGTTTTGTTTTGCCTTTAGCTTTAACTTTAGTTAAGTCATAATTTGAATAGTGTTTGTTAAGTTTGAGCAACATAATATCTACTGAAATTTCTATAAGTGGAAACTGTTTCGCCTAATTCGTTGATTAAGTTTTGTAATTGAAGTGTAAATATTAACGCTGTATGTTTCTCTAACCCAATAAAAAAAAAAAAAGTTTTTGTGTCTGATTATATCATTAACAAAATTGGTAACGTATTATGACTGTACTAGGCAAGTAATAGGTAATGTTTTAGTAATATTTTGTTTCTGTGATCATCACATCCATTGCCTAAAATAAGTGAACTAAATAGAATCACCAAGTACTGGAAAAAAACACATTGTCAATTTAATACCGAGTGAATCGGGTAGTTACACAATAAGACCCGAGAGAAACTCTTCTTCGGCGTACAGATTTTGAACGATGTTTTCCTTCACCGAATGAGTCCGATATTCCAAATAATTCTTAAGATCGTAAAACTTATTGCGGGTACGTCCTCTCTGATCTATCTGATCCTTTGCCACCCGTAGTAAGAGAGGCGGGGTAATTCTCTAAACCACCACGGTAACTTAGTATTGAGGAGCGTTAATTCTATATCGTTTTTATTCTAAAAGGCATAAATTAACCTAGAAACTTTATATAAAACAATGCCAATAGACAAGTTATTTGTACAAAAGCGTGTTTTGTCTACGTATCATCAACGTATCAATGAATCGTGTAGCTTGGTCGAGTGCTGTCGAGCCACGTGGCGGCGCGGCGCGGCGTGGCACAACACAACGCGTAGTGGATATAAATAGATCTGTAAGGTCGCCCTTTACAAACGATGTAATAGTAAGCCGTATTCCGAAATAAGCGGTTTATTTGGTATTTGATGAGCTTGAAAGGTTTCGAGACGTGTTACATAGAAAATATGTTTTCAATCTAGTTGCGATGCTTTCGAATCTTGGAATAGGTAGAATTTCTTTTAAAAGTTTATGCGTGGTGTTTCAACATTTCCAGTTTATAATATTTTCGAGTCCACACAGAATGTATACGCATTTTAACTGACATTGATTTATGATTACCAGTAAATTCTAGTTTTAACTGAGGCGTTAAGTAAAACTAGTATTAACTAAAAATGGGTTCATATATAGGGTGTAAGTGACAGCCTAGCAAATACTGAAACGGTGAATTCACACCATAAAACTGAACATATTTCACTATGGAGCTTACCTCAGGAAACGAGAAACAATCAGCAGTCCCATACAAAACTGCTGTATCTACCCGACACAAATGTATGGGACAGCTGATTTTTTTTCTCGTTTTGCTAGGCTGTTGTATATTTGCTAGGCTGTCACTTACACCCTGTATACATATACAAAATTTACACACCTATTAGGTAATTATAGCTACTCAATCTGTGTTAGTTCAACGACAAATTAATTCACAAGTATATATAGGTATTCACCTTGTGTAGATATATCTGTTTGTTGATGTTACAAAGTACCAGTTAGGTAAATATTATTTCACTTTTCCTTCGAGCTTGAACTAATAGAAGATCCCTCAGTTTTTTACTATCTTATGCAATGTCGCAATAAGCAAAGTAAAACTCCACTAAATAAATTCCTATTTCACTGACTACAAATTCCAAACATTTTCGAGTCTGATTCGGCCGACCTAGTTCAATTATAACGGTTAAAATGGTTATCTTTTAAAAAAGATATCATTGTAGTATACTAATCTATGGGTAAACAAAGTGATTATCTTCTAAACTTTTAATAATTACTTAATCACTGCTATTTTACAACTAATATAACAAAATTAGTAATCAATAACAACCATTTTGAATGAGGCTACAACGATTTTCCATAAAGAACACAAGAATAAATAAACGGTCTCGATTAATGGCTTCATTTACATTGAAAACCAATCGTGGTTACATTCAGACGAGAACATTTAAGAGAAAAATATTTGAGATAAAATAAATCTACGATTACAGCGAATTTATCTCGAGAAATATACAGAATAAAATAAGATCGAAATTGGAAAAGATAAAGATGAAGATATTGATGTCAACAATGAGAAAATTTAAAGAAAATGTTCATTGTAAATAGGTCTCGGAGAAAAAATGAAGAAGTAAAACAGGTCTCAGACATCAATTAAGTTCAAAAATTAGTCTAATCGTCGGAAAATGTGTCGTCATCTGCCGTCGTTCCCACGTCGACGATTTCTCCTGTTCTCCGCCGTGACAGTTAATTAATAACAAGTTAAAATCTCCACTTCGCGAAACAGTTCGCGGCATTCAACTCGCATTCGTACCGTAAAGTCTCTAAGTACTTGCAGACTTTTGATTGGGACTCCGGGGATGCGATTCACAATGAAATTGAGGAAACTTTCGAAATATTTGTCGTCTTAAACGATGAAAATAATTAACTATTGCTTCATTTGTTAATGTTTGTCGAGTGCTGTGACTTATTGAGACGTTCATTAGACTCGTTTCGACGAGAGAGAGTGATTGCTATCGGTGTATGTGTCCGATCGTTTGTCGACGTTAGTCGCAACGTTCCGACAGGTATTGTATGTCAGTTCTGTCAAATGTGTTTGATTGATTCGATCTTTGTTAACCGCTGGATAGAATTTGTTTTGGATTTTCGTATTTGAGTACCGCCATAGACACCATATTTTCGCTTCAAATACATTTAACTCGTATTCTGTTGCTATATTTCCGATGTCATTAAAGGATGTGATTCAGACAAAATGCCTAAAAAATACATCTCATGCTTAACACAGCTAGTCCAATCGATCTAAGTGAGTACATGAATTGACTCTGGCCTGACTCGGCGTACGTATAAAGTGGCGATAAATTTACTCAGTTAATGCCAGACTGGAGTAACGAGTCCAGCAAACGGTCCTGAAGTGACAAACGATCTAGTGAGATATTTGCCAGTGGTTTTATCCTAGTGGATGACTTGATTACTTGATTTGTTTGCTAGAAGCTAAATGTGAGGAGAGATAGAAACATTTAAGATGACTTCATAAACCGACGTAATACGATTTTGAAAGACGAGGAAGATGACGTTATTTCTTATTAGTATTTATTGGCTACGAAGTAATTACTATGAAGACTTAAATTGTGTATCATATTGAAATCTATCTAATCGATCTACCCATTTTAGATTTAAACTTTCATCCTAACTTTCAATTAACAATAGTTGAGTAGTCCGATCCTTCTGTATTTTTATTCTTCTTCTTCCTGGTGTCACAGTTTTTTCAGTCCACCTTATGGCCTCTGACGTGGTTTTTATGTAACGACTATTACCACGAGAGATAGTAGCCGGGACCAACGCCTTAACGTGCCATCCGATCACGGAATAATCTTTCTTTCAGACACTCAGGTGATTCGGCCTGCAATGTCCTAACCACCAGGGGAAAACGCACAAAGTGACATATCACTAGGTGTCCCCCGTAAGAATCGAACCCACGATCTCAGTGTCAAGAACACAATGCTCTTAACCATTAGACCACGGAGGCAGTTAAAAGATATCTCCGACGATAGTTGTTATTGTTCACTTTTCATACTACAAAATTAACGTTAAACGTGGATATTTTAGTTTATCCACATAAGGGGAGCTTTTGGCGGTCGTACTTTATTGTAGGCAATAATTTTTGGGATGTGTGAGTGGTCACTTAACATTTAACCTTTCTTAACTATTTATGCTACCAATATGACGTTGGCATTGACTCTTGACTATTGTCTTTACTTCTCACCCCTTAGTTCATACATATTCAAACTCAGGACCGTAATCCCTTTCGGGGTGGTGAGCAACATTGCTACAACTACCAACCGACTTTCAGTAATGATGTAGTAATGCTGACATTTAGGAATTTAATTTTCAGGATGGAATGACGTGTCTAGTGATGAGAGGTGGCTAGAACCAAGGGTCGTGGGTTCGAATACCACAAAGAGCAAATATTTGCATTGTCAATACCTATATTTAAAAGCCGTGGTGGTCCAGTGGCAAGCAACCTTGCTTGCCGAGCAGGAGGTGATGGTTCGATCCCCGTCCAGGCCGACTCGCACTAATGAGTTTTTCGGAATTTATGTCCGATTTGTAACACCACTGGCTTTTCGGTGAAGGAAAACATCGTGAGGAAACCTGCATGCTTCAATTTAGAGGCATGTGTTGTACCCACTGTCCATTATAAGTAGCGACGGGATCACTCCCCGTCACACTGGACAGAGTTTCGGTACTACTAGTGCAACGCGGATGTTCGGAGGTTTCAGAATATCTCTGACTACCCCCTCGGGGAATATAGTCGTGAGCATATGCTATGCATGATATATTTTTATCATTATTATATGTATATTGTAATTTGGATATCGTCGTCTTGTCATAGTATTAGGTAGGTACTATATGTATAGGATAGATTCTGGAACTCCTATTAGGATTAGATAATATACATTATCCAAGATATTTAAGTCCAGAGACTCAATAAGTCCGACAGATAGTATAAATATTCCAACAAAGATATCCACATTTATATAGTTTCCATAATACAGATTCTGCCAGGCTAGTCGAATTAGGCAGTGATCCGGGGTTGACCTAGTATTACTTAATCTGGTTGCCGTAACGTCGGATTGCATAGCTGTGTACATTTACCTAGATTCTGGACTGGAACTTAATCGTACTTTCCAGAGGATTATTTATGAAACTCATTGTTTCTGAAAGATCCCCATGTTTGCTGGAATTCATCAACTTTCTCATTGTTAAAAAACTTTTGAGCAAAATACAGGGTTCTTCTTAAGATACTGAAAATTTTTTAAGGGGGTGATCAGACCGTCAAACTGAACGACTTTCTCTATGGCACCAATATCGTAATCGCGTATAAAAAACCGCTGGTCCATACAAAACTGCAAACCTACTCGAGCCAAATGTATGGGACTTCCATAGAGAAAGTTGTTTAGTTTGATGGTCTGATCATCCTGTTAAAGAACGGACCCGGTATAATCGAGCAGTGGATTAGATTCAACGACTAGGTGAAAGCTTTTTTTAGTGATCTGAAGTGCTTTTTTTGAATATCACACTTTCAGAATCATGATCCAATGATGCATAATCTAAAAAGTAATTTTGTAATTTTTTACTGCTGATTCGTTCATACGTTCATATGACTTTCAAAAACACCAGCGTTTGTATTAAACCAAACACAGCAAATTGATTTAAACTGCGTTAAAAGGAATATAGAGGATAGAATATGGCGTTGCCAGAAAATAAGCCCATGCACGAATACCTAATTATTTGGTGATACTACCAAAATATTTTCAGATATTTAATAAACATTTACCTTGAAGAATAGAGGTGGCCAAGTATTGGAAAGACAAAGTGTGATCACCTTCACAAGAGAAAGAAGAAGATTCCAATAATCAATTAATAATTTAAATTTCGATTAGATATGTAATTTCGGAAAAAGTTGAGAAAAAACTAAACAACGCCTTTATACTTTTACTGCTAGTTGCACGTGCGTTTATTAAAGTTAATCCTCCATTAAATGTCTTACTGTCACTTTTTGTCTTGTTGACGTAGTAAAAGCTAGCAAGAGATTTAATGGAAGATTAACTTTAATGAACGTACGTGCAACTGACCGTTAGCCAGCTTCTGTTGGGCGTGATACACTTGAGTTACTGAACCCGTCGCGAGTTCCCCTATCACTTACAAATCCATCAGCTTAATCGACTCAGAGACAATTACACATCGTATTTACTTAACGAAATTTAAGCTGGGAGTGATAAATATCATTAGAGATAATCTGAGCGCCGGCAGACGTAGCAACTTTGATCAACGACGTAACTTTCTCAATGACACCTCATAAATTTGCGACGGGAACCTTGCAAATTTAAGCTAAAGGCCTCAGAGCCATGAATAAAACTCGGGAAAGGCTATACAGCTAAGTTTCCCAGTTAACTTCTCATTAAGTGCCGAAGTAGAAGGGCTGGCAGAATTTTATATGCACATTTACTTTCAACATTGCAGTTTTGAAACTTGAGAGCTCATTAGCTTTTGCGATTCTCTTCATTAGTTAGTTGCATTATGTTAGATGTTTAGTATCTTAAAACAGTTGTTCTATGATATTGTTGTCACGTTGTCGTTGGATTTCGCCGAAACTCTGTAGCTAAAGCACAACTGTGTCTCACTCCACGTCTTTTACGGTTTTGGTGTTTTAGTAACCAATTTCAATCAGAAGTTTCACTTGGTTCCAAGAACCTTTTATGTTTAAAAATCGGTATCGGGATCGGCTGTATCAGTATGAGGAAAGCAGCAGCCTGCTGATGGCTTCCATCCTCTAAATAATGGTAATAAAATAATTCCGGTACGTCCTGTGCTGTGCTTCCAAAGTAATCTTGTCATAACATATTTTGTTACATTATTTTTTGCAACTGACCGGTACTGACCGAAATGAAAGAAGTTTCACGTCAAAATTTCTAGGATATGTTTATTTTTTGTTTATTAAAGAATTAATACTATTTAGTTAGTTATTAAAGTATTTTTTCAGACCTCCCGACGGAAGTCGTAAGTTTATGCATTGAAAAATAATGTTAAAGGATGTTTTTGTTTGTAACTTGTAGTTATTATATCAATGTGCTATAAATAACTCAAATGACAATGATATTGTCAATAGCGACGACATAGCAAGGCAAACAAGTGAGTGCGACGTGCAAATATATGTCAAACGCAGACCACTGTACGGATCTGATTGCACAACAAACAATATAGAGATATCGATGTAAGGGCTATTTCACAACGGATGTAATGGACTGTCACAATCCAGGTAAGGCATAGAGCTGCACAATTTACAGATTGTCAGTGTGATGTTTAATTCTCATCGTCATATTCAAGAGCAGGTACCTACGCTCTTGTCAATGGTTCATTCGCCAATCCAGTCTCCTTTTTGCAAGTGATATGACTTCCAGATTCGTACGATACCAAACGTTCACTTCAGCCATATTAAGTAACTCGTGTCATCCTCTACTTCTATTCCCTGTATTTAATGTAGGTAGTTAAAGAAATTGTCGAGTCGTTTCAAATGTCCAATCAAGTTTAATTTTATGAGTGTTTAATATTCATTGTAATTTGAGTTTATTCCTTAAGACCTTTCTTAAGACGTACCAAATAGTTAAGATGTTGAAATATTATGACAGATAAGTAGACACTCCCGACAATTCGCCAATATTGCGAATTTGCGGACAGATAGAGATAAATAATTTTTTTGTATGATTTTGATTTCAATTATTTTATTCATAAATTAGCTTCGCAATTGCATATAAATTTATACGTCACTTTAGTAGGACTGTGTTTAAGAGCGGAAATTGATCAGTGATAAAATATAGTAAATATTATTCTCTGCTACAAGTAGAATCGGGGTCGTTTTGAAGCCGGAACAGGGTGTTTCAGATCATCAAACTGAACAACTTTTGCTATGGAGCCAATATAGCAATCGAGAAAAAAAACTGTTCCATAGAAAATGTCATTAGCTAATCGACAAAATTGAAATACAATTAATTGGTTAGATTTTTGATAATATGTTAAATAACTATTATATATAGGGTCCAACTTAATATGCTGACACTTTTTTTAATGGGATGATCAGACCATCAAACTGAACAACTTTCTCTATTGGACCAATGTCGAAATCGCGAAAAAAAAATCAGCTGTCCCACACATTTGGCTCAAGTAGGTTTGCTGTTTTGTATGGAACAGCAGATTTTTTTTCGCGATTTCGATGTTGGTGCTATAGAGAAAATTGTTCAGTTTGACGGTCTGATGGGCCCCTTAAAAAAGTGTCAGCATATTAAGAAGGACCCTATATATTTCAAAGTTGGTCCCGTTGTAAAAATTGTTCAGTTTGATGGTATGAAGCACCCTGTTCCGGCTTCAAAACGACCCTCAATTTACGGTGTAATATAGGGTTATTTAGGGGATGATCAGACCGTCAAACTGAACAACTTTCTATATGGGACTAACATCGAAATCGCGAAAAAAAATCTGCTGTCCCATACAATTGGCTCGAGTAGGTTTGCAGTTTTGTAAGGAACAGCTGATCTTTTTTTCGCGATTTCGATGATGTTGCCATAGAGAAAGTTGTTCAGTTTGGCGGTCTGATCATCCCCTTAAAAAGTGTCAGCATATTAAGAAGAACCCTGTATAGTCACTTGTACGTGTGAAAAATCCCTAACCGAACTGGACACAATGTCCGACACATCAACCAATCACTCGACGCGTCTCTGAAATTCCGAACACATTTCAACTTATCTCGGCTAGTGTTGAAAAGTTTATATTTTAACTTTCTTCCGCTTTCTGATTTAAAACGATTCGGCGTTTTATTAAGTGAAAAATGATAATTAAATTAAAAGGGTTTTGTTTTAATCTTTAACATTTATTACGAAGCATTATCTACCAACACGCGCATCAACATCATCATCATCTCAGCCGATGGACGTCCACTGCTGGACATTGGCCTCCCCCAAGGATAGCCATAACGACTGGTCCTGCGCTGCCCTCATCCAAAGGGTTCCCGCCGCCTTCACCAGGTCTCCGGTCCACCTTGTTGGGGGCCTACCCACGCTGCGCTTTCCGGTACGCGGTCGCCCCTCGAGATTTTTGCGGCCCCATCGGCCATCGGTTTTGCGAGCAATGTGCCCCACCCGCTGCCACTGTAGCAATTCTCCTATCACGCGCATATTACGTGTCAAAATTAGTATACATCTGAGAACTATGCTCAGGTAAATCTATACTAATTTTAACACGTAATATGCTTTTTTAAATTCATGACTATTGCCGAAATCCAAAGGAATAAGAACTATTAGCTTAGGCAATGAATAATTGTGGATGGAAAAGTCGAAAGCAGAAAATTTGACTTAGGAACTTTGTTTGGACTAGTTAGGAGATAGACATACTAAAAGTCCTTACCCCTCCGAGGTGCGCTCGAGGGGGGGGAGGGCAAAGAAGGTCCCGTTTTTTGGTTTTATGTATACATCTCGAAAACGGTGCGTTGTTATGCCACAATTGCAATGGAAGTTGCACAAATAGCATTCTCATGTTGGAAGATAACGACAATGACGACGATGGTGGGGATGATGTAGAAGAAGCCTGCGTTCCATCATTTGATAATGATTCGACAGATGAGGAAGAAGAAGAGGCAAACAATGAGGAACCACAACCTGGCCCGTCACGCTCGAAGAGGCGGCGAGTGATTACATAATCGTGTAGTTGTGGGTGTTTTTAATTGGGTGAGCAATAACAAATGATTATGGCAAATTTTACAATGTGCTACAGAGAATTTAACACATTTTTGAAAATCGGCCATTTTTTAGAGCTCATAGCTAGGCAACGATTAGAGATAGATAAAAAGTGTAAGTGTCAAAGTTGTAGAGAATTTTATCAGTTTCCATTATGTATTAAAACAAGATTTCGTACAACGCACCGTTTTCGAGATGTAAGCAAAAAACCAAAAAACGGGACCTTCTTTGCCCTCCCCCCCCTCGAGCGCACCTCGGAGGGGTAAGGACTTTTAGTATGTTTATCTCCTAACTAGTCCAAACAAAGTTCCTAAGTCAAATTTTCTGCTTTCGACTTTTCCATCCACATCCTTTTTTGAGCATTCATTGACCAAACTATATATAATCAAGGAATGATTTATTTGATAGTAGCTCAGAGACTGACTAGAAATTGAACAAACTATGTTAATAGTCATTGAAATGGCAATGGTAAATATCGGTATTTACCATTGCCATTCCGTTTAACTAAACGGAATTCCATCAACAGGAAATATGTTTCAACGACATGGTAAACGAATTGTCACCGTGATATTGTCTTGTGGGTGGCACGAGCGCTCTGTTTTTAATTAGACACATAACAGTTTTTGAGTGTTCCGTACCCGAAGGGTGAAAACGGGACCCTATTCATAAACCTACGCTGTCCGTCAGTCCTAGCTTCAGGGGGCTAGAGTATAAAAGGTAGCCTGTTGAAATTTTCACAGAATATACAGGGTGTAACAAAACACCCTAGTAATACTTAAGGGGGTGATTCAGACCATCCAACTGAACAACTTTCACTATGGAGCTAACGTCGAGAATAAATTAAAAAATCTGGTATCCCATACAAACTGCAGTACCAGCTCAATTAAAATGTAAAGAACAGCAGATTTTATTTATTTTTTCTCGATGTTGGCTCCATAGTAAAGTTGTTCAGTTTGATGGTCTAAAGCACCCTAGGGTGTTCTGTTACACCCTGTATATCATTGTATTGGATTTGATGAAAAATAATAAAAAAACAAAAAGTAAAAAGTCCCCATCTAAGAAACTCGTTTGTAGCAACGTTTTTTCTTCTTGCTCTATCGTAAAACGGTACCTAATACATACAAGCGTCAAACTTGGTGTGATTATAGCGCAAACTCTACAGTATAACAATAAAAACTGGCCAAGTGTGAGCCGGTCTCGCGCTAAGGGTCCCGGAAAGATCAACATTGTTGGTACGTTAATATACAGGGTCCTTCTTAATATGCTGACACTTTTTAAGGGGATGATCAGACCATCAAACTGAACAACTTTCCCTGAGGCACAAACATCAAAATCGCGAAAAAAAATCAGCTGTCTCATACATTTGGCTCTAGTAGGTTTGCAGTTTTGTATAGATCAGCAGTTTTTTTTATCGATTTCGATGTTGGTCCCATATAGAAAGTTGTTCAGTTTGATGGTCTGATCATCCCCTTAAAAAGTGTCAGCATATTAAGAAGGACCCTGTATTGTGTGGTGGTACGGAGCCCTCGGTGCGGTAGTAGCCCGACTCGCACTTCACCCTACGAGTACAAAGTGTGGCTTCACGTCATAAAGGAACAAAATATTTCATCTGGAAAAATGGTTCCCAAAGGATTGAGCAAAAATTTTACAAACAAATTGAGAGCAAAGATCACTGAGTGCTGAAATTAATGAATTTTCCAGCATATTAGGTACTTACACGCAGACGCGGAGAGTTTATTGAAAATCAGTTGAAATTAAATTAAATATTTACATATCGTAAGAAAAAGTGTATTGATTAATAATTACCTAAGTTATACAGGGTCCTTCTTAATATGCTGACACTTTTTTAAGGGGATAATCAGACCGTTAAACTAAACAACTTTATCTATGGCACCAAAATCGAAATCGCGGAAAAAAGATCAGCTGTTCCTTACAAAACTGCAAACCTACTCGAGTCAAATGTATGGGGACAGCAGTTTTTTTTTTCGCTATTTCAATGTTGGTGCCATAGAGAAAGTTGTTCAGTTGAACGGTCTGATCATCCCCTTAAAAAGTTTCAGCATATTAAGAAGGACCCTGCATGTGGTTAATGTGGTAGTCTTGTGAAAGGTTATAAGTACCTATATGATTATACAGGCGTGAAGTTGTGGATCAGAGCCCTTTAAAAATCAGAATGTTATTATAAAAAATTCCAATTAAGTGGATACAAAATTAATAGTTTTAGTGTTTACAAACAATAGTGCGTATGAAGATGCAGTAAAGCATCTACTCGTAAGTGCACAAGGGGCCAAGAAAGATTTAGTACCTACACATACTTGTTATCGAACGTTAGCGCAACCGTTTTATGAGCATTACACTGAAAACTTTAGCAAAGTTTAACAAGTAGAGGCTTTATTCTTATGTTTTTAGAGTCCATATTCAGTACAGAAAATTAACACTAAATTGTGAAAGTTTGAACAAAGCTTTTTATACATTACGAACAGATTCATGTTTTGGATAGTTTAATTTATATTTCCCGTGCACATGTTTTGCCGATTTCTGTAATATGTTTGTTTATTTTCGTATTATGCACAGAATATCGTTAGAATATTGAAACAGTATATTTACATTTCTACAGTTAAAATAGTTACATAAAATCTTTTGTAAATACCTACACGTGCATTAGGTATACTGTTTTACCCATTGACTTACCAACTACTGGACGTCGGGTCCGTGTTCAAAAGTTTCCGAACCAAAAGAGCACCAAAATGTATAAAGAGAATCAATTACGCGACAATCTTCGTTTGATCGGTCGACTAATAGCACGCGCGCCACGTGCCACGTTGAGGTAAAAACTACGCAAGCAGAATGAAAAAGAATAACAGAATTTTCAATGATTTTAGTTGCTTTATATACACGTACATAGGTTTGTGTAGGTTAGTCATCTTATCCGTCAAGATACCTAATAAGGTAAGCATAAAATCATGACCATCATCTTCATCATTATCTTCCTCCCATGTACTTACATCGACATGTCGTCTTCCTTCATTCATCTTCATCTCTTTTAGCCGTCATTTCAGCGCTCACTCCTTTAGGTACATGTCATCTTTCATACTATCCATCCATCTGTTCTTCGGTGGACCTCTCTTCATGCATGAGAAGACATAATAATTCATCTTTGGACTAATTCCTTTACACTATAGGATAGGATGACTACATAAACCAATTTACGTAATTGGGTAGAAAAGGATTACGTTAATAGGCGCGACTCGTGAAAATTTTTGTTAATTTAAACATTTTCAAATTCGTAAAAATCGGATTAAAATTTGGTTTAGAAGCGTTAGGTTTTAACAGTTGCTTCTGTTTATGTTACTAACAATGTTCTTTGCTGTCAAAGCGAGAAAGACAGACAGAGTATTTATACATATACAGGGTCCAACTTAATATGCTGACACTTTTTTAAGAGGATGATCACACCATCAAACTGAACAACTTTCTCTATGGGACCAATGTCGAAATCGCGAAAAAGAAATTTGCTGTCCCATACAATTGGATCCAGTAAGATGTTTAGTATGGAATAGCTGATTTTATTTTCGCGATTTCGACATTGGTCCCATAGAAAAAGTTGTTCAGTTTGATGGTCTGATTATCCTCTTAAAAAAGTGTCAGCATATAAAGAAGGACCCTATATACTATTGAATAATGCCAATGTGGTTAATAAATTAATAATATACAGGGACCTTCTTAACTATGCTGACGGTTTTTTAAGGGGATGATCAGACTATACAACTAAACAACTGTCTCTATGGGCCCAAAGTCGAATCAAGAAAAAAAAAACTGTTTCATACAAAACTGCAATCCTGCTCGACCCATGCAGAAAGTTGTTCAGTTTGATAGTCCGATCATCCTCCTAAAGAACAGTCAGCATATTAAGTTGGACTCTGTATAGATGTTTCGTGGGCTTCTTGGTTTGAAGGACAAGCCCATGGTCTGTGAAAAAGCCAAAAAGGTAAAAATTCGCATAGAAACTTTATTTAAAAAAAACCTTTTAATTTATTATAGTAAGGATTATTATTATTAAAAACGAAGCAATTATCCAAAGTATTTATGGGATTAGAGAAAAACAGTATAAAAAACGACTTTGTGTATTAAATCGATAGAATTATGTTGACCTGAATACAAATAAATAATGTGCAACAGTGGCATAGAATAGCTAATAATAGTATACAGGGTCCTTCTTAATATGCTGACACTTTTTTAAAGGGATGATCAGACCGTCAAACTGAACTACTTTCTCATTGTTCAGTTTGACGGTCTGGTCATCCCCTTAAAAAAGTGTCAGCATATTAAGAAGGACCCTATATAGTTCTATAAAGTGGTACATCAGTAGCTGAAGATGATCACGAATAAATAAATAACAAAAAAATGTGGTCCCATGGTTTTATAATCGTCGCACGGTACGTGCAATGACATTTTATAAACAAGGACTTCGCATCAGTGCGCTATTAACGGGACCTCTAAAATGTGCTTAATTATTTTACATTACTGCTTTGTGATAGAGGATATTTGATAGGACTGGAATGTCAACGGCTGTATGTATGACAGCCGAGCATAACTGAGGCTAACTAAGGTGACATAGAGACATGTGCCATTTTTTGGTGTTGTTATTGAATGACGTGGTGAGTCCATGTGCATACAATGTCATTGATAAGTGACATGATTCGTAAAATTATTAATGTCAAACTGTCTAAACATCCTATCCCTATTTACCTAAATATGACTCTCCAAAACACAGCAGCCTCTACCACAAATATTGTATTGTAAAACATAAAGCTGGTAACAGATCGAACTCACTTGCAACTCTCGCAAGTAATACCTACAACTCCTCTGTAACTATGTTAATTCACTACTTGCCTTCTCAGAGCGCCCATAACTTAACTATCCTTTAATATCACTTAACTATTTATATATCAATCAACATAAATTTGTTTAAAGGTGACGATACCCGTCTTCTTCCTTTATGTGGTTTAAATTATAATTTAATAAGTTTAACCGGTTTTATAGCTCTATTGAGTTTGATCTGATCTGACTTTATATTTTGTTCATTGATATTATCAGAAGTAGGATAAAAATCTGAGATAGATAATAATTATTGTAATTATCATTTGCTTTGATAATAAGAAGGCTTATTATCGTGTTGATGTTAATTACGGACTTGACTTACATACCATCTTAAATATTTAAGTAACTTTATTGTTTATTTAAAATACCGAGTTACATAGTTGATTGATTACAAAGCAAATTATAATGTTATTCAGTTGGTTGGGTTGGTTGGTTGTTGTTATTCTGGAAAAATCGGTTTTCATGTTTAAGTTCATTTGTTAACATACCTATGTAACATATACACGGTGTTACAAAAGTAAAAATAAACATTTAAAAACTTTAAAGAGGTGGTTTAGACCATCAAACTGATCCACTTTCATTATGGGACAAACGTAGAAATCGAGATTAAAAGAACTACCTGTCCCATACATTTAGCTCGAGTAGATTTGTAGTTTAGTATGGAACATCAAATATTATTTTTGCGATTTCGATATTGGTCCCATAGTGAAAGTTGTTCAGTTTGATGGTCTAAACCACCCCCTTAAATGTTTATTTTTATTTTTGTAACACCATGTATAAACTCAGGACCATAATCTCTTTAGGGGTGGTATTGCAGGCAGTTGTAGCAAGTCTTACTTTTAGCTTATTACCCGACTGCGCCAGAAGGAGGGTTATGTTTTTCGAGCGTATGTATGTATGTATGTATGTATGTTTGTATGTCTATTTCTTTGGCACGGCCTACAGCCCAAACGGCTTGATGGATTTTCACGTATGAGGTGTCATTGGATTTGTAAAAATCGTGAGAGTGACATAGAGTATATTATTTCAAGATGGCGTCTACATATTAAAAAAGAGAGGGGGAATAAAAAATATTTTTTTGCTTAAAATTATTGAAATGATTGATGAATTGAAGGTTACCTCTTAACACCACGTAATAATATTATAAACTGCAAACATTTATTAATTTACAGCCATGTCTAGTAAACAAGAATAGGACAAACAGAAGAGCAAGACAGATAGACATTGACAAGAGTTTTACAAAATGATTTCGTCACAATGTTCTAAAATACAGCTGCAACAAAAAGTTGTTGTTGCATTTTTATTTTAGGTTTTCTGGATTCTTGAAGGATCTTACAAGTAAACTATGTATTGCACAATATTATTGCTTGGCGACAAAATCCCACAGGTGGATCTAAAGAGTAAAAATAGCTCTAGGATATATTGATCTTCTCATCATAACATTCGAGAATGCTGGAGCAAAATTATGGGCTACTTTGACTGAACTTTATTTTCAACTAGTTGTTGCTCGGGATTTCATCTGCGTTGACTTTAAAAAACGATATCCTGTGTAAATACAGAACTTATTCTATATCTGTACCAAATTTCAGCGGTTTTTGTGCGATTGAGTTACAAACGTCCAAACATCAGAATATCGTAACAAGCTTTCTGATTTCTTATATTTAGGTAGGTAGTATTATTGTCTAACATTTAAAATTTTATTCTATAGCTATCCGGGTGGGTTACTACCCGGATAACTACCATATAAATTTAACCACAATCCTTCAATTTATTGAATACTTGTAGTAAAATACTTAGCCTATATTTTTTGTAAGTTTCTTCTTGGTTACTTTGTTTTTCTTGGTAACATAAAATTGGTTCTTCAGTTGTCTACGTTACGTACGTACGTTATGCTATGTACTGTAGTATACATTTAACAAAGTATTTTTTTCACTGTAAGTTCATTTGCAACGTTAGTTTATCGTTTGACACTTGCTTGAGCTGGAGAAACACTGTAGTCGTTAATATAAGCATGCAGGTTACAGGCTTTCTATCTGCTACCAATCTGACAGTTTGACTTGATTAAGGCAGCCGCATTGCAGAATACACAATCCCTTGTTGGGATTCTGATCGTTGTTTTGTAAACTTCATTATTGCTAATACCTTCTCGTGGGAAACAAACAAGGTGACGTTATAATTGTCTGTTGCGATAATCTACATACCTATGAGCTTCGTTTGTCCGTACATGGAAGTTAAAACTTCGCACTTTAACAGTTGCCATTGTAGAAAGTTACAGATGGTATAGAAGGTTAGGGGCCTGTTAAATCACTTTTGGATAAGTTCTTGTTAGCTTATCCGACAGCTCATCAGACATATTTTGTATGAAGAATGTCAAATGAGCTGTTGGATAAGCTAACAAGAATTTATTCGGACGTGGTGAAACAGGCTCTAATTATTCTTAATATGCTGACACTTTTTTAAGAGGATGATAAGACCATCAAACTGAACAACATTCTCTATGGGATCAACGTCGAAATTGCGAAAAAACAATCTGATGTTCCATACTAAACTGAAATCTTACTCGACCCAATTGTATGGGACAGCTGATTTTCACGATTTCGACATTGGTCCCATAGAGAAAGTTGTTCAGTTTGATGGCCTGATCATAAAAAACTGTCAGCATATTAAGTTGGACCGTCTAGACCAGCTTTATCTAGCGATTATCTAGCTAATTTTATTGATTTTATCCTGAACACACTTTTTGCATATATATGATCCTTTTTAATAATTATGCAGACACTTTTTTAAGGGGATGATCAGACCGTCAATCTGAACAATTTTCTTTACGGCACCAACATCGAAATCGCGAAAAAAAAACAGCTTTTCTATACAAAACTGCACCGCATAGAGAAAGTTGTTCAGTTTGACGGTCCGATCATCCCCTTAAAAAAGTGTCGGAATATTAAGAAGGACCGAACTCGCAACTTTAATTACATACATACGTATCTTAACGTAGCCTTGTATTTATATTTTTGAGATCTGCAAATTTGTTAAGCAACACCTACATCTTTATAAAACTGTTTCTGAACTCGGTATCCCAATAGACTTGCTATAGATTATTATCCCAGACTAACTTTAAACCAGAAGCATTGTAACTATATGAGTATCAAAATATATAATAAAATTCCCGAAAGCTTTAAACAACAAAACACCAAATTAATGTTAAATAATTTATACAGATGGCTAGTGTAACATAGTTTTTATAGCGTTGAAGAGTTTTTAAATTTTAAATAGTAGATGTAAAATAATTACAGAATGTTAGTATTATAGGTTTTAGTTTTTTAAGTTGTTACACATTTGCATGCTGTTGCTACAGCTGAACAGAAGAAGCTTATTTTATTATATTTTACCATCTTTTGTATACCTGTTTCAAGGCAAATAAATGATATTTCTTTTCTATTTCTACAAATTCTTCAAGAAAATAAACACAAATACAGTCAAGAGTAATTTTGCGAACCCCATGAAAGAAAACGTTCTAAATAATTGACGTAATCGGCTGTACTTGGGGAATATTCGGGACCCTCATACGTCAAGGGATAAAAGAGATTTAGTACTTAATTCAACAGATGAGATGATGATTCAAGTAAATCTGTATACTTATTTTGTTTTATTATACGTCCTACTATGAGTCAACTCCATCTCTCAATTATAGTAACAAAATGTGCTTTGATTTATTACTAATTACTATTGTAACTGTAACCGGGTCATTGTCAATTTAACGGTTCCGTGTAATTAATTATTCTTAAAAGTAACTTCTTTCACTCTACTATGTAGATTATTTTAATAATAAAATACGAACTACTACTATGAAAACTTATCCTAAGATATAAAAGTTACCTGCGGTTCAGAGTTCAACCTTTAGAACAATTTCATGCTTCTAATTTTATTTATTATTCTTTTTTGGACACAAAAAGTAAAACAATATAGTGTGCTACTAATACGATTGTTTTACTTTTTGTGTCCAAAAAAGAATAATTAATGAAATTAGAAGCAAGAAATTGTTTTAAAGGTTGACTCTGAACCGCAGGTAACACGATTTTATATTTTAGGACAAGTTTTCTTAAAAGCTAAACGTTACATGTCGTTTTAAAAATTACTTTGGTAAAGCATGGCACCTTTTATTATTTTAGTGTCAATACATTTTTATTAGTTACAAGTTTATCGAAATAAAAATAACTTTTATTAGTACTTTATACCCAAACTTTTTCTTATTTCTTTTCATGCGGATATTATTGTTTTAAAATGGAACCAATGGAAATTTATTCATGCTAAGTGGTAGAAATTACTCCTACGTAGGAGTTTCACCAAAATTAACTCTGAAATAACAGTGAATGTATATAGGGTCCAATTTAATATGCTGACACTTTTTTAAGGGGATGATCAGACCGTCAAACTGAACAACTTTCTCTATGGGACCAACATCGAAATAACCACAAAAAAACAGCTGTCCCATACATTTGGCTCAAGATAGTTTGCAGTTTCGTATGGAAGAGCAGATTTATTTTTCGCGATTACGATGTTGGTGCCATAGAGAAAGTTGTTCAGTTTGACGGTCTATGATCATCTCCTTAAAAAAGTGTCAGCATAATAAGAAGGACCCTGTATAGATATAATAAATTATTATGTACTTAAATATAGCTCTTTTATCGTTAAAGTATAGGCTAACGCTAAGTCGATAATTTTATTGTTCTGTCCACGCAATTAAAAGAAAGCGGCGCAACGAAATATGGGGGTGGTCACGAGACTTATTTATGGACCGTTTTATTTAATCAACGATAAAACTTACACCCAATTAAGGTTTATCAAGAAATTAGAGGTGCAATCAATCAAATTGAAAAAAAAAAAACTTTATGAAATAACGTTCTAAGGCAACCAATTTTAGAGCCATAACGACATTTCTCTTGGGACAACATCATCATCCCACCGGCTTCTTGCACTTAATCCATTACCACAGAATAAATACTAGTACTACCCGTACAGAAGAATCACTTCGAAAAAACATATTTAAATAAATAGCGACTCTCTCTGCACGGCAATAAGTTGCAAAGATATTTGCACCCGTCGTATCGTACAGTTCGCGAATAACCTACCAACCGTCACAAAACGGCGCGCGTGTAAACAAAAATGATCCAAGTCTCAGTGAACATGAAAGCTTCCTTTAAATAGTCTCCCTCTTTCATTCATTCACGTGCTGGCAGGGTTTTCAAGTCTCGCATTGACTACTCACAAAATGGCGGCAAGTCTAATGAGATTTGACCAAGAACTTTACACAGTATACCTAAACTATTGCCATTCACCCCTCGGTGGGGATCGACCGTCACGCGAACCTGAGCTGTGGAGTGAGACAGGCCTGCCATTACTAGGGGTCGGCGGCGCAATATGTCGTCTTCCTCCATTCAACTCTTTTAGCAGTAATTTCAGCGCTCACTCCTGTCTACACATGTCATCTTTCACAAAATCCATCCATCTTTTCTTCGGTCGGCCTCTCTTCATGCAGCCATCCACATTAATATTTAATACTCGTCTTGTTACTTGTTGTAACGATTAGGTAAAAATAATTAGCTTGATTCCATTGACCTCTTATACAACGTGTTAATGAATTAACGCAAAACTAGAAAGTAGTTTGTTTAGAATCGAGAGCAGAACCGAATTATCATGGTTTCAACATAGGTAATTTTTTTCAAAATATTAAATAATTTATATGTAAAATTAAAAATTTACTGAACACGATCTCAACCCTCCGCTCGGGCACTCTCACCCTACTTACTACCAATATAAGATTCTTAAAATATATCCATGAGCACGTTATCGCTTTCATTAATTGCTGAAATGATAACAAAGCATTTTTGTCTCAAAACTTAAAATGCGAATAACTTTAAGTTTTAACTATCAAAATAATGAAATTATGGTTTCAATCTAATTATTTTGTTATAAATCAGTTGTGGTGTATGAGGTTTTGCGCTTATTCATGAACACGTTGTATACACTATACCCCCAGTTTCATAAAAAATCTTAGCAAATTGTTTGTCCGCAATGACACAAAAACCCACACAAATTAAGTTTGCATGCTCTTGGTTGGCACTAATACATTGTTATTTGATTATTAAACTTTGGCATGTTTACTGTCAGCTAGTAAAAAAAGAGCTTTTTAGTTCTGACACTTTTCGAACTTTGATTGTGAATCTAGTTCAGTTATATGAGATATCAATGCTTGGTTCGCTTTTAATGAATAAGCATAAACGGCAATAGAAATTAGTTTGATAAATAAAAAAACATTTATCTTAGTAACCGTTAAGGCTTCTAAATATTACTCAGAGACTATCTAAAGACCACAATACAATCTAAACTACAAGTTACCTTTATACAAAGTCTGTTTTAGTTTAGCAGCATATAAGTTTATGTCAACTTTTATCCTACGAGCTGGTATAAAAATAGCTTTCATAACACGATACATGCCGTCCGACGTAGTTTTGGACCGAGATTAAAAACAAACTTTATATACAATTTTGTAGTGTTGAGCGTTTGGTCCAAATTTAACTTTTCCCTAATTCGGTATAAAGAAATTTTTAGGAAAAATAACCCAGTATAAATATTGACATAACTTTGCTGATAAAGAAATCTAAATGATTTTTTTTTGTCAGAACAATGAAAGTAATTATTTCAATAGTATCATTATTGTCATTCATTATCATTGTGCACCGAAACGGTAAAGGAAAATATCGTTCGGAAACCTGCATACTTTCTTCAGAATTTCTTCTTCAGCGTATGTGAAGTCTCACAATTGAGCACGCGTGACAGACTAATGCCCATCCTTGTGGGTAGGCCTGTGCCCTACTGTGGGACATAGGCTGATGGGGATAATGCACCGATTTGTTGAAGTAATGACAACATACACACATAATAGGGAAATACGATTTGTTGACCTGAAATCGTGTTGATTCAAGGAATATATTATATTAAAAAGTTAATTTGTCTTTTTGCTTTTGTGAGTAGAATATTTTGTAAAGTTTTAATATTTTTAGTTCAATCTTCAGCAATAAGCTAAACAGCTTTCTTAAATTTGAATATTCTTCAAGGTTTCAGCTTTATTTTAGTCTAAAGACATAGTCTAGGAATGGAGAAATATTATTTTTACTCAACTCAACAAACTCAAATTTCTTTTCTCAAAATTATGTATTTTGATACAGAAACTTTTCCCTTCCAAGTTAAGCAAAACAATGTTTTGCCATATTCGAGCTACAGTATCTAGAGTTATAAATACCACTTATCGAATAGGTACGTTAATATCTCTATACAACGTGTTAATGAATAAGCGTGAAACCTCATACACCCCAACTGATTTATAACAAACTTTATAGATTAATGAATTAGATTGAAACAATAATTTCATTATTTTGATAGTTAAATTTTAAAGTTATTTGCATTTTAAGTTTTCAGTCAAAAATGATTTATTATCATTTCAGCAATGAATGAAAGCGCTAGCGTGCATGTGGATACATTTTTAGAATCTTGTTTTAGTAGTAAGTAGGGTGAGTGTGCCCGTGCGGTGGATTGAGATCAAGTTCAGTAAATTTTAAATTTAACAAACAAATTACTTCATATTTAGAAAAAAATTACTTATTTTCAAAACATGATAATTCTATTCTGCTCTCGATTCTAAACAAACTACTTTCTAGTTTTGCGTTAATTCATTAACACGTTGTATATACAAAACAAAGTTGGTATTTCTGTATATATGTGTCTGTTACTTTTAAACTATGCACACACATTGTTTCTAGATTTTGATGCGGTTTGTAGATAATTTCTTCCATAGGTTTGTGTTCGGGGCGGGTCGCTAGTTAGCTATTTTATATATAAATAAAGACTTATCGTTATGTGTATGTATGCACATAAAAGAACAAAATAAAAGAACTTAAAATTAAAACCTACAACAATTGTTAAAAACCAATGAAACAAAAAAAATCACTTCTTTAATTGCTGATATTTTATTGCAATTGGTACGTAGGTAGATAGGTCTTGGAACTGTAAATTATATACCAATTCAGTTTTGCATAAATTTACCTCTGAAAGTAAGTTTCAAACTACTCGTAGGAATTCACGTTACATTTTATTTACAAAGTTACTGAAACAAACCCTTAATTTTGTAACCTGAATGTACAATGTTGAGCATCGAATATGATGGCAATAAATTCTTTAAGTTATAGAAACATAACAACCCTGCAATTTCGTGTAGGTAGATAGGTACGTTTGTGGCCTTAGTTTCTCTTCTCTTTCCCTCAAAAGGGTAAGTCGTCAAGCTCTCTTTCCCCGAATAGACTTGACTACGAATAAATTTGAAGCAGTCATTATTGTTATCATCTGTATAATTCGGCATTTCGTTTTGCATAATGAGTTAAGGCGCATGAATAGGAATAAACAATCGTATTTCTCACTTAAGATACTATTATCTCTACATAATGTAGAGGCAATAATCAGCCTTATGAAAGCAAAGGAATTTAGAAATATGATATTAATAATTACAGCTTAAAAGGCTCTTAATATTTTCTATAGCTAGGCTTATTGATATTTAGCCAAACCAATAAAACTAATTATTGATTTATAGTTATTGCACCTACAGTATGGATCTACTGTAGAAAACAATCTAGGCTATTGATGTAACCATAAATTTATACTGAAAAAAAAAACGTCGTATAGGTATCTAACCAGATTTCTGTTCGCTTCGGTAGTATTGTCTTGTTGTATAAGTGACGACAAAATAGGTACTTCGTAAATTTCTTAGTTTTTAAATTGTTTAAATTGTAGCGACTACAATGCGGAAATGTCCACCTGACAAAAGTAATTATGAAAAGACGGATAGTATTCCGAATGCATGGTTTATTTAAGATAGCCCACGTTTTGAAATGTGGGCACCGTTATAAAATAAATTACGGAGTAAAGAAAGCTAAATAAATTTAAAAACAAATTCATTCACTGTTTTAATTTCCTCATGTAAAAAGATCTAAAACTTGTATTGTTGTTAGTGGTAACCCTTTTAATCAAGAAGTGGCTAAATGACAACCCTATAAACGATGTAAATACATTGAATTTTCTAACTTATCTGTTTCTTGTTTTTATAGTCGAGCATTTCTTGGGATCCACTACAAATCCATTATAAATTTAGACAATAGCATTGCATATCGTCAAGTGACATAAATATTAAACATGGTATGTTAGGTACCGATAACAACATTGAGAATCACTTACAATCCTTTTTGTTTTCAGGAGAATCAAATCCAAAATTCACATCAACTTTAAACAAACTCCACATGTTTATTTCTATCACCTCTTGTTTAGTTAATAGTCAGTATGAAAGTGGGGATGAATAGGTAACCAATTAATTTGTTACTTTTTCCTTCAGAAGCTAGATGAAACAAAAGAGTGACGACGGTGTAGACCGTCACAAGGTGACGCACGTGCGTCGCGGGCGGGCACCAATCGTCTAACTGCGCGGTTTGGATGCGCGGCTGCCCTTAAACATAGGTACCCTCATTAAACCGAACCCTACCCCTTAAACAAAGGACCTCCGATCAATTAAGGCCAACTAACTTGACAATACCTAGGGTAACTCTATCGCTGAAGGAACACCGTCGCTCCACTCGGCACTATAAACATCGCTCATGCTCCAACACTGGCATATGACGCGACAAAAGAAGAAAAACGCGCAATACGCGCCGAAAAGGGACGACTATAGAGATTAGCTGCATGGTAGAGTAGGACGGGTGGGACATTTTGTAAGCTGATAACCAGAGGCAGCTAACAGAGCGAGGGGAAGCATATTCTCGGGACTGCATGAATGTAATGAATTAAGATTCAATGGTGTGCTGGGACGGGGTTGCATGCGTGCGTCTGCATTGCTTTCAATAAAAGCTTTGTGTTAATGCAAGTCCTATGAAGTCGTTAGTTAACATTCAATCAGAAACTAATTAGAATTTCTTATTGGAATATTAAGTTTAGTTTGGTTCTGGCTTTATTTAAGAAAGTGCATATTTATCCTTATTTATACTCATAATGCGAACGTAATATTTATAAAACAAACAACAAAAGATGAACAACAATCTGAACATTACACAATGAACCGTAGAGGAAAACATTTCGTAAGATCGCAGCGGCTCAAGGTTCGACCTCATTCATGACGATAACAAAACTATAACACTGGAAAGCTCGCCGATTTATTCACGCTAAAGCCACGTTATCTCTATCGATTCAAGAATACATCCTTCGCCAAAATACATGCGCTACGAATAAAGAGTTTTTTAAACAAAGCAGTCACTGAGCGTCCGAATTGAAACGCTCACTGCACTGTTTGCCATCGGCCATCGCACACGAAGAAGGAACAAATTAACGAGTGATTTTTACCTACACATCCATGGAAATGCAATCCATCATTGGATCCTCGTCGCCACGGCCACACACACACAAACGGGTCTCGCACACACGCGCACTGCACCTCCTCACGCCAGGGGAAAATCTTCACACACGACACAGATAAACATGTCAACTACTAGACATTGTTACCCTAAAGTCCTTTCACGTTTTTCACCACACAATCACCATTATACACAAATGATAACACAAACGGCATAGATGAACACAGAAACACTGGATTATTTCGCAATTGCACCCGCGTTCGAGTCACGAAGACGACGATTTCGACAAAAATACGCGTAGGTATTGTAACGTCGATTCGGCGACTGTTCTCCCCGCCCAGTTCTAGAGGCGAATGCCACCGCCATATTGAATCTCACTTTATGGTGCACAGTGGCGCATCTAGCGGACAATCGCGGAACAAGCACGTCAGGTCAACAACTAAGTTTTATTTCAGCTCTACAGCTTATTTCAAACAAGTATGTTTGCAGTAGCAACATCATTTTTTCGATCCAAAATCGTGATACGAGGCTATAATAGACACTATTTTTTCAGAAATACAGAGAAAACAACTCTTAAAACGGTTTATATGACTCTATATGTATGTAGAGTCGTTTCGTAGCAACGTAAATTGTTGTAATACGCGAGAAAGACGCCAGAGAGCGCTGGTTATGCTTATGTTGTTATTCAAACTTTCAAGCTAAACTATGTTTATGTAGAGTTTTATACAGCGTGCGTAGATTACGTTCAATGCCGCGCTTTACCGATTTTTATCAAAAAATCATTTACGTTTAATCGAGATTGTGTTGTAATGTAGCAATATTGTAACATGATATATTAATTGACAAATTAAATAAATACGCTGTAATGTAAATATACTATAATTTGACGTTTGTTTCTGTTATATAAAAAACAAGTAGGTACTAAAAACGCACAAAATGAATCAATTTTAATTTCAGCAAGGTTTTATAGTTGGTATTTATTTATAATTAGAACAAAGTTTCTGAATAAAGGTAATATGGTCGTGAGTTTATTTACCTAGCATATGCAACAGATAAGTAATCCAGACTCACCCAAAATCCTATAATTTATTTTCCATATATCTATTAGACAGGCTATCTGAAACTTATCAGGAAGTGGTGAAACAGGTTCTTAATGTCCCCAATATAAACTCTTAACGCAACGTCTTGCGTAAACAGCGCGAAAATACTTAGTACAATAAATGTTCCGTAGTGAATATGTCAGAAAATATAACATAAGATCAATGAGTACGCTAGTAATAGGTACATGGTATTACGAAGATGGAATATTAAATCAGTCTCCGTTGAATAACATCTAATGCGGTTAACCTACATGCTCGCATGCGTTACGATGCCGATATTATGTGTTTTATACTCGCGATAAAACCCTCGTTCTTGCCTTCTTTATCATCAAAGTAAGGTTGTAGAGTTTAGACGACGGGGGTTATAACAATATTGAGGATATACAACGTGTTAATGAATAAGCGCAAAACCTCATATACCCCAACTGATTTATAACAAAATAATTAGATTGAAACAATAACTTCATTATTTTGATAGTTAAAATCAAAAGTTATTCACATTTTAAGTTTTCAGGTAAAATTGATTTGTTTTCATTTCAGCAATAAATGAAAGCGCTAACGTGCTCTAGTATACATTTTAAGAATCTTGTTTTGGTAGTAAGTAGGGTTAGTGTGCCCGAGCGGTGGGTTGAGATCAAATTCAGTAAATTAAAAATTTTACAAGAAAATTATTTAATATTTTGAAAAAAATTACCTATGTTGAAAACATGATACTTCGATTCTGCTCTCGATTTTAAACAAACTACTTTCTAGTTTTGCGTTAATTCATTAACACGTTGTATATAGTAACAACAATCTGCTAACTTCTTTATTTATAGGTGTAGCAAAGTAGACGTTTAAACAAGCGTTATCGTATTTCCATCACATCAAGAGCGTAAAATTGTAAAGATAGAGACAAAACTATTTTATTTCTAATATTGGAGATGGAAGACCTTTTTAATGTAGGCCCTTTTAAGTTTGATATGAACTTACTTTAATTAATAATAATACAAAATGAATACTAGAGTAATTGGAAATTATAGAACGAATTGGGAGCTAACATCTTTAATAACACAGTAATTTTGTTTCGACGCATTGCGATGATGATAAACTAGAAAACATGTACTAGATCCATTAATTTCATTATTAGTGTAAGTTGTATTGTAGACTCTACATTAGAGTCAATATTTTGGTAGAAAATTATTTTTATTGGTACGTATTCAGCTTATACAAAATACAATTTAAGATGTAAAATTAGTTTATTATGATAAACATTATACATATTGGGGCCTTTTGGAGCTGACGGGTTTTAACGGGGTGATCAGACCATCAAATTAAACAGCTTTCTCTATTGGACCAAACCAAAAATAGCAAAAAAAAGTCTTGTAGAGAAAATTGTGCAGTTTGATAGTCTAATCATCTTCTTAAAAAACCGTCAGCATATTAAGTAAGATCCTATAATATTATGCCCTAGTCTTCTAGATTTAGTTCTAAAAACCAAAACAAACTTTACTGTGTTATTCGATGTTAGCAAAAAGCGCATTGCGACAAACCCAAACAGAATACTGAGACAGATAATGGAAAGCCGAATTGAAGTGCTCCTATAGCTTAAAACGAATCAGCAGAATCTTGAACAAACGAGAGATCGGATAGATTAACTAATACTTTTAATAAAAGTACTCTCGTATAACTGCGTTAAAAAGATTTTAGTTTTCATCTGCAGTGAGATTAAATTTGAATTTTCAAATAAACATTATGTTAACTTGTACACACGACGACACATCAAGCTATACAAAACCAGCATAAGCTGGCCGCGCGTCGGTTGAGTGACGTATAGCGACGCGCGGCCAGCTTATGCTGGTTTTGTATAGCTTGATGTGTCGCCGTGTGTACATCTAAGTCTCGATCTAAATCTTAAATTTGGTTAAAGATTTGTTGTTTTGTTTTCCAGCATTCCTTTTTAAGCCACTGAAAAACAGTGCAGACGTTACATTTCACTTCATCTTAAGCAACGAGCATGTTAAGTCGTAAGTGTCGCTTTTGAGATATAAGACCGCCTTTTCATAACAATGTATGTATTAACTGTATATTCGTGTTTGGTTTAGGTACTATAAAGTATATTTAACGGTCCGGTAGGTCAGCCTGTAGTGAACCTGCCTGCTGACCCGAGGGTTGCGGATTCGAATCCCGTAAAGGAAAAATATTTGTATGATGAATATGAATATTTGTACCCGACTCATGGATGTTATTTCATTCATGAATACAAGCGTTCATTAAGATAAACCAAAATTCCTTGTCAAACTTTCACCGATAAATTTGTGTGTTTAGTATCAAATTTCATCAGTCTCCACAAGGCTTTATTGGCAATAAGCCAGTGCTAATATAGAAGTGACATATAACATGTTTAGTCATTAGGGACGATCTAACTGTGCACAGAGCCAAAGAGGATGTAATGTAATGTAGTCACGGAGCCTTGTGCGGACAGTGGCCTGGCGTTCAATGATTTTGACCCACTGGGCATAGGATCTTGGACATTCATAGCGGACTAGTTGTCACAGCGACTTAAGGTTAAAATTTACGATTTATGAATCAAATACCATATTAATTTATAAAATCAAGTCAACTTCAAGAAAGCATGACTAATTAAGTAGGTAGAAGAATATTATACAATCATACCAAATTATACCTACTAAAGCACACTTTTGGTCTAGGAATGGCCAGAAGTGATCTTTTAGAATATTATGATTAGAATAATTTGTTTAGTTTAGTAATATTTTAGTTTTTACAAAATTAAATTTCAGGTGAAATAAAAGAGTCCTACCTAAGAAAATTCAGTGAAATAACAATTTAGCCAAACTAGCATAATCGATTTTCGGTTCTATAATTTGATAGCTATCAGATATTAACCAGAAAACTATTGAATCTGAAATTCTAAATCCTCATAAGATTTTAACTCGGCGCTCTAAGCTCTACATTATGAGCGTAAATATAAAAAACTACACTATTAATCACCATTATCAGTGTAACAAGCAGTAATTACAAGAACAAGGAATTGATAAATTTTTGAAAAAAATGTTGTTAATTAATAAATGTATACATGACATGCTTACACGACAGGCTTTAATTGATAGCACTAGATCGCTAAGCATGTGGCTTAGAAGTATTTAGACTGAAACAAACAACGACATAGACATTCACGCGAATAGAGAAATTTTCGAAATCCTCCAGTGCAGCGTGACCAATTTTCCAATTTGATTTGTATCTTTAGTGCATAAAAACCTAGAATACAATACCAACATAAGAACACGGACAATATTCCCATTCAGTGTGCTTAGAAACTTTACTACAACTAAAAACTGCAACGATAGGTTCAATTTTAGGTTTCGTGTCAACGAGCCAATTGGTGATAGATTAACTAAGAAAAAAGTTTTTCTACAGGATCTTCAGCATGAGACCGACTCACACTTGGCCGGTTTTTATTATTTGTTGTTATATTGTAGACCTTTTTCTATAATCACACAAAGTTTGACGCTTGTATGTATTACCGTTTTTACGATGGAGCGAGAAGAAAAAACGTTGATAAAAACTAGTTTCTTGTATGAGTTACGCCCTTAATTTTAAATTTTTTTCATTTTTATTTTTTGTTAACTAATCCGCCGTTATAACACATATAGCGTGAAAATTTCAACTATCTAACTTTTACGGTTCAAAAGTTACAGCCCTAAATAACCTATGTAGGGCTAATAACGGACGGACGGACGGACAACGTAGGCTTAGTAATAGGGTCGTAAAGTAACCCGTTTGCACCCTTTGGGTACGGAACCCTAAAAATTTGCACAAAACAAAAAGTAGCACTCGCTCACTCTATGAACGGCTATTTTAATTTTGATCTACGTAACCTAATTACGTTGTTTACCCAAAATCTCATTCTGTAGCGGCACAAAGAGCAAACTGAAAAGATAGCATTTAGAATATTATAGCATTTTTTATAGCATATTACCTATTTGCCAACCTTAGTAAAGTGGTAGCAAACAGTTATTCTACATGTTGTAGTGTACCGTATAGCGTATACTCGTAACTATATTAGGCTACATAACATGGATATGTCTAACGAATACCCAATGTTCTCAATCCATAAAATGATATAATGCAACAGGATGTATACAATCAGTCAGAGCAACACTATTATTGTCACGGAGGATGTAATTAGTGCTTTCCGATGCCCTATCTACGCATAACACTT